>JAWLST010000002.1:0-600000 GCA_037043885.1 Penicillium goetzii
TTTTTTCACTTTTTTTCCTGTGGGCACTAAAACATTAATTTTACTCTTTGTTTGTGGTGTCTTCCCCCCCCGCTTTAAACCAGCCCGACTAATTTTTTTACTCGGTTTTTGGTTCCCGGTCTTACCCCCCCCCCCCCCCCCCCCTTCTTCTGCCCATTCCTCGTTATCTTATCCTTCCCTTGCGGGCTTTCCCTCCTTCCACGCAGAGACTAACTCTTCTTTCCCCCCCCTCCTCCCCTCCTCCGCGTTTTATGGTCGGAATCGGAAATCAAAGCCTCCCCTTTTTAAAAGATTAGAAGAAAAATTAGGAATTTCTTTCTAAAAGAATTCCCTATTCTTTTTCTTCTCCTTTGCAACTCACTGCAGATCATCGGGCTGACTGTTTCCATCGCCTAATTCTTATTCGGTCTCGAATCAGTTGGTCCCTTGGTGGAACCGTCTGATCGCGCGGGCTTTTTAGTTCTCGTTACATACAACTTTCAACTTTTTTACACCTCCCCTCCCAAGGTACCCCACTATCGCAAAGCCCTCACCTCCATTTTTTTCCCTCGCCAAGACGGTTACTCCGGATTTTCTTTTATCTTCCCATCCTCTCTCTCCCTGAGATCCTCTCTGATATCCTCCTTTGATCCACTTATCATTCATCCGATCTCCCCTGTTCTGTCTACCTGTTCTACCTACCCCTGCTCTGTTCTTCCAAGTTCACCCGGAACCTTCTTCCTATCTCTCTATCCGGGCCCTGACAAGGAACTCCCCCTCATCCCCTCCTCTTCCAACACCCTCCGCCAAATCAAAAACCCTATCACACCCTCACAACCCGAATGACACAACCGCAGAAGACGATAGCCGTGGTCAACGCGGCCGGGCGACAAGCGGCGTCGCTAATCCGCGTCGCGTCCGCCGTCGGCTATGCGGTGCGCGCGCAAATCCACTCCCTCAAGGGCCTCATCGCCGAAGAGCTCCAGACCCTCCCCAACGTCACTCTCCTGCAAGGCCCGCTCCTGAACAACCCCGCGCTCATGGACGCCCTCTTTCAGGGCGCCAATTACGCATTTATCAACACTGTCTCCCAAGCCGGCGACGAGGTCGCCATCGGCCGCGCTCTCGCCGATGCCGCCAAGCGCGCGGGCTCCATTTCCCACTACATCTATAGCAGTATGCCCGATCACTCGGTGCATGGACCCTGGCCGGCTGTTCCGCAGTGGGCGCCCAAGTTTACTGTTGAGAATTACGTGCGCCAGCTTGGTTTGCCAGCTACTTTCGTCTATGCGGGAATTTACAACAATAATTTCACCAGTCTGCCCTACCCGCTTTTCCAGATGGAGTTGCTTAATGATGGGAGTTTTGAGTGGCGCGCTCCGTTTGATCCCGAGACGCCTCTGCCCTGGCTAGATGCCGAGCACGACGTGGGACCGACGCTGTTGCAGATTTTCAAGGACGGACCGAAGAAATGGCACGGACATCGGTGAGTGATTTAATTCGCATCTACAGGCCTAAGCCTAGACCGAGAGGCAAAAGCAAAAACGCAAAACTAACCTTCAATGCGCCCGCTCTAGTATCGCGCTCACATTCGAGACCCTCTCACCAAATCAAGTCTGCGCCGCCTTCTCCCGCGCCCTCAATCGGCCCTGCCGCTACGTGCGCGTGCCCAAGATCGAAATCAAAGTCAAGATCCCACCGGGTTACCGGGAACAGCTGGAGTCGCTGGAGTTGTTGTTCGGCGAGTGCGAAGCGCCGTATTTCCCGCAGCCGGAGTTCTCGCAGCCTGCGGCTGGATCGCCGAAGGGATTGGGTCCGGCCGGTGGAAAGGGTGCGGGCGCGGGAATGATGCAGGGTCCTGGTGGAGTGGTCTCGTTGCGGGTGACGGACGAGGCCAGGCATTTGTGGCAGGGATGGCGCGATATGGAGGAGTATGCGCGTGAAGTGTTCCCTGTGGAAGAAGAGGCGAATGGACTGGATTGGATGCTTTGAAGGAAGAGAGCGTCTGGTCGATGTCTGATTCTGTTTCTTCTGTCTGCTTTGCTGCGCCTTGTCCCGAGTCGCTGATGACCATGCGATTGGGGATTGGAAGGTTGTTTATTGCCCTTCCTTTTTCTTCTTCTCTTTTACGACTGTTTTGATCCCCGGCAGACATGCATGGTGATGTTGTCTGTGCATGTAGAACTTGCCCCGCAGCTTTGTCTTCTTGTGTTTCTCTTTTTGTGGGTTACTGCCTTGAGGCTCTAATCATTGCATTGTTGGCGAATGGGCATGGGGGAATTATGGGACGTCTCGAACGGTTTTTGTTACTGTTGTGGTTTTTTTTCCTAATCGGACAGATATATGCCTTATATGCCTTGGGTATAGGCATTGGGGGAATCGGGCCTCTTATCTATCCTCTATCTTTCTCTGATTCCCCTCCAAAAAAGTTTGATTGTTTTGCTTTGTGGGTGTTCTCTTCTCTTCTGCTGGGGATTCTTATTTGGACCATGCTATAGGTGATGCCTGATTTGAGAAAAGACCTCTTGAAATGAGATATCACGATTTTCCTTGCTGCCCGATTCTGATCTGCATCACGGTCCCTTCTCACCTCCAGCAAGCACGCCATAGGCACCGTACCAACACAGTCCTTATCCCACCAATCACCCCAGCCAAGACTATTCCTTTATCGCAGACACAAAGAGCCCAATGGGAATGAATAGCTGGGACGAGGGTAAGGATGTGGTTATCAGTAAGCAGCCTCACCCAGTCCGGCACGAGGACAGCAATTCAGTCCGGATTCGTCAAATAGGTATTTCCACGGATTGGTTATAACTGAAGGCTTGGGTTCAGAGGAAGTTGAAATAAACTACTGCCACTATCAAGTGTATTTGCCTTTCTTCAGGGCCCGCTCAAGCAAGAACGGTAAGATGGGATGGGTCGGAAAAAGCAATGTGCTGGGGGGATTCTTCCAATTGTGTGGGTGCGATAAGAATTGGGTTATAGTATGGAGTACAGGACTAAGTATAGGCGATAGAGGATAGATGTTAGAGGGTTAATAGTGACTGGGGTTTTCCTATTAGAACTAAGGGCTTACGGAGTGCTAGAGGGAAGGAGGATCACTGGGTGTGGAGGGGCCAGCCACGGTACGGAGCTTTGAGCTCTACATAGAGCTGGGGAACTCAGAGCTGGTACATAGCTCGAGTATTGGAAGTAGCTATGCCATTGACAAGAATTACAGTCTGCTCTCGAATGTGTAACATAGCTACTCCGTATGTATAAGCTAGACACTTAGGCTAATAACAATTAAGAATGACGAAAATTCAAACCGGCGACACCTCAGGCCCGCATCCACTCCCAATTCAATCCCATCCGTCCACTTGGTTGCCCGTCGAGACCGCGTGGGGTACATTCTAACTACATCCGCAGTACATCCACCCCCGGCATAAACATTACCACGTTTCAAGTATCTTCCCCGTAGCAACAAGTACCTCTCCGCCCGCCAAAGTTTCGACCGCGCGCATCGACAGTTCGGCGCTGATCTGCCAGAATTTTTTTTTTTTTTTTAGTTATTAGTTCCCCCTCCTTCTTCTGACTTCGACTTTTTCCTTCTACTTTCTTCATCTTCTTTCTTCCACACTTTCCTCTCATCACTACTCTTGCTAGCGATCAGTCAGGTTACTCTTGATTGATACTTTAAGTAGCTTGCAACCCCTCCTTTCTCTTACTCTCTTACTATACCGTATCCCCCCACCAACACAATGTCCAGCGAAGACCAGTCCCTTATTGAGCGCGTTGAGTTCCCCTCTATGCCTCAGGAGGCTCAGAGAAAGTTCTCTCATATTGAGGAGGAGCTTTCGCGTGCTGGGCTTGAGCAGAGTAAGTGCTTTTACCCATCTCGCCATCTTTTCTGTTTTCAGCGTGAAGTGCCGCCATTGAATTGGAATCCGTTGTTCTGCGCCGTCCGTCGAGGTTTGCATCTTTCTCACTTGCGCTGAGCGGCAATTCAGCCTGCATTACTGGGATGCACTCGTGGATGCGATGCCATGCTTCATTTCCATCGATTCTATGCCAAATTGAATACACACGCTAAAAGAATTTTCTGTACATCTACTAACGCTGTCCTCTACCAGTGCGCAAGTCCGCCGTTGTCTATGCCCCTATCTTCAAGAAGCGCGATGAGGTCATTTCTTTGCCTTCTGTCAAGCCCGACTTCTGGACCCGAGTCTTCACCAGCGCTCCCGCCGAGATCGACGAGTATATCCTGGAAGAGGATGCCGCGATCATCGGCGAGGGCCTCAAGAACCTGACTGTCGAGCGTTTCGAGGTTGATGCCGAGGGCAAGGGCGAGCCCCGCAGCGTACGCTTCACCTTCGAGTTCGACCCCGAGGAGAACTCCTACTTTGACAACGCCAAGCTCGTCAAGGAATTCTACTGGCGCAAGCAGGTCATCAAGACCTCCAACGGCAAACGCCGTGTCTGGGAGGGCCTTGTTTCCGACCCCGTCCGTATCAACTGGAAGGGTAAGGACCAGGACCCCACCAAGGGTCTGCTCGATGCGGCTTGCGACCTGTTCGATGCCGAGAAGAAGGGTGGTGACCGCAAGTCGCTGCCCGAGTACGAGGCTCTCGTCAAGAAGCTCGAGCTTCTTGAGGCTGAGGGTATGAAGGATGATGAGGACGAGGAGGACGAGGACGCTGAGCTGCCCGAGGATGATGATGAGAGCCACGCTGGCGTCAGCTTCTTCTCCTTCTTCGGCTACCGCGGTCGTGACATCTCCGCCGAGCAGAACAAGGAGGCTGTCAAGGAAGATGAGGAGCGCTGGGCCAAGATCTCCAAGGGCGAGGAAGTTCCCGAGGATGAGGACGAGTCGGATGACGAGGATGAGGATTTCGAGCTCCTCGCCGATGACCTCGAGGATGCTGAGATCTTCACCGATGGCGAGGAGCTCGCCATTGCCCTCGCCGAGGACCTTTGGGTCAACGCCCTGAAGTATTACGGTATGTTATACCCCCCGGGGTATATGCCCCCAAGTAACAATGAGACTCCTAGCTGACTTTCTTTCACAGCTCAATCGTTCCAGCTTGACTTTGACTTCGAGGGCCTCGACATGGAGGAGTTCGATCAGATGGACGAGGATGATGATGATGAGGGCCAGGAGGAGCCCCCCGCCAAGAAGGCTCGCAACTAAAATCCGTTTCGATTTGAATTGCCTGCCCGGGCCGTAAAACGCCATGCTCCATGTGATGCTGGTGGTTTATCCGATTTGACACGCCCCATATGATGTACTTTCACAGGACGATAACGAGAATTAATAATAGCACGAGGGCGAAGATCAGCGCCGCGATGCAAAAGGATGACCATGTATCTAAGGAGGGGAGGAAAAGTTAGCTTGCTGAATTTCATGATTCCCATTTGTTCCCGCAATGCTGCGCAGCTCCATTCCAAGTAGTCCAACACCGTCCTTACCCAACAAGCCGCGCAGGAGTTTATAAAATCAATGTGAGAATAATGCTTACCCTCATTCTTGCGCACAATATGTCGTATCCGCGCCATCCCATTACTCAACTTCCCACCCACCCGATCCGCAAGCGTATCAACCTCATCAATCATAACAGCCTGATCCTCCAACTCCCTCCCCATATCATTCGCCTGCTGTCTCAAATTCCCCACCGTCCGAAACACCCCATCCAACTGCTCATCCTGCTCATGCATCAACTCCGACTGCCTCTGCTGCTCCAGCGACGCATAATAATCATCCCCGCGCCCCCCTCCTTCTTCTTCGTCCAGCGCCGCGTCAAACTCCGTCGGATTAGGCAACTCAGCAGCCGGCGCTACGGAAACCGCCTGCGCCAGCTCGGTGCGCATTTGCTCGATCTCCGCGCCTACATCGTCGACTAGTTTGCGCCGGCGCTGGACTTCGTCTAATTCGAGGCCGAAGCGGTAGGGGTCTTGTTCGATGGCGCGGACGGATTCGACGAGGTCGTCGAGGTCGGCTGTTAGTTCTGTGAGGGTTGTTTCGAGTTCGGAGCGGGATTGGTTGAGTTCGGGGTTGTTAGGGGATTTGGCAAGAGAGCGGATGCGGAGGTACGAGGAGAAGAGTGGTCGGCTGGATTGGAGGGTTGAGAGGACGTCCCTGGGGATCAGGAGGGTGGGTTAGTTATGGTGGATTTGTGGAGCTCTGGGGGGTAGGGAGGTGCTTACGCTTGGACTTGGAGGAAGGGGTCTGTTGTCTCCATGGTTTGTGCTGTTTATGGGGTTGGGAGGTTGTTTGGCTGGGGGATGATGTTGACGGAGAGCTGTCAGCTCCGGGGGAGTTCAAGATCACGTGTTGGCGGATGCGGAATTGGTGAAGTATAGAGAGGATTGATAGCATAGACGATCAATAGACAGTGGGAGAGATAGTTATTAGGATATAGAATATAAGAATTCGCCTAGATGTCTAGTAGAAAACTTCATCAGGTACAAAATCCCAAAAAGTAATTCTTAGTTCATTAACTATCGATCTCATACTTGCAAGGTTCCATCTGCTGGGACTAGGCCTGACTCAGCGGGTCGCCGATAAAAAAAAGATAACAGTTCCCCGCGATATTCGAGGGCTTTTTTTTGCATTTTGCGCCAGACAATTTACTACCTCTTCGCATGGCTCGCAATCGCCCTCTTCCAATCTCCGAGGAGTGGGAGGACCCCGGCACCTATATCAAAGAGCTTCTCAACTTCGCGACGACCAACGTACTGTTCATGAACCTCTGCGGTGGCGTACACATCCTCGATTTCCTGACCCGCGAGCCCGATCTATACACTACTCTACTCCCAGAAGACTGGCGAGCGTTCTTCGAGCACCATGACATCCACGATATACTGCAACTGCTTTTGCGAGAAGACATTGAGCCCTTGCGCGCGGACGCGACCAACGGAGACGCCAGCGACGGTGCTCGCACATGGAAGGACGGCGCATTCCCTCCGCAAAGCCTTCTAGACTATATTCGCAACGTCCGCCGGCTCAGCCTTCGTCGGGAATTCGACTCGTCGACGCAGAAGAAGGCGAAACTTCCCAGGCATGTGGCGGTCGGCATGAAGACGAAAAAAGAGCACGAGGTCGAATACTTTTCTCAATACGTCGCATCGTTATCCGATACCGTGGGTGAGCGTCGCGGCGAGCCGGTGTCCCATATTGTGGACTTTGGGTCTGGGCAGAATTATCTGGGGCGGACACTGGCCAGCTCGCCGTTTCATAAACATATTATCGCAATTGAGCGGAAGCACCAGTATATCGCTGGTGCCAAGGGCATGGACGTTTCGGCCAAGTTGCGAGAGAAAGAGAAGCCTCAG
The DNA here is from genome assembly GCA_037043885.1 of Penicillium goetzii. Lineage (NCBI taxonomy): Eukaryota > Fungi > Ascomycota > Eurotiomycetes > Eurotiales > Aspergillaceae > Penicillium > Penicillium goetzii. The sequence goes on from JAWLST010000002.1 coordinate 7,291, forward strand.
ACGGTGTATGTGCATAGTCGGAAAAAGTCTTGCAATGATTGCAACGGTGCGCCGGAGGTGGCAGCATCTGATAGTGCAGAGGCGCAGCCAGAAACAGAAAATTCTCAGGCTCCCGAGAATGTTCCAGTTCAAGAACAGCCCGCGGACGACCAGGAGGATGTCACCATGTTCAAGATGCTGGGCGAGATCACCCTTGAGCCCCACGAGCTCCTCGGCTCGATCACAAAGGGAGGACAGAAACAGAAACCTGAACATGAGATCGACACTCGGGGCACTATCAGCTACATCGAACACAACATTCAAGATGGATACCTCGAGCCTATCATTGACCACGTCGTTAATCCATCTCCTATAACGACACCCAGTGAAACCCCAACAGAGGAATCCACCACCTCCATAACAATCCAACCAGACGAGCAGCAACAAAGCGACGCTCGAGTAATGGTCGTCTCCCTCCATTCCTGCGGCAACCTCGTCCACCACGGCGTCCGCTCCCTAATTCTCAACCCCTCCGTCGTAGCAGTCGCCATGATCGGCTGCTGCTACAACCTTATGACCGAACGCCTCGGCCCAGCAACATACAAACTCCCCGTCCTCCGCTCCCTCCACCCCCGTCTCCAAGCAACCGGCAACTCCTACGATCCCCACGGTTTCCCAATGTCCAAGTACTTCGAGACCTACGAAAGCCCCGGCGCAATTGGCATGAAGTTCAACATCACAGCACGCATGATGGCCGTGCAGGCACCGTATAACTGGGGCCACGATGATAGCGAGCGCTTCTTTGCTCGGCATCACTTCCGCGCCCTCCTGCAGCGTATTTTCGTCGATCGGGGCGTCGCGCCTAAACCGGGGAATCCCGATGATCTCTACGCCGAGGATGAGAGCACCGAATCCACGGCGGCAGTGATCATCGGATCGCTACCTAAGCGTGCGTTGGAGTCTTTCACTGCATATGTACGTGCCGCGACAGCCAGGCTCCTGCGTGACCCGAAACATGCCTCAAAGGTCCAAGAGCACATCGCTACGATGACGGACGAAGAGATCCACCGCTATGAAACCGAGTATTTCCCCACGAAGAAGCATCTGAGCGTTGTGTGGAGCTTGATGGCGTTTAGTGCGCAGGTTGTGGAGGCGGTTATTGTCGTGGATCGCTGGCAGTTCTTGCGCGAGCATGACTCGGTGAAGGAGTGTTGGGTTGAGCCTGTGTTTGAGTATAGCGAGAGTCCGAGGAATTTGGTTGTTATTGGTATTAAGAAGTGAGGGTTGTTGCAATTTTGCTTTTCTTTTGATGTGATATGACTTGCAAATGATTTGAACAAATAGATGAGATGTACAGGGTGGATTGGTATATGGTTTTTGTTGCTGGGAGGGCAAAAGGGCATGCATTGCTAGGTATCATTATAGATGCACATAAAAATAGAAGATTCCGCCATGTCACGATTGCTCGGGTGACCATGTCCCTAGCCAGCGCGTACATGAAATACAGCCTTAGATTAGCTGCTTAAGGATCAATACCCATCACAGCCCATGCCAGTCCTATTTAGGACCACGAACTAATCTTTATTAGGGTCCAGTGATGCATGCGTTGATTTCAGACGGTCTACCCTAGCACAGAAGTCTGCGGCTTGTCAGTGCTGCAATCAACGACCAAATGAGCGGCTAAGATGAAAGATTGTTTCACAAAGCGAGCGAACTAATCTGTCCCACAAACCCAAGTTGGGACGTGTGTGACTTCAGTGCAATGGTGATACAGAGGACCAGGCCTATAAGGACACACCCAGTGGCAATTCCACTTCATTTCCTCTCAACTATACCTTGCAATCAGCTTTCAATCATGTCCACTGACAAACATGAGACTGGAGATCTAGATGATTTGCTGAACCAGCTCTGTCAAACAACGGAGAACTTCAAGCAAAATCACAATGACCTGGAACGGACCACCGCCTTGAAGGCTGCTCGCAAGCTGGTGCAGGCGCTTGAGAAACCGCAGGATGTGGCATTGTTCACGGGACTTTCTGTGCGTGTATTCTGGAATATTTGCCTGTCGAATCGATATCTAACCGCTTAGCCAGCCTATTCAATTCCTCTGCGTCAGAATTGCCATTGACCTCGACATATTCACGACCCTCACGGAGAGAGATGGACCTGTCAGCTTGGAGGAACTGGCTGTCGTCAAAAATGCGGACCCGTTGTTTACAGGTAATAAATAATGCTCCATCTGGTCATCCGTTCTATCATGTCATCTCACGTCTACTGCTCTCTCAATAGAACGAGTATTTCGTATCCTCGCGGTAACCGGTTACGTTATCGAGTCTGGAGTCAGAGTATATGCTGCCAATGCGATAACCCGGTATATGAGCAGCCTCGGGGCTGTCGCGGTGGCCAAGTTTCAGTACGCCCCATTATTCACTACCCACATAGGGCCGAAATCTTCATTGACCCATCTCCATACCAGGTTCGACGTTTGTATGCCTCTATACACCAAAGCGCCCGAATACTTCCGTGAAAGAGGGTTCCAAACGCCCCTCGAATCAAACAAAGGCCTATTCCAATACGTGAACAAAACCGAGGAGTCGATGTGGAGTTTGATGATCAAGAACCCTGAGCATATGGATGAATTCTATGTTCACATGGCAGGCAGGAGGGTCAATTGGCCTAATTGGATAGATTGGTTCCCGGTCCAGGAACGCATTATTGACGGATTTGAGGATGTGGAGGGAGGTGTGCTCCTGGTCGATGTGGCTGGTGGACGAGGACATGATCTGAAAAAGTTTCAGGCAAAATTCTCCCAGGCACCGGGTCGTCTCATCGTTGAAGATTTGCCACAGGTCCTGGAGGGTATAATTCCCAGTCCTGGGATTGAGTGTCAGCCAATTGACCTTTTTGAGCCACAGCCCGTTAAAGGTGATAAACACCATCCCCAGCAGAACTATGTATCAAGCTAAGCTTAAAATCATCCAGGTGCTCGAGCATATTACATGAAATTTGTCTTGCATGATTGGGCAGACCGCGACTGCCAACAGATTCTGGAACAGTTCAAAGGGGCCATGAAAAAAGGCTACTCGAAGCTTCTAATTGAGGAAGTCATTCTCACTGACAAGGATTGCGAGCCTCTTCCGTCTTTGGGGGATTGGATGATGCTAGCCGTTCACTGTGGTATGGAGCGGACTCGGTCTCATTGGGAGAGGCTGTTGACTTTAGCTGGATTCCGAGTGGTGAAGTTTTGGGATCCTCCATATCCAGGTCATAGTGTTATTGAGGCGGAGGTGGCTTAGGCACGTAAGGCATAACCTTACATTAGGCTTTTTACTTCTTCTTTGGTCAATTATCACTCCCCAGAATGCAATAATTAAACATGTCAATAAGAAACAAACCACCTCCGGCACTCGGGAGTCGGCACTCGTGTACCTTGAGAAGCTTTTTGGACCCCAACGCCAAGAGCCACTAATATCCATGCAGACTAAAGCCCCAGAAATACAGGGGCCAAATTACCTGATCTTATTCTCAACTAGCCAATGATTTCAAAGAAGCAGCTGAAATGATTCGGGACTACTAGACTAGGACTAGTAGGGAGCAAACAGTGGGCCTTTGCGGCTGACAACAGTCATGTTCAATCAAAGAACCCTGCAAATGGCACTCTGCAAATGCGACTCTGTAATTTCAAAATAGAATTTTCCGGGGTCTAGCAGAACTCTCCTGACTCATGATTGAGCCGCTGAAGATTGAGGTTATGTCGGTTTGTATCGTATAATTCTGCTTCCCCTCTCCCTTTCCTTTCCCTCCCCAGATCTCCATCTATATCAATCAGCCCTACAAACAATTACCCCTGGGTCTATACTCCACTCCCTCCACAGATTGACAAAACACAAACACCCAAGATGCTCCTCAAGTCAATGCTCACCACCGCCCTGCCACTGCTGATGCTGGCAGGCAACGCCCTCGCCGTCGGCTGCTCCACCCACAGCTTCACCACCTGCGACGACAATATCGTCCACTGGTACGATCCCGATACCGGCGAGGTGTGCGATCCTCTCGACTGCGGCGGTGGTCGCGCTCCCCGTAAGACCGACGAGCCTGGATGCCCTGGATACACGGGCACCAAGGTCCGCACTACTTCCTACCTGTCCTGCTTCACGCCCTCCTCTGCGCTTGCGACTGCGACGACGGCGAAGAGCACCTCCGCTGAGTCTACTGCTTCGGAGGTGACAACTAAGGAGACGAGCGTTATTTCGTCTACTACGGCCGGCAGCGCCACTGGAACTGGGGTTTCTAGCAGTGGGACTGCGCCTGCGACGACTGCGGCGGCGACTCTGTCGACTAGTGCGGGCTCCTCTTCTGCTGCTGGCGACGGAACGGCGACTTCCAGTGGCTCTGCAGCTGCGACTTCTACTCCTAATGCTGGAGATGCGCTGGCTGGTTCGTTGATGGCCGTTGCTGGTGCTGCGATTGGTGCTTTCGCTCTGCTCTGAGGGTGAGATGTATGATATGATATGCCTGTGAAACCGAGAGATTGGCCAACAAGGGGTTGACCGTGTATCGGGTCGCGTGTGGCTTGTCATGTTATCCTATGGATGGGATTGACTCCAACGAGGTACACATACTTGATATACCTTATTTAATGGGCTGCACTCTGCGCATGATATGAGGACCGGTCTCCTGGGTAGTACTATTCGTAGTGATCGACATGGTATGTGCAAAGGTCAATTGCGCAGCTAGTGGCACCGCGAGGGCCTGCAGGGGCTCGGTTTGCACTCGGTAGTCTTTAAAGACAAAGACATTCCAGGTACATCGAGATACTGTAATACCTCAGTGAAGCGACACCTAATCGAATACATATAAGATCAGAATCACCTCACAGAAGTCATACTCGATTCTCAAATTCGATATTCTGTCAAAGTAATATACAGTCACACTTTCTATAGCTCATGATATTCATACATCGTGGAAGACAACCAGGTCAAGCTTGAGAGGGATATCAATCACCCAATCTCAACACTCCCCTCCGGCACACCCTGTCGACTACGCAACCTCCTCGCAAAGAACTGCATCACAGGAAGCATCTCATCCCGATTCGAAGGCATCCCATCCCCCCTCCGCGCATACCGACTAACCTCCACAAACTCAAACACCTCCTTCGTCCTCCGCACCGCCCCATCCGACACAACCTCCGAGTCCCTTCCAGCAACCAACAGCACCGGCGAGCGGTTCTTCGCGCCAGACCGCGCGCCCGACAGCGCATACGGCGCTCCGATAGAAATCACGCCCGAAAGTGTCCCGCTAGCTTTGCTATCTGCACTGCCTAGCTCGCGCGCCGCGGCTAGACCTGCCATCCCGCCCTGCCCAAATCCCAGGATCATAATCTCGCGAAGCTGGTAGCCGCATTTTTGCACAAGCGTTTGGCGGATAACTTCATTTGCGAGCAGGGCTGTGCTTCGCGTAAACCCTGCGTCCATGTCTAGCGCGCCGGTTCGGCTGTCGAAGGATACATCGTCGCCCCAGTGGAAGCCGCCGAGGTCGAAGGGGAGCGGGGCGGGCGCTTGGATGGTGACGACAGTTGTTTCGGGGAGGTTTATGGCGCGGCCGAAGGAGGTGAAGCCTGCGGCTGTGTCGCCGATGCCGTGGAGAAGAAGGAGGATGTTGGGGGATGGTGTGGAGGTGGAGGCGGAAGGTGGGAGGGTAATAGTGACGGTGAGATTGGAGGGGAAGTCGGACTGGGTGGGTGTTTTGGTCGGCATGGTGGATATTTCGAGAAGAGGTAAACTCTTCTTTTCGTTCTCCGCGGCCAATTCAACCTGGTTGTAGCTATACTTGGAGCTTCAGAGCTTGGAGAGGGTCGCGTGGAGGGGGCGGGTTAAGGTTGTGGCGGGCTGTGGCTGTTATCTTTGCGATAATCTAGTGTGGCTGAGTGCCTGGACGCTTCACTCACACCTAGCAATTCACGGGTCGTGACGATCCAGCTGATAGGGTTTTCGAGCAGATTTTTCTTATGATAACTTACTATCGAGATTGACAACGCAGGAAATACTGACTGAGGGAAAGCGATGATTTTGGGGCGTTGGTTGGTACAATGCACGTAGACTTGATCCCATAAGGTTGCGGGTAAGGTTCTGCCGAACTATATGCCTGTGTAACTGAATTTGTCTAGGTATCTAATACAGATCTATTCCGCTATATTTCTGCTCGACATTTCCACATTCCTTCAATAACTATCTCTTCCACCCATTGCGAATTTAAGAGCTTCCGATCTCGATCACACAAGGTGTTGTCGGTACCTCGGCCAAAGAAAAAGATGAACTACACACACTAGGAATGCTGGAGAAGGTTTGGTCAACGAGTTACATAAATAATCATTGAGGCTCTCTAAATCAAAACTCAAGGCTGTTTAATATCATACTGTTCGCTCTCGTTTATATTCCCCCCATCTGATCATCGCATGCAGGATATCCTGCAACACATTTCCACATTGGACGCGACCACAAGAACTTGTGATCCACTCCTAGTTCAATTTACCGCCATGTAGTCTTCTCATTGGTGGTTGTGGTGCCACAGGTCGCAGGCACGGTGTAAGAGCGGTTGGGGTTGCTCTCCCAGACAATCGAGCCGTTCGGTGCCTTGCGGATATACTTGTACTCGAACTTGGTACCCGCGGGGAGATCGATGGTCACGAACCACAAGTGGTTGCTGGAAGTGTACTTAGTGGCACTCAGAGCGATGGCCTTGCTAGTGTCCCAACTACCCAGCTGCGAGATAGAACCGACAATGTAGACAGTGTCACCGTAATTAGTGGTAGCCACCTCATCGAAGGTCACGGCAACGGAAGTGGGTGTAGTGCATGCACCGGTGGAGGTGGTGGTGGTGGAGGGAGCAGTAGGAGTGGTAGTCGAGCCTGGGGCACTGGTGGAGCCTGGGGTACCGCTGGTCAGGGTGCTAGGCCATGAGGTCGCGGTGGGACTGGCGTAAGTGCCGGCAGCAGAGCCCATGGAGCAAGAAGAGGGGACTTTGTTGGCGGAACTGGCGCCCCAGGAACGAGGCATGACGCCATTGCGGCGCATGTTGGCAGTGATGAGGGCGGCATAAGACCAGGTGAGGTCGCGGGCAGAGAGAGAAAGACCGGTGTTCCTGTCGTATTGCTCAGAGAGAGAACCGTTGCTATGGGCGTGAGCTTGCACGATGCTGACGTATCCATCGGCATAGGTCTTCACAGCGCTGATGATGGCCTTGAAGGCGGTGCTACCAGAAGCGTAGGTACCAACAGCGGCGGAGCTGTAGATATCCTTGAAGAAGGCCAGAGAAGTGCTAGTGATGGTGATGGAACCGATCTTGTTCCATTGGTAGATCGCATCGTACAGTTGTTCAGCAGCGGCCAGGTTAGACAAGAACCATGGGTTACCATTATAGTACGAGTCTTCAGGATAGCGGCCCACGGCGACCGCAGCACCCTGAGCGATGCCAGAGTTGATGCCATAGATAGAACGGAACGAGTCGGTGTAGACCTTGTGGTTTGCGAGGGCGCGAGACGAGCAAGGCTGGAAGGTGGTATCATCACACCCTGCTGCGGGGTCAAAGGAGTGGATGCTGGCCAGAACTGTGTTGGAATCCTTGCCAGAACGACCACCGCCAGTGTTCGCATTGATATAGGATCCGGTCCAGAAAGTTTGCATGTAGCAAAGAATCTGAGGAGCCTGCGAGTCGCACCAAGAGCAGGAAGCGCCAACTCGGCTGGCAAAGGCACTTCCCTCAACAAGGGAACGGTGCTGGCTGGCAACGGTGAAGAAGGACATGCTGTTGACCTCCTCCCAGAGATCTAGAGAAAACTTAGCCAATTATCGACGGGAATAGCTGTGAACCCGAGGAACCTACCAAAGCCAGACTGGCTCCAGTACTGAGCAACGTAAGACAGATCGTTGCGGACAATCGGCCAAACGTTGTTAACAGCGTAGCTGGAATATCCATTATCCTGCTAGAGTCAGTACATATTATCAAATATTCAAGGAGTGAAACATACGATCAACCAGTTACCAAACTCAATCAGTGCAATAGCACGCAGAGCAGGACCATCGCGTTGAGGACGACCCCAGGCGCCAGTGAATGCGCTAAGGTCCACGTTGAACTTGGGTTCACCGAGACCAGCGCCATTCGAGAGACCTCCGGAAGGGTTGGACACGGTCTGGAGAGCAGCCTGCGCATTGATGTATTCCTCAATGACGGTCTGCAATCCCAGATTTCCATTACCGAAAAGCTCAATCAAGACCTTCAAGGTGAGCGCAGCGTCTCGGGTCCACGTATAGTAATCTAAGCCCGTTAGTAGCTGATAGAGAAGATAGGGAGGAGACATTGTATGATTTACAATCTGGTTCGCTCGTGCTAGGACTGGCAATTACGGAACCGCTTTTGGCACTTTTGGCATAAGCACCGCTGGCACCGATATTGTCGAGAATTCCATCAAGAGAGAAAGTATTCTCGGTGGCTAGCCAGGCATCCAAGCTGACAGTAGCACGAGAAGACAGTTGGGGAGCTGCAAAGGCACTTTGGCCCAGAGCCAGCGCACCAAGCGCATAGAGAAGACGAGACATAGCGATCAGACGAACTCGATGAGATCAAGCACTGTTCAGTGGAGGACTGGAGGCTGTAGAGATGCGATGAGACTGGTAAAAAACATGACAGCTCTGGCGAGTAGATCACCTCTTTATAGTCTCGAGGAATATTGAGCTTCCAAGGGTGTTTTCTCAAAGACAATTTCGGTAAGGGACTCCTCCCAACTCCTACCGAATACTTGCTAGCGCTCTGACGATGTGATGAATATTCCAGAAGTTCCCTATCCCTGCAGCACTCCCAATCGAACCATACTAACGGGGGTACTGCAGATTTCGGTCAATGCCGACAGATGCTGCGGGGAAAGGGCTTCTTGTCGTATTCGACAGCCTCCAAGCCACTTCTTCACAAAGACTTAAAAGTATTCTAGAGTATTCTAGTGCTGTGACTGGCTGTTCATTCCGAAGCTAACAACCCCGGTCGATGCATGTCCTCGCCGGTGCCTGTCCCTAAACCCCACAAGACCCTTACTCGTCCTGATCGGGCCGGACCATCATCTTTTCATCCACATCCCGTCAAATTAGGGCATATCGGTGGCACGTTGCCCAGTCTGAAATTGCGCCTGATGGCTCGATTTCTCTCGGTCGGCCCCGCAAAATATCCGTCTATTGCCCGTTGCACATGGTCCCTGGACACTTTTGCTTATTTTTTATTGGCAATATGAAGCCCCGAAAGCATGGTCTTCGGTTGTCCGACGCTGCTTCGGCTCTCGATGTGAGATTGTCAGGCCATCCTTTGGGACTTGATTTGGACCTCTTCCCAGGCCAATACTCCGGGCCCTTCGGCTTTGCCGAAAATCTGTCGTTTGCTATCGGCATCAGGTGCAGTGAAGAGCCTACAAGTGTTTCACCATGTGTTATGAATAGTGACAGGCCTTTGTATAGTTCAGATAGCATTCATGACCCTGCTGAATCCTTTGCGGTAGTTAGATACTCACAGACCCTTTTCTCGGCAAGAAAGTTCAGCCATTACAGTATGTGAAGCAGCTATCGCTATGTCGCTTAGGATTTAGACCCCGACCCCTCCTTGTGAGATCGTGGAGCGTAAGACTCTACCCCCGGATGTGGCGGTTTACGGCCGGAGGGACGCACCCATTCCAGGCTAGCTTCGGGCTTACAAGGTATCACCACAATACTCCTTTTCTCAAAGGAGCGAAGAAACTCCACACTTGTGTCTAGCGGCCACCCTTTCATGTGACTTTCAGCCCATAAATTACTGAGCTAGAGGCAATCTTAGGCGGCCCTCCCCGCGGGGTTGGTAGTTGGCCGTTGGTCTCCCTGCGGGAATGTACATAATAATTTTTGGTACGTACGGATTAGATACAGCCACGCGCTTGGGCCGCGCGGGGCCCCAGAAAGTGCAAAGGATCGGGTAGGATGACTGACACTTCGGATAATCTTCGCCACCTCGTATTATTATTGCTCTCCCTATGCGAACACCGGCTTTTGACCGAATAATTGAATCCAGTAACCGATTGGCTTGCAATTTTATCGCGAGTACGCGAGGAGGATTGCATACCTATTTTGATAATATGACCTTCTTTGTGAGAGGACCATGAATCCGAAAGTGGGAGTTTTTAACCAGATAGATGGAAACATCTAACCTCAACGCTCGTCAGTACATGAAAGGACACCACTGCTGAGAACTCCAGGTATATATTTAAGATTAATCCACACATAGTATGTTGTCTACTCGGCCCATGATGTTGGACTGCCTCTTCCTAATGTTATGTACGCTACTTATATCGGTCGCAGGCATGACGGAATATGAGTTCTCCCCGCCTATACTGGTCTTTTGGCTTGTTTGGTTATGTGTGCCTGGGCGAACCGTAACACATGCCCGAGTAAGTCCCACTGAGCGACTCAAATATCAATTGAACCTGATATCACACTTCAGATCACAAAGACCTTCCATACCATTATCTTTTGCATATTTTCTAGTAGTTTAGACCGGAAATGTATTTCCGCACCGGGATATTATGATCCGCTTCCATTGGGTGAAGCAAGAAACACTTAACAGAGTGAACGTTGATGGAAATTTCAATAAAGTAACAGAACTCTACTGTTGTTCTTCATTAGATATTGGGCTGTACGGAGTAATATCTGTGTCATCTAACCTCAGTTAACCAAATTGGTCAATCCAACTGAAAACCCCTAACATGACATGGATGTTTGGAGCTTTGCTAACGATGCTCTGGTTCTGACCTTACCGAACACAATAATTGAGTATTCCCACATAAAGTTATCCGGTATTGTCGCTGCCCTAATATAGTGATCTACGCTCGCTTTTGTTGTTTGCCTAAAATTGTGAGGCACCACGTCCTTCACGAGACATAGTTCATGATATCACGTGGGGCCCGGGGCTTTTGCTGATTATTTTCCCCTAGGAGATTCCAAGAGGAGTAGTTATACACATCCATGTAGAGATGTAGTCGTTTTTTACGTTGTCGATCTTCATGGTACATTGTCGATCTTTATGGCGATCAGGAGCTCTAAAAGTTCCCCCCGGACCAGGGTGGCATCAGGTCTTCTAAAAGTACTGACCTCGACAACAATTGAGATGATTTCATTATTTCTCGCGAATTCAACCGTTCAACGAATGTAGGTCCCTAACCTCCCCTTAATTGCACAACTCACATGCTATTTATAACCTCCATCCATACCATCATGACATAGGCGGACAAACTCCTGAGAGGTACTGTGGCTAGTTCCTGCGCCACATGGGGCGGTGCATGTACGTAATGCCAAGACCAATAATCACAATCCCGAACAACCCCTGTCTAGTGCCCACCGCGTAATCACAGACCCGGACGGCCGACGGTCAGCCATTCTTCATTTAATGAGCTCAGGGCCATCCATCAAGAACGTGTATGCCTAAAATTTCTCGCTGAAATATGAATTGAGCTGACCCATACTCACCGCCACTCTCTCCCGTGGCTAACGCCAAGAACGAGCGGAGACCTCCCCAGCCTCGTAAGGCGCGGACAAGCCTCAGGACAAGAGAAGCTTGGCCCGGCAACGCCAGCTTTATGCGTCGCTCAATACATGGACCATATGTGGATTATTGAGCAGATAGATCCGTGTGTTCCGGATAAGCGCGGATTCCTTATTTATTATGTACAATATGATTGCAAAATTAAGCCAGAAGCAGTAAAGCTTTGCAAAGATCCACCAGGTTGTAGTTGTTTCATTTGTTGACCTGCCGACGAAGTAGGGCTGAATGGATCCCGCTAGGTCTTGTTGATCGGCGCTCCATTCCACGGATCTGGTGGGACGCGTACTCGCAAAACTTTTGGGCGAATCGCTTTGGGCCGTGAAAGCTCAGGGTCATATTTGTCAAGGGCTGTGATGAAGTCCTATAGACTCCGGAATATATCGTGGTCAAGAGGACTTCTAGAAACCATGCCCACGATAATTGTGGACGGCGCCAACCTGCGTTACGACTACCTAAAAGCTGGGGTGAACTCTGAAGTACTCTCACCCTATTCTTACTGCCCCCAATTACTATTTCCGATCCTTCTACCGTGTGCCAGCGCTCGGGGTCGCTCGCTCAACACAATGCCGGTAATGATCTCCTGGATCAGCTCTCCTTAAGCGCCCCTCTTAGCCCCGGGTTACCCAGTGGCTGAGAAGTGAGAAGGCGGTGCGATCTGATTTCTCCACTTGATCGATGGAGGGGCAAATCACACAATTAGTGGTCGGTGGGATCCGTGGTCGAGTGGTGTTTTGGAGGGGCCACGGCTCCATCCACCTACGACTATCCTAAGATAGTACCCTCGAGGGGGCTGCCTCAGCCACTGCCTCCACAGATTCAGTGGGGCTTGCATGAGCTGAGACAGAGAGGGGTACGGTACAATGGAGAGAGCTACTCCTGAATATCCTAAGTGGAATAGGACGTAGCTGTTGTTCCGGTGGTTCTGGAGTATTCCGTCGTGGTTGTCTCGGCTATAAGAATCCCCTCGTCACCCCGAACTAAGCTGTCTCGTTTTCATTCAATCATCACGCTTTCTGACTACAATCTTTCTATACCCTCTTCCAACTACTACATATTATATTCACAATGGCTTGGGGCTGGGGTAAGTCCGTCTGTCATCTCTCCCTATCTACACCTTTTCGGGCATCAATCATATGCGCCCTGCATCTCAGCAGTCTACATATACACGCCCAATCATCACCGTCACACCACGAGCTATCGGGTGCCAATTTCAAACCGGACCAACACTGACCACCTGTCTTAGAACAATCCGATGACGCTCACCGCCAGGTGTACGGCGAGGAGAAGCACGAGAGCCACTTCAGCCACGAGCTGATCGCCGGTGCTGCTTCCTTCGCCGGAATGAAGGCCTGGGAGGACCACCAGCGCAAGGAGGGTATGTACCTACATCGATACCGAGTCCCCCATAGACTCGCGGTAGCTAATCATGATTTGTTCACAGGCAAGGTTGTTAAGCACGCCTTCGCTAAGGAGGCCCTCATGGGCCTTGTTGGCGCCGAGGTCGACAAGCTCGCCGAGACCAAAGGCATGGACCAGGTTGACCGTTTCCGCGCCCACGAGCACGCCAAGAAGAACGCCGAGCACATGTATGACGAGCACTACGTCCGTGGCCACGGCGCTGAGGAGTTCGACCCCAACCGCTACGAGCGTCACGAGCGCTTCGACCGTCCTGGTCGTTGGTAAAAGTGTCAGATATGAATGATTAGATTGAGTGGCTTGGGGGTTACCTGTGATTCGACGAAGATATGAATGTATTCTTATAGGACCTCATTGCCGACGGTGTATAACTTTGCACATACGTACCCAGGCAGGAACGTCAAGCAATGAAATGATATCCAATTTCCATACCAAAATCTCCTGGTTTCGCTTCGCAGTTGCCGCCTGGTGATGTCATCCAAATCATTGTAGTTTTCACGTGGTCCTCGAGGACATCGACATATTCTTGCATTGTGAGGCAGGGTTGATGAGTCTCTTTTCTGATCCATGCATCACCTATCGTAGTTGACTGATCAAGGAGGTGTGTGATATCTCACTCGCATAGGGCGTAAGGTTGCCAAGACAGATATTCTCCTAGCCAGTCATCGCCATGAGAACCCGCCGAGCACATTCCTGGGCTGCATTCCGGACCCGCATGTGCTCCATAGATCGTCACGATTGGTTTGAAGTAGCCCAGCTCTCGTGGTTATACGAGACCATATCGTATTGAATGACGAGTTTATTGTCAAATTGACTGCATTTCAAACGGCGTGTGACGAAGAACATGTGTGATACAGGGAGTGGCCGAGAAAGCAAGGGTCTACAGTATAGTATCCCCTGAAGAATAGAGTATCACAGGTGAAATTCCAGAACGCCATTGGAATCTGGGCTGGGGGGCCCATGCGCTGGCAAAAGAACCAATCAGATTCCACGCTGACCAATGGGCGCGTTAAAGCCTGAACGCTCAGGCTATCTAAGGCATCTTCAGGCATCCAGCGGGAAGCATGAGCTCATCATGAACTCGCACGTGCTCGCATCAAGCTCTCTGATTGTCGCAAGATTCACTGGAAAATATACTCCGTACTACGCAACCAGCTCTTAAAAAAGGCGTCCACTACTTAGATCTCGCGGTACTCGAGACGCGCGACAATCCCAGGCGTTCCTTAATTTTGACGCTGATCTTCGGCGACCCGAGCAGTTTCTTTTCCCTCCACTTCACTACTGCTTTGCGCATGTCCAACTCGGCTTAGTACCAGCTTGGCTACCGCCAATCACGCTTATCTGGGCAGCGCTGCTTCGTGCAGGCTTTTGCGCTTTCTTTCCGATCAGGGCGTCGAATTTTCGTTTGGGATTCTCTCGTGCGTGCAATCTTTGCATCTTCATATTTATTCCCATTCGAATACTCCTGGCTCCCGCATTCCCCCCTCCAACCACCACTAGGTATGCCATGACAGTCGTTTCGTCGCCAGGATGAAGTTCGCCAAGTGAGTGCCCCCTCCTCTGTCCCATGACCCATCCCAAGGAGACATTCCAGTGGTTAACCGTAATTCGACACAGAGAGCTGGAAAAGGAGCTGGTGCCGGAATGGCGGGTGATGTATTTTGATTATAAGGTAGGTGGTGCTGTCCTTCAATGGTGTACATCGCTTGATCGCGACTAACGGCGGGGTGTATAGACAGGCAAGAAGAAGATCAAGGCCATCACTCGAGCCCTCCGGACGGCAAATCGAACACCAGGACTCTCAGCTCGATCCCAACCCATGCGATACCCATCCGCGTCTTCTCATATTTCGCCATATGAATTCGATCAGTCGGACCATAACGATCCATCGAATCGACCCAACCCGACAACCGAGCAACAACCATTGCAGACACCGGGGTCGCGATTCTCTGGACCTGTAGGCAGTTACGGGAGTATCGTCGCCTCCCCGCGTCCGTACGCCGAAAGCCCGGACATCAGGTCGCTCAGGCTTCCGGATCCTGCTATCGACCCGAATCAGGATTATGTACCACCGGGCGACAATCTAGGCCCAAGAGGACCCAAGAACTCACCAGTTTCCACTCGACGGGTTGCCTCTGCTCCGCCAGAATCAAATTTGACCAAAGTCCCGACTAGTCACAATTCATCTCTTCATCGCGAGGCTACTCCCGAGAACTCGGAAATACCACCTGAGGCGCTGGGAGCCTCGCCCAACACGCTCGGGGTGAATCGTACCCCGCAATTCATTCGGCGCGTCTTTTCTTATGCAGAGGACCCTTCACCCGCGGACTCGCGTCGAGAGGTCGAGAAACGCCATAGTGAGTTTTTCGCCTGGCTGGATGATGAGCTGAAGAAGATCAACGATTTCTATCACAAGAAAGAGGAAGAGGCCAAGGAGCGATACGATATCCTCCATCATCAACTCCATGTCATGTCTCGAAATCGCCAAGGAGAGATGAAGGATGCCAAGCAAGCTGCCGAGGGAAAATGCCATGACACACACCATCGACCGAAAGGGCTCGCCGTGTTGAATGCTGCTCACTTGAAAGACACACTGAAAGAAACACTCACGGGAAAGACTCTTCGTTTTGGCAAGAACTCTGAGTCTTTGGCCCAGCTGGAGACACCCGGAATTCGGCCAAGGGACCGCGAATTCATGTTCGACCGAAGGGAACACATGCATCATCAAGATTCGCCTACAAAAGACCCGGGATATCGGACGGCTAAACATCAGCTCAAAGTTGCCATGCAGGAGTTTTATCGTGGAATTGACCTGTTACGCGGCTACGCCAACTTGAACCAAACGGCCTTTCGAAAAATCAACAAAAAGTACGACAAGGCTGTCAATGCGGAGAAGCCCCTGGAGTATATGACGGAGCGGGTCAACAAATCATACTTTGTCAAGAGTGGAGAAACGGCAAAGATGATGCGAAAGGTGGAAGATTGGTATGGGCGATATTTCGAGGCTGGTAACACCAAAATTGCCGCCACGAAACTCCGCAGCGCAACGCAGAAGGCTGGAGATTTCTCTCCTAATACGTTCCGCGCGGGTCTTTTCCTCATGGCCGGACTTTTATTCTCCATTCAGGCGCTGGTCCATGCGTCAAAGCATTTGTTATACGGCGATCTCACTCTCCAGGTCCATACGAGTTACTTGCTACAGGTTCGTGCTGTCTTTGCCCTTCCGTGTCCCACCTATTGTGTAACTCGCACAGACCCGACTGACATACTCTTCGGCTAGGTGTACGGTGGATACTTCATGATCTCCTTTCATGTATTGCTATTTTGCCTGGCTTGCATGATTTGGACCAAGTCGAAGGTCAACTATAGATTCATTTTTGAATATAATACTAGGCACACTCTGGAGTGGCGCCAGTTGCTCGAGGTATGTTTCGTTACTAAATATCCACGGAAATCCATTCTAACATCGGTCCAGGTCTCATCTTTTTTTCTATTTCTTCTGGGATTATTTATGTGGCTCAATTTCTCATGGGTCAATGAGATGTACATATACTGGCCCGTAGTGCTTATTGGCCTGTCCGTTTTCATCATCTTTCTACCAGCCCCGGTGCTGTACCATCAGAGTCGGAAGTGGTGGGCTGCCACGAACGTAAGTCTTTGGCCCTTTCCGACGACAGCTTGGTTCCGTGACTGACAGATTTAGTGGCGCCTGTGGTGCTCTGGGTTGTACAAGACGGTCGAGTTTCGTGATTTCTTCCTGGGCGATATGTACTGCTCTCACACCTACGCCATGGGGGTAAGTACTTGTTATCTATGTTATTGGACTTCGCTAACCATGCACAGAACATCGAACTCTTCTTCTGCCTGTACATCACGTACTGGCATGACCCTGTCAAGTGTAATTCATCACACTCAAGAGTAATGGGCGTTTTCACTTGTCTACCGTCATTCTGGCGTGCTTGCCAATGTGTTCGTCGTTATGCCAACGACAAGAAGAACAAGAAACTTTCGTTTCCGCAGGATGCATTCCCGCATCTGTTCAACTTGGCAAAATACCTATGCGGTATTGGCTACTACATGACTCTGAGTATGTGGCGAATCAACAGGCAAACGCGATTTCAGGCGCCGTTTCTCACTTTTGCTCTCCTGAATTCTCTCTACACCTGCATTTGGGACGTGGTCATGGATTGGAGTCTGGGTAACCCATACGCAAAGCGTATCCTTTTGCGGGACGAATTGGGCTTCCGCTATGCGTGGGTCTACTACGCTGCAATCGTCTTGGACGTCGTGGTTCGATTCAACTGGATCTTTTATGCCATCTTCTCCCACGACATCCAGCATTCAGCCTTCCTCAGCTTCTTCGTCGGACTGTCCGAGGTATTCCGCCGTGGAGTGTGGTCCGTTTTCCGTGTGGAGAACGAACACTGCGCGAACGTGATGAAGTTCCATGCCTCACGCGAACCTAAACTCCCATACAAGTTTGATGTCACCCGGAGATCTCGGGAGGGCTCTCGGGCCGACGATGTTCAGCTTCAAGAACAGCACATTCAATCACCGGTTATGCCCACCATTGACGTTGAACATGGAGTCGGAAGTCCAGGCACATCAAGCGTGCGCGCCCGTTACCCTTCAGGCCACCCCTCAGGAAGTCTCAGGCGCCTCAGCTTTAGGGCTGGAACCGCCCATACACAAGACTTTGAGCGCCGGCAGCTTCCCTCGTATCTTTCCACTGCTACTGTGGCCCAACTTGGTCACAGTTCGGATGAGGATACTGAAGACGATGCGGATTACACTGACACCGAAGGGGTGGAGACTCCCCTGGATGAACGAGAAGAAACTCGCTCACCATCGGGCAGTGGGAGAATCCCGAAGGAAACAGGAAGTTAAATGAATAGTTGATTTCTGGTAAATTTGCATGACTAGCCATGATTTCTTTTTATGATGAATGCATATACGGATTTTATTTCGTTATTTGTCAAGACCGACCTATTTTCAAGTCAGCGCTAAAAACGCCTCTAGTCCCTCTTGGGTAATTGTTCACCGAGATCTTCGGTGGGTACGTGATGAATTGACTCGTTCTCGTTTGAAAAAGGGAGAATTTGTAATTCGATGAATGAAAACAAGAAAAAAAACTTTAACTATGCTATTGTAGGTCACCTCAGGGGTGGGTGCGCCCAACGCCTTTAAGCTTAGTCCAGTTGGTGGCTTTAGATAGCTAAGCATGATCCTTGTATGGATGCACACGGGAGATAATCTCTACATCTCTATTTACTTTACGATGGGAGAATTCTCTCAGTAGCAAGTAAGTGACACTGCACTTGGTCAAGAAAGGGAAACCAACAATAACGCAGCAGATCTATCGGAGTCTAAGCGACGCGAAAGCTCAAAAGCATGACCAACTTCAAGCGCTCTCTTGGCCCAGCTCGATTTCTTGATCTCAAAGTAGTCTAGATCCGGGTTAATTTTCATGCTATTGGAATTTGGCGTAGTGACTCCGCCGATCTACATCGGAACGTGCCGATCCCCTGAGGTGACTTTGAGCCCGGTTCATTGAATGAAATGAGCCCAATTCGCACGGACTCTAGCGAGTAAGCTCCTTTAGTTTATAAAACTCTCGTGAAGTGCATCTTTAGGTGGACTACTCTCATAATTGATATCTTTCCAAGATCATTGATATCAAAAATCACAATGAAGTCGATCTTGATACTATCC
Organism: Penicillium goetzii; assembly: GCA_037043885.1. Classification (NCBI taxonomy): domain Eukaryota; kingdom Fungi; phylum Ascomycota; class Eurotiomycetes; order Eurotiales; family Aspergillaceae; genus Penicillium; species Penicillium goetzii. The sequence continues at coordinate 26,005 of JAWLST010000002.1, forward strand.
GCAGCCATTTGCGCCGGGGCATCTGCCTTTTCTATTCCAGAAGGCCACCCACTGGTCCATTGGCGACCAGCTGGCCCGGGCGATGGTAAGTGCCGAGTTCAATTGAGACTTTTGCCGGTTCCTAACGAGATATCAGCTCGATCACCTTGTCCTATGTTGAACGCTTTAGCCAACCATGGCCTTCTTATGACGGCAGAAACATTACTGAAGAGCAGACTGCCAATGCTTTGAAGGCTGCCATCAATCTCAATGAGGATGTCGTTAAGTCCCAGTTCCAGGAGGCTTTGGCGACGAATCCGAATCCCGATGCGACGACGTTTTCTCTCGATGACCTTAGTCGCCACAATATTTTGGAGCATGATGCGAGCTTGAGGTACGTTGACTCGGTTTCCTTTGCGGGAGGTAGAGACTGATCATCCTGGTGTAGCCGACAAGACCATTACTTCGGAGACGATCAAAGTTTCAACCAAGTTATCTTCGACCAGACTCGATCCTACTGGAAAGGCCTTTTCATTGACGTGCATGAAGCGGCCCTTGCTCGCCAGGCCCGTGTTGATACATCAAACGCTACGAATCCCGAATTCACGCTATCGAAGTCTGCTTTGACCCTGACTTATGGAGAGTCTGCTGTGTACATTGTCGTATTCGGTGACAGGTCTTCCGGGATCGTACGCAAGTCCTGGGTTGAGTATTTCTTTGGTGAGTTTCTCAAGTATCAACAAACTATTTTTGTAAACTACCGAGGTTTTTACTCACAATTGTTTATGGAACAGAGTTCGAGCGACTTCCAATTGAGCTTGGTTGGACGAGACATGAAGACGAAATTACTGCCTCGGACATGGACAGCATGACACAGAGAGTAATAGACGCTACAGAAAGCTCTAATGAAGAGAAGCACAGTCTCTTGGGTCTCTTGAGACGAAGGGACTTCCACGCGGGCCATACGGCGAGAGGGCATCATCATTAGTGAAGCCGATTTCCTTCGACATTTCACTTTAGGATAAAGTAGCGGTTCGTGGTCGTACTGTCAATTCTTCTTGTATAGAAAGATTGTGGGCAAAGCCCTGGATAGTATTTACTAATGATGAGAATTTACGTATGAACGTCTCCTTCAAGATATTTCCACTGTATAGATGAAAACAATTAACATCATGATCTCATTTTTCCGAGTTGTTTATTGGGCGCTTGTGAATTTGTCCATACGGTGGCGACCACTACGCCTGAGATGCGAGAACGGTGGTCTGACGATTAATTGCACATACTGTGGAGGGTTCAATCGACACAAGTATTTTCTTAATGATAATTCCGTCAAAGAAGCCATATTATTTGCGAACAGTGCTACCTGGGAACCAACTGCACTTTGAGGACCGAACCCGAAAAAGAGGAGAGGCAATTGAGACAAGACTATGTACGACAGCCATGAGCTACTCTCAAAAAGGAATGCAGCGACCTAATCCTGTATCCCGCAAAACCAGATTCAAGAAGCACCTGGAGGCCCAGGCTCCAAGGGAGAAGTCCTAATTGAATGCCTGCTAAAATATCGCAGCCCAAGAGATGCCTTTATATCTCTGGAGACCAGCTGTTGTCTGTTTAGTTGTTGTTCTGGCTGTTCAGGATACGCAGAATCGACAGGAAGAGATTCAGAATATCCAGGTACAGCGCAATAGCGGCAGCAATCTCCTCCTCGACGTGGTAGTGTCGCATAACAAGCTGGGTATCCACGAGAATGTAACCAGAGAAGATCAGGGCGCCAAGCACACCGTAGATGAGTTCGGCGGTGCTACCAAACGGCATGAACATGGCCACGAATCCGAAAAGAACCATGAACCACAGCGCGCCGAAGAGGTAGGGCATCCAGCTGGTAAAGTCATACTTGGTCTGGCACGCGAAGAGCGTGAGCGCGACGAAGATACCCAATGTCAGGACCAGTGCCTGCACAACAACCCGCGATTCGTAGAAAGATGTCACCACACTGATGGAGTACGCCTCCATCAGGGTGAAGCCGGAGAGGAACAGCAGGTTTGTTGGGTAGGACTTGCGCTTCCAGTAGGTTGCGAGCATGAAGCCGAGGGCGCCAAAGACGGAGATGATCATGAGCCAAAAGTTGCCCTGGATCCAGTGTCGGTATGTCTCGTTGAAGAACGAAATGGAGCTGAGAATAGTAGTGAGGAGAATTTGGGCGGTGCTGTATAGAAGGGAAAAAAAGGATTAGTAGCATATTCAAGATAGCGACGAATACATCGATGGGAGACTCTCGAGGGAGAGGGGCCATAACTTACAGAATCGAATACACCTTGCGAACGAACTGCATTCGAATGTCAATAGTTCCCTCCGCGACCATACCTCCGAACTAAGAATCGAGGTCAGTCTCTAAACATTCAACAGTCTCTAGATGCAAATTTGCATACCTTGAAGTCGTCAGGCAGATTGTCATCTTCGGTGCGCGGTTCCGGCTCAGTGGCTGTAGCCTGGTAAGATGGTGGTGCTTGAGTGTACGGCTGGTCCTCAAAGGAGTCCCGCTGAGGGGCGGGCTCATATCGAGCGTTCGCAGCCATGATGATGCTGGTTTATTGCGTCGTCTGGAGCAACGTTAATGATTGGCGAGGACACTGAGAGATGTGTTGATGAGCAAGCGCTGAGGTGGATGACCGCTCTTCTTTGGGGGCGCAGGGGCCATGTGACGTGAGATCACGTGTGGCAAATCGTATCGATAAGATCATAGACTAGTCCAAAAAGGGCTTAGGCTTTTATAAAGCACTCGGCATGTGGGGTGCATCCAGCCCTCGCTTTTGTTGACAGAATCAATTCATTTACCTATCCCCATGTATGATTCGACACGCTAACCTATCCGGGCTGACTGATGACGGATACAATGGATTTAAAGGCGCACATGGTCTACCCCCGCCCAGATTTATCGCAAGAATGGCATCTCTCTCTTCTTGCTCGACTAGAACCTGGTTGACGTCTTTTGACAATGTTGGCTCTCTGCTTACTGGTTTTCCTACATCTGTCGACGCTGAGTATAGCTTATCCTGGCGATCATGATGAAAGTGTCTAATTCCGATCTCTCGCTTCAAGCCGTTCTGGTACAACAAGCAAGGCAAAAGCTGGCCCGATGTTCCGACTATATCTAACGCAGTGGCATTGATGCTCGCGCCGCTGCTCGTCGGGCTGCGATTTTGAATTCGTACCGCGGTATTCCTAATGCTGGTACTGCCTTCAAGTCACTTCGCTCTTTTCTTCCGCGGGCAGCACTATCATCGTCCGAGAGCCCGCCTTGTCTACTTACCCCCGAGTCAACGATTGGCCCCTTCTGGGTTGATGGCGAGTTGATTCGATCCAATGTCACTGACGGGGGCGCCTGGAACTCCACTGATCCTGGACGGAGAATTCATCGATGTGCGCACATGCGAGCCAGTTGAGCATATCTTTTGGGAAATATGGAACTGCAACGCCACCGGAAGCTACTCGGGCGTTCAAGACTTTGGCCACCACCACAGTAATGACGATAACTCTTATCTCAACAAGACATATCTTGGAGGCATACATATGACTGACAAAGACGGAACCGCTCAATTTACTACTATATTCCATGGTTACTATCTTGGTCGTACTATCCACATTCATGTTCTAGCACATGTCAGAGCTACTATTTTGCCGAGCAATACCGTGACTGGAGGCCATGCCGCTCCTATCGGCCAGCTATTCTTTGACCAGGACTTGATCGAGTCTGTTGAGTCTACTGCTCATTAGAAGACGAACAACGTTCGCATAATGCCAAATATAAACGATGGCATCCTCAACGACGTGAATAGTGTAAGTGGTTATGACCCCATCTTGAGTTATGCTAGCCTCGGCCACTCACCGGAGGATGGAATTCTGGTATGGAATACTATGGGGATTGACTTACCAGCCAGCTATAAAGCCGAATCGGCTGCGACTCTCACAGACCATGGTGATCTGGCTCATTTCTATGGCTGGTTTACTCATCAACCTGGCGCAAGAGAGATCCTTGCGTGGGTGGTAGGCCTAGGGCTTGTATTTTGGCTGGCTCGTTCGTTCCGTCAATTCTGCTTAAGATCAGCCAAGCCTTTCTGCGTTACTAGCCTTTTCCTTATGAACTATCGACTCGAATCTTTTACGATCTAACTTCTGGCTCAAATGAGCCACCGGCAACATGACCGACGTTATTTTCTTGTACAAAGCAGCCAAAATTATTTTTCAAAGTTGGTCTGTTGGTTGTGCTGTTGCAGGAAAGATTATCCTAGGGCAGGCTGCTATACTCAAAGATCAGCCAGGGACTCAGCCCGCCTTACCATAACGATGCGTGTTTGAAAGTCCTGGAAGATTCCCGTGTTTGATATCTTACCTACTCCACACTACCCTCGCACTTTAGCACCTAATCCTGTCGTGTTAAATCCCGCATCCTAATGAAAGTTCTTCCTACATCTCCGGCCTATCAAGCTGTCATCAATAACTTGTTGCGTCGCTTTGACTTCTCCTCATCATTAATATCGACCGATTAGCTTAGCGCTCGCATCCTTCAAAGAACCCTACCCTCTATCAAATTCGTTCGTCCATCACTTCATTACAACCATGACCTCATCTCTCACAAATTCAGAGGTCTACTTAAGCATGGCCAGGCTGGTCCCCGAGCTACGAACCGAGGCCGACTGGGTCAAATGGAACTCTGCCCTTCGCGTCGTCCTGGACGCCTGCGATCCTCGTATCTGGGAGATCCTTCAGGGTACCTCTACTTACCCGCAACCGGTCCCTGAAGATAAGGACATCATTGGACTCCTCGCTACCCAGAAGAACAAGCCACCGCGCGATGTTACTGAAATGGAATTTTCCATGTTCAAAACTTGCGCCCAAGATGAAGACAATGCATGGAAGAAGCTCGAAACCCATGCACTTCTCTTGTTGTGGTCTACCCTGGGCCCGAAGCCCCGCCAGGAGATCTCGGGACTCACAAATATCAAGGTGGCCTACGAAAAGCTTCGTTCTTGGCACCAGCACACGTCCTGGCCATACAACTGCCAACTGTGGCCTGAATGGACCTCGCTCTGGTTCGATGAGAGCCTAAACGCCGCCGAGTTCGTTAAAAATTGGCAAGAGGCCTTGGCCAGTCTTCAATTTTCCTCTGGCGAGATTTCAACCTTTGTCCAGTTCCACGTGTTCATGGAAGCAATAAGCCATCACTCAGATACGGCAGACTTCCGCAGGAGCCTATCGACGGAGACATATGACACTCTCTCCATGCCAACCGTCATTGCCCAATTCTTGTCTCACATGTCCGAGCTCCGATCTTGCAGTGGTGGCCCGTGAGAAGACCATGGCATGGAAGGTCAATGTCAAGGAATTGTGAGTGTTTAAGGACCCATAATGCTACTCATTACTCATGATGCAATAGGGCCAGAATTGGAGTTGGATACGCTGAGGTTTAGGGTCGATGGATACAAGAGTGAAAGGTCTTGAAGTACCTCCTGGGCTGGCTGCGATGGCCTAGCAGATGCTTTTGATGAAGTCCGAGAATGGCAGGCTTGGGAAGTTCAGGCGCACATGTGGACTAGTTGCGGGATTGGGTCTCAGTGTTTTCTAGCAATGCTTCTACAAGAATTTCAGGCGGAATTAATCGAGTCAAATAGCAAGACCTGCCAAAATTTACCTCTAGTGGTTGCCTTTGAAACGCAAAGAAATCAGTTTGTACTAGTAGAATTATCATAAGCAACATGATCCAGAACACAAGGAAAAAATCGACGCTCCGAACGCCGTCCATTAGATCGAATGACGCGAGACCAGAATGCCAAAACTGTGCAAATAATGAAGCGCTCTAAGGAGCAAGCGAATATCCAGAAAAGAAATCTAACGAGGCTGTCAAGAAAGGAACAAAGTTACAGCAACCGTTTTCTGTCGTATACAGCAAACAGTATGTAGATAGCTCAAAAAAACTGAGCCTATCCAGCGCAGGTATATCGTGGTAATTGGGGGAAATTTCGATCAATGCGATGCAATGAAGAAAGTGTTCGTGATCAGGCACACAACCATGACCAGAACGCCGTACATCGCGAGGCCCAAGCTTAGGCGTCGGAGCAGGGCTTTGCGCCAGTGACGGGTGTTGCGGAGCAGCAGGCCGCTTTCAGTCAATGAACGCGCCAGAGAGCCTTCACCGTCAGCGTCGGCGTCGTCATCGTCGTCAGATAGGTCGTCAACTACTTCGTCGTCCTCCTTCAGTAGGCCACGGTGAGTGGGAGAGTCGGGAGAGGAGATCTTGTAGTAGAAGAGGCCCGGCAGAATGAAACTGATACTTGTGCTGCCGGTGCTTCCGACGTATGCAAGCACAGCCTCGAGGGACGATACCGTCATGGCAACGATGTAGCTCAAAATGAGGATGGTAGTGGTGATGACCGAGAAACGAAGGTCGCTCATCGGCTCTGGCGTGCGGTTACCACGCGGGCCAAGCAGAGGGTGTCGGTGCGGAGAGGCCTCGGTGCCGGTGGGCTGCGACTTGGGGCGCCATTTCAAGACGGCATCCACCGAGGCTCGGCAAGGGTGGCATTGGAGGGGATAGGAGAAGACAACGAGCATGACAATCGCGGCACGACCAATCGTAGCGCCAACTCCTGGGGGATACATGCCAACGATGTTACCACCCACTTTGTTACCAAAAGAGAGGTAGCCCGTGATGGCGACCAGGATATAGGTTGCAGCGGCGCTACCAGTGCTCGCGAGTACAACGCCCGTCGTGCGGAAGTGGCTATTATTCTTAATTTCGTTCAGAATGGAGAACATCTGGAAGAGCATATTAGCAACTTTGCCTATCAATGACCAGAAGAGGATGGGATACAGCAACCGTACATTTTGATGGCATGTAAACGCGAAAACGATGACCGGAAGGCTGCTCAGGGTCGGGACCGCACCAGCCCAGTGAATCACGCGAACTGGGCCTCGATCTGCCATTGTGTCACCCTTGACAAAGTGGTAAACGACTAAGACAACCAAGTAGGCCATGGAGACCAAGGCTGCAATACTGGTGTACTTGAGGGAGTCTAGTCGGCGCAAATAGGAAAGAGGAATCACAATCAACCTGCCGAGCCAAGGACGTTAGCACATCACTCATTCAACACAAGCATTGAGAACACGTACATGAAAGCTGTTACCCAGAAATGACGGTCAACCAGGAAGTCATAAACTGGTTCGCCTCCCACGAAGCCTTGAACTACTCCCGGCATGAGATCGCCAATGATAATCAGATAGCTCACGCCAACACCGAAGCATTTAATCGCAATGGCTGCGTCGAACACGACGGCAGCATTGGGGTATGTCAATTGCGATAGCGCAAAGAATGATGCGCTGCCTCGATCAAGATATTGGGCGCATCGAGATTGCAGGTAAAGGCCGAAACCCGCTGTCGCTCCAGACCACAGAATCACCAAAACACCAAGAACGATTCCCATGTGCGAGATTGCGAGTGGCATCGCGAGTACACCGGCGCCGACGACTATAGCAAAAAAAGACGATATTAGCACCTTATCTCTCGACTTCCCCGACTGTGTCGACTCACTCGTATTAACCAAATTGATCACGCTGCTGGCCCAACTGGCCTCTCCGGCGGCTCCAACGGCTCGTTTTCCTCGAGCAGCACGCCTGATTTGACGTTCTAGTTAGCACAGACATACTAGACCACCCTGAAAAGGCCCTGGGGTATGCAGACATACCATCGCGAACCGCTCTGAGGCAAACCGGCAGGGCCAACCCCGACAGCTGCCTCCTCTTCCATGGTATCAGGTTGTATCACACGTCTAGTTCGGCGATGGATCGGGGTCTAGCATCAGACCTGACAGCGACCACGGCCAGCGGCGCCGGACAGATTTGACAGGGTCGTGAATTCGAGGGCGAAGTTGAGAAGTGAAGAAGCGGCGCGGTGCGTGGCCTCTCTTATCAGGCCAGTCCCCCGATAACTCGGCGGCACCTGACTTGTCCGCTCTCCGCATTACTCTGACACCATTTTACCACCGCACTACGGCACTCCGGCACGCCCTACGGGTCCATTACTCTGGTGTGGATCAAACTATTAACATCATGCTCCTAATTGACACTGTAGATGATGTGATGGCGGGTCGCAATTGACTAAACTACAACTTGGCTTGTCCCCATCCCCCCTGCAGCAGAAGTCGGAAACTTTCCTCCTCCACAGCTCCATGGTCGGACGCCGTGTTGCCTGGCCGGCCTCCAGGGCCTGGATCGTTAAATACATTGACTTCACGCACCGTCTTCGATACTTCGAGAATTGTTCCTCCCACGACCTTATACTGTTGACCCTTGCCAGACCGATCCCCAATGATTTCGCTCACCTGGTCTTGCTGCACGAGCGCCAACATAACCTCTGCGACTTCTTCGGGCGTCACCCATTCATCCGCGCTGTCATCTACCATCTTCAATTTCTCAGGATGCTCGGTCCACAGCGGCGTTTTGATAACCCCTGGCGCCACGGCTGTGACGCGAATGCCAAGCCGGTCGAGCTTGCTTAGCGATCGCACCAGCCCGTTGATGGCATGTTTCGTGGCGACGTAGATCGGTGCTGCCATGGCGGGATTCTGACCAGCGATACTGGATATGTGGACGAGATGCTTTGGACGGCCATTGCCGCGGTGCTTCAGGAAGTGTGCAATTGCAAGCTGCGACGTTCGGATGGGGTGTGTGATATTGATATCCACCAGGGCATAACGGCCACTATCACGCGCGTCTTTGCTGGGCGCCGAGCCAGGGGGGCGCCAGAAATTGCTCCAGTGCTGTGTCACATAAGGTCACTCTGGTGGTCTTTTCCTTCGTAGTTTCGTAGTTTCGTAAACCACGACTACGCTCTCCGTCTCTCGGTCGCACTTACTGGTTCGTAGACTCCAGCGCCAGGGCAGACAATGTCGATTTCACCGAATTCTTTCTCGGCCACTTCGAACATGCGCTCTAGCTGCAACCAATCGCACACGTCGGTCTCCTGGAAGATGGCTCGCGGCGACCCAGTGGAGTATGTCTCGACCAAGGCCTTGGCCTCAGGTCGCAGGGCCAGGTCCGCAATTAGCACATTGCATCCATTTTCTATCAGCAATTTGGCGTAGGCAAAGTTGATTCCTAGGCAGACGTGAGCACTTGGTTTACAATATCGATTCTAAAAGTCTATAGGTCGACATACCAGAGCCTGCGCCAGTAATGATGGCGGTTCTTCCTTTGACTGAGAGGGCCATTCTGCAAGTTGAGGGGAACTATGTGACGGTTTTGCAGCTCAGCTGGCTTCCCGCTGGAAATATGCTGCTCTTATGTATGCTCACAGGGCCTGTGGGACTTCGGGGTCCTTTGCAGCGATCCGTCGCGGCGCGTAGCATAGCCGTTTTGGACAAAGAGGGGCCTGGCGGGGAATTTAGCCGTTCGGTCGCCAGGCATGTCGCCCGAGTCAGACCGGCGAGATTCCCGAGGGCCTTTTGTCTTTAGAGAGAGCGTTGTCTGAACTCTGGCCCTCTTGGCCTTCCTTTTTCAGAAGTTATTCGATCAACTCGGGCTCAAGCTATTTCTGTCATCGCTATAAATTAAATACTTCCTCTTTTCTCCTCCCCGGACAATGCATCTTGATCGGCAGTGGAGCGTGAGGGGCTTCGCCAGAATTTCCTCTTTCGAGTTGCATACTGCACGAAACAGCCACCGGGTTCTCGACTCACAACGGGATGGTAAATTCCGATAGACTTTAGCAGTTCTCTAGAACAAATAGACTTCCATAAAGCAGAACACTAGAATTGATCGCGTCAACCGAGTTTCCATAATGCCGAACGCCAGGGCTCCGCAGTACTGATCTATGATCTCATATGCCTTCCGCGGGTCGCTCTGCATTACGGCGGGTAATATGCCTAAACAGGCCAAGTGCTTTATGACTTGCCAGTGTACATCGGCAGTCAGTACATAGACTTTTGGCTGTGAACATATCTGATAGCCATACACGTCTTCCATCTGATAGGTTCCTTGAGTCCTCTGAGCTCATCGTGTGGGTTACACAGCAGGTCACCAATAGGCTAGCAAGAGGACTTCTTCTAAGGTCATCCATCTATGTACTCGGGATGCCTGGATTCTATAGATGTCGGACTGGCCGGACTGGCCTTTCAATAGATTTAATCACGCGGTCACTGAGCTGAAAGAGAATCTTCAATACACCTCCCATTGAAGTTCCACGACCAGCTATAGTTTACCCATAATGTCACGCGTGAAGAGATTCTTCATACCCATGAGTCTTTGCATAGTCCTCTGCATGCTTCGAGCTATTCTAGGTTCCCTGGAGTCCGGTGATTATATGAGAACCACAAAATTGATCGATTAAATGGAAAAGAGGTTCTGGTAGGTATTGCACTTACTGAATTGAAGTAGATCATCTTTTTCAAGTACACGAAGCTGGTCACAAACACAATAGAGTGACGAATGGCTCCGTCCAATCAGGGGGCGCGAAACACGGATGGGAAATAACGCTAGCCTGTTTATGGAAATGTACCCGCCGTCGGGCGGGAGCCTTCCTAAAATGGTAGTCTCCCGCAATTTGCATGGTAGATCCCACGATGGCTATCGACCTATTTAAATTGACAGGAGTTTCCGAGGCGAAATCTCCGTGAAATCATAACTTTTTCAACAATGACGATGTCAAAACTTCTCTCAAAAGCAGCTGCCCGTGCGGCATCTACGTCCACTGCGGCGCAGACCACCAAAGCCGCTGGTGACATTTCGTCGGTCTTCCCAAGTCTAAGACCAGACTATCAGCCAGAGCCTCTTCCCCCACGTTTTGGTGACTTGAAGCGGCGGCTGTTTGAAAAAAATGAAAGAGCCTTGACAGAGAGTTGGAAGAGACTCTTGCCTAGCTTGGAAGAGGAAGTGGACAAGATCAGGACGAAAGGCAGTGATGTATGTGTACAACCCTTTTATTCCATCCTGCTTTATGTGCCGTTCATGATAGATATTGACCTCTTTCAGATCATCCCCTCTGTGGACTACGCAGATGTTGTCTCGGGAACCATTTCCGAGGCGACGATGAAAGAGATCCGCCATCGCGGCACGGTAGTCATTCGAAATGTCATCCCACGCGACAAGGCGTTGGACTATAAGCAGCGTATCCGTGATTACATTGCTACCAACAAAGAGCGTGTTAAAGCATTTCCTCCTGATTCTCCGGCCGTCTATGAGCTCTACTGGACTCCAAGCCAGGCAGAAGCTCGTGCCCATCCCAACATGCTCAACACCCAGCGTTTCCTACAACGTCTATGGCATTCATCTGACCCCAAAACCAAGTTGTCAACATCAAACCCGCTCACCTACGCAGATCGTCTGCGCATCAGAGATCCCGGGGATGCCAAGTTCGCCCTCGGGCCGCATGTCGACGGTGGCTCGCTCGAGCGCTGGGAAGATCCCGAGTACTCGAGCGTGTACACCAAGATCTTGGAGGGCAATTGGGAGCAATATGACGCGTGGGATGCGAAGCACCGCCTAAATGCCAAGATGGACTTGTACAACGGTGCCGGTGCCTGCTCCATGCTTCGCTTCTTCCAGGGCTGGATGTCCATGTCCGACACTGCCCCGGGCGAGGGCTCTCTGCATGTGTGCCCCATGATCGTTCACAGCACCGCGTACACCATCCTCCGTCCTTTCTTCGATGTCAATAGCCAGCAGCCTAACTTGGATGCCTCTTTCCCTGGCTCTGTTCCTGGTGCATGTCAGGAGTACAACCCAGTCACCCACCCGCAGCTGGACTTGGAGACGACTATGGTGTCGGTGCCGACAGTCGAGCCCGGTGACTTTGTTGCCTGGCACTGCGACATGCTCCACTCTGTCGATAAGGAGCACCGTGGCAAAGGTGACTCTAGCGTGCTCTACATCCCTGCCACCCCTCTGTGTGACATGAACATCGACTACCTCCTGAAGCAGCGCCAGGCTGCCATTAACTACTCACCTCCGTGGGATTTCCCTGGTGCTGGCGGTTCGGGCGAGTTTGGATTCAAGGGAGCTATGGACTGGTCCTCGCTGAACGCTGAGGGACAGCGAGCCTTAGGTCTTGGTAGCAAGCCCTGGGAGGTCACTGATGCCATGAGTGAGGGTGAGAAGGAGGCCGTGCGATCGGCCAACAAGACTTGCTTTGGCCTGTAACAACATTTTTATCTTGATTGGAACGGAGTTTGGTCATTATACTGGTGCTGTACATAGTGGATATGCAAAAGGAAACTTAGGTGCATTGATTATTGTTCACATGAACTACAGAGAATGATGCAGTGGAAAGCGAGCGGTAGAAAAGTGTGCACGTAGATCAGACCATCCACGGTGAATACTTAATCCTAACATAGCGAAGCGCCTAGGGTCCTTATCTTCTGCGCACAATATCGCAGATCAAACCTTCCTGCTGGACAAACCAGACATTCTTCGTCTTCCACTCCTTCTCTGAATTGTGCAGCTTGAGTTCGAACTTGCGCAATAACTCCGGTATCATTTTGTGCATCTCTGTCAGGGAGATGTTCTTTCCTAGACAAGTCCTGGCTCCAGCACCGAAGGCGAAAAAGCTTTGTTCCATTTCCTTCAGTTTTTCTGGCGAGCTATCGAGCCATCTTCCCGGAATGAAAGAGTCTGGGTCCTCGAAAACCTCGGGGTTTCTATGCACAACCCATGCATTGATGCCAACGACTGTTCCAGCGGGAATATTTTTGCCGCAAATGACGGCACCTTCACTTGGAACATGGCGCTCCATGATCAACCCAGTAGATGGGTGAAGACGCATCGCCTCCTTGATGACAGCTCCTAAATATGGGAGATGGGTTATAGACTCGCGGTAAGAGATTGGATCGCTTAGCTTTCCCTCGCGTGTGGCGTTGTCAATCTCTTTTTGAACTTTGGCCATCGCTGTTGGATTGCGGAGGAGGAAATAGAATACTGCGCGGAGAGCAATGGCCGTAGTATCGGATCCGGCGAAAACGTTCCCTGAAAGATGGACCATCACATCTGTGGTGCTCATCTTTTCAGGGTTGAGATGATGAACAGCCATCCACTTTGACATCATATCTTTGCCTGCTTCCAGATGCTCCTTTTTATTCAACTCCCCGTCACGCTTCAATGACAAACGTGAATTGATCGCTTTCAGGCTGAAGGTCACCACCGAGTTCCAGGTCTCCATCTGAGGCAGGAAAATCGGGAACAAGGGATTGCCCAGCAAGACATGGTGCATTTCTGGGACTTGACCGCAAAGGCTAGCATATACGAGCATTCCTTGAATGGCCACAATCATGCCATCGACATCTTGCCCTTCTTCAAGAAACCCAAGTTTCTTGGCGAACACGAACTCACCAACGACGTCAAATGAGTAATACTGAAGCCATGCACCCAAATCAACAGGTGCCTTCCGGTCTGCAAAGCTACCAAGTTTGTCGAGGAAAATCTGGGTACACGAGTCAACCCCAGGCTCCATCTCAAGAAGAGAGCTCAGGCTGTAGGCATTTGCAACTAGGCGCTTTTGTTCACGATGGTGTTGTTCATCGCGGTCGGAGAAGAGGTTCACTTGAGGCTTTTTGTTCCACGAGATGGACTGGATAGGATAGAAGGCCGTCTAGAAGTAAAACAAAAATATCAACGACCGAACTATCATATGAGCGGGCTGAATTTTCAAATACCTTGGTGAATCCTTTGTTCAAGCCATATATGATAGGGATGGCCTTGGGATCCCCGACTGAGATGTGTTTGGGGCCAATGCGGACGAGGTGTCCATGTTTTCTATGCAAAGCGATTGCGGTATTGTGATGATCGCCTTTCCATACATTGTGAAGCTTCCATAGCCGGGTGTATTTGGCGAGAGTAGGACCGGGAATATCACTCAGACCTTTCCTGAATCGGTTTTTGAGGAGAAGGAGAAGAAGAAATACTGCAATAGAGGCATACACAGGAAAGGCCTGGGTAGGGGCATACGAAGCCATCTTCTTTGGTGGATTTGAGAGACGGTTCAAGGATGTTTGTTGTCTAATCCTGTATCTCCAGGGGCAGCGGCTCTCTAGTTAAATACCCAGTCACCATGAGGACCACGCCGATCCTCAGCCGAAGATCCACCTTGACCAATCTTGAGGAATTAGCTGAATATGACAGCCTTGTAGGAATGCTAGTGCGAGAATGAGTGGGCCAAAGTGGCCAATAATTGTCGAGTCAGTTACTCCCGACCTGCAGCCGATGGGGGGCTTGCAGGCGGGGTAGAGCATCCGGTCGCTTCGAGTGCATTCATGGCGTATTAGCGGGTCGTGACAATGTGGACATGCATCCAGAATTATAGGCTAAGCGTCGAGCCTTTGGACGCCTTAAAACGGTCCAAGACGTGATTAGGGCGCACCAAGAGGCTTTTTAGGGCTACCCGGTTTACCTGGGTGAGGATGACAGAATTACCGAACCTATTTTGTGGTCACTTATCTACCACAAGAGCCTAATGTAGCCAGATGAATGCACATACCAATATTGCTAGATTTTAGAGAGGCCACTAGGTCATATTTCGTAAGAGCCGCGGCGCGATCTCGCAGATGCGATTGTCATCAGACTGTTTGATATAGAGAAATGCAAACGGGGGACATCAATTGTCATCTATATTCAAGATTCTGGCTTAAGCCCAAGATATCTCGGGTAGCTACAAAATGACAGTTGGTGAAGCTGGTGAGAATCTGAGACCGACCTTCCTTGCCCGTTTGCTGGGGTTGCCCGTGCTGGCCAATCATCTGGCTGTGGAAAAACACACCTACCCACTACACAGTAGTAACATTAAGCATAACAAACTCAAATTAGATGCATATAGTGCTTTAGCTAACTAAGCTAACAGAGTGACAGATTGGTAAGAATAAAGAAATGGTCACCAGACCAGACCGAGGACATGGCCTGTGAATGAAACCCTCAAGTCTTGCTCTGTGCTACAGGCATAAGCGAGAACAGGTGCAAGAATAGATATTCTCCCCAGGCCCGATGGTTTGTACTACAAAGACGCTTCAGCTTCACAAGGAGTTGACATGTGGCGTGGTGACAGGCAACTACTTGGACAATCCTGCTTTTATCCGTCGGCGTACAGAGACAGCCCGGTCTTAAACAAGGGCCGGTGGGGTTCGCCGATTTGAAATAGTTGGGCATTCCCGTTAATTAAGGCCCTCGGCTGATTGGTCAGGTATCGTTCATTTCATGTTCTGATTTGATAGGCAAGGCTCAAGAAAAGCCCGATTGCAAACTGCTTTGGATAGGGACAGTCAACCGGAGTGTCAGATCGTCTAGCTGCCATATATGCTTCCATACACCCTGTTTCCTGCTGACGATTGAACAGGCACCTTTAATCTCTTAGGCTCCTTTTTATATCCATTAACAACTCCACTGTCACTCTTATACATCCTACTCCTGTGTAGCCCGATCCTTTGTGAATCAGAACTGACGTATTATGGATTCTCCACCGGGCCGGCGTCACTCCTCTCTACGGCCAATTCATTCCAGCCAGCGGGTCAGAACAACCCCGTCACAACCTCCTGTAAGACAAGCACCAGAACGGTAAGCTCCAGCGTTTATGATAGCTGATATCCCTCATACTCTGAACAGACAAGCCCCGAAATTGATGAACAGGAACCCTTCATGCAGTCTCTACTTCCTCCAAGCCACTCTGATCACCCGTCCGATCCAAGTGTGAGCAGCCAGAATCGATATTTCCCATCATACAGTGACACAACAAGCCATTCAACTGGCTCTTATTACATAGGAACACATGGTGGACAGGACCTAGAGCTGGCAGGGTCGATAAATCTCGATTCAGAGTCAACGAGCTCGAAACGCTGGGCTCAACGGCAGGCACCTGCACTGAGCACCCTCCGCAGATACCCTACGCGTCGAATCAAACTAGTCAAAGGAACTGTGTTGAGTGTTGACTATCCCGTCCCGAGCGCGATACGAAATGCCATCGAACCAAAATACCGTGATCTTGAAGAAGGGCAAAGCGAGGAATTTACTCATATGAGGTGTAAGTTTTGCCTCGTTGGGCTTTGATATCAACGCGGAGGTGACATTGATGGGTGATAAAAGACACTGCTGCGACATGTGACCCTGACGAGTTTACGCTGCAACATGGGTATAACCTGCGCCCTTCGATGTACAACCGGCATACTGAGATGCTCATCGCCATTACCTACTACAATGAGGACAAGGTCCTCACTGCAAGAACGCTGCATGGCGTGATGCAAAATGTCCGCGATATTGTGAGTTTTTCCATCGTGTTGTTTCTCCTACACCATTCCCTTGAAAGAGTGACCAGAGAATGGTACACAATATTATCAATGGCCAGTTGATCTCACAACTCCTTGATGAAAAGGTCAACCTGAAGAAGACCGAATTTTGGAACAAAGGAGGTCCAGCGTGGCAGAAGATTGTCGTCTGCCTGGTATTCGATGGGATCAAGCCGTGTGATAAAAACACACTTGATCTACTTGCCACGATTGGAATTTATCAAGATGGCGTGATGAAGCACGATCTTGATGGCAGAGAAACGGTGGCTCATATTGTGAGTTGAAACCTTAACTATAACTCGACAATCTCCTCCGCTTTTGAATCACTCATTGTTGGCAGTTTGAATACACGACGCAGCTATCGGTAACTCCGACACAACAACTGATTCGGCCATTCGAAGACGACCCGACGAATCTTCCGCCGGTTCAAATGATCTTCTGTCTCAAACAAAAGAACAGCAAGAAAATCAACTCGCACCGGTGGCTATTCAATGCATTTGGCCGCATCCTCAACCCAGAAGTTTGCATTCTGATTGATGCGGGGACTAAACCAGGGCATAAGTCCTTGCTCACTTTGTGGGAGGCATTCTATAATGAAAAAGACCTCGGAGGGGCTTGCGGCGAGATTCACGCCCTTCTTGGCCCTGGTTGGCGAAAAGTCTTGAATCCAATTGTTGCGGCGCAGAACTTTGAATACAAGATTTCTAACATCTTGGACAAGCCGCTAGAAAGCAGCTTCGGATATGTGAGCGTTCTACCAGGAGCATTCTCCGCCTACCGTTACAGAGCAATTGTGGGCAGACCTCTGGAACAATACTTCCATGGCGATCATACCCTATCAGGGAGATTGGGAAAGAAAGGTATCGAGGGGATGAACATTTTCAAAAAGAATATGTTTTTGGCGGAAGATAGGATTCTGTGCTTCGAGTTGGTCGCAAAAGCGGGTTGTCGTTGGCGACTGACTTACGTGAAAGCATCGAAGGGAGAAACCGACGTACCCGAGAGTCCGCCTGAATTTCTTTCCCAGAGACGGCGCTGGCTCAATGGATCGTTTGCAGCGGGGCTGTATTCAATGATGCATTTCAACCGTATCTACCGGAGTGGTCACAGTCTTCCCAGATTATTCGTTCTTCACGTCCAATTTGTCTACAACGTCTGCCAGCTCATCATGACATGGTTTTCACTAGGTAGGTTGCAAGCAACCGTAGCCACATATACTTCACTAACATCATGTAGCATCTTACTGGCTCACGACGTCTGTCATCATGGATATCGTGGGCATACCGAGTGCGGTGAATCATCAAAAGTCCTGGCCGTTTGGAAGCGAAGTCTCACCAATCTTCAACACGTTTCTCAAGTTCGGTTATATCACCTTTCTCATCCTCCAATTTATTCTAGCTCTAGGAAATCGACCTAAGGGGTAAGCTCCTATTCCAAATAGACCTGATTGGAGTTAGCTCACGAGAGGTCGTCTAGGTCCCGAATACCTTATACACTCTCGTTGATCTATTTTTCCATCGTCCAATTCTACATTCTTGTGCTGTCATTCTACCTCGTCGCACAAGCACTGACTCCGGAAAATCTCAGCTTCAATCTTAAAGACGGCATCTGGGCTTTTTTGAAACAATTTGTTTCGTCCACCGGTGGAGTTGTCTTGGTCGCTTTAGTGTCCACTTACGGGATCTATTTCATCGCCAGTTTCCTTTACTGGGATCCCTGGCATATGTTCACGTCCTCATGGGCCTATTTCCTCGGCATGCCCTCCTCAGTCAATATCTTGATGGTCTACGCATTCTGTAACTGGCACGATGTCTCGTGGGGAACCAAGGGAGCCGACAAAGCAGATGCCCTGCCCTCAGCCCAAACAAAGCAGGATGCCCAAGCACCATTCGTGGAGGAGCTCGACAAGCCACAGGCAGATATTGATGTTCAATTCGAACAAACGGTCAAACGGGCACTGGCTCCATGGAGCGAGCCAGAGGAGAAGGACGAAACAACCCTCGAGGACTCGTACAAGGCATTCCGGACTAATCTTGTGTTGTTCTGGACATTTAGTAATGGCCTACTGGCATTATGCATCAACAATGATGGAATTAAGCAGCTGTGTCTTACGGTATGTGATTGCTATTCCCTAGAGGAATGCAAGCTAATCCTCCTAGACAACTTCCACTCTGCGAACTGCATGGTACTTCCGAGTCGTCCTCTGGGCCACCTCGGGCCTTTCCATTTTCAGGTTCATGGGCGCGCTGTGGTTCCTTGGCAAAGTGGGCATCTTGTGCTGTTTTTCCAGACGCTGAGGGAGATACGCGCTCGCTCTAGCACGGCCTTTCCGCTTTTCATGGCTTTTCGGATGGTTCGATTGTATGATTTGTACCTAATTGAGGCCCCCTTCTCAGATTGACCACCACACCAAGTGTTTTTTGGGATAAAACTAGTTCGTTTGTGAACCATTGGCCCTATATTTTCAGTTCCTGATTTGGTGATGTAGATGCTTACCGTTCCACCTTTAGGCTCCTATGTGCAAATAGTAAATTAGTAAATTGGTCGTTCATGACCATTTCGAGCAGCAACATGACAAACAGTTAAGGATGGTAGTCCAAGGATAGTGGTCTAGCTAGCGCCACAAGATTGAACGCATTCTTGAAGTATCCGCACCGTGAGTCATTCAGGACGCTTCGGCTATACGAGGCGATTGGCGGGGCTGTGGGCGGGTGGTATAAAGCCAATGTAGAAAGACGTCCTCGATGGGGGACGCCTCAGTATACCAAACATTCAGGCTTCAAGCGCCTAATCGTCTAATTAAGACAAAAGCCATTCGATCCAGGTAGCGATAAGCTTTTCTACTTGCCTCGTGGCCATTTGGCAGCTGACCCAAGACTATTTCAAGTCCCCACGTCTCTTCATATCCTACCAAGCTCACCATGGCCTCGGAAACACCCTCTACTCAAAAGCGATTGTACAGTACCTCCTCTCCGTGGGAGGCCAAGTTCGGTTACTACCGAGCCGTGCGACATGGCCGTCACATCTTCGTGTCTGGCTCGACTGCGGCAGACCCGGACTCCCCGCCTGAGGCACCCCGAGTTCGCTTCCCTGGCGATGCCCGCCAACAAACGCGGATCACCCTGGAAGAGATCATCCAAGCTATCCAGGCTGTGGGTGGTCGAGGTGCAGAGAGTGTAGTGCGGTGCCGGATGTTTGTTAGCAGGAAAGAAGATTGTGGCGTTGTTGGAGAAGCATTCCGGGAGGTTCTGGGCAAGCATAATGGTGGCCAGGTTGGGGCCGCCGCAACGATGATTGTGGTGGCCAACAGCTTCGTGGATGATGATATGCTGGTTGAGATTGAGGTGGATGCGATTGCAGAGGAGGATTAGTTTAGTTCAATCGTGTTGAAAATCTGTAGACCTCAGTCTGAGAGTGTTGCCTTCTTCTGGTATCTCACCGGTAGAAAATATATAACGAAGGACCATTCTCGTCTATACCTCAATTCTATAGAACGAAAACAATGGTTCAGACAAGATAGAAGCTAAAAACCAAAGCCAACACTGAAAAATATAATCAATACCTGTTTGTATCATTGTTACGTGCAATTGGAGAGATTGTCGAAATGGAGTGTTGAAAATGATGACAGTCATCCTCGCAGGTGCGTCCGGGGAGACCGCCCGCTTGCGCTCCACCCGAGCTCGAACCAACACACCCTCATCTCCCACCTTGTCCTTCAATGCCCCGTTCATAGCACAATGCGGCTCCAGGCGGCGCTTTTTATCGCCGCGTGCTTGTCGCCCGCGGCGGCCATCTATTCTGATGAGGTCAATCACATTGACTTCCACCACGCCCTCCTCGGCGCCCCCTCCCCCGACTCGACCTTCTTCCTGAAGCCTTCCTCCTCCTCGAACGCATCCCTCCTCTACACGATCTCCGAGAAGTCGATTATCGGCGCTGTGAACCCTCGTGATGGCTCGCTGATCTGGCGCCAGGATATTTCGCGCCCCGGGTCTGCCACCAGCGGGGCAGGTATCCTGCGTGGCCTGGATGGCAACAACGCTGTTGTGGGTGCAGCGGGTGACTTCATCTCATCATGGAGCGCCCAGGACGGCAAATTGATTTGGGAGAATAAGTTTGTCGATGGTGCGGTGGCAGATCTCGAGCTTTTGGAGCTGGAGGATGCCAGCGCTACGTCTGGCTCGAGGGATACCATCGTGCTCACATCCGGCGAGGGCGCTGGGGTTGTGAGGCGATTGGACGGTGATTCTGGCAAGACCAAGTGGGAATACAAAGATAACAGGTCCGTATATAATGTCTCTCAGTTGTGACTTTGCTGATCATTGGCTTTAGTGGTGATGTTGCGTTCCAGGTGTCATCTTCGCCGTCGGAGATCTTCTACATCTCGCTCCAGTCTGCGATGTTGAAGGGCTACAAAATCAAAGTTACCTCACTGGATCCGATTACGGGCCGCCAGAGCCGCCAGGTGACCTTGAACTCCGAGAACGATATCACATCGCAGGAGTCAATTTTCTTCGTCGGCGCTAATACCGCGTCGCCCTTGATTGTCTGGGCTGACAAGTCGCTCAAGTCCCTGAAGGTCAACATTATCGGCACCAAGCAGATCAACACCATCGCCATTGATAACACCTCTGGTCAGGAGGTTCAACAGATCACGGTCCATGCTCCGCACAAGCTCAATTCGCTCGCACATTTCCTGGTTCACTACAAGACTGAGACTGGAGCTTGGGCAGAGGTCTTCCACGTGGATATGAAGTCTTCGGTTGTCACGAAGGCCTACCAGCTGCCCTACTTGCAGGGCCAGTCCGTGGTGGCGACCAACAACATTGATGCCAACGTGTACTTCACTCGGGTGACAGACTCGGAAGCTATTGTTGTCTCCTCTGCATCTCACGGAATTTTGGGCCGATGGAACGCTGATGTGTCCTCCACCGACCGTGCAATTTATGCAGTTGCAGATGTTGTGACTAAGGGCAAGTCTGTAGCTGTCCGGTCCGCCATCATCCGCGAGTCCGGAGACTGGTCGTTGATCCGCAATGGTCAGACCGAGTGGACCCGCCCCGAGGCCCTGATTCACACCGTGGCTGCTGCTTGGGTGGAAGAAGAGGACCAGGAGGACTTGGTCCATGAATTGGAGGTTGAGGGCCACGAGAGTCTGATTGGTGCCTACATTCATCGCGTGAAGCGACACCTCCGTGATCTCCAGCACCTGCCCGACTGGCTGAAGGAACTGCCTAAGCGCATTATCACCAGTATTCTGACCGACGAAGTATCTAACCTGGATAGCTTCGGCGTTGCAAAGTCAATCATTGTGGCAACCAAGAAAGGACGTGTCTATGCCCTCGATACCGGTCGCCAGGGTACTATTAAATGGAGTGCTCAGGCGGAGAAGACCTCGCACTGGGACATAAAGGCTATCTTGACTATCCCTGGATCCGCGGAAATCTACATCGGCGATGGCAGCTCGGTCCTTGTCAACAGCTCCACTGGGGAAATTATCTCGCGCTCTGCACCCACCAACGTCAAGCTCCAGTCCGTTGCCACCTTTGAGCACCAAGTGGGCTCGTCGGTGGTCCGGATGGGCTCCCTGGGCATTCAAGAGGATGGCTCTCCTGTCGCTCTGTTTGACGATATTACTGGCTTCTTGGTCACCACCAGCAATGATGGTCGTGTTCTCGGCTGGGTTGAGAAGGACAACAAGTCTCCCGTGTGGGAGTTTGTTCCCCCGGCAGGCCAAAAGGTCATCAAGGCCGCGAGTCGCCCTGCGCACGATCCTGTTGCCTCGATTGGAAAGGTGCTCGGCGACCGCTCCGTCCTGTACAAGTATCTCAACCCGAACCTGGTGCTGGTGACTACCGTGAACGAGCAGGATCACACCGCTGGCTTCTATCTCCTTGACGGCGTCTCGGGCAAGGTCCTGTACTCTGTTAGCCGATCTGGCGTTGACCCAACCCAACCTATTGCGTCCGCTATCTCCGAAAACTGGTTCGCCTACTCGTTCTTTGGTGATGCCGTCGACGAGTCCTCCGCCAAGGGCTACCAGCTCGTAGTCTCCGAGCTCTACGAATCCCCCATCGCGAATGACCGTGGTCCCCTGGACGCGGCAGGAAACTATTCCAGTCTTCACAGCCTCCCGCTCCCCCACGTTGTCTCCCAGTCCTTCGTCATTGCCGAGCCTATCTCCCACATGGCTGTCACTCAGACTCGCCAGGGCATCACCACCCGCCAGCTCCTTTGCGTTCTGCCGTCTTCTAATGCCATCGTTGGTATCCCCCGTCCTGTCCTAGACCCTCGTCGCCCCGTCGATCGGGACCCTACCTCCGCCGAGGCGGAAGAGGGCTTGTTCCGTTACACGCCTTACCTGGATTTCGACGGCAAGTGGTACCTCACCCACTCCCGCGACGTCGCTGGAATCAAGACTGTCCTTTCTCGCCCCACCCAGCTTGAGAGTACCAGCCTTATCTTCGCCTTTGGAGGCGATATATATGGCACCCGCGCTACGCCTAGCCAGGCCTTTGACATTCTTGGCAAGAGCTTCTCCAAGTTGCAGCTTGTCTTGACCGTGGTGGCTTTGGCGGCTGGTGTCACTTTCTTGGCCCCGATGGTAAGTCTTTCTCCGCACTTGTTCACGATTATCGCGTCATTTTGGATCGGCGTACTAACAATTTTGGTAATAGGCTCGGAAAAAGCAGGTCAACATGTTGTGGAAGGCCACTTAGTCTATTCCCAAAGGCTGGGAGATGCATATAATGGATCTGCTTTTTAAGATTGTAATCTATATTTCTTTAGAAAAGATAAAATTGACTCTAATGACATTTGGATCGTCTTTATGAAATGCGTAGGTATTCTCCGGCAGGCCTTTCAAAGAATATTGCGTGGTCTTGTTGTAGCAAAGGAGACAATCAACTACTTGCTCTGAGGCTGATCCGGCCGTCTCTGAAAACTCACCTTTATTTCCTTCCTTCCATTGTCTACCCTTCTCCTTCCCCAGACTTTGACATTCTTGAGGGCTGCTTCGGCATCAGTCAGATCACTTGGCTATACTATCACTAACTCCCTTACTACCTGCTCTGGGATTCGATCTACATCATCATCCACCTTCCCGACAAATCTGGGAGATTTCACAATCACCTCATCACGAAGTCTCCATCACTAACCCTCGTCACCCGGATTCCTCCCTTACATGCCAATATCTTTCTTCTTCAAAGGTCTCTCACTCTTACCTCACCCTATATCGATTGTCTTCAAGACACGCCTCCTTCATTCAGCTTCTCCGCACTTCCCATTTCTCTTCTCAACCAAACTCGACACTTCAAGTTGACTGACCAAACTCAGTCTCTTGAAGAACCTCACTTTCAGCATACCTGAACTACGACGCACTACCTTCACCTATACGTTTCCTCCTCACAACACGACTGCATCAAATCCTTCATTTCAAAATCTTTCTGAACTGCTTCCGTGTTCTAATCCTCGGGAAACCAACCAAACACCAAGCCAACCCCATTTGAAGTTACAATTCCCATCTACCATGGAGCCAAAGCAGGAAAACACCCAGGACGTGATGGGTGGGAGCCTTGCTGGGCCGGTTTCACCCCCTCCTGAGATTGAGATACTCAAAATGGAAGATATGCAAGACGAAAATCAAGGAATTGACAATCGTCAGCTCCAAGATGGCCTGGAGGCTGTTATACTTCAGCTCCAAGAGCTTGCCGCGGTTATGGGACGCTCCGACCTCGCCAAAGACCCAAAATCCAACTTGCATCGACTCCGAAAGGGCATCCTTAAATTGACGAACTTCGAATACCCAGAAACTCGGATTGTTGGTTTCATTGGCAACACTGGCGTTGGTTTGCTTTCCCTGCTCGTCTCGTTACTTTCAGCAAAGGCAACAGCTCATTTTGGAACAGGAAAAAGCTCCGTCATCAACTCAATCCTCGGCGGTAACAGCCTTGCGCGCACGGTATTTCCCCCAAAATCCCAACATAAAATAACCGTTCGCTGACCAAATATTTAGAACGACGACATCAATGCATGCACTTGCGTGATAGTTGAGTATCGTGCGTTGGATGACAACCACAACCAGCCATACACGGTTGAAGTTGACTTCATGGATCAACATGAAATGAGGGACTTCCTCCGGGATCATCTCCAGAATTACAGGCATTGCTACTTCCAGCTTGAAAAACCCAAAGAGCAGCGTGTATCTGATGAGGACTGGGTTCAAAATGACGATGTTGACGATCCTGATGGCTCTGATGATGGAGATAATGCTAAGGTTACTGAGGACAAGCTCAAGCCAGATGAAATTGTGAAGCTTCAAAAGGCCAAGTTATCTGCCCAGAAAACATTTGAAGCTCTGTTCAAAGGCCAGGACGAGATCTCCAAGGAAGACCTTGTCCGACATGACAGCTCTGAATCAGAGGCTGAAATTCTCGACGCGATGGTACAGAAGTCCACGGACGGGCTGTCCAATCGCCCAGGCGGCCAAGGTGCAATTCAATACACCGAGGCTCTCAATAGCCCTGAAAGATGCAGAGAGCTCCTTGACCTAGTGACAACTGATCGTGGAGGCGACGCACCCGCAATCTGGCCCTTCGTCAAGTTCATCAGGTTTGTGAAGGTCCCTTTCAAAGAATTAAGGATTTTCTAATTTTATTCTAGGGTATATCTGGATGCTCCCATCTTGAAAGGCGGCCTGGTGCTGGCTGATATGCCTGGTAGGCGATTTACAGCATGTAATTCTAGAGCATTGCTAACCGTTTTTAGGTTTACGTGACTTGAACTATGCGAGGCAAGAAGCCACTGAAAGATATATCCAAAGGCAATGTCACGTACTCGGATTTGTGACCAGGATTTCTCGATGCCTCACGGACGAGACGATTGAAGAAATCAACTGGAAAACATGGACCGAGATGCCGGCAATTGTGGTGGCCACTAGATCAGATGTAAGTGCTTATCGCTATACTCTACAAAATGCTACAACTAACAGCCCGCAAAGGAGGTCGGAGGCGCTGGATGTGACAGAGGGGACCCGAATAGTGACCAACTCGTGCGAAGCTTTGACGACCGCATCAAGCAGGTCAAGGAAAAAGCCGAGAGAGTGTTTTCATCGATGCAGAAGGCCGAAGGTTCTGAAAAAGGGGAGCTTGCTGAGGAGTGGGGCCGGTTGAAGTAAGTCAGAGATGTATGGCACCTGTGTTAAGAGAGCTACTCACCCGTAATTTTGCAGGGAAGAGGAAACAGATCT
Organism: Penicillium goetzii; assembly: GCA_037043885.1. NCBI lineage: Eukaryota > Fungi > Ascomycota > Eurotiomycetes > Eurotiales > Aspergillaceae > Penicillium > Penicillium goetzii. The sequence goes on from JAWLST010000002.1 coordinate 51,541, forward strand.
CGAATTCCAGTAAGGAACCTATCGTGAGAGTTTTCAGAACGAGGCAGTCTCAGCTAACAATTTGTCTTTCAGAAAGAAGAAATTCCAGGTCGATCAACGAAACAACAAGACGATCGCCGGAATGGCTGCAATGCCCTCACGCAAGGACATGAAGGTCTTCTGTGTCGGCAACAATGACTATTCCAGGAATCGCGATGGAAACAGCGAGCAAGAGAAGGCGTATGTTGAACTCAGTGGAATTCCAAAATTACGCCGATATTGCCAATCCATCCCTTCAGAGGCTCAGATGAACCACGTCGCCAAATTCTTAAGAATCACAATTCCGGCGGCTCTTGGATCCGTTGATTTGTGGGCTGCTGGGGCATTCGATCACGAAGAAATGGAGAAAGCCTCCAGCATATCGGAAGTTCTGAAAAACGTGGAGAACGAACTGAACTCGGTAAGCTAGCTACATGATTGCCTTTATTTTCCACCCGATTCCCGAGATTGCATTGAATACTGAATGGAAGCAGGCATTCAAGTTGAAAAACGGACTTATTGAGAGCACTCGTACCGGCCTCGGACATTTATTCGAACGTCGTGTCCTCAACGCAATTAGTGAGCTTTCACTTGTGAATCATCTTGTTGTTTACATACGTCTCACATCATGCTAGATGGATCCCGTGTCGAGTGGCAACATGCGTGCGCCGAACTCTGCAAAGAATGGATACAAGTGAGTTGAACTGCTGAAGTTTCTTTTTCAAGAGCCACTTGAAATTGTTCCTAACTTTTATTTCTCGCCTAGTGGCCGCATGGATCATTTACGGCGGCGTGTCACAAACATGGGATACATTCGACCCAGGCATACGGCCAACATAATTGGAACCTGGAGTTGATCCAACCAACATGCGACAAGCTGGCTGCTCCATGGGATGAATTCATGGATTGTTTGAGACAACAGGGGGATGACTTTGCCGACGAAATCACCAAACGGGTCAATGAGATTTGTGAGCCGCTTCAAGGTCAGTTTTCGGGGGAGTCTATTAGGATGTTGCGGTCGATAGTCTGAACTCATCTCAATCATAGTGGAAAATGGGTTGATCTCCAGCTCCCGCAATGGCCTTGTCAACGGCATCCAATACCGGAAGACAGACATAATTGATGACTTCCAACAGATCCTCCAGAAACTCATCAAAGAGTCTAAGTAGGTTCCGACTGAGGATGCGGGCATTTGAATATTTACTGATCAAGGTGCAGAATAATCAGGGACAACATGCTCAAGGTCAAGAGAAGCAAGACCGCGTTCATAACGAAATACATGCTACCTGCTTACCGATCCGCTTGTGCGGAGGGAGGTATGTTCTAGATCTGTGCTCATGTTCGATATCATGGCTAACGGGGTTGGTGCGAAAAGGAAGGGGGAGTGATGGGCGGCGCAAAAAAATCATCTATGACCACATCACCCGTGGAGGCCAAAGAAACAAGGGCTTGATTGGTAACTACTCTCTTCTTGCTCAGAAAGCATGGTCCCAGGCTCTCAAGCCACATTTTAAGACCTTCCAGAGCAAGGTTACCGAGGTGGTGGACAGCCAGATACATGATTTGCAAGCAGTGGCTGCCACACAAGGGCAAATTCCAGAAGCCGCCGGCGACCTTAAGACGGCAAGAGAAGTCCGAGAAAAGGTGAAGGAAATTGGACACATTCTGAACTCTGCTCAAGCACTCTTGCTGGAAATTGAGAGAGGGGGGAAGTGAGACAAAGGGATACAAATTGCTACGGGGTTCGGTATAGGGTCTGAATTTGACGCGAAGATAGCTATATTCTTAAAAAAAGCCAAAAAAAAGCGGGAAATTGATTGACTTGATTTGATTTTTTTTCTTCACTTGGTTTCAACTTCTATTCTAAATCAACCGGTTATGTTCTTCTGTATTAAGGACTAACTATGAAGCTAGATCAACATCACCAACGTGTTCTGATACTGTATAGCCACCATCCTTACTATATCTCAACTTCACTCGGCTCCAGAGGCCCATCAAAAAAGGGAATATAATCAGGGTCCTCCTCCATCCACGTCTCCAAATCATGCTTCCTTTTACACCAAGTACAACGAACATTCCCATCTTTCGGCGCTCTCTTCCCACACGGACACCAAAACTAAACACAATGATCCATCAGCACTGCCAAAACCACTAATCTCAACCAACAAAAACAAGCCTTATACATACCGCCGTCATAGTCTGATGATCCGGAAGCCAAATCCCCTCTTCAATCGTATTCCTCGTAACACCATCCTCCCAATCATGCACAGTCTTATTCTTATAATACCCCAAATCCTCTTCTTCCTCCTTCACCCGACACGAATGACATATCCAGCGGGTATATTGATCGCAATCACAGACCTCTGATAACCGCAGTGGTAGGGAGTTTTGTACCTTTTCATCGCAATTTGCGCAGTAGCATGTTATCGTGTGGCTTTCATATGCGGGGTCGAGATGTGGTCTGCGACGGGATTGATAGTTCGGTGCGTCTCTTACGCGTGGGACGTATCGACACTCCTGAGAATATCCGGATGTATTAGGAGGGCATTGAGTATTGGAGGGGGGGGGAAGTACGTACTTCGCAGATGTTGATTCCGCATTCTAGACATGGGAGGGCGTTGTAGGGATCACATTCTGTGTTGAAGAGTCGGACCTCGATTTCTTCGTCGAATCTTGGCCCGAGCGTGTGCGAGTTGCTAAACGTGTTGTGACGGGGGTTGTATAATCCGGTGAATGCTTGGCGTTTGGTTAAGCCCTGGCCGTCGCAGATGGTAAGGCGCTTTAGCTTGTTGAATATTGAAGTCGACTCGAGTATGACCGAGTGTAGTTCATGGCATGTCATGGCGAGATTGAATAAGTCCAGCGCAGACAGATGGTGAGCCGTACGCTCGAGTAGTTCATACTGCGAAAGCAGAAAATAGAGAGTTTGCGTATGATGGACTGAATGTAGACTGTTCATGTTGAGTTGCATCCAGTCATTAATCCTCGCCTTGGCTTGTTGGATTTGAAACTTTGTTGAGAAGTAGCGCTCATGAACGGAGATGCTTGGAGGGGGAAAAGTACGAGAATAAGAAAGCTAGCAGCTGCTAGCCTATCTTGGGGAAATTGGGGAAGATCATGGAGCGTTATTGTTTTTGAAGAGTCGAGAGTGCGGGGTATTTGAATTGACATATTGTCTGAGCCTCTGAGCTTCTCTACCTAATTTTCAGCCTCATGTCACAATCATTGACAGTGAAATCTCCGAACAATACAGTTAAACTCGGTCTCTAGAGGTTCCAGTTATGTAACTTCGTCCTCATGAGTAAATGCGAAAGAATATTACATTCCACCAGACTCCCTGAAGGCGTATGATCTGACTTCGAGAAAAGTGTTTCATTCATTCAATCATTGGTATTGGGCATGTCATATCTAGCATGGTATCAAATGGCGTATAAATCAAAGAGAACAACCAACCAAAAGGGTAACACTCCACCCCGACCACATTTTTCACAAAGTCACCAACCTATATACACCACGCAGACTCCAAAAAAAGAAAGTATATCATCTATACAATCTACTCCTTCCACTCAACCAGCGCACCCATCAATACAACGGCATAGGCGACTGATTCACATAATCCACATTCCCCTGCACGGACTCAATCCGATCACAACAAGTGCCAAACACCCGGTCCCACAGACGCGTCTGCTTTCCATAGTTATGGCTCTTCTTCCAGCCCTTGCGATGATGCAAATCATGGTCTTCAATGACGAGTTCCGCATCGAACCAGCGGAGCAACCAGCTCAACGTGGAGGGCGGGGTAGCATGCAAACGCAGTCCAGAGTGACCGGCCAACTCGGCGAAAACGACATACTGATGGCAGATCCACCATTCGTAGAAGCCCATAGGCATACCCATGAATTTCATAGTGAAGAAGGTCATCAGCGGGATGCCGGCGATATCGAAGAATTCCTGCTCGGTGTCGGCGTACAGGGTGAGCAGTGGGTTGGGGTGCTTGGTCAAGTGGTGTGTGCGGTGGTATTTCCATAGACCGTCGAAATCGTGCATGATACGGTGGTACCAGTAGAACCAGAAGTCGAGGATGATGCCGTACAGGCCGATTTCAAGCGGGAGCCAGGCGAAACTCATCGACGAGGGGGCCTGGGCGGTGCGGTAGGCGAAGAAGACGGTGAACATGGGGCGGAAGGTGGAGGTGGACATTAAGGAGCGGACGACCTTTGCGACGCCAATATCGGGGACGCCGTCACGGGCGTGTTTGTCGCCGTCGAGGAAGCCGTGGGTATGGCCGAGGCGGCGGAGGACGTGGAGTTCGTGGATGGCGATGGCTTTGAAGGCGAGGCTGTAGAGGATGAATGCGCCAATCGCGCCGATGTTGTGGCCGGTGAATTGGACGTAGGCGTGTTGGAGGATGATTGGGATGACTGAGTGGGTGAGCACCCAGCGGTGCATGGACCAGTCGGGGACGTATGGTACGGCATCCTCTTTCAAATGGACGGGGATGTTGGTGTCGAGATGCTCGGGGTGGATGCCGAGTATCTCGTAGAACCAGTGGGAGAGCGTCCACTCGGAGCGAGCCTGTCGCCGCCAAGTCGACTTCATGGAGTCCTTGGGATTGCGTTCAGCACTCATGGCGGGTGTGTAGATTGTCACGAACAGCAATTTCCTTCAAGACATCCATCTCCTGGGGGGGTGGCGGGGTGGATTTAAATCAGACGGTCGTCCCAAAGTCCGGAGTCAACCTGACTAACTTAGTGGTGTGTCCATGTCGATCACTTTCCCCCCCGTGTCTTTCGGCCTGGACTTTCTCAGTCTCAGTCTCGGCGCATGTGAATCTCCACTTTCCCACCCCCCCTAAAAGAGCCAAAAATCAGCCTCGGGCTTATCCGAATTTGGCTGAAAGGCACCGGAGAATGACGTCGATCGCATCTGATCCCCCATCATTTCCCATTATCCTAGCGCACATCTATGATCTTCCCCAACAATCGGGGAACCTGGCTCGTTTAGCGTGCGCTTAGACATGAATACCGTTGCCTGATTCAATCATTCAATTCAGTCGGAGTCTGGGGGGATGGATTACCCCAGGGTCTAGTCCGATTTGGTTGAGGGGAAAAAAGTGGGTTCGGAGAGGGACGGGAACTTGGAAGGGGGGAAGAACAATGAATAATGGAAGAGGGAAGGGAGATCTAAGATTTTACAGTACTGCACATCGAACAGGAAGTCTGTGCTTTGGATAGATCCTCTGTAAAGAGACTAAGTTTTCTGATATGAACTATTTCCAGGGACAACGTGCAACAGGTTGTACAAAGTGATTACTTTTGAGTGGCTGCTGCAAATCCCCGAGAAAGTAGGGCCCAAGTCACCTGACTATACCCCTGGACTGGGATCAGGTGACCAGCAGATGACCAAAGTTCGGGAAATCACAGAAAGGACAGGAGAATAATGATCGAGTAATCACGAATAGTTAGATGTCAGAATATGAGTCAAGTCAATATCTAATACCTGCGTCACTATGATTTTAACCCCGCCACTCTTCACATTCTCTGACAACACGAGAATATCAACCTAACCCATTCCAGTAACCACTTCGTCTCAACAATCATCACACCCCATGTGAAATACACAACAACAAGAGATCGGCATATCAATACTAACCACTCATTCCGTATATATCACTTATACTGTAGGCCACATAATAAACTTACCGCATGCCTCTCTCTTTTTATAGTAAAAAGCGATACTGTACTTCCATAGACATGAGAAAAAGGTCGTGTATATGTTCTATCAACCACGAGACCCTCTCCACTCAATATGAAAACACTGAAAGACCCTCAACAGGACGAACAGACCATTAATCTCCCAAGGCCATCATTGGTCAATAGGGTATCCCGCCAATCAAAGAGGGAGTAAAGAAGAAGAAATAAACAATAGAAATAAAAAGGACCACATGAATAAAACTTCGGCCGAAATCAAACCACCCGAGAACGAAAAAAAGGACCCTTAGACCTGAAAGAAAAACTGTTGGGGTGATTGATAAGAGAAAGAAAAGTTTTTAAAAAAAAAACCCGAAACCATCTCCCTCTATTTGCCAATCACCAAAAACATATTATATGCACATGCAAGGCCCCGTGTAAAACAACATGGGAAAGGAAACCTAAGAAGAAGAATAATCACAAAACTCGAAAATGTCGAGGACCCAGGCAGACACTTTCATATGGGTCATGCAAAGAAAAAGAAAGACAACGAGTCGACACGACACATGCCTCGGTTTATAGGATCTGCGTCTGCATCTGCGTCTGCATCTGCATCTGCATCTGCATTTGCACCGGCGTCCCATAGTCGTACTCGGTCGTACTGTAGAGCACATTCTCTCAAACACACGAGATTAACAACACTCCACACCTCCTTACTCTATGAATGCATCTATGCAGCGGCAGTCGTGGTCTGGCCCTCCTGGCCAGCGACCTGGTTGACATTCACCGCCACATTATCCAGGCCAGTCTTCTCATTCTCAGCAGCAGGAGCAGTCGTGGACTCCACGCCTCCATTCTCGGTGGCCTCGGTGGCCTCGGTGGGCTCCTTAACAGGCTCTGCTGTGCCATTACCGTTGGCCTCGATCTTAGTCTCAGCAGCCTGCTCTGGCTGAGGCTGGACCTTGGCCTGTGGCACAGGGATAATTTGCCGGCGGTCCTTGCCGTCCTCGGTGCCCAGAACCTCGATCTTATCACCCTTGAACAAGATGGGACCCTTGAGGATATCCTTCTTCTCCTTACCCTCCGCTGGGGGCTGCTCCAGGTTCTGGAGGAGTTCGTGGGCAGGCTCGTCCAGGTTGGGCATGTCGCCCCACTGCCAGTCGAGCTCGCCGCCATACTGCTTGGGAATGCTGGAGGGGTCCATGAAGGAGGTGAGAGTGGGTGTGACCTCTGCGGCGGAGAGGATGAAGATCTTTGAAGTGGTGACCGGGTCGAACCAGCGCTTGATCCAGCCCCAGACGGTAGGGAAGAAGGCAGGTGCGCCAATAATCTAATGAAACGATTAGAATCTAGTCTTGGAAAGGACAATGCGAGATCTCGGGTCAAACATACGAAGATACGATCCAGCGTCTCGGGATAATGAGCCGTCGCCAACACGCTAGCATCCTGCATATGGCCCTTCAAGTTCCAGAACTGCTTCAACCCGACACCGCTCACATCGACGATATTGGTAGAGGTCACAATAGGAGTCTCGGGGTTAGGCCGCGCCAAAGCCGAGCACAGCGGCATGACAAAGTTCAACAGGTTCTCGTACAGAGCGAACAAATTCAGTAGTCGCGCAGGAACAGTCGATGACTTGTGTGTCTCGGGCGTACCCGTGTTCATGGTATTATTGTAAGCGGCCATCTCCTTGGAGTTCAAATGGCGGATCTCAAAGACGTAGACGGGGATACCGCGGCGATCGCGACGACCGGTCCATTGCGGATACTACAACAACAAAAGAAAAGCGTTAGTCCATAGTCCCCCAGGAGTGTATAGATCCCGCAGCTTCAGCACATACCATCCGTCGAGCAGCCTCGTACGAATCCACGCCGATATTCGCATAGAGCGCCTCGATGGCATTCTCCTTTCGCCAATCCTCCGTGTCCCTGAATTGACCCCACGCCCCCTCAACATCGAACTTACGAGCTCGCAAGAAGCGCCTGCAAAAGAAAACATCAGTCCCATCCAATGCGCAACGTCATTCGCAACGTTCCAGGTAGTACAACGTACAGCATCGTCGCATCATCGTGACTCGCCGGCGCAGCCTCAACACCCTTCGCCGCCTCCACGGCAGGCGTGTAATACTTGCGCTCGGCACAAACACTCTTAAACTCGACCAATTTCTCCTCCTGCTCCGGCGTCAAATGGTTCAAATGACCGGCCAACCACGCCGTGCCCGCGGCTTGAGTCGCCGAGGCAGACGGGTCATTCTTGGAAGCTGATGCCGTGCGCGCGAGGTCCTGCTCCGAGGCCTGGCTGTGATGGGACTTGGTCCGCCAAAGCATTTTGCTCAAAGTATGAACTGGTCTTCCGGGGTCTTTTTCTCGAGTCTATGCGTGTACTGTACAAATGAGATCGCCCCCGAGCTTTGAAGACAAGATCGGTGGTGGCGGAGATGGTTGGGGGCGAAAGAGGAGGCGGTCAGCAACAAATCTTTAATTTGCGGAGGGAAAGATTGGCTTGGGATGGAGTCCCTGAGAGGCTGAAGACCCGCGCGGCGGGACCGATTCCCGAGACTGAGATGGTACAACTTTTTATGCAGAGTAATGAAGTAAAATAGACTTATTTGAGGATTCTTCTCGACAAAATCCGCTTTCAAGTGTCTTGGTAGTTGATTTGGTGACTAACCGGATCGACTGATCTGCTTAACCAAAGTTAATCGACAATTATGCCCCCTCCGATCGACACTGTCAGTGCACCGTACACAACTCATGTTTGTTTAGATCCGATTACAGTATCTATAATATTCAATAGCTTTGGTCGATTCATGAACTTCGAGCAATCAATAAAACAGCCGGTTAAGTCCAGCAGCATTTCATGCATATTATGGCACTTGCTATTTTGTGAGGACCCGATCCCATCTTTTGTACAGACATGGAAATGCACCGCAAAATCCTCCCGCAAAGTAAATACAAATTAAATGGAAAGAAGTTTAATCCTCAGTGAGATCACCATACTCCCACATACCGAGGCGGCCAGCCTTGGCCTCGGTCTCCAGCTCGCGCAGGTTCTCCAGGGTATCGGTGGAGGCGCGCTCCCATGCCTTCAGCTTGCGGGGGACCATGGCGAGACCCTCACGAACCACGTCGGCGTTGATGCTCTGGTCCAGGCTCTTGGAAACGGACGGGTCCAGCAGGGTTACGTGCAGAGTGCCCTCGGGCTCGACGTGGTCAACGTTAGCGACAAGCTGGCGGTCGAAGGTCTGGTCGCCCAGGAAAGCAACGGCATCATCCAAGTAGTCCTGGGAGGTAGGGAACTGCAGAAGGGACAGGACAGCATCGACGGCCTGGGGACGCAGCTTCTGAGCAGAGAATTGAGGCTGGGTGAGAGGGCGCAAGGCCTTCCAGGGCAAGATCTCGGAGTTTCCAAAGTCGATGTATACCACCTCGGCCTGCTCCTTCTCGCGGTCGTTGCGACGCACCTTGGCGCGGTACCAGTTGCCATCCTCGGTGAACTGGGCCGCCACCCACTCACCCGCCTTGGGGGGACCGGGCAAGGGGGTGTCATTGGCCTTGTTGATGTGGAAGGCGCGGAAGGCGCTCATCAGCTCGGTAAGCGCGCTAGTGCCGGTGCCAATCTGTTGCAGCTTCAGGCGACCAGTCTCGGGGTCAATGTGGGTGACCATGACATCGCGGTAATCCTTGCGACGGGAGGCAGCAGCAGCCTCGCTCTCATTGCCAGTGCCATTGGCAGCCTCAGACTCCTCAGCTTCGGCCTCCTTGCTGGGGTCCCAGTCGTGCCAGAGACCCTTGCGGGCATCCTTGGCCCGCTCCTCGGCTGCGAAGTACTCGTTGGCGTGACCAGACTGCTCAGCAGAGTAGGCATGCACCGTGGCCAAACCCTCCTCCAGGAGAATCTTGGTGAAGTTCTCCTTGTTCACGTACAGGGTGCCGATGAAGCCACCGACCTTGTCGATGGTCTCGACATCAATTTCGACATCACGCTGCATGCAGCGGCGGATGGCCAGGTCGTGTGCTTCTTGGCCGAAAGGCTCACCAGCATCATTGGGGCCGCGGGCGGAGCGAGGCGCACGGATACCCGACAGAACGAGGGTCAACTTGGCGTTCTCACGGGGGACCAGAACAGTGAAGCGAGAGCCAGACTTGACAAAGTCGACAACGGCGGGGATGCGCTTGGAGCGCTGCAGGATACCGACCTCAAGCTTGGCCTTTTGAACGCTCTCGGAGTAGTCCGTGTACTGCTTAACCTTGGGCGGCTTGGGAGACCACATTCCACGGCCATCCGCCTGGGCCTCGGCCTCGGAAACAAGCAGAGTATCATAGTCGGGGGACCGGTCGGCGTCGTCCACGCGGTGGCGGATCACCGAGGCGTAACCAGCCTCAACCAGGGCCAAACCGATGTTGGTGTTGCCCTGCACAACGGTAGCAACCTCGCGCTCCTCGTAACCTTCGGTAGCAGGCTTTTTGCCGTTGACAGTGACCTTAACACTCTTACCGATGACCTTCTTACGCAGGAACTCCTTGGCATCGTTAGAGAAAGGAGCCTGCTTGGGGTCAGAGGGCTTGGGCTGGCGAATGCTGGTCAGGCTAATCTTCTTCTCCTGACCGGCCTTGTTCCGGATGAAGATGGTATCGGCATTCAAGACACGGCTGACAGTGTAATCGAGGGCTGCAGCACCGGTGCCCTTGGGGGCGACGTGGCTGGTGAAGATTCCCTTGCGGGCGTTCTTTGCTGTGAGCTCAGCCTGGCGAAGGAGGGCCATGTCTCCACCGAGCATGGCGGAGTGGTGATCCTGGCAGCGAGCCAGACCTTCCTCCAAAAGGAAACGGGCGATGTTGCCATTAGGGTGGAGAAGAGTGGCCACCAGCTGGCCTTGTGGGGTGACACCCAGCAGAGAGACCTTGACCTTGCGCTGCAGCAGACGAGACTCGACAAACTGCTGTGCCTCGTCACCCATGGGCTCAGCAGCCTGCTCCTTGCCCTCGGCGGTCGTGCGCTTGGCAGAGGGGGAGCGGACACCAGCAACGGCCACGACAGTCTGGACGTGCTCCTGTGGTGACAGGAGCAGACGCAGCACGACCCGGTCACCGTTCAGAACCTTCTCAATAATACCCTCCAGCTGTTCCCCCTTATACTTGGTAACCAATTCCTGGCCATTGGCCAGTTCATAGCTAGTCTCGATCAGTCCCTTGTCTGAAGAGGCCCAGACACCCTTGTTCTCATCCTGGGCGAGTGATTCCAGGGCCCGCAGCCGGTCCAGCAGCGCGAGAGTTTCCTCAGAATCATCACTTCGCTTGCCAGCCTCCTCACGGACCTTGGTCCAGCCCTCCTGAACACTGATGTCGGGAAGTTGAGCATCGAAGCCAGGCAGTTTGATGATACCGTACTCGCGCTTGGCGCCAGTGGGGATGGAGTAGACAACGTGGAATTGGATGACCTTGCCGACAAGCAGCTCACGGAGGAACTCGCGAGATTGGAAGCCGTATGCCTATAATGGTCACTGCATTAATCTCTGTTGTGTTGCGCCTCATTGGGGCTGACATGAAGCACACAACTGCACAGCTTGAGGGGTTCGGACGGGGGGTTCGGGGGTTCAACAGGAGGGAAGCAAACGGGGCAAACGGAACAATAGAAGATCAATGAAACACGGCTCAGCACATACCTCGTCACCTTCCCTCCTCAACCGAGGAGCGGAGACATAAGCCAGAGAGAGAATGCGTTCTTGTGAGGGATTGGAGACATGCGACAGCACGACCGTATCACCCGACAGAACGGACTTGACACGGGCTTCGAAAGGCATGCTGAACAGGAACCGGGGCACCACGACCTCACAGAAACACTGGATATGGCCGACGGAATGGGATGGAAGAGAACCAGATGAGACCAAAGTAAGGAAAGAAAAAGAGAGATTGGAAGGGGGCAATTGCGGCGAGATGAACAGCTTTCGGAGGAGAAACGTGGCCGGTGTTTGTGGGGAAAGCGGTCAGAGCGGGAGCTACGAGCTACGGGACACGGACCACGCACGGATCAGTATCACCGGCAGAAGATAAGAGAGTAAATAGCCTATAAGGATTCGGGAAGTATATGGCAATTGAAGTAAATGTAAATGGCATTGTCATTCATTGCATCCTAGCCAGGGACTACCCTGAACTTTTCACCTTCACATACAAGAAATAATCATGATAGGAAGATGGGGGGGGGGGATATCGAAACCCAACTACATGAAAGGGGTTGAGCTAATTTAAGCGGCAATACCGATGACACCTAAAATCGAGTCAGTCAAATGAATACTGGATATAGCACGGAAATCTGATATATATCGTAGGATCAACTTACCGCAGGCAGGGCGGGGACCAGCGTTACCAGTCTTCTTGGACTCCTCGTTGCCACCCTTGCCGAGGTCATCGGTACCGGCGTGGACGACCAGAGTGCGCTATTCAATTCGTTAGCGTCCAGAATGCCATAAAGCTGCTATAAATAAGAACTTACGCCAAGAACGCTCTCAGCACCAATCAGCTTAACAAGCTTGTCCTGCTTGGAGCCAACGGCGTTACCCTGAGCATCAGTCTGGAAGTTGCCAAGGTCACCGACGTGACGCTCCTCATCCTCGGGGGCACCGTGGGTCTTGCCGAAGGGGTTGACTAGAGCAATGACACAAGAAGTTAGTGCCAAGTTCTCGCAAGCCTTAATGTCTACATGTACAGCAGACACAAACTATCCAGATAGGAATCACTTACAGTGGGGACCAGCGGAGGTGCAGCCGTTGGTGTTGTCACCAAACTGGTGGACGTGGAAACCACGCTGGGCGTTGGCGTCGTGGCCGGTAATATTCCAGGAGATGGTGGTAGGGGCGGACTCGTCAGCCTGCTCGAAGGTGACGGTGCCGGAGACCTTGGAGTCTCCGCGGATAACAGCAACTGCGAGGATGTGTTAGCGGTTATCCACGTAGAAAGTGTTGTATGTGTCTCTGGTTGATATGTATTCTAGAAGGGGCGGCTGGAAACAAGGATCGGCTCGAGGGGTGCTGCGGGATCCGATCATAGCGGGCCATGAACTAGCTACGCCAGCATGAACAGCGCCCACTATAGCTTCGGCATCGACAAATAAGACCATCGCTGACCTCCTCCAGAACGTCCAAATTCCCAGGGACCCTGAAGGGCGGTGGAGAGCTTTCTAGACATGGAGGCCAGCCGATAGGTCTGTCCCAGCTCCAAAGGTGCTCAAATCTGCTCACCCAAGGTCCCCGGCCGATCGCGGGATAACCAATGAAAGATGCGGGGAGGGGAGAGGAGAGATCTATATGTTTTTGGTTGGTTGCCCTGCTACTTACCAGCCTTGACCATTTTGACGGTTTTTGGGAATAGAATGGGAATTGAAATTGGGGTTATAGAGTTGCAAATCGGGGGGTTAAGAAAAAGAGAAGAGCAAGGTGGAGGCGGGAGGAAGGGAAGAATAATAAGTGGGTGATGTTGACGTGACTGCTTTCTCCGATAAGCTAGGGTAAGTAAAATACAAACAATTACCGAGAATTGTACATTGAGACAGGAGCAAATCGGTAGGGAGATTCTATGGGCAGTAATACATGATGAAAAGTACAATACCACAGCAAAACATCCCCCACCTTCCTAAGCGGGCGGCGGACGGACGAGGGGAAATGACATAATTGCCGCCTTAACCTTACACCTCGGAACGAAACTCACGGCTATAGGTACAGTTTATACGGTGGGAGATATACTTTTAACCTTCGATAGTCCAGGAATTGCTACTTGAACGCTCGATAGGATTATCAATTCTGTTCAATGGTATTGTATATCCGCGGAGAATATACATCACTGTTACGGTGATACCTGTGTTACCAATCCCCCCTCTCGCTGCGGGGTTCGTTGGCCATGGGTGAATAAGCCGACCAGCCCAGATTCCGTCCGACTTGGGTAGGACTACTGGCACCCTCGGAAGCTTCGGCCTCGTGAAGACCCGACACCGGAGAACTGGAGATTACCGACGGTGATAGGAGGGATCTCGCGGTATATATTTTCAAAGTCACTAAAATTAGGTACAAGGTTCACTATATCAAAAGAAAATATGGACGCGTGACTGTCAATTGACTCAATGCACTTGGGCATAAACCGCGATAATTTTAACAATACATACTCAATTAGGCATTACAAGGTCTGCTCCTGAAGAGACGAATCAAAGCTTTTTACTACAATAGGTATGCCAAATGCTATACTTCCAAGTTCCTACCATACAGATACGCCTGCTACCAAAGAAATATGGAAGAAGAAAGAATGGATTCATCAATTCGTATCTACCGATTCCAAAGCCATTTTGGGTGATCGCCAATTTACATAACATATCAAGTGCGACAGAAAGGAAAAAAAAAGAAAAAGAATCTACATCTCAGCCTAGTCCAGTGACAAGTCCCGCTGGTCCCACAATCTAAGCCTGGATCTTGGCCTTGAGCAGACCCTTGAGAGTCTCAGCATCAGCGGCGAACTTGGAGATACCCTCACGCAGCTTCTCAACAGCCATCGCCTCCTCGTTGAAGTCGAAGCGGAAAGCAGCCTCGTGGGCGAGGTAGTTGCGCTTGGGGATGTCCAGGCTAGCAGCGGAAGCAGCGTCGAGCTTCTTGGGGACGGCGGCGGTGGAGTTGTACAGGTCCTCCAACAGGTTGGGGGAGATGGTGAGGTAGTCACAGCCGGCCAGCTCGGTGATCTCGCCGGTGTTGCGGAAGGAGGCGCCCATGACGATGGTGTTGTAGCCGTGCTTCTTGTAGTAGTTGAAGATGTCCTGGACGGACTTGACACCGGGGTCCTCCTGGGCGGTGTAGTCGCGCTTGTGGGCGGCCTTGTACCAGTCGAGAATGCGGCCCACGAAGGGGGAGATCAGGAAGGCGCCGGCCTCGGCGGCAGCGACGGCCTGGACGATGGAGAAGAGCAGGGTCAGGTTGCAGTTGATGCCGTGCTGGGACTGCAGGATGTGGGCGGCCTGGATACCCTCCCAGGTGGAGGCGATCTTGATGAGGACGCGGTCCTTGGAGATGCCGTTGTCGGCGTACAGCTGGAAGAAAAGATGGGCGTTAACATGAGATCCTAGAGGGTTGTTCCGCACGGGTTAATGGTCAATCTTACCTTGATGATGGAGAGGGCCTTGTCAACGGTGGCCTTGGTGTCGAAGGACAGCTTGGCATCAACCTCAGTGGAGACCTTGCCGGGGATGATCTTGAGGATCTCCTTGCCGAACTCAACGAGGAGACGGTCAAGGGTGGCATCGACCTGCTCGTCGACGGTCTTGCCCTGGGTCTTACCGAAGGCAACGGCGGCGTCGATGAGAGCGGCGTACTCGGCCTTCTTGGAGGCAGCCAGGATCAGGGAGGGGTTGGTGGTGGCATCCTGGGGCTTGTACTTGCCAATAGCTGTGTCACTGTTAGCAATTGCTTCTAATCATTGCCCTGGAGAGAGCGGATGCCGCGGCCCTTGTAGGGCTCGTGGCATTGCAGATTGAGGCTACATACTGGCAAAGTCACCTGTAAAAGCGCGTGTTAGCAAATTATTCCATAAATCCCGGATGACCGGTGAGATTGGAACTTACCAGAGTCGCAGACGACGGTGGTGCCGGTGGCCTTGAGTTGCTCGAGAGAGGAAGACATTGTGTAGGGAGTCTGAGTGGGAAAAGATTTCACGAGACAGATGAATATGAATTGCTCAAGTAGAGTTCAAGAGAGAGAAAGAGATGCAGGAGGAAAGAAAGTGGCGACCAGAGGGTATTTAGAGGAGGGGCGTGGGACCGGAGAGGCGATGCTTTCCTGGCGGGTAGTTTGGGGGGTACTTGTGATTTGTATGAGGAATTCATAGTTAAAGGAAGTATCTGGTCTGTGCATGGAGGTGGTGGGATGTAAGAGTGGGGCCAATGACGCTGCAGGGATGAAATCAAGACAGTAGTGAAGTAATAATTTACCCCTCCATGAAAGGACAGTAGTTATTCCGGCCCATTGCGCGTCAGGCAGTCAGGCAGTCAGGCACTGGATAATTACCACCATTACCACCACCACCACCACCACCACCACCACTCCCCTACTATTATTCCACTGCCTTGCCATGTTCAATTCTTGAAGTTCTTCACCATCGACAATCCCATTCTCTACAATTGCTTCTTCATCAATTCTCTTTCCGCGTGACCAACCCAGGGCTCCCCCAACTCGGCGCAGAGTGCTCCGGTCCAGCCCAACCGGAGGAAGGTCGACCGGCCAACGGCCCACTACTGCACCGAACGTGCAGTACGCTCACCGAGACCCGGTTAAATATCGCCATCGACTCCGGGGCAATTCCTAGGGGGTGGGGGTGCCAGGGGTCAATGGAAATCGATGTGCTAATGCTGATGCGGATGCTGACGATGGCTTGCTAATTCCCGCTATCGACGCATGCTAAAGTACGGAATAACTATGTCCAGGCCCCCTGAAAACGTGGGGTACAGGGTATGTGCGGTTAGAAAAAAAAAAGATAAAAGCGAAGAGGAAAATAACAAGAGGAACACAAGTACAGAGTACACAAGTAATGCAAAGGGAAACGGATTCCGCCATCTTCCAAATAAACGCCAGACTCTCTCTACGGTTCGGTTCTGCACTTTTGATTTGACTTTTTGTTTTTTTGGGGTTTCCCGTGTAGTAAAAAAGCAACATTGGCACTCGGTTCAATAGCCGCATGGCACGTGGTTTGGATCACGAATCTCAGCGCCGTTGGACACAGTTCCACTCGTACTACGGTGACCTTATTAGCAAACACGTTTCAAACACTAGCGGGCCGAAACAGGGAAGAATACGCACCACTCGACCGGCCTCGTCTCCGGTATACACCACCTGTGGCAGGGCAAGGATACAACTGATGCCAGACTGGATATTGGCGCCGTTGTCACGACTGTTATCGGTATGATGCAGTTGGCGGATGAGCTCCAGCTCAAACCCACCGTTGCGGATCACCTTGCTCCAGATATTCACCACACCGCGGCTGTGACCGGTCAACACGAGTTCGCGCTCGAGCCATTCGTTCTGCACGCCTTCGTAGAACACGCAGGACAGCACGTGGTCATCAGGGGAATCGTAGACGGGTTGATCGACGAGGACCTCGCCGTTGAGAGTGTACATCGTGATGCGGTTGCCTCGACAGACAATGATGTCGCCAGTGACGTCGTTGATGCGGGCACACTATAGGTGAAAGGTTCAGTTAGTAGCAAACCAAGAACTAGTACAAGATCAAACTTACATCGACAACTCCCTCTGCTAGCAGCGTCCGCACGAAGCACCGGCGATTCAGATCCCATAACATGATATGGCCGTCGGTAGACGCAGACAGCAAGGCACTGAAGGAGCGAGACACGGCAAGCACGGTCACTGGAGCACGGTGGCCAAAGAGCGATCCAATAGGTTGCAGGTCAACCGCTCTCGAGGTCGCGGTGACCGTCCATAAGGAGATCGTGCAATCCGTGCCGCAGGTGATGAGAGTCCGCGAGTCTGCAAAACTGGCGTGGGAGAGCTGACCGACGTGCAGGTGCTCGAAATGACCCAGAAGCTGCAGATTGTTAGTGGATGGTGATGTATTGTTAACTCAATTAGGAGGAAAAGCATACCTTGCGACTGTCAGTCGAGTAGAAGCGTACACTTCCATCGAAGAATCCCCATTCCATATACTGATCATAGGATGGCGGAACGTTGAGTCGGAGTGCGGCAGTGCATAGCAACCGATCCTGTTTCATGGACAGGGTCGCGACACGTTCTTCGATATCTGGAAGACAGAAAGAGCCCATTAGTTAAGACACATCAGGCAAGATTAATGATAATACAACTTACCCAAAAGAGACAACGGCATCTGGGTCAGCGACTCGGCAAGGGTGTCCAGCCGGGGCACACGGTACCGCTGATCCTCTCTCTGAGGATGGGTACGTTGGAAAATCTGACCAGGTGTCTGTCCGAAATTATGAATGATACCAATAGTCGCCAACCGCTCCATCGGGTCATCAATGGCGTCCAGATCCTTGGCACCCTTGTATGAGAGATGATGGAACACATTGACAGCTTCAACGGCTGCCTCACCCTTTTGCTTGCTGCCGAAGACAAGATCAATCCAATGATGCAAGTTCTCGGAGACATACGGACTCTCGAGGGCCTCCCGGTGCTTGTCAATAAAGATTTTAGGATCCCCCTTAGCCCATGGCGGAAGCTCGACCGAGTCAATCGCCGTAGTCATGTTCTGCAGTAATCCAAACTCGTACTTGTTAGAGTTCACGAGGAACTCGGGTAGGTAGAAGAACTCGGGGATCAACTCCCGAACATCGGTCATATTGCCCCGTGATGCGGACTCCCAAGTCTTGCGAATAGAGTAGAAGAGTCGGTCTGCATGGTCGAACGTGCCACCTTGCAAGAGGAGATAGGACTTGACAAAGGGCTGCAGGCGAATGAGATACGAACTGACAATCATGGCAGAGGAATAATGGGTGCCATAATGGAATGGCGGAGATTTGTCGTCGCCCATCTCGGCAAAGGCATTGTACCGTTCTCGAAAGCCTGTCTCTCGGTCTGGAGTTTGACAGCCCATAGGCTTGGACAGATCACGGAATGTCTTGGGGTTCGTCAAGTCGAGCTCCTCGCTGGTGTAGTCTGCCAGGACCCATGGGAAAACGGGGTACTGGGTCAAGTCGTTGAATGTGCGTCCGGCAAGTGTATTGATCAACATCAGATAATGGAAGTTTGAAATCTCGCCGCGAACCCATTTCCGCGTGGCGGGATTTGCGGGCAAATGTCCAAAAACGCTGGCGAATTTAGAGCCAAGGGATTGCGGTGCATCCTCCTGGCTGCGAAGGGTTTCAAATCTCCAGATATCCTCTGGCCGCGAGTGTCCTGCGCTTCCGGTGACTTGAGGAGCCTTGTGTCCGAGCTGATTACACAAGTTGTCTCGCACAGGCGCCGAGAAGAACGTCAGCAGATAGTTGGTGCCATCTGTGAAGAAGATTTCCAGGGCGACATCACGGAAGAGGAATCGGCGCTTGGAAACACTGACGAGATCGGACCACTTCCAGCTTCTAGTCTCATGTTCTTGCGAACGACGGTCATTCGACTCCCGTCCAGCAATCATTCGCACATATGGGTCACGTTCGTCGGGAGGGGCTTGCCATACATTCACGATTTCACCATCAGCTCTCTGGAAGAAATTGTCAAGGATGTAGATGCAGTCTTTTCCGAGGATCAAAAGACCCTCTACGGCTTCCAGACCGATGACTCGTGACATGTTGCACACATTCTGAACCTGATCGCCCCGATGGAGAGACCGCATGACTCTACGGTTCTTGTCTTCATAATCTTCGATCTCCAGCTTTGGGTCGTCGATCATCTCGAAGTTTTCTTCTTCAAAGCCGCTGCGATCGTCCGAGTTGTCGGCATCGCCATCTTGCTGTCTTGGTTCCACGGCCTCCGGCTCAGCGGTCATCGCCGTCGGAGTTGAAGCCACCTCCCCTGCAGAGAGTGCACGTACTCGGGTATCGAGCTTTGGGGCCGGTGGTTCAGATGCCTTTCTCTTAGGCTGATAATCCTGTCGCTCTCCTGAATCATCGGGAACAACTCGCAGACGCATACGGCTGCGACCTTCAGTCTGATCGAGTCTGAATTTGCGATCCTTCTCTTCAGCGAGGAGACCACCGGGTCGTCGCAAATCTACCAGTAGACTGGAGAACGCCGACCACATGAAGACGGAATTATCTTGGAGATCCTGGAGGAATCTCTGTGACTTTAAGAACTCCGATGCCGAGATGTTTGAAATCCAATGGGGCAGAGTGGCATCATGCTTGCGGATGACATCCTCATCATACTTCTCCAGCTGGGCCCATTGTTTCAGCTTGTCCTTGCGCTTGCTAATCCTATTCTTGGCAGATTCCTCGCTCTTCGCGTTTTCCTCCTGAACAAAGGTCTCCCACTGCCGTGACAAGACGCCGAAGAATAGCGCATCAAGATCATCTCGCTGGTCATCAATCCATTGCAAGAATGCATCATCGTCCAATCCTGCAAGAGCCTCGAAGCCCTGGGAAAGTCTGCGCTGGAGGCTGGCAGGCCCGTGACTCAAGAGGTTGGCTACTTCATCGGGCTTTTGAACCAAAATAATTCTCCAGAGGCTAGCAGCGGCCAAGCGAGTATCCGTCTCGGTGCTGATGAGCTTGGTGTACAGGAGATAACAGAGGAGCTGGAGGTGTTTGGACTGTGTCTCTGCAGCAGCGAGAAGCACGGCCTGCCAGTAATTCAGACGCTTCAGAACGGGCAAAGTCTCAGTGTCATCCGCTTCGGACAACTGGAATAAAACAATCCTGTAGAGCATCGAATGCAGTGTGGACACAGCTTGGCTACATAGACGAATGCTCTTCAGATGGGAAATGTCAGGGCGTTGGAGATACTCCAGGATCGCACCAAGGTACTCAAGGCTCGTGACCGCGCCGTTGATAAACCACCCCTCGTAGACCGCCTCTGTTAGGTGCGTGGCAAAGCGCGCGAGGTTGGTCAAAGTCCGTGGCTCATGGAGAAGTCGCGGCTGGGATGCGGGTACTTCCTTCAACCTGGACATGAGTGAATCGAAAATCCACGAATTGAAGTAAGCTTGGTGTTCAAGGAACCCCGGTGGGGTCTTCTGATACAGCCCCAAGCCGGAGAAGTCTTTTCGTTCCAGCAGTTGATCCTCGAAGACGTCAAGTGCGAGAGCGGCAATAGCCTTGACAAGCGGATGGCCAGTATTTGCGCCCTCCCCTGAGAAGTTGAGGTTGACGACACGGCGAATTCGTGCTGGTGAGGATTGATGCTTTATCTTGTCAGAGGAAACGAAGATGAAAGAGGACCGTCGTTGCAAAGATTCAGTGCTCTCTTCAGGGCTCTCGGATGAATCGACCATACTCGCTTGTAGAGCCGTCGAGATATTTCCACGACTAGAGCGGGGTCGCAGGACCAGATTGCTATCGTCGAAGCTCAACCCGCTGTATCGGGAGTTCATTTCAGTATTTGGACTGATGGAATCCACGCCAACGACAGTGGGGTAGAGAATGGCGAGCAGCTCCTGGACATAGCTGGAATGAGTTGTAAAATCCTGGAAGTTCCGTGATCGGGAGGACAGTCCTTTCAGAAACTCAACCACAGAAGACACAAGGGAAACCCCATGCGCCGCCCGGTCGGCAGCAGCAACATCTAATCAAAGAGAGAAGAGTCAGCAAAAGACTTCTATCATGCACATCTCCTAGTTTCCGAAACCTACCATTCAAACTGTGCAATGACATTTGAGGCTTTGTTGAAGCGGTTTCAGGTTTCAAGGTGTCTCGATCGCTTGTTTCACTCGCCAAGACAGAGCTCCTGAGTCCGCTCTTGAGCATACCCATGATCACGGGAAGCATTTCAGGAAAGGTGATTCGCAGATCCCCATCGGCCAGGAAGATATTAATAAGTCTTGGCGCATCAAATGGCTGGTCGAGGTCCATAAGAGCAATATCCTGTCCGAAGAGAATAGAAAAGCAGATCGGCCACAAAGCAGGGATATTCCACCACCTCTTTAGGTGATACTCAAGCACAGTATATCCTCCATTCTTGTCGGAGAATTTCTTACTGTAGCCACTTCCGTGGACAACGAGCAGTCTAGCCAGAATTTTGACTGCATGTACGACGACTTCAGGCTCGTCTTCGCAAGAAAGATATAGAAGCCACTGTGTGTGTTGTTAGTATGACTGCTAATATGCGATTTATTTCCAAACAAACCTTGTTCGTGACTGCCTTCGCAAACTTTCTCAGCGGTGTTGGGTCCAAGGAGTTACAGAGGATCGAAGCATAAAGCCGCAACATCTCTTTGCCCAATGTGATGCTGGATACGTGCTTCCCTGAGTCTGACTTGGAGGAGGGGGGTCGAGACGAGCTCGGGGCGAAACGAATACTTTTCTTCTTTTGGAGGGCTGTGGGTGGTTTCGGCCGATGGAGGTTATACGTTATAGACAAGGCAAGAGAACGGAGGAGATCAGGTGAAAGGTTACTCTCCAACAGAGACCGGAAGGAGGCAATGCATGGCCCGAGAGTTTCTTTGGTCAGTTCGTCCCCTTTCAGAGTTTCAAGCAGCTTCTTGTTGACGCCTGTTATCATTAGCATTGGACTTCGAGATACTTTGGTCTGATCGGGAACGCAAAAAAAAAGAAAGGTGCAGGATGAAACGTACGCATGCGACCAAAGCGTCTGGCGTTGAACCGGCGGTAGTTACTGTCAGACACAAAGGTACGGAATTGCGAGTAGTACAACTCTAGCACCTGCGGTTCTCCATAACGCCAGACGTCCATATCGACAAGCAAGACACGGTAGGCCAGCGGGTTTGAGATAATAGAATGGTTCGGGTGTTTGAAGTCGTATCCCACAAACGTAAGCGTCAAGCGCAGAAGCTCGAGCATCAATGTGTTGAGCTCATCGTCCTTGGTGCTAACAGCCGTCGATCTACCTGCGGTTGGGGCATTGCCAATTTGGAATCCGAGCTTCTCGCGCAAAAGAGCTGCCAAGATACCGTAGCCATTGTCTCGTTCCATGGCTTCGCTGTTCCTCCAGTTATCTTGCACGGCTTCGTAAAGCGACTCCACGGCCAGGCGAAGAGTCTCCCCGGAATTGGAAGCCTGGATCAGACTGAGATGGACGGCGGCGCAACCGCCCAGACACCAGCTGGCGTCATCCAAGGACCAAGGAACCGCAACAACAGGGGCTCCAGTCAAGACACCCACTCCTTGCGGTTGGGTTAATCCGTCATTGATGGCTGGGGTGCCTCCATTCACTGCGACTGCATTGCCTCCAGCTTTTGTCAGCTGTTGCAGGCTCTTTGCGGCCTGTCGAGACAGGCACTTGGTCAGTTGTGACTCGTCCACATTATTGCTGTCGTCATCGTCCAGGACTGCAACCGGTGACAGATTGATCAAGATCGAGCCCTCGCGGATCAGCGTGCTCGCCCGTCTCCGGATGGCTGTGACGATGTCCGAATCCTCCTCCTTCCCAGGGTGCAGGTGTTCATTCCGCAAGTTGAGAGTGGCAGAGGCTTTGTATGTCTGAAAGGATCCCAAGCAATCCTGGAAGTTTCCAAAATACCTCGGACCTAGATTGTAGAACACGGCTACCAGGTCGTCGCTGTACGCCTCATCAAAGAGCATGCCATTTGCAAGGGACCATCGCGAAGTGGAAACGTCTTTTCCAAGGCGCATCGCGAGGTCTTGTGGGGTTCCAAAAAATGCCTGGATCCGGGGTGACCGGTGAGGATGATTGCTAATTGGCACCGAAGGGTATTCGATCTTGAGTTGCTCCACGAATTCGCCGTCAATGAAGAGCGAGGCTCGTGAAGATGATGCAGGCTTTGGCTTTCTATGAACAAGACAGATATGATACCAGCGGTTGGCTTCGAAAGTCGTCGACTTGAAGCGTACACTCGGGCGTGGTCCTCGGATTGATGTTTGAAGAATGAACTTGCGAGTGTCTTTCTCCACATAGGCCAGAACGAAACAGGTCTGACTCGCATCGAATGCGCCGAATATCGTCGTGTGCGTGTTAAGATCAAAGTCGTCGAAGCGCACCCAGGCGGCCAGTGTATACCCAGCGGACGCAGTGGGTGGGAATGGACGACCCAGGGTAGCAAACTCGACAGAACAAAAGCCATGTAAAGACAAGTCAAACTGTATTGACGGGGGCTCTTTAGAGTATTTTAGAGCAGATAGGAGAAACTTGAGGACGCGAGGATTTTCGTGAGCACGGCGGTATAGAACCACGGCATCTTCCAGGCTGTTCATACCCTGAACACTGAGATACCGTGCGAGGTCTTGATAGAGCTCTCTTTCGGTGTCGGACCGGCCATCATCGAACAAGAGAGGTAGAATAGAGGTGAGCATCCCAGTGGCATGCAAAGCCACGACGTTCCTTCGGGATTGCGTAGCCAATTGACTCAGGCAAGCCGGAAGAGCTAGACGGAGGACTTCATTTCCCGGCAAAGCAGAGTGTGTCACCCAGACGCGGACCAAAGGTCCCAGAAGCTCCGGCACCTCGACTGTCTCTGCAGATCCCATGTATTTGTCGACGGCATCGCGGACCTCTTTAGGTGAAGCGATGCTCTTACTCTGCGGGAATTTCGCACTCAATGCTACGAATATCCCAGCAACGGTCTCCTGGCACAGAACCGCGGCCAGGATGGCACCGTATAGCTGCGGAGCATCGCTTTCTGCCTGGTCTATCTTTTTCACCAAGACCGCCAAGGTCCGCTCCAGCGCCGCAGTCCCGCCGCCTGTGATCCTCCGGGCAAAGTAGCGCTTGTTGCCAAAATGATCCTTCAATCCCTCAGCCAGTGTTCCCAAGACATCCTTATAGATCCCGATTACGCTTTTCCGGTCTTCTTTGGACAATGTGGTGGTATCATAGAGCTCGGCGAGCTGGTCCGCAAGCTCTAGCAGGGTCTGGAGCCCCGCCAGCTGGCGGAATGCATCCTTGGCTGCCCGTGGGTGTGCATCGTCGATAAATGTATGGCGGAGGCGTAGTAGAGGTTCGGTGGCCGCTAGTGCCTGCGAGAGGGCAAGAGGCCTTTCAGCTGTGAGGGTTTTGAGCTGGTCAACAGTGGGCACCAGCTCCTCCGCTAGTCGCTCTGTTGATCCGGAGGGGGAGGAGGGGAGGAGGGGCGGCGGAGCCATAGCCAAATCTTATCCACGACCGGACCGATGGCGTGTGACCACCAGAGACCGTGAATGCGCGATTGGCGTGTCGAGGGAGGCGGTCTGCATTGGTATGTGCTGCTGGTTGTTTAGCGGGTCCGGATGAAACACTGCAGAGATGCCATCCGAGGGGGCAGGCTAAGCTGGCGACGTGGACGCAGTAAGAGCCAGCAGCCAAAGTTCCGGGCTGGCGTGATAAGCGACGAAGCTGCCCCAAAATGGATCGATGAGAATTCCAGCGGGGGGAAGCACTAAGTATCAGGTGACCACGATGGGGGGGGGGGTGCAGTTGGAGGCCTGTTCCTAAGCAAGTTGGCATCGAGAGACGAAGTGGGCCTGTTCCATCACCAACCTCCCACGTCAGGCCTGGCGATCGTGGAGATAAGACGCGATAAGAGCGGATAAGAAGGATAAGAGGCGCAGCGTATGGAGTACACAAAGACACAAGTATTGATACAGGCTGGCCCCAAATACGGTATAACCATGTACAAGTGGTATAAATTACGGTATTATTGTCTACGCAGCATACCAGCCACTGATTACGCTGTAGGCAGCGGAGTTGGAGGAAGTTACAGCCGCCCCCAATAATTGCCCAATAATCGCGCCCCGGCTCTCGTTCTACTGTATGGCGACCACAATTGAGGGGTTTCCGAGCACCTCAGAGTGGCGGGCGGTTGCGCCAGGGTCACGGTACCTGAGCAATGTACATGGAGTACCTCGCATCATCTGGACAGAAGCACGCGACGTCGGAGTTCAAGTTGCCTTGCGGATCGTCGAGGATCACATTGCTCCGCCGTGAGACCAGTGGAGCTGCCAGGTACCCGGAGGGCAAGACACCTCTTCATGATAGACTGATAGTCCCTAACCTTGAATAGCGTCTCGATCTGAGTCATTGAGTCATCCGGACTCCGTCGCAATAATCAGGCTTTAGCAAGGCGACAAGTGCACAGCCCTGCTCGTGTGCTTGTCCATTCCCCAGTCACCATTCCTTAGGTAATCAGTTTCACTCACCTAGGTAGAACTCAGACCCCGTGACCGTATCAAGGCGTATCGCCCACCCCCGGTCTTGATGACTCCACCATGATCGACGGCCCAGCGCCAATCGACGGCTTATCCGTCACCGTATTCGTATGGTATTCCCCGTATCGGAGCGTATCTAGACTGTATTTAGGCGGTATCCCCGTCATCGCCCGCTTGCATCATGCTTCTCCGTCTTCCCTTCGCCCTTAGATAAGGACCATGGTCCAGTGACTCTGCACCTCCTCATCTCTCCTCATCTCCTCCTCTTCCCTCCCTCTCTTCCTCCCCCCATCCCATCTCCTTCGATACCCTCTTCGACATCAACCCATCGCTTACCTGCTCTATTGTTTATCCCTTCTTTTATTGATTCCCTATCCTTTATCGTCATCGTCCACAGCTTACCGTCATCATGAAAGGCTTCCTCGGCCTAACACTGCTCCCGCTGCTGGCAGCTGCCTCTCCCACCTGGACGGAATCCATCCACAACGGGGCAGCTCCCATCCTTTCTTCCACAAGTGCTCAGGAGATCCCGGACTCCTATATCGTCGTGTTTAAGAAGCATGTCGGTGCTTCGGCTGCGGCCTCTCATCACAGTTGGGTGCAGGACATCCACACCGACAACGTCCGTATGGAGCTGAAGAAGCGCTCCCTCTTCGGCTTCGATAACGATCCCTACTTGGGCCTGAAGCATACCTTCCACGTCGCTGGCTCGCTGATGGGTTATGCTGGTCACTTCCACGAAGATGTCATCGAGCAGGTCCGCCGGCATCCTGATGTGAGTAGCTACCCTCTCTCCTCTCCACCTTGGCCCCCAACCTCCCTATCTACCCGATAAGAGCTTCCCCAGCTGACCGAGTCCCCCTTTGACCCACAGGTCGAGTACATTGAGAAGGACTCAGAGGTCCACCACTTCGCGGACCCAGCCATCGAGAAGAACGCTCCTTGGGGTCTGGCTCGTATCTCTCACCGTGACAGCCTCTCCTTCGGTAGCTTCAACAAGTACCTGTATGCCGAGGATGGTGGTGAGGGTGTTGATGCTTACGTCATTGATACTGGCACCAACGTTGACCACGTCGACTTCGAGGGCCGTGCCAACTGGGGCAAGACCATCCCCCAGGGTGACGCGGATGAGGACGGCAATGGTCACGGTACTCACTGCTCCGGAACTATTGCCGGTAAGAAGTACGGTGTGGCCAAGAAGGCCAATGTCTACGCTGTCAAGGTCCTCCGCTCCAACGGCTCCGGTACCATGTCCGATGTCGTCAAGGGTGTTGAGTGGGCCGCCGAAGCTCACATCAAGAAGTCCAAGGCTGCCAAGGACGGCAAGGTCAAGGGCTTCAAGGGCAGCGTTGCCAACATGTCTCTGGGTGGTGGTAGCTCGCGTACTCTCGACCTCGCTGTGAACGCCGCTGTTGATGCTGGTATGCACTTCGCCGTCGCTGCTGGTAACGACAACGCCGATGCTTGCAACTACTCCCCCGCTGCCGCTGAGAAGGCCGTCACCGTCGGTGCCTCCACCCTGGCTGATGAGCGTGCCTACTTCTCCAACTACGGCAAGTGCACTGACATCTTCGCCCCTGGCCTGAACATTCTGTCCACCTGGATTGGCAGCAAGTATGCCGTCAACACCATCTCCGGAACTTCCATGGCCTCTCCCCACATCGCCGGTCTGTTGGCCTACTACGTCTCTCTCCAGCCTTCCTCCGACTCTGCCTTCGCTGTTGAGGAGATCACCCCCAAGAAGCTCAAGGATGCTCTGATCACTGTCGCTACCTCCGGCGCTCTTACTGACATTCCTTCTGACACTCCTAACGTAAGTTGAATCCTCTGGAATCACCGTATATTCGGAAAATAAACGCTAATTTCATTCTAGCTCCTCGCCTGGAACGGTGGTGGTTCTTCCAACTACACCGAGATCCTCGCCAAGGGCGGCTACAAGGCCGGTGCTACCGGTGCCGTCAAGGACCGTCTCGATGAGCTTGTTGGCCAGGTTGAGGAAATCCTGGCCAAGGAGCAGAAGGTCCTGAGCCACGAGCTCGGTGCCATCTACAGCGAGATCAAGGACGCTGTCAGCGCTTAGAGTAGACAACTGATCGAGTCCTGTCTGTGACGGGCCGGTTCGTATGGGCATTTTGAATGGATGGATTAACACTGGCGCAGATCAATTGTTCATTTTGGCTTTGACTTATCATCGTTTTATTGTTTTGTTCTCCTTTTTTTTGGGTGGTTCATCCAACACATTCGGGTTCTCATTCCCCACAGACTGTCACTTGCTCTATGTCTCTCGTCTCCTTTCTATTGCTACACGTAGTATACTTTTTTGGGTTTACAACTATACATTTGAATCATGATCTAGATTCTATTAGGGGGTCATACTCGCCATGTTCCGGTAATCCTTTCTCCATGTATGAAGCAAACTCCGTCAAGGGAGGAACAGCCTTCAAGGATCCCAAGAGACCAATAGGGAACCTTAGGATGTGGAACATATACTTTCTATGCAGCCACGGATACGCAGAGGCAAACAGGCAGTGACTCATAATTAGGAATCGGACTGTTAGACCTATTCCCAACATGTGCCGACTAGTACGTTTGAGGCTCTTATGGATTGCAGAAAGCGGGGAAGGCGCATATCCTTAGGCACCAGCGCGGCAGATGATACTTCTTGATAGAAGCGACAACAAGAAAGTGCATCAATTTATGCATATTTACTCGCACAAGGCTATAGGTATAAACTGGGCAACATGCTTCGTCGAACAGCTCCCTCCTAGATAGCCTACAGGTGAAAATAGACAGGGTAAGTCTGGCTGATTTAATCTCCGTGGTGTGATCTAGCTAAAAGAGCTTTCAAAAGACCTCTTTCTACGATTCTCTAGTTTCAGCCTGTTTCTTTAATAGTGAAAAGAGATCTAGTGGATTTGGCGCCTAAAGCTTATTATGTCTTGGGCATTCAGCAATAGGCTGCTAAAGCGTGAATGGCTTTCAATTGTTTATTTTGGGTGATAGCTTGAGAAATCATGTAGATATCAGTAAGATCTGCTAATGTACGAGGAGGATGTATAATGGAGCGCTCGCAACAGCGGTCAATGAGATATACCCAAATTCATGCACTGTCTCGTTGCGTCTGTAGTCAGCTGTACACCAATCTGTGGATTCATGCATCTCCGACTCTACTTTAGTCTCTGTCGAAATCTTTTATTCGGTTTAGTCCTCCCCGTTTTGAGTTGCTCCTTCCATCTTTCACCTTGCCCGGTGTTCGGTAACATTTCTTCCTCTTTTCCTTCAGCCTCCATCACTTTCACAACAATCTTCTTCACCACTCTCACAACATCCTTCCTCTTTCCCTGCAACATCCAAGAAGAACAACTGTCACGATGGACAAAAAAGAGACTACCAGCGCATCCCAGCCAAGCTTGTCGAGGACTGCATTCACAGCAGTCTGCCGTCAACTTGAGGAATCCATCAGAAGTGAGAAGGCTTCTGCCTCGTTCGCCTGTGGGGGTACCATCCCAGTTAAAGGTGCTGTCGAAGAAGCTCAAGATGTTGGAAAGGTCAAGGCATCCCGGCCCATCAATATCTTCTGGAAGCTTAAAGATGAGTCGGGAGCCCGGAAGCTCACCCTTCCCCTTGGTAGTTCTGTCGATGCCGATGTCGACGTCGACGTCGAGGATGAATCCGACACCAGACTGTGTCAACTGGTCGCCGACTGTGAGCCGGCTGCATTTGGCAGAGGTCAAGAGACTGTTATGGATCCAAAGTACCGCAAGGCTGGGAAGCTCGAAACTCATCGATTTGCGACTAGCTTCCACCCGGCCGACTTTGGAATCGTTGAGCGCGTTGAGCAGGTCCTGCTTCCTACACTAAACAAGCTGGACGAGAATTTCTTACAAATTCGCCGGATGGAGATCGAGCTCTACAAGTTGAATGTCAGTGATCTTATGTCACTAATTTCATGCCTTTTGCTGACCGTTCCGTTTTCACCTATCATGTAGGTCTACTCGGGTCCTTCCGGTCTCTTCAAGAGCCATGTTGACACTCCACGCTCCAAAACCCAGATCGGATCCCTAGTCGTGTGCCTACCGTCTCCCTTCAAAGGTGGAAACCTGATCATACGACATGAGGGTCGGGAAGTTGACTTTAACTGGGAGCACCAAAGTGCAGATACAATTCAGTGGGCCGCTTTCTACAGCGACTGTGAGCATGAGATCAGGACCATCACTCATGGTGATCGAATCACTTTGACCTACAATCTGTACGCTGTCACCGAGCTACTCGATAAGGCGAACCGGATTAGTGCAATCATTGACCCAACATCCTTCCCGTTATACGGGTTTTTGAAGAATCTCTTGGCGATGCCAGGATTCATGAAATCAGGTACGGCCCAACATGGATGGATATCCCGCATACAGTGTCGCTAACTAACACAGGCGGGGTTCTCGGGGCATTCTGCTCTCATGCTTATCCTCACGCGTCCGAAGACGCATCCATCTTGCTTCCACGCGGTCTCAAGGGTGCAGACTTGGTGCTGTACTCTGTCTTGCACTCCTTGGGGGTCGAAGTCGACGTGTTGTCCGTCATGATTGGACATGGGCTTCGTGATCTCGAGGAAGACTGGTGGGACTCCGACGGGTACCCTCTTCCAGACCCCAACTACGATTGGGACGACGTCTCCGACGACGACAACGGAATTGACCGCAACAAAAACAGCAAGAAGAGGGACAAGGACGTCAAGAAAACCCAGAAAGTTGAGGTCGATGACTCCCATGCGTATCTTGATCCAGGTAAAAAGGCGCGCGTAGGGAAATCCTTGAACCCTTATGTGGCTGCCAATACTTACGAACACCAATCATTTGCTGAGGTGAGTACGTCTTGTCAGGTCCATTTCAGATGCCCAAATACCAGACCATCCCATAGTGCCTCCTTCTTTTCTTTCCCTTTTTACTTTTTCCCCCAATCTTGATCCCTCTATAGTTTTGTTTGTGAGTCAACAAGATACAAAAGCTAATATGATGTTATAGATCTTGAAAAAGCATTGGCCAACGCGAGAGTACGAGAAGCCTATTACTTGGGTTACAACTCCACTGCTCGAGAACATCCAACATTCAATGGCTTATCTGACTTATGGGAATCAAGCTTCCCAGGCCAGAACCTACTCGTATGCTGCGATTGTCGCAGTCATTCCTGCGTGGAATGAGCGTCAGAGATTGCTCGAAGGGATTCAGAATGAGTGAAGATAAGGCTTCAAATAAGACCTTGATTGTTGTGGGAGGATGTAAATGTTTACATCTTGCTTTTTCCCTTGCCTTGTTGCTTGATAAGGCTGCTTCGAACGATAGATAGTGAGACTGTCTATTATTGGAACCCTCCTTGCAGACTTCTTTGCAGCCATGGATCTTCGTAAATTTCTTTGTAAACTTTTAGTAAAACTCTAGGTTTACAGCTCTTTTTCAAACTATTCTAGTGAGGTTACTGGGGATCTGTTGATTTAGTAGATATATCCATGTACCGAATCAAGAAAAACTCGCGGTATTCATGCCAGCCGCCTACCATACGGTTTGCTGGCCGTGATTCGTATTTAAGGAAATGCTGAATCGCAGACCATATTTTCCTAAATACTATATGTCCTAGAATACATGGAGTGACTGTGATCAGATACTACATTCAAGAATTTACGGTATTCGAATAAAGAACGTTTGTGCAAGCACGAGGGCCCACAGGCATGGCATACATATATAGTGAACATCGAAACGGAACAGTGAGTTGGAAGCAGCTCACGCCTCCCGAGGTCCAATCCAATAACAGCGCAAGACTCATCAATCTCGACCTTGGTCCTCTTCATGCTGGCATTCCGAGGGTTCGGAGCATCAAATATGTCCTTCAGTTCTTCCCAAGTCTTACCAGCCGTCTCAACAAAGAAGAACTAGATGACAACCATCTCAGCACAAACCCAAGCAATGTAAACCAAGTATAACTTCCAGCTGATCTTCTCAATACCCACCGAGATACCGTAGGTATTAACAACCATGGCAGTATTCAGGAACGAGAAGTTGAGACCAGATCCCTTGGCACGGGTTCGGTTCACGAGACACTCGACCGCATAGAGAGTTTGCAATGGGGTAAATCCCTATGCGAAAATAATACCGAAGAGATAGATTGAGATAACTACGCCGTAATTGAGCGATGGGTGGTACTCGCTTTGCGCAGTGAATGCGGTAAGCATGATATAGGCGGCCAATCCTCCAGCGAGACCCCACAAGAGCATGGTACGTCGACCCAGTTTGTCGAAAAGCGTGGCACTATAGGTCGCCCATCCAGCAAGAATGTTGCCCAACCACCAGAAGTTATTATACATACCGGCCATAGTTCCAAGGTATGCCGGGTGGGCTAGCTCGACGGTGTAGGCCGGTCTTGCGGCAGAGGCGAGAGCTGCACCAAGACCGAGAAGAAAATGGCCTCCCATGAACATTCCCACGCTTGTTGCGGGGACCTGAACTGTGGCTCCGATCTAGAAGATGAGGCATCTGACGAACATACAGAGTTTTCGGCCGTAACCGTCGGCTAGGAGGCCGCAGAATGGGAAAGCGGCGATTCGTCCTAGATTTGTGCTTGGCTTAGCGAAGGGCTGGGGGACAAACCTTGAACTCGATGAACCTAGCAGCTGGGAATAGCTGGACTCAATCAGACGTGATTATTGAACAATTTAGTTGGCCTTTTGTCACAATTATTCACTCGAGGGAAATGCTAAAAATGCATCCCACTTTCCCAGTGCTATGCCTATTCACTTGTACCTACTGGTATTTAGTCTCCTCGGATTCCATAGATGGCTTTAACTCGAAGAAGCATGGAGACAGCCCTGGGACAGTTTCTTGGTCACTAGATTCCTACTTTTGAACTGTCACTATATATGCCATTCGTAATATATCTATGATTTCTATGAAAGACTTTTCCCAACTACAATACGGCCTTGATGCAACGTACATCAACTACTTTCTCCAACCCCCAACACCACTGACTTGCCTTTTCAGTCCTCTCTTGCCCCAGAACTGGCAAACACTGATCGACAAATTTCTCCGTCAACTGCGCATCCGTCATCGGCCGCTCCAAACTGCCCACGGCATGCTTAACATGCACCCTCCTCACAGGTTCATCCAGATCATCGAAGCGTGCCTCAATACGACACTCATCTGCCCGTAGTTCCTCATCAACCTCAACCTTAATCCTCTCACGAACAGCCACAACTCGCTCATCCGTCACAACATCATCCTCATACTGCGCCGGCGTAGCCTTCCCAAACAACAACCCCACCGCACCACCGTGATAAACACTAAACTTCCCCTCCAACCCATCCCTCGGCGCAGTCTTCCCTGTCAATTCAACAACAAGCGGATGCACCTTCACCTCCACGGCCTTCACCTTCTCAGCCAGAATCCCTTCCCGCTTTAACTCATCATGTAACTGTATACACCCATCAATAACCGGATGAACCACAATCCCACAAGGAAATGGCTTAAATGCATTCCTAACAATCTCCCACCGCCCCTCCACCCCCAAACTAGCAATCTGCTCATCCAGCCGGTGCTGGTCACTAACGACATTCGCCCAGCCACGCTTCGCTTCCAGCGCGGTCGTGGAACTAGTGAAATTCTCCGCGGCGAGAAGAGCAGCGAGGAGACCGTTTTGCGCGGCTCGGCCGGGGTGGAAGGATTTCGTGTGTGAGCCGAACATCTCCCGGAGACCGGTTACTTGGGTGGAGGCGAGGCCGATGGCGTGGGCGGTTTGGGAGGCCGACAGATTGAGGATTTTGGAGACGGAGATTGCGGCGCCGATGGAGCCGGTTGTGCTTGTTATGTGCCTGGTACGTGTTAGATTGGATGAATAGATCTACAGGTATATGGATGTGTATAGATGGGGGTATGCGCAAACTCACCATCCAACATCATAATGTCCCGGCCAAACCGCCAATCCAACCTTACACTCCGCCTCAACACCCGCAACAAGCGCCGTAATAAAGTCCTCGCCAGAAACCGGTCTCTCCAGCGTCTCAACAATCGCCAACAACGCCGACGCCACGGGCCCCGTCGGGTGAATAATCGTATCTAGATGCGTATCATCATAATCATGCACATGCGATGCAATGCCATTCAACAGCGCCGCATGCATGGCATCCACATCGACGCCGCCATTGGAACCGAGGAGTCTTGATGTTGCGGGACCCGAGAAGCGTGTTAGGGCTTTGCGGGCGATTGTTGTTGCGGGGTGGGTGATGCCTCCTACTGTGCAGCCGGCCCAGTTGTAGAAGCTGCGGATTGCGGCGTGAATTACGTCTTGTGGGAGGGAGGGGTATGTTAGGGAGACGGTCCAGTTTGCAAGGTTTTGGGTGGCCATTTTCAGGGGTCGGTTGATTGTTTTTGTTATTGAGTGTTGGTGTTGTTAGGGTATTGGGGGATGCTCCGATGTAGGAGGGGGATTTACATACTTCGGAGATAAGAGCGGGGGAGGTGGGTAAATGGTGAATCTCCGAGTGAGGGGGAGGGACAATTGCTGGTTCGGATGAAAGATTGAGATGAAAGCAAATAATTTTCTGCCTTTTGATCTCAAACTTGAAAAGGTAGGTCATATTGATCTGATATCGGGTATGGAAACAGGAGTTTTGTTAAGCGCGCCACTAAACACCTCATATCTCACGAAATGCAACGCACCGAGGGAAAAAAAACAAACCTAAAGTATGCTGAAAGCTGACAATGAAAAATAAAAGAGAAGATGCCCAAACCATGCCCATGCGCGCCACGAAATGCTACGCCATGCTAAGAAGATAAAAAAAGAGTCGCCAGAAACATGTGACGCCCGAGAAAAAAGTGGTCCCTGCCGGCAGCATGGTTAGCGGTCTACGCTCACCTGAGCCCTCCCCTAGTCATCATCCATATCCTGCTGTTCGTCATCCTCGTCCTCGTCCTCATCCTCATCCTCACTGGCCGAGAACTGATCCATGTCCAGGTCCTCGTCGGAGTCACTGCCCCCAAACACATCGCTGTCGACGTCGGAATCAGCCCAGAAATCAGGCTCCTCCTTATCGACCTCCTGCGTAGTCACTGTCGCAGTTACCGGCATCACGAAGCCCGGGGGCATATTGGCCTTGGAGGCCTCAACCTGGGCCTTCACGATGGAGCGGTAATTGTCTGGATTGGTGCGAAACATGACCGCAGCGTCGACGTTGGCAGGGGAGGAGCACTCGGCGTCATCGAGGAGCGAGAGGATGGAGATGAGGACGGACTCCACGCGCTGGGCGGGGGTCCAGCGCTCTGCGGCGAGTTCACCGGACATTTCGTCCTCGCCTGGTGGGTGGAGGATAGAGATGCAGAGGCGGCCGTCGGCGTAGATGTTGGGGTGGTAAAGAGGTTGGAGGAAGCGGAATTCTGGAGAAACGTAGAGTGAGTCAGTATGGAAAGCACAGTCAAGTTAAATGGTGGCCAGGGGGGAGAGAAGAACGATGAGTCGGCCACGATATGGGAGCAGGAAATTTGCTATCGTAGCAAACCTGGGACGACGAACCTGGGGGTGCGTAGGGATAGTTCTTCGGAAAGGTCATTCGTGCCTTAAAATAGCCGCCATAGTAAACGGAATCCTCGTTGAGCACGATTAGGGCAACATCCCACTTAAAGATGTCATCCTTGTGGAGCTGTAGCCATCAAAACATATCAGCGGGAAGTGATCTTGATCGCAGAGCAAAGTAACGCCTACCTCGATATTGACCCATTTCTCACGCGAGAGGATGCGAAACTCGTTCATGAGAATTCGCTCGGCCATGGTGGATGGAGGGATACCTATCAGGGTGGAATGATAGAATCCTCAGTGACTAGACTGATTCTAGTGCGTGGGCCGAACAGTCGAGAAAGGTCGAGGAGCTGGAGGAGCGAAGGCGGAGAAGCCGGTCAAGTGAGGGAAGAGGCGGAGATGGGAGGCGGAAGTGGAGCGATGATGAAGTCGGGGCGTGGAAGGCGCTTATTCAAGTGCGTCGCCCGCGTGGCAATTCTTTCACGTGGCGAAGAAAGGCTTGCAAAAATTTCCACTTCTTGATAAAAGAAAGTTCCTTCCCCTTGTATATAAAGGAAATTGTCCCCAGGCTACGATGGCTGTCAAAGGTCAGGCAGAATTTATGAGAGGCTGGCATCTCCAGGTGGCAGGCATCGCCAGAGGGAAGATCAGGCTCCGATCCCATCATGCAGGACTCTCCATAGTGTCGGTGCCTCAAACGCGCCGATAAAGATAAACAGTGGGGAACAAAGCTCTCTGCGATAAGAAGCGATCGGCAACTGCATCAAGTCAGCCGATAGCATTCTCCATCCGAATCTGCAGGTGATGCCTGTAGGTTGATCAGAAGTACAGGAACAGGATTCCATGTGACCTGTGCGTAGTTTTAGTACTTTCACAATGGTAACAGGGTAGTTGATAGTCATGAGAATAGCCATCGCGACCGATCTGGCGGGGTCCCTAAGTGTACTAGTACGCTCTTCAATATTCACAGAGTAGTAGCCGACCACGGGATACTATATACATAGTACTATGTATCTACTCCGTACTCCATAGCGCTATAGCAGAGTAGTATGCGACTAGTACAGTGGCAGTTCAAAAGTCTCGAGTCTAGAGACCAGAGAAACGGTCCAACCCAGATATGCTTATCTTTCTAAACGTGTTTGAAATCGTCTTTCTTGATAGCTCAGGTCGGGGTTTCAAGCTTATGGAACCCCGCTGTATACTAACTACTAAATCACTCGAGGCCCCGACTCAACTGATACGAGCGTGAGGGGAACCCGGCGTCCCAAAGAGGAAAACTCGTTTCCTGAAGGATACTCCACTGGCTCATAATGCGATGGTTAACCAACCATGGGCGGCCCCATTCACCGAGTTTTAACAATTACGTATTGCATAGTGAAGTACAGCCCGTATACCCTATAGGACAAAGCCTACAATCCTAGACCCTAACAAGATAACATATAGGAGCTACAAGAGCAAACAACATACCAAATAAGGAATGTAAATTATCATCACAATTATCTTCATCATAATTAGCTAGTTTCTCTGGTCCCGGGAGGCCAATGATACCTCACTCCACCTGTGGTGGCTCGTTTCCAAAGACTAAAGTGACTAACGGCGGGTTGACCCTCTCCAAAATCCGCCGCTTTTGGGGGGGTCTGACCCAGGCTGGCTGGAGCACTTCCCAAGTTTCTCAAGACGAAACTTCATCAACCACCGCCAATCCTTGTCAACTTTTCTCCGACTATATCTCGTGCCTTGCCTCTCGTTTTTCACCTTCCTGTGAGATTCCACTTTTCGACCTCGGGTGTCCTGCAGCTCTTCCGCAATCCTTATCCGTTTACTTCCCTCCCTCTCACATCCAGGCCAGGCCTTGTAACGGCCCTCGGCAGCCAGTTCCTCCTCGAAAACGTTGCACCTCCGGTTTCGCTCAATTTTGCAATGCCAGTCGGGTCCTGCGTGCTCGTGGAAGATTGTCGCTAATTTGCAGGGGTGGAGAGGTTTTACCGACTCAATTTTGTTCCATTTCCCGGTCGCATTGCCCGTATCCTTATCGCTGGTCGCCGCCAAGAGCTCTTCTTGATCGATCTCTGTGACGTTGGCCGGGAGCTACCCTCGTTGCTTGCACCGCTCCTCCCGCCAAACCATGCTCCCGCAATGTCAGGGCCCCCTCTGGGCCATCGACGACCTGTCGCATTGCTTCCAGCGCAAGTGAGTTTCGATTGTCTTTGCTTTTCGACCGCCGTGCGACCTGGTACCCTGTCTGCCGACCGTTGGCCGCCTCGTGATACCAGTCCTAGTTTTGCTGATCGTCCCAATCTGATACAGCGTCCTGCAAGTTTCGTTGCCGCTGGTTGCGTGCGCCTTATCCCTGCTCACAATCGTCCTCCACCTCACTTATCGCTATGCCACCACTCGCAAAGGGGTCGCCTACAAGGTTCTTCTCAATGAGGCCTCCGATGACGAAAATGTTTCTCATGCCGCGGAAACCGAATCGGATCCAATGCTCCAGCAGGCCATGCAAAGCGAGCAAGTCGAGCTCGAAGTGGACCGCCCGCGCGGTGAGATCGCCGTCGTAGCTTTGGAAATCGCTGCGCTCGTCGGCCAGGTTGCTCTTTACGCGGTCGTTCTCACAACGCACGGCTGGGGCCGTCATGGAGCTCTGCCCGCGACAGCAGGACTGATATCGTGGGGCTATATACTTTTCTTGGTCTTGGTCCGCCTACTCTTGTCCAGCATGGATCTTTTCTCCGCGCCGAGGCTGTGGACGCATACGGCTATTCTGTACGGTGCCCAGTGGCTCTTCAACGTCATGGTTTTCCGATCCGCGGTCATCCACCCGATTTCAAGACGTGCCTTGATACTCAGCAGCATCGAGTTCGGCCTCAGCACCCTACTTTTGTTGATCGCTCTCACCACTCGTCGGGGTAACAAACCTGTGCTGGTGGAGCGGGAAGATGGATTGGAGCCCCCGCGTCACCCCATGGCCAGTCTGCTGTCTCTTGCGACCTTTTCGTGGTTGGATTCGCTGGTTATGAAGGGCTACCGCCAACCCCTCGAGCTTGAGGACGTCTGGAACCTGACCCCCACCCAGAAGGCTGCTGCGGTTCTTACGGACTTTAGAAAACGGCAGATGAAGGGCTCTTTGGCCTGGAAGCTCATTCGCTTCTTTATTGGAACCATTCTAAAGCAGGGTGCCTGGACTATTTTCGCCAATCTCTTCGTTTTTGTGCCGAGTCTCCTGCTCAAGGCCATCCTTGAATATGTCGAAGACCCCCGATCAACAACCCCGAATGCGGCTTGGCTCTACGCGATCCTCCTTTTCTTCTCTGCTATTGTTCAGGGCGTTGCAGATGGCCAGGCTCTGTGGATTGGCCGCAAGATGGGTGTTCGGATTCGCGCCATTATCATTGGTGAAATCTATGCAAAGGCCCTTCGCCGTAAGGCAGGCGCTGCCACCGACGCGGCGAAGAAGGCTGTGGAGGAGTCAAATGCCCCCAAGGATGTGAAATCTAAGAAGAGAAATCTGCTCTCATTTGGCCGAAAGAAGAAGTCCGCCGCCAACGGAAACGACACTGAAGCTGCACCCGCCAAACCTGCCGAGTCGGACCTGAATGATGCTACCGCACAGGCAAATGTTGGTACGATCATCAACCTGATGGCGATTGATTCTTTCAAGGTCAGCGAGGTTGGTGCCTATCTGCATTTCCTGTGGGCCAGTGTTCCAGTGCAAATCATCATGGCCGTCACCCTACTCTACAAGATCATGGGCTTCAGCTCCTTCGCCGGTATCGCATTGATGGCTCTGATGCTACCTGTCAACTTGTTCATCGCCAAGCAATTCAACAAGGTCCAGAACAAGATTCTTAAGGGAACTGATGCCCGTATCCACGCGACCAACGAAGTACTCCAAAACATTCGCATCATCAAGTACTTTGCCTGGGAGCAACGATTCCAAGACATTGTCAACGAAAAGCGAAAGGCTGAGCTCAAGTCCCTACGTCGTCGTTACATTCTTTGGTCTTGCGCAGCGACAGTTTGGTATGGAACTCCGATTCTGATCACCTTCCTGTCGTTCTTCCTGTATACTGTCGTGGAGAAGAAGCAATTGACCCCCTCAATTGCCTTCCCTGCCCTGTCAATGTTCTCCCTTCTACGCGTTCCCTTGGATCAACTGGCCGACATGGTGGCCCACGTGCAGGAGTCCAAGGTCTCATTGGATCGTGTGGACAAATACTTGAACGAGGAGGAGACTGGGAAGTACGACCAGCTGCGTGACAGCAGTGCGGATGGACCTTCTCAGATTGGACTGGAGCAGGCAACCCTGACCTGGGGTACCACTACCCCTAGCCCTCAAGCTGCCTCTTCTTCGGATAGCAGTGCCGACGCTTTCCGTCTTATCAATGTGAATGTCAATTTCCCTGTTGGTCGTCTGAGTATTATCGCCGGACCGACAGGCTCTGGAAAGACCTCGTTGCTCATGGCTCTGCTTGGTGAAATGCGCCTGATTGAGGGTCGTGTCCATCTCCCTGGAGGCTTGTCTAGCCGTGCTGAACTCCCCGTTGATCCCGAAACCGGCCTCATTGACAGTGTCGCGTACTGTGCCCAGGAAGCTTGGCTAGTCAACGACACTGTCAAGGAGAACATTATCTTCGCGTCTCCCTACGATGAGAAGCGCTACCGCGCCGTGCTCAAGGCTTGTGCCCTCGAGCGTGATATTGAGATCCTCGATGCTGGTGACCAGACCCTTGTTGGAGAAAAGGGTATCAGTTTGTCTGGCGGTCAGAAGCAGCGTATTTCCTTGGCTCGTGCCGTCTACAGTAGTGCCCGCCACTTGTTGCTGGATGACTGTCTGTCCGCTGTCGACTCGCACACGGCCAAGCATATTTTCCGTCAAGCCCTGACCGGCCCACTTATGCTGAACCGCACATGTGTCCTGGTTACCCACAACGTTGCCTTGACCGTGCCCCAGGCTGATCATGTTGTTGTCCTCGAGAATGGAAAGGTTGCCGCCCAGGGTAAGCCTGACGATGTTGCATCTACTGGCGCCCTCG
The DNA here is from genome assembly GCA_037043885.1 of Penicillium goetzii. NCBI lineage: Eukaryota > Fungi > Ascomycota > Eurotiomycetes > Eurotiales > Aspergillaceae > Penicillium > Penicillium goetzii. The sequence continues at coordinate 91,577 of JAWLST010000002.1, forward strand.
GTGATGAGTTCTTCAAGTCTCGGCCTGGTTCTCGTGCCAGCTCGCGTGGTCTATCCCGCGTGCCTTCGCAGCATGAAGACGACGCAGCGGATGAGAATTCCGCTGCGGCTAATGGAGCCGCTAACGGTACTGCCAACAAGGCGCAAAAGGACGAGAAGTCACGCATGACAGAAAGCAAGGCTACTGGCAGTATCAAGTGGTCGACAGTCATCATGTACTTGCGGTCTATGGGCTCCTGGCACTACTGGATCTTGGCTGTTTCTGTATTCTGTATGCAACAGCTCGGTTCGGTCTCCACCAACATTTGGATTCGTCAGTGGGCCAACTCGTATCACACGTCAAAGATTGACGCCGATGGTGATATTGGTAGTTATGCTGCCGCTGCTCACCTCAAGCCGCCTACTTTCAACGTGGGTAGCGTCTCGAAGATGAGCACTTGGGGCCCGCCTCAACTTGGTTCGCGATCCTTTGGCCCGGTCACTGATGATGGACAAGTCAATGTGGCATACTACCTGGGCGTTTATGCGCTCCTCGGTATTGGTTACATCCTCATCTCACTGTCCCGCGAGGCTGTTCTGTTCTGGGGCTCACTGCATGCATCCTGGAAGATCCATGACAATCTTCTCCGGGCGGTTATGCACGCCAAGTTCCGTTTCTTCGACTCTACTCCTCTCGGCCAGCTCATGAACCGCTTCTCCAAGGATGTTGAGTCGGTTGATCAGGAGGTTGCGCCCGTGGCTATCGGCATGCTTCACAGCTTGGCATCGGTTATCATGATTGTTATCCTGATCTCTGTCATCACGCCTGGATTCTTGATTGCCGGTGTGTTCATCACTCTGGTGTACACTGCTCTTGGCGCCATCTACCTGAACTCTTCTCGTGACCTCAAGCGCCTGGAGTCCGTGCAGCGAAGCCCATTGTATCAGCAGTTTGGCGAGACCCTGAACGGTATCGTCACTATTCGTGCCTATGGCGACGGCCCCCGCTTCATTGTCGATAATCACCGCCGTATCAACGCTTACAACCGACCGCACATTTACCTGTGGGCTAGCAACCGCTGGCTCGCTCTTCGAGTGGACTGGACTGGTGCATTGGTTTCGTTTTTCTCTGCTACCTTTGTCTTGATCAATGTCGGGAAGATTGACGCCGGTGCTGCTGGCTTGTCTCTGACCTACGCTGTCACCTTCACCGAGAACGTCCTCTGGCTTGTCCGTCTCTACTCAGAAGTCCAGCAGAACATGAATTCGGTTGAGCGTGTGCGCGAGTATCTCGAGGTTGAACAGGAAGCTGCTCCCGTCATCCCTGAATCTCGACCAGAGGCCAACTGGCCTACCCAAGGTGCTGTGGAGTTCAAGGGCTATTCCACACGCTATCGTCCCGATCTGGACCCCGTGCTGAAGGAGGTCTCATTCTCCGTGAAGCCCGGCGAGAAGGTTGGTATTGTCGGTCGTACTGGCGCTGGCAAGAGTTCGCTGGCTTTGGCTCTGTTCCGTGGTTTGGAAGCCGAGAAGGGTCAAATCGTGATTGATGGTGTCAATATTGGATCTATCGGTCTTCGGGATCTGCGCGAGGCCATCACCATCGTGCCTCAAGATCCTACTTTGTTCACTGGCACGATTCGCAGCAATCTCGATCCGTTCGGCCTCTTCAGTGACGAGGAGATTTTCACAGCACTCCGTCGCGTGCATCTGATTGGCTCTGGTACCTCCGGCACCGCAACCCCGATGACCTCGAGCACGGCTGTCGAACCCAACGGTATGAACGGCAGCACCGCCTCGGTCGTCGACAACAAAAACGTCTTCCACAACTTGGACAGTCTGGTCTCCGAGTCCGGTTCCAACCTGTCCCAGGGCCAGCGGCAGCTCCTGTGCCTGGCGCGTGCCCTTCTCAAGAAGCCCCGGGTCCTGATGATGGACGAAGCCACCGCATCGATCGACTACGCCACCGACGCTAAGATCCAGGAGACTCTGCGGGAGTTGCGCGACAGCACGATCATCACCATCGCGCATCGCCTGCAAACCATCATCGACTACGACAAAGTCTTGGTTCTGGACCACGGCCGCGTCATTGAGTTCGATCACCCCTGGACCCTAATCAACAAGGAAGACGGCCTGTTCCGCAGTATGTGTGATAACAGCGGGAACATGGAGGTTCTCTTGGACGGTGCTAAGCGCGCCTGGTCTCAAAAGCGGCTGGTGGACGATTCCTGAACATCCTCTATTCACCTGCAATAACCCTCTCTCAGTACATATTTATCTTTATTCCCAATTTCTCTCCCTGTGCATGCTGCCCGTCTCTTCTCCTCGCTCTTTATCCGAGGAGACCTGCAAAAAAGAGTTTTCGTGTAATCTTTCTTTTTCTCTCTCTTTCGTTTCTGTCTGGGCGGCCTCCGTGTACGATTCATTGTTATCTAGCCATTTTTATCGTCCGCGGCGTCATGGCATGCATTTTCCCCGCGAATTCTATTCGTCACTATCCGCATGCTCTCCTTGGTTTTGTTCTCTTGCCTGTCTATCATTCTTGTCTTGGTCGTGCTTATGAGGGGGTATGCCCTCCGTCGTCTGGGCCTGTCTTTGGGCTTGGGCATGTAGCGGAGAACTCTACAGGCATTGAAGGTGTCTCTAGCGTGGATAGAAAATGGAAGTGATTGGGTTGTTAGATCATGCTTATCTCTGTAGATTGTAGGTATCCCTGCATGCGGATGGACGTCCCGTCAGTTTTCAGCTACAGTAGTTTCTAGAATATCCGCATGGCGGAAATGAGAATCGGGAGAGTTACACCCCGCAGAGGCAATCAACAATGATTGCCTGGCCGAATGCCCCTAAGCGGAGTTGAAGGGGCCAAATTAAAGACTTAGGTAATTCGACGAATTACAACAAAGACGGTAAGGAAAGGCCACATATCTTCTTTCTATTTGATTCTTGTATCGGGATTTTCAGCCTCATCTCCGCAGGAGCAGATCGTCAGCTTTAACTTCTTTGGGAGTTGACCATATTTCTCCAACTTACCCACCCCAAAGACCTTGAACCCATTCATGTCTCTGTTTCTTAATATCCCGTTTGAGCTCCGAGCGCTCATCATCGAACATGTGCTCTATACCCCGCTTAGCCCGCCTGTGACTCCGCTTGAATCTGATGCAATCGAATACAACGATCTTCGGTACAGGGCATGGGCTGGAGGAGGTAGCAAGACTTGTTATCAGCAGCAGCAGACCATGGCTAGCTCTCCAAGCTGTCTGCCTCTCCTTCTCACAAATCACCAACTTTCGACCGAGACTCAGGTGATCCTTGAACGCAAGAAGGTCGACTATATCCTTGACATTTCAGTCAAGGATGAGTTGAGTCTCTATCTGACATGGCTGTCGGTACCGTGTCTCACAACGCACATATCGACCCTCTACGCAAATGTCCGTCTTTTTGGCCACATCATTGAAAAGCGTGTCATCAGTCACCAATTCGGCGATGGTGGCCGGCTGGGCTTTCACTGGTCATTTTATGCTGCATTAGAGCGGTTTCTCCGCTATGGACCTGTGGGGGCAAAAAAGCGCAAAGACGAAGATGAGGCATCCAAATATCTTGGGCATCGAAACATAGAGGAATTCAAGGACCGCGGGATGCTGATCGATACACTCGTTCTTGATTTCTCGTCTGTGGAACTAGAGTTTGCTTTCCCACCAGAAGATGTCACATACAAGCATTGGTCGTGGCGACATCATGGTCGCGATTGCAGGGGACATCAAAGTGGACTCCCAGACACTTTGTCATCATATACAGCGCGCCCGGAGTGGTTGTGTGAATATCTGCGGGGCTGGATATCCGGTCTTCGTAACTCCTCATACGGACAGCCTCTGTATGAGCAGGTTGGGACTATCCGAATGCTGGTCGATGGGCAGCCACACTATGAATTCGATCTTGCAGCTTAGCTGGCTCGCCCACGGTTTACCGGTTCAGGTAACACGATGGGTCATTTGCCCACAAATGAGAGAGAGCCTGCATTTTGGGAATGGAAAAATGAGACATTACTCAGAAGGGAGGCTCAGGGGTTCCCCGTGAAACAGCCATCGGATGATGAATAAGGACGAAGAGAGATTGATGAATCTCTGATTTGAAATGTGGAGAGGATCGATAGTAGTCTGTTATTCTATCAGGCTAGGAAATAGGCTTGATGCCGATACATAAATGACCCTGATTTCTCCATGACATGATCACATTGATTCATGATATCCAATCTATCAGGATGCGTTCCATCAACCTCCATAATCTGTCAGGGAGAAACCAGCCGACTAGGGTCATCCTCGCAGTGGCACCGTAGGAAAGTAGTATTGGGGGCGAGCTTATAGTTTATAGTGCACGCCAAGCTCAAGCCACGGTCGCATTTGAGTTCGACGGAGACCAGAGGTCATCCCCTGAAGGAATGGCGACTGACCAACCATTGAAACACGACCCCAGGTCATAGGATCACGTTGCGGCCTATCGTAAATGGTGCAGCACGAGTACGAACCCGAGTTAAGGTGTGTGAGATGTGGGGACCCTGAGGGCCCCTGCGAAGGGCGAATAAGGAAAGCCGATCGGTCGATTCGGATGGAAACCGAATTCTGTTCTTGTTCTGCGTCAGCAGCGATCGCTGCTGTGAGAAGCCCATCTCGTGTTGAGATAACTAGCGCTCTCTCGCTTTCCAGTGGCACGTTATACGGATACACGTGTGGAATCTGGGAGGTTTGAGTCGAGCCGGGAGGGGCAGGTCCCGGCCATTAGCGCGGCGGGTGGGGAAAATGTTGAATCCTGAACTAAATAGCTCGGCATAAGAAGTGGGTTTGGCGTTGCATAAAAGAGCGGTGCCGAGTAAAATGAATTAGGCGGGGGGCGGGATCGCAGGACGACCAGCCAATCTCCCACGAGGTGTTCAGCGTCGCGCACGCAGACAGCCCCTGATAATGGTGAGCACAGCGATAATCGAGCTTGCAATCACGAAGAAGCGGAATGGCGGTAGTAACGAGGGCAGCATCTCCCAAACGGACTGCGTAGCTTCCAAACGGTCCAACTCGGACATCAAGTCCCGAACGGGAATCATCCGTGCACGGGGAGTGTCGATCCCTGCATCCGGAGATTCGATTGACTTTGGAGGTTGACCATGCTCGCTGGCGATGAGGTCTGCTTCACGCATCGCAGTCATTTGGTCGGCGATTTCATCTTCGTCGGGGACGGTCTCGGGGAAGTAATAGGGGACTCGTTTGTTCAGGTGATTGTCGTCATCATTCCAGGAGGCTGATTGGGTGGCCGGTGCCCATGACGCGTCTTGGGATGACACGGATTCTGCCTGTTTGCTAGGGCTGATTTCTTGGAGGGCTGGCGGCGATGGGATAGCTGCTGCAGTGACCAGGCTGGTAAATGCCAGAGCTAGAGAGAGTCGTGCGAGGAGCATCTTGCGTTTGCAATGTTGCGGTATAGGTACGGCCGTAGGAGTAGTTGTACTGATAACGCGGGCTGATAAGCGGATGATGTGGTGTTACATCACTGGGCCAGAGCTCGAGTTGGATATAAGGATCCTCAAGGTGAGGAATGAGATGGTGATGAGGATTCAAAGGTGAGAATTAGCAAGGTGAAATATAAGAAGAAGAAGAAGAGGAGGAGGAGGAGGAGGGGCAGGTAGCAAAAGGAAAAAAGATAAGTACTCTGCAACGATCGGATTCGGCGGCAGTGGGCACTCAACGTGGGCCTCCACGGGCTTGGCGTGGCCCGTCAGCCGGAGTTTACGAGTGCGCTACTGTAATCTCCTAAAGTTTGGGTCAGCGGATGATGTATGTGCATAATAATATTGATGATGTTAGTGATCGACAGCCTTGTTTCCACTCCAAAAGTCGGGAGTTGAGACCTGCAAAATAATTGGCGTACGATATGTCTACTTATCCAGGTTAAGGTGGCTGGCATTTCGAGATCTACAAGCCCCGGAGAGCATTATGCTACTAGGTACTTACTTGCATGAATCATCTGAGACAGAATCCCTGGGCAGACGGGAATTCAAAGGTCTAGACACAATCAATTACCATTACTGCCTAGCAAAGCCTGAGAGGCAAAAACAGTCCAGCCATGTACAGTTCAGCTTTCTTTCAGACTTCTGGTCAACTTTCCAGTCAGCTCGGGCATGATCTGATAATATATCCGATTACCAAGACATGAGTACGAATATTCTACGGAGCATTTCTGGGGCGCTCGATCTTGTGGAACACCATTGAGTTAATATTTTAGCTCTGTAAGATCGTATTTTGATACATAAACCCCCATCCTTCAGGTCGAACCGCTGTTATCAGCGCATGAAAAGGCCGACGAGATCTGTCCATCCGCATACGCCTCATTGATCTGAACAATGACCCCATACGTTCCTCCAACAGTCATAAAAGCTCCTAACAAGACAAGCAAGACATGCGCAGCATACATGGCTTTCCGCAGGAAATTCCCCTTCCGGTATTCGCTATGACTATACAACCACAGCCATCCGGGAAGACTGATAGCCAGCGGTGCAAAGCACAAAGCACCCACCAGAGCCAGGACATAATTAAATATGGGAATCGCACAAGCCAAGATAAATGAGATCGCTGCCATTCCGATCGTGCAGCTAAGCCAGGTACCCCAATGGACCACCGTGTTCGCCTGCAGATGACGCGAGTTGCGTAGAATTCGGACGAAGAGATACTTGGCCGCGACGTGTACGTATAAGCAGCCACTGATAATCAGACCCGGCAGTGCAATTCCATACGCGATGCGTTTGACAGTAGTTCCAGCGCTGCCGAGGGATGGTGATGCGATCCATTTTCCGCACCATGCGTAGATTACCAGACTAAATGTCAAATAAGATGCGGTTACCAAGCTCATGCTCAGATAGACGGCTTTCGGGTAGTCCTTGGGCTTGCGCATCTCCGAGATAACGGGCAAGAAGGCCGATGTTGCGGCGCTCGACACGAAGATCGTTGCTGCAGCGGTGATCCCGGTTGTAAAACTGGGGTTGCCGATGACCCGGTATCCAAAATCATAATCGCCCGTTTGTGGTGCTGCCGCAGGGCGATCTCGTGTTGTGACGCCAATCCTGGACGAGATAAGCTTATATACCCCCAGAATCTTTTAAAAGAAAGGTTGAATCATACACAATAATAAACACGGCAATGTAGACACTGGCAAAGCCAACCCAGGTCAGCCAACCGATATGGGAGAATTTGCGTACACTCGCACATCCAGCAATGATGATAGTCGCGATGAAACTGAACCAGACAGTACAGATAGAGTGCAACGAGAGCGCATTGAGCGCAGTCGATACGCCGATAATGCCCGATGCAGCCACAATCACGTAGCTGACCGTGAAAAGAAACCCAACTAGCTCTTTGACTATAGGGCCGCCGACCACTTGGGCCATATCTGCGATGGAGTGACAGCCAGGGTAGCGGTTGCGGAAGTTGCCCTGTACAATGGCGCAGTAGGTATTTAGGAGAGTCCATCCGATGACGTTGACGGCGCCGGGAAAGGCCCCGAGCTCGTACATTAGTGATGGGATTGAGAGTACACCAGTAGCGAAGATAACTGTGTTGGATTACAAGTCAATAGATGAATTTTGAGGTCAGGTAGTTCGAGAGTAATGACTTACTTTTCAAGAAGATAATCCCTGCCCGGATCCAGCTCACAGTACGAAAGTCAACCTGGCCTTCACCCCTTTTGAAAACTTCATAGTGATCTTCAACCTCTGCCTTTTCCGTCTCGGTATTAGGGGAGTCATCGGTGTAGCCAGGGGCCTCCTTAATGTCATCGTTCGAAGTCGACATAACGAAGACCTAGGGGGTAGCTGGCCAGCAGAAGCAGACCAGATCTTGGAGAAAAAAAGGAACTGAACCGCTGACAGAAGTACAGAAGCTTCTGGGAGGGATATATAGGAGAAGCACTTATCTCACGCACCCGGCCTCTTCCCGGCAGGGCCTTGTCATCGTCACGTCGAGTCGGCGCGGGACAGGGTTGCTGGGGTTCGAGGGCGACTAGGGCGTGATAACGAGGGCAAATCCAGGTGGGTTCTTTCTCCACTTTACCTTCCCCGCGAACTCAAAGCCGTCTGATAACGTGTCTAAATGCGGGTTGACTGGATGGCTAAGCGTCTTGAGCTCCTGTCGTTGGGGTAGGATAGGGTGGAATGAGTGAATGGGGTACGGAATTGGGGTAGGCTTGGCTGGTGCAAGGGTTGGAGGCTGGGAGATACAGATGAAAGTACAGAGTATGCAAGATAAGATAGCTGTGGCATATCGAATGGACGTCAATGATAGTAAGAGTGATAAATTGGAGTAGGTGAGTTGGAGACGTCTTTATAGTAGCTGACTTATTAGTGCTTGAGTTGGAGACATAGATAAGATAGAAAGTGGTAATTGAGATTGAGATAAGATGGAAAGCGATATTATTCTAGAACAGCAGGTACTAGGTGAGTCACTAAGAAATGAGATGCTAAGCATCCCTTCATTTCTTCAGCATTTCTCCAACCGGGGCAGGCATTAGGGCCCCCGGTGGAACTGGGTTCTTCTTTTTGAACTCGTCACACACTTGCTCCATTGTCACAAACTCAACTCCCTCATGTTTCTTAAAATGCTCAATGAGTCTGTTACGATAAGATTAGTACCTAAATTTCTTGAAAAGGCTGTCGTAACTCACCGTTCATGCATCAGAAGAACATGCGGTCTTCCAGAGACGTCCGGATGAATGGTAATCGGGAAGATAAACTCATCGTACTCGCGGTAGAAGTAATCAAAGTGATCGCGCCAAATATCCTCCACGTCTCGCGGATTGACAAAACCATGACTGTTCGGTGCCTTCTTGATGAACATCATTGGCGGCAGATCGTCAATGTACCAGTTGGAAGGAATCTCGACCAGGCCAGTTTGGGTGCCATGTTCAAGCGGCTTCATCCAGGTCTCGGCTTTCTGACTGTAGTCGATCTTGGTCCAACTATCACCGGTCCGGAGATAATATGCCTGGCAGTCCTCATGGCTCATGCTGTGGTCGTATTCAATGCCGTAGTCAAGCAGTAGTTGGGCGCCTTCTCGGCTGGTTTCCCACCAAGGCGCAACGCTGCCTCGGGGTGGTTTTCCGGCGAACTCGGTGAGCATGCGATAGGTCTTGTCGAGCACATCGCGCTGCTGTTCAATTGTCATATCCGTTGGGTTCTCGTGCGAGTAGCCATGAAGCCCAATTTCGTGCCCTGCGTCACGGACAGCGGCCATGTCCTCGGGGAAGGTCTCCAACGAGTGGCCGGGAATGAACCATGTTGTCTTGATGTCGTACTTGTCGAAAAGCTTCAGCAGCCGGCGCGTGCCAACTGTACCCGCCCATACACCTATCTCCAAGTTAGTTAAATGTCTATACTAGAGGCGACATGACGCACCTCGGCTAATATCGTTTGTCGAGTCTTCGCCTCCATAGGAACCGAGCCATCCGGCAACGGCGTCAACGTCGACTCCGTACGTGATGAGAACTCGCTTAGGGCCCATGATTGTGTTGATTCTGAGCAATTGTAGTGTTGGAAGTTGGAAAAGTCGGCTTTGCTCGCTTTTGTACGGTGTCAACACATGCGGGGAAGTAGATAACGCGATAGTCTAGCGATAAGCGAACCCCTCCTTCGGAGAAGTCGGAGTCTATGTGCCAGCCACCTAAATGGTCACCGGTCGCACGCTACGGACTTGATTATCCGATAAAACTTGCAATCACGATTATAAGAAGCGCATTCCCTTCCTTCAATCTCCGACATTGAGCCCTATCATCCTGCCTTGAAGATAGAGCAAGACCATTTGTGGGTCTACGAGATTGGAGTCATTTTGGGGTCAGGTTAATTGGTCTTGTCTGCGATGGAGCCACGCGCATTAGGAGGTTAAATTTAACGGGCCAGTCCGTTTGCCGATGGACTCCTCTCTTTGGAGATCGTCTCGGCGAGTGCCGATGGATTAGAAATCTTTACAAACATAAAACCTTCAAAATTTGCGTCCGTGAATGCGTTAGGTCAAAATAACACATCATGTCGGTCCTCTTTACCAGTATTTCCGAGTAAGTATCGCTTCCGCAAGGTCTCGAATGTTGATATGAGACTTTACTAATGAATCAATCTGTAGGAATAACCCCGTGAAACCAGGGGATGCCGAGGCCCTCATCGAGCCCCTTGGGCTAACGATAGATCCCTCTGAATCAAGCGACTTTCACACACTTCTAGCAGCAGTTCATGACTGCGCAGAAGGTGTGGCCGCTCTTCCAGACTATCAACCAAGCCCTGACCAAACAAAGTACCCGCGAGAAAACGTTCGCCGACCAAGCAAAGAAGAGCAGGTGCTCGGACAAGCTTGGGCACACAAATTTCTCATCAGAGGGAACAAAGAAGGTGGCGTCCTGGCAGGAAGGTCCGTCAGTCTCAAGGATGTAATTGCTGTAGCAGGTGTGCCGCAGCTAATGGGCAGCGACATCATTCCATCATGGATGCCAACTACCGATGCGACGGTGGTGACACGTCTTTTGGAAGCTGGTGCCGATATTCATGGGACGTCGACTTGTGAAAATTATTGTCATTCAACGTCTTCATTTACCAGTGCGCAGGGTACGGTGGAAAACCCTCATGCCACTGGATATTCCGCGGGTGGAAGTACTTCGGGAGGCGCAGCTCTTGTTTCCGCGGGTTTGGTAGACATCACGATTGGAGGCGACCAAGGTGGAAGTATTCGAGTTCCGGCATCTTTCTGTGGCTGTAAGTTCCTTCAAGCTCTTCTGCTAGCAGGTCATGTTGTCTGACATATTCTAGGTGTCGGTCTCAAGCCAACTTACGGCCGTGTCCCGTTCACCGGTATCAGCAGTGGCGATGCTGTGAATGACCATGCAGGACCCTTGACAAGGAGCGTGCTCGATGCCGCAATCTGCCTTGATGTTATCAGCGGTTATGATGGCATTGATGATCGCTCCCTGGGAAGCGCTAAGCCGGGTTCCACCACCTTTGCAGCAAGTCTGAGCGAGGGCTCTAAAAAACTGGAGGGTGTGCGGATTGGTATCTTGAAAGAAGGATTTGAGCACAGCGCTGTCAGCTCAAGTGTCAAGCATTCAGTTTTGACAGCAGTGAAAAGGTTCAAAGATCTCGGCGCCACAATAGAGGAAGTATCCCTTCCAGATCATCTGCATGGCCCAGCGATTTGGACAATTCAACAACGAATTGCTGGCGCGCAAACTTTACTGGGGCAAAATACCGGGAGAAGAGGTCTATACACGACTGAGATGGAACACGCGAGACTGCCATGGACCGACGATGGATTCCAACGAGCCTTCCCCTCAACAAAGAACGTCATCATCAACGGGCTCTACCTTATGTCTCGATTCCCGGGTCTATACGGGAAGACAGCCAACATCGGACGACAACTAAGTGACAAATACCAGGCACTCTTCGAGAGATATGATGTGCTAGTGATGCCTACCACGCCGATTATTGCTCCCAAGAACGGGAATCGGGGACTGCCTTTGGAGTCGCTGAAGCCTAGTATGGGGTTGACTATCAACACTGCTGTCTTCAATGTGACCGGTCATCCGGCTATATCCATCCCCATTGGATTCGCTACTGCCCCGGAGGACGCAGAGGTGATGCTTCCAGTGGGTATGCAGGTTGTTGGAGGATTGTGGAAAGAAGACAAGATCCTGCGAGTCGCACATGCATGGGAAAGCAATTTCGATTGGAAGAAGATGCATTCTTCCACAAACGAGAATTAGCTATAACAGATAGAGATAGAATAAGAAATTTTTTTTCGAACCTTGGATATACACCCGTTTCCCAGTGTGATCCTATGGTATAGACTTCACTACCATTTCGATCAATTCTACCACAAAACTAGGTTTGACTCGATCAAGTGCTGATATTGCAGAATCGTCATAGATGCCCAGTCTCAGCCTATTCTCCTCGGATTATTTACACCGTGATATAACCACCATCAACGACCATAGCATGGCCTTGAACAAACGATGCCTGGGTCGAACAAAGAAACAAGACGGCGTCAGCTACCTCCGCGGGCTTTCCCATCCTCTTCATTGGAGCTATCTCTGCTGCGGGCGTGATAGCTTCTCGTACTTCGGTCTTCTCCATGACCATTGGGGTTTCAATGACACCAGGGCATACGCAATTTACCCTGATACCATCTTTGGAATAGTCTATGGCGTCCGCCCTCGTCATACCAATCACAGCCGACTTTGAAGCACAATATGCCGCTGAAGCAAGATCTGTGTCAGTTACTGGGTTTTGACATAATGACGGACATATAGTACTTACGCGCATTCGGTCGACCGACAAGCCCTAGCTGACTAGCAACATTTACTATAGCACCTCGCTGGGAGGGACGACTAGGATCATGACTCGGCAGTGCATCTTGTCTGACCATCTGTCGCAGCTGCGCCCGGGATGACAGCCAACAGCCCCGATAATTGATATTGTTCAGTCGGTCAAATTCCGCAAGACTGGTTTCCGCCGACCGTAAAGGCTGACCGAGCACGCCGGCGCAATTCACAGCATAATCGACGCGACCAAAATATTGGACGACTTTATTGATGAATGAATCGGCAAATTGATCCTCAGCCACGTTTCCAGGGTGAACTAGTAGCTGGGCGTGAGGATGAGCTGCGGCAACTGCAGTTTTGGTCTGCTCCAGAGTGGTTTCATTTAAGTCTGTGATAGCTATGCGTTCGCATCCTGCGGCCGCAAAAGCCTTCGCAACGGCAGCACCGATTCCTGGATAGCACGGAAAGTGTTAGTAAACGTTAATTATCGTTGCTCCACATTTCGATGGGCCTACCAGTTCCACCAGCACCGGTCACCACGGCCACGCCAGGGAAGAGCGTCTTCGTGAGCATGGCAGACATGAAAATTTCTTTATCTGATGCAAAAGAACGATCAAATCTCGAAACTATCACTCGGCAGTCTTCTAATCAACCAGACAGGCCTATATCCTTCTCCCATAGAAGTTGTGGAGTCCTGATTATCGCAAGCGGGCAACTGCGTAGGCGATAAGCATCAAGTGGGGCAGTTGGAGTCACCGCTTGGCCGTTGGAGTAACCACCCGCTCTCCGAAGCTGCTCCTCTTCGAACTCCTCCCCAAATGTCCACTTTTTCCCTCCATTTCTCCAAAGGACTCGGAGTCACTGATGCCATCCCCATCACCCCAGAAAGCAGGCCGCGGCGCGAAGGCGCGTATCTGTGTCCATTGCGGCCGAGCCTTTCGTCGTACAGAACATTTGGAGCGTCATGTTCGAACCCGTAAGCCCGCCCGTTGGGGTTGGAGTCATGAGGGGACCAGACGACTGATCACATTTGCCTAGACACCAAGGAGAAGCCGTTCATCTGCTTCTGTGGGGCAGCTTTTACTAGACGCGATCTGTTGAAGCGTCATACACGTATTTCCCACCAGGATGGCCTGGAATCGCCCGATTCGCAGTCGGGGTCGATGGCGAAGCCGGCTATCCAAGCTCCCCCGCGCACGGCACCCGCAGCTGCAGCCATCCCACCGCAGTATGATGCAGCGGCCCGCCCAGTAGCCTCGATGCCGGGGCCATCGCCCGTGCATCAATGGTCTGGCGCGCAAACTGAACCTGATTCGTATATACCCCAGAATCAAACCGGTAGTATCATGGCTACAGGAGCTCCTAATCCCAACCCAGTCCCGGGAGAGCATCCGGCGATGCATGATCCCGCCATGCTCCAAGCTGCTCAATTGCTTATTCCGGGTGACTATCAAGCTACTTGTGAGTACGCCGATGTCTGGCGTAGGGGTTTCACCATAATTAACGAATCCAGCAATACCTTATCTTCCGGAGGATCTCAACCACTTTCAAGAATTCACCCATTTCTTGGACTCAATTGGATTGCCAGCAGAGTGGCTTCCAGGCGACGGAGAGGCGAATCAGATGCAACCGGATATCAGCCTAGAAGATGTTCAGAAGCCTGCTCAATCATCACAAGAGCAATCGAGACCTCGACGTAGTCTGAGAGAAGAGTCGCGAGGAGACTCTCCATTCCGCTCGTGGCTACCATCTGTCCCAAGAGGTGACCAAAGCCTGGGCGCTCTCTCCGACTCGGGTATGTCGCTTGCACCTGGGGGGTTTTCCAAGGATTTGGCATACTTCAAGAGGCTGACACTACCTAGAACCGCCGCAGGCATCAAAGTCATCTAGGTTCAATGTCTCGGAGGACCAGCGCTTCCGACTTGCGGCAGCACTGGAAGATTTTCGTAATGTCATCCCTGACTTTACCCTTCCATCCCGCCATACCTTGACTCGATACCTCACTTCCTACTTTGAGGGCTTTCACCCGCACATTCCATTTATACATATTCCGACATTCCGCTTCAATGAGTGCTCCGCAGAACTTATTCTGGCTATAATGACGATTGGCGCCCAGTATCGATTTGAGCATCGAAACGCCGAAAGATTGTTTCACGTGTCCAAGGCTGTCCTTTACGAGAGAATGTCTCGGGACTCTCGTATGGCAGGATATTCAGCACCCCTTAATGTCTCTCAATATTCTGGCGACGGCCAAGGGGCAACTGGAGCTGCGATCAGTACATCAAGGCAGATGGAAGTGATTCGCTGTCTCCTTGTTCTGATGAGTTATGCGACCTGGGAGCGAGCCGGACTCGTTCAGGAGGCCTTTCAAATTCAGTCCCAGCTAGTTCAACATATCCGCGACGCTGGGTTGACCGAACCATATACCGACCCCCGTGCCACATCACAAGACTGGTATGAATGGGCCGACCAGGAGTCTGTGCGACGGACAAAGCTCATCTCCTTCTGCTTCATTCATATTCACAGCGTAGCTTACAATGTCTATCCATCACTTCGGAGCAGCGAGATCCACATGCGTCTACCTTGCTCGACGAAGGAATGGACAGCGAACAACGCTGTCGAGTGGGAAGCTGCGCAACGAGACCGAGGGCCTCAACAATTGTTTTTCCAGGATGCTTTGACTCTTTTACTTCAAAAGTCACGGTCAACAGTACCATTGGAGCCAATCCCAGCTCCGTTGGGAAACTACATGCTTCTCCATGGGTTGCTGCAGCGAATTCACATTGTCAGCGAACTCTCGTTGCCGAATGGGAATCACTCAACCAGCCTCCCGACGGAAGAATTGAACAAAATAGAGTATGTATACAGCAGACCCTTCATAAATCGTCTCCGCAAGGGTCTCATCCTCAACTCGAGCTTCAACTTGATAAGCTAATCATATCACCAGGCGAGCTCTTCGTTCTTGGACCTCTGTCTGGCAACAGGCCCCAGAATCAAGTCTCGACCCTCACAACGCTAATGGACCAATTCCTTTCACTTCAAGCGCCCTCTTGGGACTCGCTTATGTACGCCTATCATTAAATCTCGGACCATACCGCCGTCTCGAGACTCGTGAACCAGCAATCATAGCATCTGCCCTCTGTCGTTCTCCGAAACCGGAGAGAAGCTACCGCCTCATCCCAGCTCTCAT
Source organism: Penicillium goetzii (assembly GCA_037043885.1). Lineage (NCBI taxonomy): Eukaryota > Fungi > Ascomycota > Eurotiomycetes > Eurotiales > Aspergillaceae > Penicillium > Penicillium goetzii. Next base: position 107,078 of record JAWLST010000002.1, read on the forward strand.
CTACTCTGCCCACGCATTGAGCATTCCAGTCCGCCTCGGTATTGATCATATTGCCCGGAGTCAAGCCTTTTTCTGGAGTGTGAGACACTCACTGGCGAGTCTTGAATGTGCTGTGTTGCTTAGCAAGTGGCTTTTCACGCTCGCAGAGGCAGCGCCAGATCAAGCTTTGAGTGGTGGGTCTTTCTCTCGAACGTGTCCCATGAACCTCCATTCTAATTGTATGTTTTTCAGAAAATGAGAGCCGTATTCTCCGCTGGACGCAATGCATCGTTGAAGAAGCTTACTCCTCCATCGACCTGGATGATGAATCGGAAGCTCCGCCAAATCTCGAGCCCGCCGCATTGGGAATGGCGGTTCTCAGGTTGTGGGCACGGTTGTTTAAGCGGAATACCCAGTGGCCGTTTATTAATGTTCTCGGGCAAAGCCTGGAGCAGTACATGACGATGATTTAATTCTTATGACACCCCTATATCTTACCACTTTGTATATATCATGACTGGATCTATTGATGACAATGAAATGTACAGATTCGACCTTCAGGAGTTTCGAGTATCTCTTGACGGCTATCTCGCTTACTTCCATCAACGCACCAGTAAAGATTCTTTGACAACTTGATTGACTACCTAACCTAAAGTAACGTTTCCGGTTGACCATGGTACTTGACTCTGATGAAACCACTAGTGGAGCAAAGAAGAGAAAATATGTCAGCCCTTTACATCCGTCGCTGCTGAACGTCAAACGCACACATGGGCGTCACTCAATCCAGCAGGTGTCTGGTAGGAACAGTCTCAGGAGGCCCAGGCTTTGATCCAGTCTGTTTTTGGGGCTCTTGGCCTTTCTTAGCCTTGGAGTTGAGAGTTGGCGCTTTGTTCGCTTCCAGTGCTTCCTCGAAGGTATCCATCAAGTTAGCCTCCTTCTTGGGCGGGGAATTCCGCGCACGATCGCTCGCACGAGCACCTCCATACGCGAAGTCTAGCCATCTGTTTTTGGATTCTCTACGCTCCTGTTCCCTGTGCGCTGAACTCTTCCCGGCAATCAAGGAGACGTTTAAAGAAGTGTATGTCGCCGTCTGTGGGGCATCGTCCATAACGCTGTTCTTTGCAACAGCGATCGTCTTCTTCTCAGTCAGACTGGTATTGGTGGCGGTATCGTTGTCTGAGAAGTCAATCAAAGGTGCCACGTCGGGCTCCTCGGTTGATGCACGAGAATTTGGTGGAACTAGTGGACTGAGGAACTTTGGCCGAGCTGGTGCAGTTGGGCGAGTCGGGACCGGGACGCAGGCACACGAGTGGACATGGGCTTGCCAGCATTCATATCCTGAGCACCGGAGACCGCAGCAAGGTTGCGTGTGTATGCATTTCCGGGTGCATTTGACGGTGGAGTGAGGGAATCTGAAGTTATGAAGCTGTCAGAGCTTACATTCAACTGATAATGACGGACAACTCGACATTGGCCAACTTACCGGTGACACCTGAGTGGACATTCGTGTTTACAATCCAGAATCGCTCCACACATCTCCTCGCAGCCGCCATTAGTGTTTTTCCAGTCGCCAATAGCTAGGGCTCGCGAGAAATGTTTGTTAGAGACTTTGCCAGGCATGTTGTGGTGATTGGTGGGTGTGGGTCTGGAGAGGCATCAGAGGCAGAGCGAAAGACGAGTAAACTCACTTCTCATAATTGTTGTCGTGCCATGTTGGCAAGTCACAGGAATACCATACCCAATTCGTGGGTTTCCCTCAAAACCCTCTCTCATAATGGATACAATTCGTCGCCAGAGCTCGCTTGCAGCTGCCAGATGCCTCGCGTTACCGAAGATATAAAGTCCGCGCTTTGCCCGAGAAAGAGCGACGCATACTCTGTTATCGACGGCAAGGAAACCAATGCTATCTGATATTTTGTCTTTGCTGCGCACAAGCGAGAGAATGACGATGTCGTTCTCCTCTCCTTGATAGGAGTCGACCGTGGTCACTGTGGGATCTTGAAATTTTGTGACCTCATTGTCCTTCAACATCTTGAGAATCTTTTTCCGCTGCCCATTGTAGAAGGTCAAGATGGTAATCTTCTGGCTTGGAATTCCATTTGCACACAAATAGCAGTAGAGTTCATAAACCATAAGAGCCTCAATCTCATTGACTTTCGACGTAAGACTATCGTCAAACTCAGGCCAAGCGTGAGTGACGAAGAATGATCGGACATCTCCCATTCCTGGAACGGGTTCATGCCTTGAAACTGAGTCATGGTCCCGAAGTTCGTCATAGATCGGGTTTAAAAGTCGCCGTATTTCTGGAGTCATTCGTCGCTGTTCCTTCAACATCACGAATGGAAAGTTATTTTGAACAAGGCGCTCAAACATGGACACATCCAGGTAGTAAGGTTCAGCTGACAGGTCATGCACAGCACAGTGACCTTTGAGCTGCTTATGATCACCCACGAGGATCAGATGTTGGAGAGATTCAAAACAAGCAACGGCAACAGGTGCTTCTATCACCTCGGCAGCCTCTTCAATCATGACAATACGAGGCTTTAGGGCAGAGACCAAGCCGCGATATTTGCTCAGCCCGGTAGTTGTCATTCCAATCAGCTTGGCGGTCTTCAGAATCTCGTAGTCACACTCGAATTTCGCGATCTGGAGAGTCCTGCTTGCAGACATGTAGATCTTGAGTTTCTTCCGAAGGTCCTCGCGAACAATGTTGACGAGTCTGCTATGCAACTCATTGTAAACAGCACCACGGTGATCGGATGGGATCTCCCACAAGTCACGAAACTTGAGGTATCTTTCCATGGTTTTAGCTGGAATAGTTTTGGCCCCGCGGACACAGACAGGAAAGGTTTCGCTGAACTCCACAAACCTGCCCTTCAAGCACTCCCATTCATCAGCATCCGGTGCTTGCTCTGCTTCTAACTCCATGAGAAGCTCATAGTCTTGATCACATTCGTCAATCAGAGCACTGGATTGGTTCTCGGAGCAAAAGTCTTTGAATTTTTGAGCTTGATTCCCAAGCCAGGCGACGAAAGGGTCGGAGGGCCTCTGCGTGGGGCTCTGCGTAGTGAAAGTCACCCATTGATTGCTGCCCATTTCCAGATTATCGAGTTGTTCTTCGGTCAGCAGACCATGGTGGACAAATGCACTTCCACTCCTATCCGCACTCTGTCGATAGCATCCCTTGAGTGTGTTCTGAATAATATCGGTCGCCAGCGCTGTGTGATGTTGCCGAGCCTTCGACAGGAGGCCGTTTTGCAAAATAGGGTGCGGTTGATTCTCTTTAATAGCAAAAAGAGTTCGAGCATAGACCCTGGGATTCTTGCTTCTGCCTCCGAGGCGGATGTAATTTGGCTCAAACTCGGCGACGTGAGTGAGCAGCTGATCCAAGGCATGGTTGGTGTGTGTGGCGACGATGATAGGAGGATCGCCGTAGCGCATCTGTGCTACAAGGAGTCGGAGAAAGGTGACAGAGACAAACGTCTTGCCCGTTCCCGGAGGACCTTGCACAATTGCCAACTTATTTTGCAACATGTGTCTCATCGCATCTTGCTGGTTGATATTCAAGTGCTTCAACGGAGCAGAATCCAACCCACGCATGACATCGTAGAGCAATTCGTGTCGAAAGTCAACCGCCACCAGTGCAAAGTCTCGGAAGTCCATGGCCGGTTTCGATGCAACGTACTCTGGTACACCAATCCGTGTATCTAGGCCACAAATATGATTGCTCAAAGGGAAGCTACTACTGATTAGATTTGTAATTGATAAAGGGGGTATTTTGACTAACCGTTCCCTCGACAGCTTTTGAAGGGCAGTCATGGTGTGTCGGTGTGCTTCGTAGTATCCGGACCGTGATTCAATCATGACCCATTGCTTGAGAGGATCAAAATCCATATCCTCCGGGTGGGCGAAAAAGAGATCAACCTCAGGAGGGTTTTTGGAGACACCTTCAAGCGGCCTAGCTGCCACAACTGCAACCACACATTTGCTCGAAAACATATCGGTTGCCGGCGACAAGGCGACAATTTTTCCGGAAAGAAGACGAGAAGAATAGCCCCAGAGGATCTTTTTTCCGGCACGCCTCGTGGAGAAGCAAACTCGAAAGGCCATTCCCCGGTGTGCCATGGTGATGCGAGTGAAGAAGACCTATTTCCCCACAATCTATATTCAGCCACCCTGGACGATTCCGTCTTTGTAGCAAGCTACCTTACCCGCTCATAGATGACAAAAGCCTTGTTGTCAAATGCCCCCGGACGTTCGCGAAAGGCAGCAACCGCATCACGTAGATTGGCGACGCCATCCTCACGAAGGAGGTTGTGATGGGTTTCGAGGTATTTCTCGGTGGACGGCCATGGACCATGGATTTGATTTGTGGTGAGGTTGAATTCCCCTCCTGGGTGATCTGTTCCCATGATTTCATCGACTGTCGGTAGTTCAGGCTTCTTCTGCCAGTCTGCAAGGCGAGTATTGCCTGGCCCATCGTCGAAGTATTCGCGGATAGCCCTGTTGGCCAGGGGCAATGAAGCACCTCCCCGCCCACGAGGTCGGGGTGGCCCACTCATATTCAGTAAACCTGACATGAAATGGAGAGCTCTAATTATCGGGGACTAGTGATGGGAAATGTAGACTAGGTAGGGAAAGAGATGGAAAATATGAGGAGGTTTGCGTGAATGGAAAAAAGGAAGGGAGCAATCGGGTTCTGGCGGACCTTGAAGCAGTATGCAAACCGCCACTACCAGAGTGTAATAAAGCACACTTCCAGGGAATCTCCATCTGACAAATCACAGTACACTGGAGGTCTGAGGCTTTCAATTGTTCCCTATGCATCAATGATATCCCGGATTCGTTGAATGGGAAGCAGCCAAGATAGCAGAAATTCACTAGCTAGAGCCGTAATTTCCACATGGAAGTGATTAAAATTCCTGCCAGATTGAGACTAAGAGAGGTTCAGAATATTTGCACTGCTTATAATAAGCCAAGGTTATTATACAAGCTTATGATGTACATTTTTGAGGCTCTTTCAAGCAAGTTGAAGGCGGTGCGCGGTTTGAACTATGAACTCGGGCGCTGATTGGCTGCTGGCCTGTCCGCCGATCGTTCGAATTGTCTCCGAACGCCTTTCCGCTTTCCACCGCCCTCGCACTCTCCTCTCCACAGTACTCCCCAACTGTGACGAGCCTCTAGCCATTGACTACCCTGCTGTCTGGCCTGTATCGGAACCTCTCTAGAATTGGGACTCAAAACCGCATTACGGGAAGTTGGCGACAGAGAAAACACCCCTCCGATCGCGCCATTCTACCCCAGAGTCCGCGAGCCGCCCGCGTGCCTGGATAGCTCTTTCAGAGGGCGGTGGACTGTTTCCAGTGATTGCTGGTCATAGAATTGATTGGTGCTGAAGGCGGGCCACTGCATTGCGCTGGGTATTTCTACAGTCATGGCATCCCTGGAGGAGGATGAGGACCGCGACCTGGCAGGTAAGTCGCATCTTCTGCTGCAGACACTCCTTCCCCGCAAGCCACGCGCAAAGGCCGCTAATGCGCCTTCTTTGTTTAGGCTCCCAGGACGGCAGTTCCGACAATGAGATAGACGATGCTATGCGCGACATAGACGATGGAGAAGGGGACAACGAACCTGATGCTGATGCCGATGCCGACCAGGACCAGGACCAAGACCAAGATCAGGACCAAGAACCAGACAGCCCTTCAAATGCGAGCCAGGCGTCAGACGGAGCGGGCATGGCGTCTCAGCAGAACCAAGACACGACCAACATGACCTCGCCCGGCAATGCAGAGAACTCCACGCTAGAGTCATTCTCCATCTACCACCCAAGCGTTCGCGCCGAGTGCCTCACAGCCAAAACCTACGACATCGTCCCTACCACTGCCGCTCCTCATAGTACATCCATCAATGCCGTCACCGCGACGGCAGATATGCGCTGGGTCTTTAGTGGAGGCTCCGATGGGTACGTGCGCAAGTTCAACTGGGCAGATTCGATCAACAGTAAGCTTATGTTGACGGTTGCGCAACGCCACCCCTTCGTGGACAGCGTGGTGAAAGCTGGAGTCTACATGACATACTGGGAAAACATGGATGGGAATAATGTGTCGCCGGTTTACTCGCTGGCATGTCAAAGCGAAGGCCTCTGGCTGCTTGCAGGCCTGGAGTCTGGGACCATCCGATTACAGAGCCTCCGCCACGACGAAGGCAAAGATATAGCACTTCTACGACAACATACATCGGCCGTCTCGTCATTAAGTCTGACCTCCGACGAGCAATCTCTGTTGTCGGGGAGCTGGGATAAGAGGGTCTTCGATTGGGACTTGAATACCGGGCAGGCGCGACGCGCGTTTGGCGGCAGTGCTGGTCAAATCTCTGCTATACAAATTCGGCCAGACTCAACCCTGGCCATTCCATCAGATACGATTGATTTCTCGCAACCAAATGGTACCTACTCGTCAAATTATGAAGCGAGCGGTACGGACAATTTCAATGCAATGGACACCACTCAAGATGCAGGGGATGCAGGTGCCCCTGAGAACCCGCAGGCGGGTTCCCCGACAGATTCCTTGTTTGGAGGGGCAGATTCCCTCTTCGGAGACGCAGATGGAGGGGCAGCGGATGGCAACGAGCCGTCTGGAGGTGTATTTGGGGTCGATGAAGATGACGAATTTGGCCGTGCTCTTGCGAATGGTGTTCTCGCAGATTCTGGCGCTGGCGAAATGGATTCCAATATGCCACAAGCCGATTCCACGTCACAAACACAGGTCGCTCCAACGGATACAAACGCCAACCCCAATGCGTCTACTGCGACCCAAGACGTGGCGAGCGCTGATATTCCGCCTGTCACGTCCGAGCCCGTCGTCAATGGCCTTCCGAGCGCTGAAGACGTAGAAGCACATTCATCTGGTTTTGATATCTCGCAGGCCATGCAGACAGAGCAGACACCGGGGTCGGATACCACATTCTTGGCTGCATCGATGGACGGTACAATTCGGGTATGGGACCGACGACAGCCTGACCCCGTCGCTCGAATTGCACCTCGCAATGTTCCGCCATGGTGTATGAATGCGTGTTGGTCTCCAGATGGCAACTATATATACGCTGGACGAAGAAACGGCACGGTGGAGGAATTTAGTCTCCACAAAGGTCTCAGGGAATCCGAACGCACATTCAAGTTTCCACAGGGAAGTGGCCCAGTTACAGCCCTCAAGGCGATGCCTAACGGGCGCCATCTCGTTTGGTAAGTTTCGTTTCTTTCCCCTGATAGCCACCAGTCTAATTCGATTCAGTGCATCCCACGACATCCTGCGTCTCTACGACCTGAAACACGAGCAATCCTCTCGACACTCGACTGTGCCATTCCTCATTATTCCGGGCCACCGCACCGGAACAATCTCCCAGCTTTATGTGGACAACGCCTGCCGCTATATGATCTCCACTAGTGGAAACCGTGGCTGGGAGGGTAACAGTACCGAGGTTCTCCTGGGCTATGAGATCAGTGTTCCTCAATGACCTGGGCTTGCTCAACCCTTTGACGCTGTCAATGTATAACCATGGTATCGTCTACGACTTGTACGATTTTTGAGAACCTGAATAATAAACCACCTTTGTGTCGGATCGGCTGCTACAGCCGGCTATCAAACAGAAAATATTCAATTGAAGTAACCAATTTGCATGACAACGTATAAACCCTAGATGATATCTCGGATGATAATGCATAGACCCAACGCCATACTCCAGACCGGTTCCGCGTATGTACACACAAATCCACGTATTGCCTTAAGCCCAAGTAGTCCCAAGAAAATCATTGCTCATAATAGAAATCTTCGTCAAAATCAAGTCCTTCGCAGACTTCATGTTGCTGTGATCGCCAGGCTCCAAACAGCGGGTTTCCAGCCCATTTGACCTGGCCATCGCGGTCGTTTTCGAAATATACGTATCCTGGCAGTTCACCGGTCTCATCAAAGTCGGCAGGTCCAATCACAAGGCTTCCGAATCCAGGAAGATCAGAATTAGGCACATGAGTACGGGTCTGGACTCTTCCGCCATCGACATTGTTGACCGTAATCAAGTAAACAGGTGGCAGGTTCTCGTCGCGATCTGGACGGAGAGACATTGGTGTCCATGCCTCATTGGCATAGGACTCTTGGCGACTCCAGTCGTGTAGGAGTGGGAGTGGCCGTGATAAGAGGACCTGGTCAAGCTTTTCCGTGTCCATAATCAGGCCTGGAGACTGCAGATATAGCACGCTGTCATACTGCATGAACTGGATTTGTCCTAGACGCAGCAGTTTCGTGTCAGACATTGTGTATCCGGCATGCAGGGCAACGCTGATGTCAATGGGTAGCAGCCAGATGCCATATTTGATGCTGGCAGCGCGTAAGATGGACAACGCTAGTGAACCAGCCTTTCCAAGCCGCTTTGCGGACATGCGATCCCACTCTTCGGGATACATAAACAGGCGATCGGGGATGACGGAGCCATTCGTGGCGAGTTGTTTGAAGAAAAGAACGGCGGAACAGATATCAGAAGGGTCTGGCCTTGACAATAGTTGTAGGTATGCATAGTTGCCTTTCGAGCCCGAGGGACGATCCCCACTCCCATGAAGGATTTCTTGATCGCCCGCTAGCCCCAGATCTGAGTCTGATAGACCGCGTTTGTGCGCAGGCTTTTGGAATGCCGATCCAGGCGACCCGCGCCCTACAATGGGAGGGCCTTCAGGTGGCTTGCGTAGTGCATGTTGGATATTCTTCACCGAGTTCTGCTGCAACACGTAGCCTGAAACAAATAATAAGAGAGTAAAGATGCAGACTACCCCCATCGACACGATGGCGGAGACCGTCGATGATGTGAGAAGCACCATTGTCGCGGGAAAGCAGGCGACATGGAAGGAATGGAAGGGATAGATGGAATTAGAATGTCAACCATGCATGACCGTCGACTACTCCTCTTTTTCGATGTCTCACAGCCCGCCTTGATCCTTGGATGTGTTAGTGTTTCATGACATCAGGCTTGTTTACGGGGTTGGCCGCGCGACTATCGATAAGCCCACCGCCGAGCTGGGAAAGTCTTGGCACTCGGGCTTTTCAACTTCGCTTTCGCCCTCCGCCCACTAGAGTATCTGCGATTGACTTCAACTGCACGCGACCTTCACTATGGCCTCTCATCGTGCTGATGCCAGTAATTTTCTGGATAACCGAGGATACTCCGGTCCTCTGGTGCGTGGTGTCAACCCGGTCACCCTTTTCGAGAAGGCAGTTCGCGATCGCATTACAGACTCCTACTACTGGAAGGAGCAATGTTTCGGATTGAACGCAGCAACCCTGTGTGATCGCGCGGTGGAATTGAGCTTCGTCGGTGGTACATACGGTGTCTCCGAGAAACCTTCACCTTTCCTCTGCCTCGCCTTCAAGCTTCTTCAGCTCAACCCCAGCCGAGACATCATCCGCGAATACCTGAACTTCTCCGACCCCGGCAGTGACGACGAGGGCGACAATCCAGATAATGGCGTTGTCAAGGCGCGTGGAGACTTCAAATATCTCCGAGTACTGGCTGCTTTCTATGTGCGGCTCACCTTCGATGCGGTCGACGTGTACAAAACCCTAGAGCCATTGCTGCTCGACTACCGAAAGATCAAGCGCCGTGTTCGCGACGCGTATACCCTGACCTACGTGGACCAATTCGTCGATGATCTCCTCACGAAGGATCGTGTGTGTGGTACGAGTCTGTGGAAATTGCCTCCGCGGCAACAATTGGAGGATCTGGACCTGCTAGACGAGCGGATAAGCCCGCTTGCGGACGAGCTGGAGGAACTTGACCGGGATAGCAATGACGGAGAGGAGGATGTGGATCGGGATCGCAGTGATAACGAGTCCTCCGGCAGGAGAGAGGAAGGCGAAGTTTGAAAGCAATACGCGAAATGCTTTACACAAATCGTTTGCCCGACCCACCGGCCTTCCTACAGCTGGCCGAAACTGGCCAGGACCCTGATCATCCGCGCGAGTATACGCGCATATGCATCACGAATGGGCACTCCGAGTCTGCCAATGTCCACCAACAGGTGTATGCCACAGTCAATGCACGCCCTTGAGAGACGTTCTGTCCTCGAGGAATGACCACCTGTCACAAGCACTGTTGCTAGAATCATTCGACAGGTGCTTAGGTTTTGGCACATGCAATTACACGGCTCTACTTGCTTAGAATATGTCATTATCAATATTTGCGAGAAGAAGCATGTGAAATATCGAGACTCGGCCGCTCCAAGGCTGCCGAAGTGGACACAATGGAATAAAATGCTGAACATCCACACTTGAACATGAACAAAATCAAATACAGCCACTTCTAAAACCCTTGCTGGCGGTGCCACTTCTCCTCCCATCCTTTAAACCACGGACTGTCATCCAGCGTACCAACCTGCCAATCCTTAGGAACAAGTCCTTTCTCCTCTTGCTCCTTCGCCCACTCTTCCAACTTGGGCAAAATAACATGTTGAACATGCCATACCCCCTTATAATCCATCAAGTTCTTCTTTCCCTCCTTCAAGACCTTAGACACCAGTGCCGGTACACCAGGTTCATCACGGAACTCGGTGATAGGAGTGAACACGGCCTTGAAGTTGAAGACAATGGACGCGGACAGAGGGAGACGACGAAGAGTTTGCCAGTCCACGCGTAGATTGCAGTCTTTCAAATGCAAATCGGGATCTTGCAATTTTCGAAGAGCCTCATGGGGGTCTCCTGGGGCCATGTACAGAGGCTCGCCGACTTCAAGACCCCATGAACCTCGCTGAATGGGCTTTTCAGTCGGCAATTTCGTGAAGAAGCTATCAAATCACATCCACGAGGTTAACCAATTAAATGGGGAAATTTAACGCTGGGTAGGAAAAGACATACCGATCCATTGAAAACTGCATCTTTTCCTTATAATCCGGAATCGGCTCATGAATCTGGTGCAACTGCTTCCCAATCTTCGAGCCAACATTCCATCCAAGCGCCGAACAGATTACGGCCGCTCGCAGAAAATAATAACCAGTCTGGTCATCTCGTAGCATGAGCGCAAAGTCTTCAGGCACATTGTCGAGGAGCACCTCAAGCGGAGGTTTAGCCCGGATATCTTGCTCAGTGCCCAAGATATGGTTATGCAAGATACGATTGTCAACTAGCTTGAAGTATTGGGGGTATCTTGCACAGATGAACTGCAGGACCATTTCCATGAGTTCCTTGCAGGCTAACTCTGAGCCAGGCAGTGCATCTAGAACGGCTTTGCCATTCTTGGCGAACAGTTCTTTGCGCTGGGCGATGCGGGATTTGTAGGTGTTTTCAAGCTCAATCCACCAGTCGGTTTCAAGCTTAGTCAGTGCTATTCAAATTGAACAGATTATCAGGGATTGTTTGGGCAAGGTGCATATAGTACTTCACATACACATGGTTTGATGGTAAGACCACCTGAACGGCCTGTAAGGCCTGGGCTTGGCTTTTTCAATGTCATGTTCCGCATAAGGGTTGGGCAATGGGACTCCGCTGAGTGTTGCATAGTCGGGGAACTCTCCCAGGGCTTTAATGTCGTCTATCGAGAATCCAGTCGGGGTGTACAAGTTGCCAGGGCTAGTCATATAGTCGGCGGTCATGGGCAAGATATTCTGGTGCATTTCGGTCTCGTCGACTTCCCGCCAGCGTATAGAGTTTCTTTGTAGTTTTAGGAGTGCTTCTCTACGCTGGGGTGGCAGGGCATGGTTGTAGCTTGCAGGAGATGTGGCGCTATTGGGCTGGTTTTTCTCTGGGGAGAATGATCGCGGTGGGGTTTTGGCTGTCGAATCTCGTCGGCCGCGTAGGGATACTCTGTTTAGGAAGGATTTTGTGGATGATCGATATAGAATCAAGTAAACGGCGGTGGCGGCTACCAGGATCATGCCGATCCTCCAGGCGCTCTCGGGGCTGTTGATGGCGTCCATGGCTGGTTATATCATGCGCGCTAGGGCAAGTAGAATGAATAGCGAGGCCGGAGTCGATATAGAATGTCTGATCTAGATTACCATTCGCATCCACTCGATAATGGGGCGTCGAATAGCAAGGGCTAACAGCAGATGAGCGGAAATACAGCTTTACGGGCCAAAGGGATGATGTTCATTAAGTACTCCCAGTATTTGAAATCAAGGAGCCCCCAAAGGTTACTATGTGGTACTCAAAGCGGGATCTTCGAAGCGGGGAAACTCGCATAGATCCAAGATTACAAGATTCACGCATCGAATAGCTTCTTTGGTTGGTCGCGGTAACTCGATTCGTCCTTCCGTGTTTGGCGAGAATATGCAGGTCTAACTACTCAGCTATGACGACGTCGACTTTCTTTAGTGTTATCTCTGTATAGTTCAATCTTGTTGCTAATTTCTTATCGATGCTTGTCATGTATGGCCTGCTCTACTGGCACCACCAAAGTGGATGCCGTCACTTAATCATCCCACATTACCCCCGCGACTTAAATCCCACCTAGCTTTATCGGGAAATTTATTTGAAAGGCCAATCTCGTAGCATTTGAATCATATCAAAATGTGAATGCGCAGGATAAGACTGAAAAGATAAGGATATCTGGACTGCATGTACTAAATGGGAAGATAGGTTCCGCTATACCCGAAAGGGAAAAAATGTCCAGGATCTTGGCAGCCACGATCAATGGCAGGTCATAGCAATTGTCATACATTAACTGCGAAGAGGGACCAAGCGTGCAATTCAAATGATGGCTCAAAATTGCAAAGGGCAGTTCTCAGGGTCGGTAGCTTGCTTGGCTCCGGACGGATGTCTCCAGGTGCTCTGCTCGGTCATCAAGCGTGTTTCAATTCAACTCATCAGCAGATAAAGTTCATGTAGACACTTTCCATGTCATCGCTGTCTCTTTTCTTGTGAAATCCTGTTGGAAGGCGTGGAGGCTCTGCAAGCAGGGCCTTGCATTCCTGGTGCTGTGAAATTGCGCTTAGGAATTGAAAGAGTTCGAGTCGAGGTTCGATAGGGATGACAAGTGCCTGGTCTACCTTGACTTTGGCTGCCTTGAACCGGGAAACAAACTGCTCACGGTCATCACGGTTCGTTCCATCATACCGCAGACTTGTCCATTCATTCCATCTTTCGTGTATAGACAGGTAACCAGTTGGGCCGTATTTTGCCTGTACCTGGTCAAAGTACTCCGCGCAGAGATGATCACAACAATAAACCACGTCTGGGTCCAGACCGTATTCAAGATCATCACTGGTTGTTGACATCAGGAGGTCCAGGGCCTCTTTGTCTTTGTCAAGCCATTCATCATCAGCCTCCGATCCAAACATGTCGACAATCTCGCGTACTGCACGCAAATCTGCGAGGCAGTCTTTCACATCTTGGTCGGTGACGGCCTCTGGGGCGATTCCTCGTTTTTCCGCAACACAATTCCGCGCAAACCCTTCGGTTTCCATAAGTGATGATACAGAATCATTGTCGGGCCTGGGCTGCCGTCCAATAATCCGACGCCAGGATTCTGGATCTGGAACTTCCAGGGCACGCTGTAGACTTGCAATCCATAAGTGATAATTGCAGGTGCCTCGGAGCTTGATCACTTTGACGCCATTGATGGTGATAGTCTCCTCGTCCTCCATGGTTGTGGTCGGAAGGATTGGTTGCAATTGATTGTAAATATGAGGTAGATGGAAAGAGATCGGAAAAAGTGTAGTAGAGGATGGGTTAGATAGCAGAAAGACGGCTCTCTGAGAAGAGCACAGTCAGGACTGCTTTTCCAGCCGGGCTTTCCCAACTTGGGGCAGAGATTGGTCCAGGTGAAGATGGAAAATTGAGGTAGATAGTGGATAGCTATCGGTTGGAAGTCAATGAAATTGTCAGTTTCATCTACGATCACGGAATTTTGGGATAGGTACTTACCTAGTATAGGCGACGCGAGAATGGGGGTTTGGGTGGCGAGCAAGTGAACTGTGAGACAGAGGGCGTATGGGGTGATATTTTCAGTAATGAGATGAAATGTAGATCTTTGAGGGGCTCTCAAATCCAGTAGTGAGTTTGTGAGATAGAGGGTGTGTAAGGTGAGATGTTTGGCAATGAGATGAGATGCAGATTTTGAGGATGCTCTCAAATCCAGTGGTGAGATTTTGAGTAAGAGAGCATTCGATGATGAGGTCGGTTGAATGGTGGATGAGTGTGAAGGAAGAGAAAATAGAAAGCGGACGTGCTTTATATTAACGCAGGACTCCGATGAATAGCATCCGGATCAGAGTGAGCGAGAGTAAGACTTGTCCGAGGAAGATTTTTGGAGGAATTTCTTTGAATAGGCAGGAAAGCGATTATCCGTAGATTCGACGCTATATCATGAGATCAAACGTCAATCTGATGAATGAGGCTTTTTGGGAGTGAAAAGTGAAGACAAAGAGAGAGTTTGTATGACTGAAATTTCGCTCGTATATCAGTCAAAGCTCTCCACGGCCACTCTAGCCATTCATGCCAGGCAGGTCCTAGGAATTGAGTGACGGATTCTATCAAAGACTGGCCACCATCTTGAAATACCCAATGATCACGGTTTGGGTGAATAAACGCGCCATAGTATGCCAGAATCACCAAGGTTTCTCCCTGATGCGATGCCACCAGAGAATCCAAGCGTCTGGTTTCGAATCGAGTGCCACCATCACCACGTGTAAAGCCTGGACAGTTTGACGATAAACTTTGAGTCTGGCCTCATCTTTTTCAGAGTCTTGGATACGTTCATATAAAGCTCCACACGCCGGTCCCAGATCAGAATCCATGGGTGGGAGCCGTTCACCGAAAGTCAGCAGTGGCTTAAGTTTCGTTTCGCCCAGGTATTCCCATCGACCTTCGGCTGTGATTGTTCGTATTGCTTGGTGGAGTCGAAGATACTGCACAAAACGGTCAAGGAAGCTCTCGAAAGTACCTTCTCGAAAGACGAGAGTATTGCAGAGCAAATGCAGCCCCAGAATTGAAGCAAAGAGAAACATTGGGATACATGTCCCTTGGTCGAATTGTGGTGATAGGCTGTTAAAGTTGTTCAATGCATGATTTTGAAGTTGAGTTGCATGATGTCGATAGAAATCTCGACGGGGGCGTTGATCCAATTAGCACTTTCCACGAATACACTGTGAAGAAGCTCCACATGAAGAAGATTGACTGGAGCATCTTGAGCAGAGCTACATGGGGCTGATGTGACATGTTGCGCGGGTGAACTAGTGGCAGGAGAGGCAGAAGCAAATTCGTGGCTGGTGCTAGGTGAATCTCGTGCCGAGGAGATTGTGGGAGCAGGACCAACGAACTGGCACTGTCGTTCCGAAGCGACGCAATTTGAGCAGATGGTCGTCGCTCATCACACTAGTCAAGTCAGCAAGACTCGAATGGAGTCAGAATGGGGATTACATACCTTTACGTGACGGCGTTTGTATTCAACGCAGCCATTGTGTGACTTTTTATGCGTCCTGCGTGGCATGTTGGCTGTACGCGGGTACGCAACCTCAGAGGATTCGGTGTCGCAAGAGACAAGTCATGTACTCGTCCGAGCGCAAATTTTGCAGCCTATTTTCACATCACTCCCACCTTGAGTTTCTTAGACCCCTTCAAGTGAGGGGTGATGCTTGAGTGGGTTTGGCTCGTTATAACTCATTGATGTTCTAGATCTCCTCAGTCACATTCAAAGCAAGGTTGGTGTATCCCATCGGCACAGTGATCCAGGCCGCCTCGGCATCCGAGTGATCACTATAATTATGGGCTCCATTAAAAGACGTGATCTGTCCAACAGTAGTTCCAAACTTCTCCACAAGATGCTTGTAAACACCATAGGTGAAGTGGAACGGAGTAACAGTACATGCGCTTGGCACACATTGGCGAATCTTGATGAACGTCCCAGCGGGTTTCTCCTCCGTGGTCGACAAAATCCCAAAACAGTCTCCACAGCGACGTTCAGCTTATACAGAGCGATTTTCTCTGGTGTCTCCGGCAATTGTCTTGTAGTCATGTGGACCGGCCTTCACACATGTTGCGGTTGCATTCTGTCTAATCAGGAGACAAGTGCTGCTGTCTGGAATGCAGACTTGACCTGGAATGAGCAGCGTAAATCCTGCGAAGAGATGTTCCGCATCTATCATTCGGTTAGCCCGGGCAATGTCACAGGCACCGCGGTTGAACTTCTTGGCAATGCTGAAAATTGTATCTTCCGATGTGGTTGTGTAGACGAATGAGGTGCTGTTCAAGGAGGATGGATCACAGGTGCCTCGAGAGATATGGGGGACGGCGAAAGCAGCAGTGGCTAGGCCAACTACCGACGAGAAGGAAGGAGTCTCATTTCGATCTTGAGAAAAAGAGCGCTCAATCAGGGTGTTTTGTCTTTGTCTTGTTTTTCTTGCTTGCAATGTGAATGAACCTCGCGGCGTAGTACCTGATCTTATAAAAATCGACTATGCAACAACTTGGATATCGAGAAAGGCAATAAATTCCGAGTCTACTTGGCTTGGTTTCGTGTTTTGAAATCTGCAAAGAGTACGTGGTAGTGGATCCCGAAGCTATTGGATCTGCATAACACTCTGATCATCACCTCCGCTTCTCATAGGAGCATATAAAGATGTGGAGGACATGCGGGGCCGACACTAAAGTCAGGTTCACCTCCGGTTGAACCAAGAGATTGGGTAAGAAGGCCGGCTCTAGTGAACTCGATTCAAGAAAGTAGAACCCGTTTATGAAACAGCTCTAAGGTATTCCCGCATCCGAAGCCAAAGCATCGCAGATCAAATGTGAGCATAGAGGGTAGATACCATCTCAAGAATTACTTTGTCTTCATCATATGGACTTCTTTTAAGTATGTTCTTTCTGGCATATCAGATACTCAGAATCTAGGGTTCCAATGTAAGAAACCTACCCCGGGCCTTTGCTCGTCTCGATAGAAGCAGTAATGTGGAGAACCTCCATGCTAAACCTCGAGCACAATGCCGATCATCATTACGATGCGGAGGACCTCGGTGTTAAGAATCTCCTTGGCAATAGACAGATAAGATTTATTGCGCACCTTCTTCTTAATGGCGAGGTGAAGAGCGTCGTTTTCATCTGAGACATTACTCTAGCTACCTACTAGCCTGTGGACATAGGTGGCCCGGGTGTCATGGCTTGACCCAAGGCAGTCAAGGTGCTCACTCTGGCGCATTTCAAGAAAGCCACAAATTGACAATGGGAGTCATATCTGATTAGTAGCGTGAAAATCCAAGCCCTCCGGCTGTTCTTTGGGTGCTTGATTGGTGGTTCGGACTGTGTCCTTGATACCCGATTCGACAAAGAATACGAGGATGGCCCACCGGCGCGTAGTCTGTCTCCGGAAACAATGCTATGAACTTTAAACTGCTTCTGTGCATAGATGCGGGGAACAAGAGCTCAAAGAATAGGAGCGGTGATTGGCTTTGGAATCTATTGGTGAGTTGTAGTTGATGTCGTGGTACACTGTAAGCGTATACAGATCAATAGTGACACAAATCTAGAGGGAACTATTGCAGCAGCAGAACAAAGGATAGCCAATCTACAAACCGCACATTACTTTTCGCGTTTCTCTTTACAGAAGGTTTGAGTTTAAACATGACATAATTATATCATATTCATAGCTATCCCAACTCATTCACTACATCACGACGTAAATAATTAACATCGTATCCCATTACCCCTTCACCAACCATTTCCATCACCTCCAGGTCTCAGCGCTTATCAAGCTTAAGCGTGGTGGGTAACCTCAACCTGCTCCGAAGCAATGTCCTTCTCGCCGCCCTTCAGGTCCCCAACGTTCTCCACACCAGCCAGGCCAATGGTCTCGTAGATGCGCTCCATGCGCAGACGATCCGCCTCGGCGATGCTCTCCTTCTCGCCGCCAAAGAAGATATCCAGCTCCTCCAGAGTCTTGTCCTTGGTCTCAGGGGCAAACTTCCAGATGAACAAACCACCCAGACCACTGAAAATGGCGAAGAAGATGTAAGTTCCATACTTCATGGAGTTCAGCATATCCTTTGTGGTCAGACCGATGATGAAGTTGAACATCCAGTTGGTGGAGGCGACGATGGCGACACCGCGGGAACGCTGGCTGTTGGGGAAGATCTCTTGGGTCAGCACCCATGCGACGGGACCTGTAAAGAAAGCAATGATTAGTATTTCCTCGACAAACAAAAGAGGCAGAGGTGTAGATTTAGACATACCCCAAGAGTAGGCAAAGTTAACGGCAAACAGCCAGATGAAAACAATGGCGACCCAGCCTTGAGACACGGCAAGACCCTCGTTCAGGTCCCACTTGGGCTTGTAGATACCCTCGACAGTGGCCACGACGATGTGACAGATGAACATGCCAGTGGCACCAGCAATAAGGAAGGTCTTACGGCCGAACTTGTCGAGGAAGCCGACAGCAGGGAGAGTAAAGATGATCTGCAGAATACCGGTGACACCGGTAGCCAGGAGAGTGGTCTTGGTGGACGAGAAACCGAAACTGCTGAAAATCTGAGGAGCGTAGTACAGGACGGCGTTGATACCAGTGAACTGCTGGCAAATCATGGTTCCGCAGCCGAGCACCAGACGCTTGAGCATGTTGGGAGCGAACAGAGCCTTCCATGGGGCGAGAGCACCACCGGCACCAACCATCTCCTGCTCGGTCTCCTCGTCGAACATAACGGCGGCCTTGATCTCAAGGAACTCAGCCTGCAACAGGGGGTCATGGGGTGGGAGACGGCGGAGCTTGGAAAGCGCGGCACGGGCTTCCTCGTCGCGGTGCTTCATCATCAACCAACGAGGAGAGAAGGGGAAGTAGAACATGCCGAAGAACAGGATCCAGGCAGGGATGATCTGCAGAGCCAAGGGAAGACGCCACGAGATGGTCTTCTGGCCGAGGCAAGTGTGGCCATGGTTCTGGGCGGAGTTGTAGCTTCCATCGGCAAGGTAAGGGTTGGCAATGCCCTCGGGGTTGCAAGTATTACCACCGACAAACTGCATACCGTAGTCGAGCCAGAAGGCAATGGTGGTACCGATGGTGATAGACAGTTGCTGGAGAGAGACGAGGGAACCACGCAGCTCAGGAGGAGCAATCTCAGCCTGGTAGAGCGGAATGACCATACTGAACATACCAATGCCCACACCACCGATGATACGACCGGCAAAGAAGTAGGCGGGCGTCTGGGCACCAGTCTGCAGACCAGTACCGAGAGTGAAGATAACGACGGCAACCATCATGGCGTACTTTCGGGAGATACGGTCTGCGAGGACACCGTTGATCAGAGCACCAGCCCAAGCACCGAGCTCCAAAGCAGCCACGAGCCAACCCTGAATAGTCGCTCCGTCGAAGTAGGGGAAGTGGTTCTTGAAATTCTCCATGACAAGAACGGGACCCATCACACCCTGATCATAACCGTACATGATACAACCCAGGGAAGCGAACAGACAAGTCAAGAAGACATAAGGGTTCTGCAGCATACCCACGATACCATGGGCCTTCTCCGCGTTGGCACGGCCAACCACAGACTGACTAACCGCCATCGTTGCGAGTAGATGGTGGAGGAAAGCAAAATAGAGGCGAAAGAGACAAAAGAGAGAAGTGATCTGCGAGCCTGGAAGTTCTACGACATGGGCGGACCAGCTAGATTATATAGCTGTACATGCGATCTTCTTGTGATACTACTTTTTTTTTTTTCCTTACTCTTTTTCTCTCCTCCTTTTTCCAAAAATCTCTCCGCGGGGGATTAGCGCCGTTCTGACAGACACTTGCCCCGGATCAGGGAGTGTCCTCCGCGGGATGCATATGCATGGCACCCAATTACATCGCTGGCGATGCCCTGGAGAGGGGAGCCCTGAGCCAACAGGGTTGCTGGTGCCACCCCAGACTAACCACACGCTAGAGATGTTGTTGGCTAGGCTCGGGGGGCGCGCATCAACTCGGTAATGGTTTATCTCGGGCAAGTGTACGAAACAGAAACATATCAGAAGTTCCACGGACGCTAGCGAGCGCCACCAAGCTTTGGTGGCCGCGAAAGAAGCACTCTTGTCCCGTGCTTCGGCGTTAACTTGGCACATGGGCGCCGTGAATCATTGCGAACAAGCCTTGGGTCCAAGAAGCGCCACCATTGGCTGTTTTGTTGGTATTCTGGTCTGCGCCTGTCAGCGTAATCCCTGCTTTCCCCATGTCCCCTCTGTATTATTCGGGGGGCTCTATTGTCCCGAGGGTCATTCTTAGTGCTGACGGACGGGGCGCGGACTGTGAGTCTGTGAGACCCCAAAACCCAACCCTATTGCCCCCGCTTGGCCGATATTAGGCCGATGGCAGACTAGTACGGAGTATTATGCGGAGGATCGGGGTAGCATCTGTAACCGCCATGAACGATCGATTATTAGGCGGTCATGACCAGAGAGGGTCAGTGTGTCTCTACGAGCACCATACTAAAAACAGCATCGTGAGAAAGATGAGTCTCACCATGGCCTCACTGTCCTTGTGATGGGAAGGAAATTTTCCAGTCGGTCTAAGACTCCAAGTGGATTCACCAGCGCTGCTGTTAGTCACAGGCGGCGACCAGAGGAGAAGGGAGACGTGAGCATGCTAGCATAGTGGGGACCGGACAAAGTCCATTAGCCTCATTAGGAATGCCCTAGATCAAAAAGGTCAGAGGAGATCCTCGATTCAGGCCATGAATCAGGTTCAAGAAGTCCCTAAGTTAGTAGTATTCTCTGACTCGTACGGTGCGTTCGAAGCAAAGAGTACAGACTCTACAGAGGGGTAGCATTCTGGAACGTCCGACCGCCACAAGGCGTGGTGTTCTCGCCAAGGGGGACCCATAGCGAGCCGTGGGATGAGGGAAATCCGGCCTATAATCTTAGCCGTCTCTGCAAGCAAACAATCTATGTACCAGCGGAAAGCCGTGCGAGACAGTTTCGGCATCTGGCAAGCGTTCGGTCTGGAGCGGTGGAGCCAGGCCATTCGGGGAGCCGATGCTTTGCGTGGGGATGCGGTGGCACGACCAGTGTTTGTCCCGTGGGGTGGCAGGGGTGTGGCATACTTGGAGTCTGCCGTTCGCAGCACCATGCCAGTTCCAGATGCCCGGTGAGAAACACAACTGACAGGTCGGGGAAGACAAATCTGGGGTTTTCGAACCGGTAGGCTTGAGATTATCTGACCCCATATGCCCAGGCCCAAGGGGCGGAGATGAGATGCAGCTGCCAGCTAGGGTGGTGCTGTTCGTTCCGGGGGGCCTTTTTCCTGTCTGGTGAATGTCGTACTCTCGTCGTACTCGTCGTACTCTCGGCCAACCGACGCCGTCCCCCTGCCGGCCGATCCGGGCGACTTGCACCGTCAACCTGCAACGACCACTCAGCAACCAGTCAGCGATTGAGCGCGGCGATTGCGCTGACTCGTCCAGCGCCCTCAAACGACGCTTGTCCCCATAGGGCTGGTCTGTGGGCCGTACAGCCAATGACAGTCGCGATATTCTCCCGCCCCTTGTTCGGGTCTAGCCGAAGATGTACCGAGAGATCATTAGCCAGCCACCAGGAGGGATCAGGAGGAACAAAAGAAGGCACCTCTGTTCGATCCGATTTCCGGTTTGGGTCGTCTCGGTGGCTTGGGCCTCCTCCTTCTGTTCTAGATGGAACTCGAAGAACCAAGGAACACCATCCCTCGCTTAGAGAGACAGCGCTGATAGTCACGCTAACGAAGCTCGATTGCCCGACAGCGAGATGACTCTTGACTAGACTCCTTTGTGATTAGTCCCATGCTCGCTACGCGCCCACAAGTGCGGGGATTTTTGATGGGGGCCGAAAAATGAAATACTGTAATAATGCTAAGTACAAAGGGTGGAAATAATCATGGTGGAAAGAAAGAGTGAAGGAATGGAAAAGGTATGTTCCGAGTTTCTCACAGTATGAGTACCGGCATACGAAGAGCAGAGTATTTTTGATCACATAGTCAGTCGAGTCTGATGGAATCTCGATACATACAACAACCACTACAAGAATCCCCCCCAGAGGCCTGTGCATATCCCAAAACAGTTCTATCAAAGGCCAAGAGCATTTTTGATGAGGAACATAGACAAGCATTGATTGGAGTCTTGGACATAAAATGGGAGGGGATTGCCAAGACATCAAAATGAAACTCTACCGGAGTGGCGTTCTAAGTATGTAAGGCTTATGTCAGAGATCAGCGGGGACTGTATCCATGGTGTAAGGGTATGGTTACATGGTACAGTACCTCAAGGAATAATACTCCTAGTTTCTAGAACACACCGAGTCACTGAAAAGGAATCCCGAGGGATTACAAACGAGAAGTAGTTGTGCTGGGCTTCATGTTATATCCTTCGACCGTTTGCTCGAAAAGACTTGTCCTACTGGGAGAGAATCTGAGTAGTAATACGACTAGAAGGTCTGCGTGTCTCGAAAGGATGGTGAGTGTCACTAGTTCTGGGTATGTCTCGGAGATCTGGTCAGTGGGCGGGCTTGAAACAATTCCAACTTTGTCCATGATTAGAACCTGACTAACCTTAGTGATAGGATCATAGGCCAGCCTCTATCTAAGATTGAGTGAGTCGATCTCATCTCAAACTGAAAAGAACACCATTCGAGAATAAAGTTATTTGCCTCTCCCTTCTTTGAAAACGGCCAGGTGCCCGCAATTACTTGCGTCTCACTCTATTCGTGACACGCACTAGTAATAATTTAAAGACGGGGTTTTCTACGGAGCACAGAATGTGGGAAAGATCAGCAGTCACTGACAAGCATCAAAGATTATTGGTTCTCGACTCTTTCCAGAACTCAATGCAGATTCCCTACATAGACGCATTGTAACGTCAGGACGTTTCGTCGGGAGATTATGACCACTATAGCGAGCGTATTTACGTATAGCTGTTTGATCAGCGCAGCATTATACAACATAAGAAGTCTAATTGGAATACTATGCAGGGACTTGACGGTAATGGATATAGTTAGGTCGATCTCCGAATTAGTTAGGGGTATTGTTGAAATTTGACAAGAAGGTAGTCTATACACACACAAAATGACCAACCCTAGCATCTGCTGTAGCTCAGTTACGAAGACAACAGAAGAACAACATATTATTATTCCAATGAAGTACTACTAAGCCTGGGGGACGAAAGAGAAGGAAGGAGAGAGCGCGAGAGACCGACCTCAGAGGAGATGAAGAACCAGTGGATGCCTGACAGGCCAGGCACACACATCCCGATATCCCTCCCATAGATGAGCATTTAGGTTGCACACTGGAAGCCAACACAAATTTGAATTAACCTATTAGTCGTCCATTGAAGATACATAGAAATCATTCCTGGGCTATGAGAGACCTAGATGATTGTCAAATGGAGCAGATACTTTCGAAAAGAGTATGAGGCTGGTGGAGATATATATCTGGTGCCTCGACATTCATGTTTAAACGCTGAGCTTTGAACAACCCATCTAGCCTCGTGATATCTTGCAAGCTCCCCCCAACTACGCAGAATTCCTCAGCCATGCTAAAATGATACTCGTAAATACATGAAGCCGGTGAACAATTGCGTGTTTAGGAATTCTTGCGACCCAGACGTCTGAAGTCCGCGGCCGATGGCTTCCCCGGCTGCTTACAACCTATTTAGCGACGTGGGTGAAGATTAGAGTTAGCAGGAAGGTCATAAAGATTGCGGGAATAACACGGGAAAGGTGACATGCAATCAGTATTTCCATACTGGTGTATTCAGCCCTATTTGCTTTCGGATTTTACCATCACTTTCTCTAAATCTTCTTGAAATCACAAGACAAGACGAGATAACTGGGCGAATTCCTTGAGCCCAAGATGGAGTTTACGTGAGACGAAAATAGTTTCTCCGAGACTTGAGGCTCCCACTGCCACTCAAACTCCAGTAGTCATTCTTAGGAACCTATTTTTATTCATTTGTTTCCTTTTCGCTTTTACCTGAATGCCTTTCTTCTGACATTGTGGGACTCTTTTTTTTTTTTTTTTTTCACGCTGATCGAGGGTGTTGATCTATCGTTAAGACGATAAAGAAATGGGTAACAAAGAGAAGGTTTTTGGATGACATTATTGAAAGAAAGAAAACCACCTCAGACAATTACATTGTTTCCTCCATTTTTTTCGTTGTTTAGTTTCTAGCCCCAAACTAGCTCTTCAAAATTCAAGCACAGTCTTCGATTCTACATAAATAGGCTTGCTGTGGAGCAGTATTCTACCCACATCATTGCTCTTGGCCTTCACGGTAAAGTTGAGAATTGACCGATCGAGTCAAATTGTTCGGCTCCTCTGTTGTGTATCTTGTCTAATCGTCCTAAATTTTCTTCATGCATCACATCACCAGTTTGATACAGCCGCTTTGGGCCGGCCAATATAGGACCAAGCAATCGCATTCTCCAGTTTCGATTGGCATGCTGCCTTGTGAACTGGTCTTGGATATTGCAGACAACTTAGACTTGGGATCCCTCAGCGACTTGTCCCGGACTTGCAGAGGCTTGCACAGTCTACTAGATCCAGAAATCACCAAACAGGCTTCCCAGTTTGCTCTTGCCCCAAGAAGCCACTACACGACGAGCTTCATCTATGACAATGACCAACAGCACGGGGTGGACTTTCCATCTTTCAGAGTCCGTTGGGGTCCAACATTCGATGAGACTGTAGCATATTATCAGAGGTCAATTCCCCCTGCCTATATCCCCACAGAATTCGAACCTTTCGGCCAGGCGGTATACCGGGGCAACTTTGATGCTGTGCAGAATCTTCTCAGGCGAGGTGTGAATCCCAATTCATATCTTGTGAATGGCGCGAGGATGTTAAGTGTAGCTGTTGAGATGGGAAACATGGAGATTATCAAGCTACTCTTGGAATTTGGCGCTGGTCCATGTTGTAAAGACCCAGGGCTACGTACGTCACCCCTAGAACGAGCTGCTCGCAAGGGGGAAATAGACGTGATGCAGGCCATGCTACTGACTGACTGTGAGGTACATTCATGCATCGCCCTCCACGACGCCGTCTTCTATCGCAAGGAAGTCGTCGAGCTCCTTATTCCGCTAATGGACAAGAGCAGATTCAATCTCACGAATGCCGGTGGGCAAACCGCCCTACACTTGGCTATGAAAGACGCATATGTTGACACTGCAACGTACCTGATCGGGCTTCCAGATATTGACCTTGATGTTCAGGACTCGCATGGTTGGACTGCGTTGCATTTTGCGCTCCACCGTCATATATTGGTACAGGCTCTTCTCGAAGCCGGGGCTGCGATTAACATTACTTTGCCACACGGCGGCCAGAACGCGTTGCATATTGCTCTCAAAACCGTGGCTGTATCAGAACTACCCCCTATACTTCGTGAACTTCTTCGGTATGGCGCTGATGTGAACGGCGTCTCATCTTATGGGACTCCTATGCATTGTGCTGTACGAACTAGGGCTAGATCCGTCGTGGAGGTCCTTCTCTGTGAGAGCCCAACTCCTCCAGATCTGACAATCAAAGATAGCTATGGACGGACACCGATTGACTCGGCTTTTTACATGGGATATCATGAGATAGGTCATTTACTCAAGGAGTATCAATACGGTCTTTCCATGTGAGCGTACTTTTACGGCTCAAATTTTGATCAATCCGCTTGTGCTCACTGAGTAGATCTGAGCACGTCTCTGAGCGCGCTAAGCGGATCAGCGATTATCACGTGATCGTTAGCAGCTGATCTCTGATTACTCTGACCTGCTCAGTGAGCCTAATCTACCTAAAGCGCTCTGATTTGCTCTCTAAGCATTGCTTACATGAGAGCCAGCGGTCTAACTCAAGCACTCCAATAAAACGCAACACGCTACCCCTCACAAAAGTCTCTCCCCATTTTTAGCATGTCTCAAATGCTCCATCAAAACAAGGTACGCATCATAAACAGCTACAAACTTGCGTGACAATACTACCTCCTGTGAGTAAATACACAGAACAGTTCGCCTTATTAACCTATGAAATTCTGGCTAGAGACTGCATGCTCCTGGGAATAATTCCTCTAGTTCGTCTTAATATACTACTTCTTGCTAAGGTTAAAGGCAAGGGAGCATAGGGAGCCAACCATCTACAACGTCCAATTAGATCTATATAAGTTCGAATCATTAAACAGACAAGTAATTGTGGTAATACAACGACCCTCTCGCAGCTGAATGCCACAGATAATAATAATCTTACCGGATATCCCCAAATAATCAATCCAAAGACCTGATTCCGCTTTCGTGATATTCAGATCGCGCCCACTGCGCTGTGTCCTCCGAGACGTATGAAAGCGGCGTTCTACCGTGAATATCTCGCGCGTCCAGATTGACTTTGGCGGTGTTCAAAAGAACTCTGGCCCCATTGAAGTTCCCTTCCTCTAATGCATACGAGAGCGGAGTTCGGCCATCGTTATCTGCTGAGTCCGGTTCCACCTTCCCTGATGTTACCAACAGCTCGACATCATCGCCGTCTCCTCTTTCAGCGGCATAGGAAAGTGGTGTCCGACCGAGTTCATCCCGGGAATCAAGATTCACTTGGCCACAATTGACGAAAAACTTTTGAACAGAACAAAGTCCTCTCCAATTGAATGGAAGGTCTTGCTCATCATGTTCACCCCCTTCAAACGCAAGAGAGGTCGGTGTTTGGCCAGAGTAGTCGGGGTAGTCGATAGCCACTTTTCCAGAGGCAGCCAGCAGTTCCACCACCTGAATATTACCATCCCTGGCAGCATAAGAGAACGGGGTCCGCCCTTCATTGTCTTTCGATTCGATATCCACACCGTTCAAGCCGAGTAGAAATAGCACAGTGGGGACATCTGCATTTGCTGCAGCATATGAAAATGGCGTGCGGCCCTCTTTGTCTCTTGCTTCAATATTCACTTGACCCGATTTGACTAAGTACTTCATAATTGATAGGCTGCTGGACTCAGCCGCCCAAGACATTGCCGTTCTTCCCATGT
This sequence comes from Penicillium goetzii, assembly GCA_037043885.1. Lineage (NCBI taxonomy): Eukaryota > Fungi > Ascomycota > Eurotiomycetes > Eurotiales > Aspergillaceae > Penicillium > Penicillium goetzii. The sequence continues at coordinate 133,998 of JAWLST010000002.1, forward strand.
CATCAGGTGAATCCATCAAGTAATCTCCATTTTTCATCAATAGGTCGACCATCGCGACTTGATCGCACCGGACTGCAAGTTCAATCTCTTCTCGTAGATTAGAACGAGCTACACCGCTGTCGTAAATTGTCGAGTCTAGCAAAAGGCGCGCAATTTCAACATAACCCCGTTGAGCGGCGTAGGACAAGGGAGTGGGAGTGCGGCCGTCGTCGTCGCCTTGGTCTTTGGCGGCGAGGAACGAACGACCGGAATTGAGGAGCAGCTTGACACTTTCAATGTGACCATTGCGAACTGCCCTCGACAGTGGCGTCCGACTATTTACTCGCTCCCGGTCGAATGAGTGACTTTCTTGGTCTATGTCAGAGATGCGCACCTCGTGAGTTCGAGCACTCCTTGTCTGTGTGCGATCATCTGATGTCCACATTTTGTTTGAGCTCCATCTATCAACAAATTGAGCTTCAAACACTGCATTCTCAGCAAGGAGAAGGTATTCAACAATTTGGCTCTGACCACTTGATGCCGCTAGAGTAAGCGCCTCGCCCAAATCTGTAACTTTGGTGTCGATCGCTTTTTTTGCTGCTTGCTCCACACGGTATATGATAGCCCAGAGGAGCGCATAACCGTCAGACTTGTGCATGTTTTTTTGATACAATATTGCGTTCAAGCGGTGATATAGAAAGGAGTTCGTCTGGACGAGCGCATTAAGGTCCCTTTCTTTCAACATATTCCCAATCATAAGTAGGATTTCATTCGGCAGGCGAGAGAACATCTTGAGAATTGGAAAATTGGACTGTGTAGACAAATGGGGCAAGTACAAAAGAAAAATTCGGACACGGAATGAAGGAGATCAAGATTTTGGGAAGTCCGGTTGCAAAGGCTTGATAGTGAAGAAATTCACAGATTCCTGTCGAAACAATTCCTTTGTTCTAACTCTGTCTGGTGATGAAGCCTTGTGATATCCAATGAGACCAGAAAATGCGGCAGCTTGTGCTCACGTCCATATCATTCAAGCGTGAAGCCTGATGATGGATTCGGTTGAGAGATAAGAAACCTAAAAAGGGCAAAAAAGCTAGTGGATTGCTGAGCGGAGGGGACGTGAGGCCAAGTCCAAATAGTCTTTTGTTGAAAAGAAGTGAATTTCTCAGAGCGGCCATTTCGACCGGTCAAAGCCCTAGTTTCAGAGGACCCAAATTCATATCGCTAGTTGGAAGACGAAAAGCACTGGCGAAAGATTAGATTGGTCACTAACAGTGCTCGGCCCATCATTACCCCACATTGGTAGGCTTTCGGTTAGCCATCGGGGACATCATCGGCTAGCAAATGGAGTTTTGCTCGAGCTCTGCTACTGCATCTAATGGCGCAAAGCCTAAATATCTGGCATCGTGAGATAGCTACATTAATTACAAGCATCGTAAACTCCACACTGAAACACAAAGGCGGATAATCGCTGCATTGAAGTGAAAGTACCAGCGTCACGCACCTCTGATGCCAATTTCTCCTCTCCAAGTAAATTCCAGTCTCGATAGGCTTCCAAGCCATCACGTGATGATCCCGTGTGTTCTACCAAACACTCAGCTGAACTTGCTCAACTGCTCTCTAAGGAAGGTTGGAATCAAACAAATAGAGTCGCTATATCCGTACTCTCCTCCAAGCTTTAATCCCCCTAGACGAACCTAAATGTCTTTTCATATAACAAAACCTGACGGCTTAACCTGGTCTTGCGAGCCGCTTGCTATCATTGTTGTTTCTAAGTTCTAACACTACCTTACTCCGAAGCAGACCTAGGGTAGTAGCTCAAATTAAACTAACCCATTAACTCCTCATCAGAAGTTTCATACCAAACCTCGGAGATTGGTTTATCTCCCCTAGCTCCCTTTAATCCATCCACCACCGATTCTTCAAATTCTTCAATCCAATTCTCCCAGATAGAGATACAACCCATCCATCCATATTCCTTTCCCCAAAAGAAATGGTTTCTTCCCTCGTGATAAAACTTTTCAACGATGCGCGTACTGGCTGCTCTTAGCTCATACAGACCAAGATGTTCCACTAGTCCCACTTCCGCCTTTTCGATCTCCATAGTTTCTTTGTCTAGGATCAACACTCCATCGGCCCAGAATTGAATTTGCGCTAAATCCATGAGCGTGTAAATATCTTTGTATTTGAGTGTGCTTATCCTTAGCTCCCTTAATATAGGATCAAGGAGAATCAGGCTCCACAGTTGATAGGCCGCTCGAATAAATCGTAGACGCTCACGTTTAGTCAAGTACGGAGGACGTATTGGATTGCCGTCGAAGAACCTCTTATCACCGGGGTTGTCTGTTCAGCTGTTAGAAAATGAAACTTTCTAGGTCGGGCTAAACATACGAGCGCGGCGTCTATGGGCCATTTTAATAACGACCGTCTGATTAAAGTGGACAACGGATTTCTCCATCACGATAGAGTTTCTGGTCATTTGCAAGAAATCTTGAACCGTCGGAGTCTCATTTGGTAGGGAGCCACCTTGATCTGCCAGAAGCTTTCGCGCATAGCGTCGGCAAGGGATTGCTGTTGGGCTCACATAATGGTAAATAGTGCTGACATTGTCGTGGAATATCTGTCGGTGTTTTTGACAGGTTGCAGCGAGATGTAGTATATCGGGATATGCAGATAGCGAGCAGAAAACACCGAGGATCACTTCAGAGGGAAAAGAGGACAGCTCAAGCCGAGCCTGCATTATGAATGATGTGAAAAGGAGAAGTTGGTTCGAGCTTCAATTTGAATGGAAAATTAGAAACTTTCTGAATATGATAGTTTAGTTTCTCTCTCTTTTGGAAAGTATTGAAGAATCTTAGTGACGCAAGACTCGCTGGGTCCAAAGGATGCTGTGTAGTTTGGCCCCGCCCCCACTGAGGTGCCCCTCTCACATGACCCCCTGAAAATCTAATTATATTGACCCCAATTTCAGACCCAAAGTGATACTCTAGATCCTGGGCTTTCACAGTTGCCTAAGGCGTATTTGTATACATTGTAACCGCAGTTAACGGGGGTAGCATGGGGGCCGGGGCCAGGGGAATGGAACGACTGGCACTGGTATGTTACTGCCCGTAGGAATGTAATTGGCTGAGAATACACAACGCGGCAGCCAAGAGTCCACTAGAAAGTTAATGGATAGGCTCTGTTGGGTACTACGTTATCGATTTAGCCTGGAAGCTCACAGGGTAGTCCGACGAAGCAGACGGGTCGATCGAGATCAGCAAACTACACAGCAGACCACCACACACCATCGATCTAGGAGAATAGGTCCAGACAGGAAGCAGAGGACGCTCGGCGAAAGGAGTGGAAAGTGTGTCATTCAAACTTCCTGGGCGAATCTGCTATATCTCGCGACCGTAAGCATATGCTACGTCGAATTGACCAACCAGAAATCTCCAGAGATATCTTGTATAGGTCCTCCGTTGTCGGTGTCCCCACTACACTATGTATTCCTTGCAATATTGAGTCAACTAGCTACAGGGCCCTAGAAGAGTGGAAATCCGATATATAAATAAGTCATTCAATTCTCATAGTAATGAGACCAGCGACATAGTTGAGACTCACAGCCCCTGACTCGCTACCTGTAACCCTGGTCACTGGAACGGATCGGCACTGGTGAAATACAAGCATTATATCGCCCCCAACAGTTGGATTGATATCGTTATGGACCCAATCTTCCGGCCCCAATGATACTAAAATAGTAGCCCGTTGAGCTTCGCAGGCTGATTGCAACCCATGAGTGTTGGGGCCGATTCAAAGCTCCAAATGAGTTATATTGTACCGCAATTCCTACAATAATAAATGAGCATCATCCCAATTTTCGCTTAGAACTGTGAGACCCCAATCATTATCATGTTTGGTTCCCGTCTTCTTGCTGCTGAGCTAGGCATATGCCTGCTCGCTTTTTTGCTTTTCTCATTCTTCGATACTGTCTCCGGTGCTCCACTTGAAGTGAGAGATCCCGCCGACAACCCTTTCAAACATCCCGATGATACCTCATCGTCATCCTCCTCATCTTCCGATGAGTCGGATCCATTTTCAGATTGTAATGAGATCGAAGTCGACACGGATGACATATCACCCACCAACGATGGTCCTACAGGAGACAGAGAAGCTGGTCTTGGAGTGGAATTTGAATCCGGCATCAATTTCAAAAGTGTTGAAGACTGTGGTGAAGAGAACACTTTCGCATTTAAGGGGAAAACAGTCAAGGGCCACGAATCGACAAATTGGGATCTGACAGTAGACACGACATCCGAGATGGCGAACTACCTTCAAGCGGAGTATATTCTTAACGGCATCAGTATCAAAATTGGTAAAAACCAAGCTGTACCAGCAGCAAAGGCAATCGCGAGTGACCTCGTAAGTCACAATCCCAGTACAGCTGTTTGAAATACTTCACTGACCTCGAATGCTACGCATAGGAAAAATGGGACCCTTACTTGAAGTCGGATAATCCTAGGACAATTGAGATCGTGGATCCAGCCAGTGCAAAGTGCAAAACATGGCAAATTAGAAACCCATCGAAGAGTGGTGACTGGAAAGCCATCAATTGGCAAGCTCAGGCTACAGCACCCCTACCAATGGCTGCTCTTGACGCGTTATTCAAAGAAGCGAAAACGAGCACCGTATTGACCAATCCTCTCTTGCCTGGAATAAAAAGCCAGGTAAGCAGCATGGTCTGGGTTAATAACAACTTCTTCCAGAGCTCTCCCCAGGGAATCACAGAAAAAGACGTCACAGCAGAGGAGAGAGCGTTCTTCTCTCTTGTTATCTCTTATGTGAAGAAAAACCCTGGGGTCACGGCCGCCAAGAGCATGAAAGATAGAAGTCCTATCATGCCCAGAACGAACTTCGTGTCTTTGTATGAGGGAGTAGAGTCTAGTCTGAAGGGCAAAGATCTCTACGAGTTAGTCCGAGTACTTGTATGCTACAAGAATGTCAATGATGAAGGCGATAATGGGGACCAAGTCGAGTGGGTGTTCCTATTGATATTCCCCGATTTTCGAGATTGCCAGCTGACCCAAACTGTCCAGAATCGACACCCAATGGTGCGATGGGAGTGTGGCAAAGCCGAAGCCGAAATCCAACATAGACTCCATGTGGAAGCTCACAGTTAATGGTAAATCACCGTTCAAAAACGATAACGATTTCAAGGACACAACGTCGCTCACTGTGAAAGATTGGATGGATGGACTCAAGAATAGCGGAACCACACTGCCAGCTGTCAGAAAAGCCCTTGGGACCATCGCAAAGGACAAGAAAGAGCCGCAGGGCGCTTTGGACTTAATGGCTTTCTACGATAGGTGGTTTGATAAGCAGATTGGAGCCTATGGCAATATCAGGGAACGCATTGTTGGGAACAACGCCCTGTCAGTCCCTTTGTTCGAGTTTCGGAATCTGGGGGCTTATCTGGCCTCCGCAATGGCGACTCAAGTGGACAAGATTGAGAAGAAGGTCATTGCGTATCATAAGACCTATTCAACTTCAGGGACATCCGCTAGTTCGTGATTCTTGGTTATTCACTGTGTATTTACAATGAGGTTCCATAATCTTGAAACCTCGACAACCGAGTGGTTAACATAGGGCTATCTAATCTAGTCACGGAAGGAGGACTACTAACTCAAGAGAAAGAATAAAGCGCAACTTCCTTAGAGTAATCAGGGTAACCATCGGTGGCTAATATATCGTTATGATAGAGCTTAGGCGAAATAGGTCGAGAGGGCTAGCCAGGTTCTAACGCTAGAGATATAACTAACCGAAATTTATTATTCTATGCTCTTCTTGTCTAGATTACATACAAAGGGTTGTCTTTGTTACTTTTTCAAGGGCTTTGTCAAATCACACACACTCTCTCGAAAATTTCCTTGCAATTTGTTAGAGCTCAGTCCCAAATTTCAACTGGAAGGGGCCCGTTTCTTCATTCTCTCGGCCCATCATGTTGTTTACAATCCGCTGACTCTTGAGCCCCGGCTTCGTAGTTCTTTCAGTTACTCTGTCTGGAACAGTCAATAAACAAAGACCAAAGACGGATAGAATGATGTGATTGCTGCATTGTCTAGAATTCTTTCAAAGAAATCTTTCATACTTCTCAGGATTAGACAATGCCTTTGTAAATAGAGCCATAGAAAGCTTCGGGCATGTCGTGGCTTGAGCTGGTTGATTCATATAAACATCGAATCTCATGCTTCCTATGTTTAAATTTTATTTTTCCTACGCCTATCATCTCAAGCTCTCTACAGTCCATACCTCAACAAAAAGCACACTTCTCATCCAAATTGTTTACATATTTCAATACGCCAATTATGACTAGAGGCAGATACGATAGAATGCCCATCAACCTTGGCGATTTACCCCCCGAGATGGTTCAGCAAATTGCACAAAATCTAGACAATCAATCGTTACTCAGACTTGCAGAAAGCTGCTGGGCCCTATACTGGCTCTTGACGCCCGAAATCCGCAGAAGAGCCCAGATCGCAGCTTTCGCACCATTGAGCCTTTACGAAGACAACTTCATCTACGACGAAGGACAGCGACATGGGGTCGATGATCCAGTTTTCAGCTTACACGCCTCATACGGTGTTCCCGCGGGCGATTTTGGTGCCACCGACTGGGACATACTTGGGAAGGCCGTGGCAGGAGGTGAGCTTGATATTGTGCAGGGCTTGCTCAAACACAATCTGGATCCTAACTCATACATCGTTTCCGGGGAGCGTTTGCTCGGTTTAGCTGTACAGTCTCGACGTGTAGACATGATCAGGCTGCTATTGGAGTTTGGCGCGGATGCATCCAGACCTGATCTGATCACGAATACACCTCCGCTTATACATGCAGCTAGAGGGCAGAAGGATGAAATTGTTCGCCTTCTCATCGAGGCTGGAGGTGATCTGAACGCGGACAAGGTTATGCAGTCAATCGCGGCTTATTGTACTCTTGGGAGAATGCAAATGGCTCTCGCGTATGGGGGAAACCCGGCAGCTATTTCATCAAATGGATTGACTGTGCTTCATAGCATTGTCAAACGCAATGATGTTGACCTCTTCAATCTAGTCAAGAACCAGCTTCCAGCTGCCACTCTCAACGCCAAGAATGATATAGGTCAAACAGCCTTGCATATAACCTTAGATAATGAGTACTCACATCTGGCCATGCCTCTCGCCTGCCATCCAGAAGTGGAAATTGACATCCAAGATATATGTGGCTTTACGGCATTGCACCTGGCTATCCGAAACGGACGGTTTGACGTGGCCGATGTCCTTATCCATAGGGGTGCGAACTTCAATCTCTTAACGATCCATGGGGAGAATTGCCTATATTTCGCGGTCGAATCTGGGTCTGTGCCCATCGTACGTATGTTGATTGAACGCGGTGCTGACAGGATTAGCGGTGCAGCGGATTTTGAATCAATCTTCTTCTGGGCTAATTATCATGGCGATCCGGAGATGTTAGCCCTTTTCAGGTAAGCTGTCTTTGGAAAGGATCAGAGTTCATCTCTGGAAATCCATTTTGAGGCAAATACTGATCCGATTGCTGTGTCCCTTCTTAGATGGCTGAACTGGAACTGATTTTCTGCGCTTTTGAGATTACCTGCAACGCATTGGGGATGAACTGGACGCCCGATTTCCTATCCGAGTCAAGCCAAGATGATATTGTGGATTTTGTCAGAGCTTACGCCAGGGTATCGGAATTTCTCATAGTTTTAAGACTAGAAGCAATAGAATTCTGTAATCTATGAACCCGGAATGCATTTCATATCATATGCTATAACACTAGCTCGATACCTTACAATATTACTAAAAACACCAAGTAAATCTATGTTATCTGGTTCAGGGCCGCATCCTGAGCATTATAGACATAATGAAGGTGAGTAGGCTGACAATGGGACTTTGAATTAACTAGCTCCGCAAGCTTGAAATACTACTGCTTTTGTTGCCTTTTGAACTCGATAATGAGCTCTTGGCGGGCAATATCTTCAGCACCAAAAAGGGAAAGACCAAAGCTAATACAGAAGCCCGGCTTATGCATGGCCGCGTTAACGTTTCAAATTAAGCATCAGCGAGCCATCATGACAAACCTTGGCATCGAAGCTAAAATGTCTAAACAGCGAAGCCGTTGATGACCAACGAGTACCGCAAACTTACACACTCTCCCTAGACTCCTCTACAGATTTACTAGGCCAGCGGCATAATCTCTCCATTTGAGTTTCATTAAGCATATTCGCTCAATAAACGTGTAGGTAACATTGACCATTGATGTATCAGACTCTAAACACAGCATGGGTTTCCTAACGCCATGGTAGAAACCCAAGCAGAAAAAAAAAGGAAAAACAAAATCCCTAAGGATTAAAAGAAGAAAAGAACAGGCTGGATGATACAGAAGTAGGAAATCAGGATTAGAGAAGAACATAAGGAGAAGAGGAAATCGAGAAAGTCGAGGAACATGCGTGTCCGCGGGTTACGAGGAAAGAAAAGGTAAAGTAGGAAGCGCGATGTAGGTATGTACTCTGGAAATCACATGGGCCAGCGCCGTCACCCATGAGGGAGGGGGTATGTATGCAAGGTGTATGTATGTTTGAAAATGTGGCTCGTGGACTCGTTTCGACGGCGACCCATAGCCTCCAAAGGGGTGGTTGGAGGCCGGATTCCCGTTGTGCCTTTTTTTCGATTTCGGTTTTATCTTCTCATTCTTCTCAGTTCGCACATTCATCCTCTGCTCACTGGCGCACGTCGAGTGGTGGGGTGAAAAGTAGTTGATGGGGGAGTCGAGGACCGCGATTTGGAAATTCACTTCTGGGTCGGAGGGTACTTTTGAGTGGCTCCTTCTCGACCACCACCTCCAGCGAAGAAAGGAAAGAATCCAAGTGACAATTGGGTATCATAACAAAGCTGTTTTGGGCGAAGTCGCGCAGAATTAATGAAGAGGGGGTGGTGCTGAAGGTGTTGGCGAGATATGAAGCGAGTGTGTGGATATCCGATGGGAATTTAGTCGGGGTTGGTGAGCTGAGAGATAAGTTAGCAAATTCTTCTTGTCAAATCAGATCGGTTCCAGTAGAACTCACCCGAAGCACGGGGCGCGAGTAGTCCTCGTTATCCTGAAGGGACACGCTGCTATGCCGAGGACCGTTGGGGTAGATGTCGGTCTTCATCCGATTGTCGGTGAAGGTGTGTTTGCGTCCCAGACTCGAAGATCCCGACAGATCATGGGAATGGCCTTGTGGGAAGACACCCCGAGCGAAGCTCGACGCTTGACTGTTTCGGTTCTCGGTCATATCGGCCGCGCTGGGGATAGGGCTAGCGGAGCGAGCACGCTTGCGGTAGAAGAAGACCAGGAAGATCAGTGCACCCACAAGGGCAAGACCACCGATCACACCGATCACGATACCGGCAATGGAGCCGCCACTCAGCTTGCTGCTGGATGCCCCGGTGTTGGCTGTAGAGGAATCCTTTGCACCTGTCTGGCTGGGGGCGGAAACAGTGATGGTCTTTACCAGGCCACCCGAGGTGGTCTCCTTGACAACATTTCCGGCAGTAGTTGAGTCGGATGTGATGGACTAGCGCGGTATGTTAGCAAATTCGAACCGACTCTATATCTTTTTGATGGTGTCTAGATAATACAGTTTGTGTAGAGTTTGTGGATGTTCCTGTCGATGATGAAGTGCTGCTAGTGCTTTCCTGTGCCACGAATGAGAATAAAATTCCATGGAACAGCAAAGCACCCAAGCCCAAGCATGAAAGACGGCACAGAACACGAACAACAATGCAACGAGCTCCAACCGGTGGGCCGGCGGGGTACTCACGTATAGGGGGAGGGGGGTTAACTTACCGAAGTCGAAGTGGTGGTGGTCGGGCTACTACCCCCCTCCGTGCTGGTCACTGAGTTACCGGGGATCTTCACATATGCGTAGACGCCCTTGGCGGCATTACCACAGCTATCATCTGGGTAACCGGGACAGCCAGTTGAGCACTCCGAAGTGCTTTTGCGAGAGGACTCGGAAGGTGCCACGTTGGAGCACCAACAACTCTTTCCCTGCAAGACAGCGAAGGCGTAGTCGGCACAAGTCTCCTTGCAAGCTCCATTGGACTGATAGATGCTGGAAACTAAGGATAGGAGAAGCTGGTTAGTATGGAGTTTCACTCAAGTAAATACTTCATGTTTCCACGTACCGGCCGAAAATGAAGATCCAGTGTTGTGGGTTGCACAGTGTGCGAGGTCGCTGGCAGCTTCGGCGAAGGGCCGGGCCAGCAGAGCAAGAGTGGGCAGTAGCAGTGCAAGTTGCATGTTGTCGAGAGAACTCCGACCGATGCTGCCACAAGAGACCGTGATGACCGATTGTGTTCTTTGGCCGACCCAATTCCACCCAACTCCGGGCGGTTTCTCTCGAGGAAGGTGTCGCAATCAGAATGGGATAAGATGGAAATTCAAAATGTGCTGTGTGGATGCCGCGCCGACCGGTGGTTGTGGTGCCGATCACCCATACGATGGGAAGGTTTTTGGAGAAACAGGAACAGGAAGGAAGACGGTTGGCGGTCGGAGAAGCAACGAGTGTTCTACTGATTCCCCCAATCGCATCGTTCCACCCCAAGAAGATGTCGGAGGGGGCGGCGACGTCGGGAGATAGTCAAGGAGAGGAGGCGGAGGGAAAGAGTTGGTCGGAAATGGATGAAAGTGAGAGTGAAGAGTGTAAGTGTCTCAAGTGTATGGAGTAGTCAAGGCACGAAAGAGAGAGGAGAGGAGAGTCACGGGGCGGCCGTTACGATGGTACGATCGGAGGACGGAGGACGGAGTACGGAGTATGTTTAGTTAGCAACTTAGCATATTCAAATGTTGAGCGTCCGGCATTGCCGCTAGCTAAGTGGATACGTGATTGTCGTGCACGTCCTTGCTGGTACTGCGGTAAGTAAAAGTTGTAAACGGTCTATACACAAGTAACTATACAAAGTGTTTTGTGAGCATTTGCAAGTGCAACCTTAGCGTGGTACACCCCGGTGAACTCGCCGGGCTCGAGGAGTAGTAGTTCCATGAAACTTGATGATTCATGGAGTACAGTATCAAGTCTACCATCTTCCATGAGAAAATGGCACCTTTTGGGTGGTCTAGAAGGCATACGCGGGCAATCTACTCGTAATTGACCGTGCTATTGTGGACTCCCAAGCCATTGCGCGTGCATTATTTGTTTTCGTTTCCCCTCCCGGCTGCTGCTCAGGCACTAATCATCAAGTAGTATTACTGGGTCTCACTTAGTAAGACGAGATGAGCGACTTAATTGGTGGCTCACAGTAAACCGAATACCAGTTTCGTGCTCTTCGGCTCCACCCAGCCTCGTTCGCATTGGCCGGCGTGGCTGAAGGAAAAAAGCTTCGGAGGCTGGTCTCTCGAATTCCTTTAGCCAACATTCCCCAAGGAGCTATCCTTCATACTTGTCTTTGTCTACATCGTGTTGCTATTAATAAGCTTCTTTCATTCAAAGATGGTAGGTGACAGGGCTATGATATAGTCACTATTGAGTATACTAATCGATTTTTCCTCGTGAACTGTTGATTGGAGTGATAAAAGACAACCAATAACTCCGGGAGGAATCTATCGTCACCTTGTAATCTGTACGGAGTAATCTGTATGACTAGGGGAGGGGGGCCGATAGGAGTGCAAACTAAAGCACGGCATACGTAATGTGTGGATAAACCCAAGTCGTTGGTCTGTCTCAGAGCTGCAGCCCAAAACAAGCCACACAAAGCTCTCCCGCACGCCACATGAGAACATCAACGCCCCAGAGCAACGGGCTGTGGACGTTGATGATGACTGGGTATAGGATCGAGAGGTTATGCTGAGTACGAAGCGGATTAGTGTGACTGTGACAGACTAAGTATATTAGGACTTCGGATTCAAAATAACTACTCCGTATCCACGCTAACTCGACTAATGCCGCTTTTTATTCTTCCCTTGTCGGCAATACAGTACGGAGTACGGAGTAAACGGAAATCGTATGAGACACTTAGCTATCAAATTATGCCATAACTTAGACTGTGATTAGTGGGCATTATTCAGTTTCCTACTCACTCGAATCGTGTATAATTACTTCTTTGAGAACTTCCCAACTCCGTCAATGTTCCAGGAGAACCAAAAATTCTCATTCTCTCGGCAAACCTTGGCCTCCCCGTTGCTTTATCTTTGCCATGGAGTAGTCCTTCTCCGGGAGACAACCTGTTCCCCCATCCCCCTCCAATTGGCCCAATCCCCCACCCCCCGACGACATTCACGCAGGTCCTGATTGCTTGAGAATCAAGAGCATAGACGCCAGAAACGACGATCAGTATCTTGTTCAACCACCGTTACCACCCACCAAGGCAAGAGAGTCCCGGATGTGACGGTCAATGCATAATACTTGTAATACCCCTGTGCCGCGGCCCATGGTTGCCCACGCCTCGGGGCTGACTTGACCAAGTGTATTCCCAGTCCCTGCGCAAGTCCATTTCAGAGTTGGCTGGGTAGAACGATATCTTTCAATTCCTCGTAATGATAGATTTTGTTTTTTGTTTTTTTCCCTCTTTGTTTTTCTTTGCTTTCTGCCTTTCCTGTCCCCCTTCTGCCTCTTTACCCCTATCTGATACCAGATCCCGGTGAAATCTTGGATGAGCCAGACGGATCGGCTTTGTGGCAACGAATCCGACGCAAGTGGATCGGGGCTGGAATCGTTGGATGGGTCCACAACGCAAATTGGAGGGAGATGTAATAATAATGTGTACAGTATTTGTGTAATAATACAAGAGTCTGGCTGCACCATCAGTGACATTATTATCCATCACACCGATTGATCAATTATTCGGGGCGCTGAAACACACTCCGCATTGAGGCATTGATTGCTCTTATGCACGAGTCATCGACTTCTAGAAGATCCTCTCGTCGTTCGACTTCGTATAAACTCGATAGACATAAGAATACGCTCAATTGACCTCGATGTTAAATCTGCGAGTCTCAAGGACCCGCAAGTCGCGTTCTGCTTCGCAATTACGCAGTACATATGGAGAGACATTTGTATCGAACATCAAACCCCCGATTCCCAATCTCAGGCGTCCTTCTTCAATGCCGCAGTTCTAAACACAGTAGCAAAAGCTTAACAATTTGAACTTGGAGCAGCGAATCAGGTTCATTCTCCGTCGATTCGACTTGAAGCGTTCCGCGAAAGCTTTTCCACTCATCCTGCAACAACACATGTCTTAGTCTCGGACCTGATCTGATATCTTAGTAGATTTTTCAAAACATCAGCGAGCATTGTTCCCATGGAAGTTTTGTCGCTCCACCTTCTAAAAAAGCGCCATCGTACACATCATTCTGAGATCACGAAACTCTCTCAAGTTCGAACTTCGAATAGCCCCAGTAGCCCCCCAGTACCTGCCTCTTCGCCGCCAATAGCCACCGTCCCCGATAATTGATCCAGATGCTGTACACCCACACCCACACCAAAGCTACCAATTGCATCGCCGTTGTACCTGTGCCTGGTCAATGCTCCCCACTACCAGTAAGTACAGTACTCCGTCCATACGGAGTACATAGTACATAACCCCTCCACAGTTGTGCCATTAATATGCCTGAGACACCGCACACCCACCGGGATCGCGGGTGGCGGCAGGGATATTGTAATCCTGCGTTTGGGCGAGGGTCGCACTCGCACCAAGGATCGAGGCTTGGCCCATGATCGCCCGTCAGAAATCCTTCTGGCCTTGGTCTTTCGGGTTGTTCGGGACGTGTCTGTGGGTGCTTGATGATGGTCTGGCCAGACTTGAATACAGTAATATCTTTTTACTGCCGACCTGCCGACTTTATGAAGTACATTATGATTGTTCGGGGGTTATAAAGTACCGTGCTGCTAATCCGGGTCGCTTGTGCATGGCATTGCGGCCAGGCCAGGTGGCTTGCTGTATGTCTTGACTTCGACGCCAAGCATGTTTTGATGTCGCGGCCTTGGGCTTTGGCGGAGGCCGAGGTGAAGAACTCGTGGTCTTTTCTTGTCTTGTTCGGTTATTTCCATCAAGGAGCCGTTTCAATTCGAATACGAGGCAAGGAGCCTCACAATCTCACTCGTAGATTACTGAATTAGATAGACTTCTGCTAATACTTTAAGAAGTCTGGCCACTATATACCGCTTCCTAACAGGGTTAGGCCACTAGGCTCTTCAAGTTCTCAATGATCACTACAATTGACTATTTTAGAGCATCACCTAGGAGTAGTTGGACCTTCAGTATTGACTGCCTCACCCTTTACCTACCGACTGGCAAAGGGTAAGCTTAAAGACCGTTCAGATGACATTAATATACCGAATCAATCCATGATGGACGGTGCTTGGATCATGACCATCCACGTCGAGATCCTCACCCTGTTTCATACAACATGGCCACCGCCCCTGATCCTCAGAGTATCTACGGTCGTCATATCTCTCTATTACGGGCAGACCGCAAACACAGACAATAAGCCCACCTACTTCAGGTATACTTCGGACAATATGGTCGTTACCTGGCACCAACGAGTCATAATCCTCAACCAGACCACACCCGTTCTTATGAATCAATATGCCCGAGAAGAATATTCCTGAGTTGAGCTAAGCTGTAAATGCAAAAGCAATGACCATGCAGATATCAATCATAAATCATTATTGAACTAGAACCAGATATCAAATTCCCAGCTTCTCACATCCGCTCATCGACAATCCACTCCCGCTCTCTTACATGCCTCTTACCCGTCATCCGCGGACGAGGAGGCATCCTATCCACAAGAGAGATAGGTCGCGGTGGTTTTTCCGCTCGTTCGCGATGCATCTCTCTAATACGTCGACGCCTCGCGTGGCGGATTTCATCGGATAGTTCGACGAGTTCGTCGATATCAGCCTAGAAGACAAGGGTTAGCGATGTCTCCCGTTGTAGCACTTGCCAAGAAGGATAGAACAACAAGCTTACTGGTTCCAAAAATGAGAAGATATAATAAAACGTCCTTGTCTCCTCAAACTCATAACCGAGCCGTTCGATAGCTTCGCGGACTACCAAATCCTTTGTGATCTCCGTCCAGCGTTCATCACGGCGCTCCTTCACGACCTGCTGCTCGACGCGGCCCCGGACTTCGAGGTCTTCTTCCAGGGAGCCCTTGGGTGCGACTTCGACGACTTCGAGGGCACCGGTCATTTCAACTGCATCTTCCTTTGCAGGTGTATGAACGACAGACCACTCGTCAACGGTCTCCTTGGTAATCTTCTCAATAGGCGAGCGTTGTTTTGATCGTTTCTTGAGTATCTTTATCTCCTCCTCTATCTCGGCTTCAAGTTCAAGATCGCGGGGAAGATCCCGACGCGAAGTAGCATGGGAGGAGCTTCCTGCGATCGATGAGTCGGTTTCATCGTTGTCCAGGGACCTAGGCTTGCGGTTACGGCGTGAAGGGAGACGGTCTGTTTTCCATGGATCGTTGAAATCGAGGGATGGACCACTGGTCGGTGACACGGATTCATCTTTGTCGCGGTGTTTGAAGACGATTTCTTCCTCTGACTTGCGGCCTCGATTGTCTTTTTTGCTACTGTGGAGAATGTTAGCCGTGAAACCGCAATACACTTCAATGGGCTCACCGATGGCGGATTTCGATGTCGTCAAAGCTAGATGTCGCAGAAGATATCTCTGGACTTGGAGCCCGCGGTGGGCGGGCTGTGTCAAATCCTAGAGGCTGTTAGCACAATCCAGTACCAGGAGTGCAATCATTTTACCGTGATCAATATGCCGATGATGCGTGATAACGTCCTGATGAATTGGAGGAGCCCGAACAGGCTCCGGAGAAGAAGATGGTTCTTGCGGTGGAGACCTCCGTTTGCTCTTTCGAACGAGTATCTCGTCGCTCTCCGCACTATCCCTGCCACGCTCCCGACCTAGCTCCTCTCGGCGGATCAAAATATCTTCTTCGTCCTCGACTTCCCGGCGCCGCGGTCTCGAGCGCCTCCGCTCCCGAATGCGAATCTCTTCCTCCTCGTCCTCCCTCTCACCGGGCCAAGCGCCAGGCGGTTCTCGTGGTGGTGGCTCCCGCACATATCTCGGCTCTGGCTGGCTGGGCCGACGCCGTCGTCTCGTTTCCAGTAACCGTATCTCTTCCTCTTCTTCCAGTTCGCGGGGTGTTGGTCTGTCCTTCCATTGCATGACCAGTTCTTCTTCGAATGTCGGCTCTCCGCGGTGCCGTGGTCCCCGCGCTCGTTCTTGTTCTCTGTCATCAATAATGCGTTCTTCGAATTCTACCTCACGGCGCGACGGTCTGCGTCGAGGTCTGGACGATGCTCTGAAGTAAACTTCTTCCCGGTCATCTTCGTACACTTTCTCCATCGGTCTCAGGTCCCCCTCGCTAGCTCGCTCTCTATGCCGGATCCTCATATCCTCTTCTTCCAGATCGCGCGGCCTCCGATATCGTCGGCTGCTACGTCTTTCTCGATCCCCGATTATCAGCTCCGACTCCTCTTCCTCAACGACTTCGCGAGGCCGATGGCTCTGGCTACCGCGCCGGCGCGATGAGCGCACCCGATATTCCTCAGGGTCAGGTCCCGGTAGTGGCTCGTCCATCTCATCTCTCCCTCTTCTCACCATGGGCCCCCGATCTCTTGGCGGGGCATAGCTCTCTCGAACAAAGTCGCGCGGTGGACGGTCCCGGATATGCATGCGCTCCAGATCCTCGACGGGCGGCATTGATCTGCGTCGGTGATACTCGACATCTTCGTCGAACTCACGCTCTCGTCGACGTGATCGTGGATACCGATCTCGCTCCCGTTCGACTTCGAATTCCTCCTCTTCGAAGTACTCGCGAGGCGGGGCCCGCCGCGACATGGCTGAGATCGAAGGGAAGATTAGACGGTCAGATTAGAATTATAGGATTGAGTGGATATGTGCATCAGTTTGCAGGAATATGGGAGACTTTTGCTCTGCGCGCTGGAGTGTTGATCGGGCAAGGAAGGCGGCTATCAAGATCGGCGGGGCAAGAACAAGACAGCGCTTTGCGGGGCATTAACACGTCGTAGCCTACGCCGGCACGTCCCAAGACTTGCACAGTTCCCAAGGCTCATCGACAATGTAGAATTAGAAAAGTGAGATCGATCTCAGAGAGAAAAGGTGCAAGCCAATACGGCCGAAAAGGCAGCAAAATGTCGTGGGGGGCTGAGCAGCACATGCATACGACATACGCCAACGTCCGATGACCCCGCGACCCGCTGATGTCACACCCAAGCGGCACGACAATCAAATTCTTGAGCACACGAGGAGGGACCAAAGACTAATTTGGGGGGTAGGAACAATAGCATTCAGTCAGAGTTCGTAGGGCTGATCTGATCTGAGGATTCCGAAAATGTTTGTTTACTTGTAAACGGTGGACCTGTGAATAACTCATCCGGTTAGTTTTGCCGGTGACGAGACCAGTTTGCAGAAGAACTCTAGGGAAGTCAAGGGGGCTCTATAGGCTTACTAGAGCACGGCGCTTAAGATACAGTGGCTATATCTAGATGAATGCTATTTAGGAAATATAATCGTTGTGAATATCGAGCCACTCTCTCTCTCTCTCTCTCTCCTGTCTAGGTTGGTAATAATAATGGCGGGGCCTTGTATAAATGGGGACCTGAGATCTCGTGATCGTCGGATGAATAATGATCCGTAATCCACATCCTGGCGAGGTCTCGACCTGAACCCCAATGTTTTGGTTAGGATGCGTTCAACATGTCGTTCCTATCTTTAAATAGGGACAGTGTAGCCGCGTCCACAGCAAACTCAGTCTCCTCACTTCATGTCAGACAGAACAGGTGAATACCATCCCTAGTGGGCTCAAACTCAGTCTCCTCGCTTCATGTCAGACAGAACAGGTGAATGCCATCCCTAGTGGGCTCTTACAATGGACGATTACCAGAGCCTCGTCGTGGCTCAATTCTTCGAATCACTGCCAAATCTCTCCCAGGAATCGTGCCACCAGTTCGCCTTGCACCACATTGCCCCAATTCTTCATCCCAACACTACCGGCAAGGTAGATATCCAACCCAGCCCCTTCCAGGGAAGCATGAGCTATACCATTATATTACATACTCATTTCACGGACGCAAATCATCGCATTGCCGTCCAGTTCCGAAGCGATAAGCAAGACCTTTTCGGAGTCACCGAAGCTAGCCGCATTCATAGACCTATTGTACCTCTGGTAACATACCAGGGCATGTATGAAGGGCTCTTCGTGTATACATCTCCTTTTGCAGAAGGGACACCTTATATCAGTGTCTTAATGTCTTCCGACGATTTTCAACTGCCTCTTCAGAAGAAGATAGCGACTGTCATAGACCTTGCAGACCTCGTCACTCGAGGAGCCAGAACAAACACTGCTATATTTAACACTGCTCTATCCGACCTCACTTCTACCCTTAAGAGAATCCAACATACGGTCAATAATTACATTTTTCGACATATAACCCTCAGAAACAAAATTTTGACTTACATCAGCAAGCTCTTACTACAGCTACCCAATCTCACTACCCTCCCTATCACCCTCGCCCACCAGGATCTCGCCCCATTCAATTACCTTATCGACGACTCTACGGGCCAGGTTCAGGCCGTACTAGACTGGGACGGTGCTCTTTACCTCCCAGTTAGGTCGAATTTCCATTTTATGGATAGCCTTTTCGGGTTCATGACCCCACGAGGTTAGCAAGACACAGAAGACCGACAGGAACTAGAGCCAGCGTTTTATGATCGGGTTCTGGCTAATCTTACTGCGCAAGGGTTTGAAGGGATAACAAAAGAGCAACTAGAGTCGCAAAAGGCGATTAGGATGTTACTGTATAGTGTGGAGCGGCTTCTCAAGTTCAAAGACGAACGAGCCGAGCACTATCTAGATGGATATCTTCGAGGTTTATCTTTCATAAATAGATTCTTGTTGTCGTATTAGATCAGTACTAGACGGGACCTTGGTGCGTGGAAGCTTCAGAGTATGCCCATCCGAAAGGTAACAGTATTAAGAGCCATTCAGAAAAGTAACGAGGAATGGTCACGCCAGATCTCGCACAAAATCAAGTAACTGAGGTTTCGGTGTGGTAGCATATGCTCAATTTTCTACTTCTGCAGATATAGCGGAACGAATGCTCAGGGGGCATCATCGCAAAAGATGTAACTAAACGAGCGAGGGGGGTGAGAGTAGAGGATATTCCCAAGCATTTGCAAAACTAAGACTCTTCTTCGGCAACACCTACCAGCGGCATAACCTTACCTACATGCTCCGTATAGGGCTTTGAGTCCTGAAACACTTTGTGGTTGCCAGAGTTCATAGGGGCACAGACATTATTCCCTTTGCACTCGACAACCCCCGTTTCATTGACATGGAAGCTCCATCCAGTGATGACAGGTTCACTCGTCTTAATATTTTGTTCGGAGATGAGGCGAAGAGGAACACTGATGGTGCCCCGTCCACTAGGATGTGTGAACTCGATGAAATCTTCTCTGTCGGCAGGGTTCGGGATGATTGAGATTCGTTTCTCCAGTCTGTGAGCTTTGAGAAACTCAGCGAGGTCTGAAGCGAAGGCTGGATCGAGCTGAGTTGCCTCGCCGCTGGCATCGTACTCAAATGCCTGGAACAGTCCATTTTGGTTGAGGAACCACGAGTTAGGCGCAATCTTGTCCATGTCAATGCTCGAAAGAGCCTTTGGGACTCAGATATCAGATTCGGGCGATTAAAGCTCGTGAAACATCACAGTTCCGTCTTCGAGAGTGTCGTGACGATGGAGTAGCCCGGCTCCTAGCTTGAGATGCATGCTGTGCCTGACAAATATGTCCGCGATTGCTTTCAAGGTCGCCTTGTCCACCTCCTTCTCCTGTTCTTCGAAGGACTTGATTGCGTTGAAAGAGAGGGCATTCAAGACGGTACTCTCCACTGCAACCGCCATTTTATTAACAGGTCTCACTGTTTTATTATTGGTGTTAGCGATTACTACTTGCAGGATGGCGGTAGATCTAGTTGATGTGTCTTTCTATACACGTCGACGAGGATAGGGCAGAAATGATGCTTGAGCGATGTTGAGCAGAATATGCGATACCTTTTCGTGACGTGGAGATATGAGAAATCCCTCAACAAGCGGGATGATCAGTATGTTTTTGATGAAATTAGCGCCGGGCTAGCCTAGTCCAGGAGAGAAAAGAAAAAAGCGAAACGGAAGGAATGTCAGTACTTATCTAAGAAACAGCCGGTTAATCCTTGTCATTAGTATTGCTCGGTCTGTGGTGGGCCAACGGGGAGCCCGGTGGTCATGGGTGTGCTGAAGATAGAGGAAAACGGGAGCAAGTCCAAAATTGCAGCTAATTACAGCGGCTAACAATCCATCTTCGGAGCAGAGATCCACTCCAGCTGAGAAGAAATTGAGCTGCAACCACCTATTCTTGACCTGTCTGAACTTGGCTTCCTCGTGACGTGGCTTGCAGCGACAGTTTCGCAATGGCAAATATGCATGTGAGCACGAACGGAGTCATTAAAAAGAAGCCTGGTGGCTACATACATACTAACCATCATTGGCCATAGAACGGTCCAGCCAGCCAGTCACTCGTGAACTTATAGCCTCTGGTTTTATCAACCCTCAAAAACATGTGTGTTATTGTATCTATGGCATTGCTGACCGACCCACACGCCTTTTATACTAATGAGGCCAACATTCTTACCGTTGTTAATTGAACCCACAGACCTAGTCTTATATACACGAGGATTGTCGTGCCCACTGAGTACTGTAAAGCAAAAGCACGATTGACCCCATCGCCGCCATCCAGAGAGCCTTCTGATGCTTAGATGTCGTCGGATCCGGATGCCGCCAGAATAATTTGAAAGTAGTGGCATCCCCAGACCTGGACCTCATGCATTCAGCCCAAAATCGAATGAAATGAAAGTTAATAACCCCTTGGCTAACTAGAATCATGAAGGTGAACAAGACAAGCCAAGACTTGCGATGCTGCTGAAAACTTGTTAGTACGAGACCTTCCATGTAAAGGTGAATTCAGACTTACCGGCTGGTAAATTGTCAAAGACAAAATAACGATCGTACCAACAAAGAACAAGCCCACAATCATATGAGATAAATATGACTGTAAAGTCGATATACAAAGGTACTGTGAATGAGTGTCAGCGTAGACCTCGCGCTTATCACCAGCACGTACCTCGTTCAAAATGAGTAAAAGTAGCACGAGGCCGACCTCCATGGCAGATATTGAACGCGCGACAGATCTAGCATTGGGATTAAGAATGGCTTGTTATCA
Organism: Penicillium goetzii; assembly: GCA_037043885.1. Taxonomy (NCBI): domain Eukaryota; kingdom Fungi; phylum Ascomycota; class Eurotiomycetes; order Eurotiales; family Aspergillaceae; genus Penicillium; species Penicillium goetzii. The sequence continues at coordinate 155,282 of JAWLST010000002.1, forward strand.
AACGGTCAAATATGATACAGGTGCAAGATTTAGCGAAGCCAGAATAATGCATTGTACGTTATGCTGAAAAGCTGAGCGAGAGTCGTTTAAATTGTTTGAGAATCAAAACAGATTCTTCGGATGGAAGAAAAGAACGGTCTAAAGTATGCGATTTTCCCTCATTGACTTGTAGTGCGACGAGACCTGAGTTGTCCAACAAACGCCGCCGACGAGCGACGTACCTAGCATATTAAAGAGAGGATGGTCTATTCTCCGAAGGACTCAATAAATTAAATTACAATTACATGTACTCTCTTGAATGGCGGGGAATCGGGTTTCAAAGCTTGGCAACCTGAGTATGTATCTCATCGCGGTCATAAGTCTATTCAGATGGTAGATGTATAGATATCGCTAGAACTCCAGTGATGCTAAAAGGTATACAAGACAGTCACGCTACATCTAATCAGATGGTCACTGAAATGCCAATCGCATCTGCCCTCTCTCGGGTTTGCCTCGACCGCCCCGACCTCCTCTGCCCCGAGTATTTGAGCCTCGAGGTGTACTTGTAGCCGTTGGACGAGACTGTTGTTGCGCATCCCTCGCCTCCTGCCGCTCCTGGATTTCTAGGTCCTTGGCAAAATGCCAATCATCGTGCTCCTCTCTTTCGATTTCAGGGATGGACCGGGAACAACGGTCGCATGTATAGTGTGGCATTACATTGCCATCGACCTCCGCTTCAGAGACTGGCTCAGGAAGACCGGGGTCATCAGGATCTTCCTTGGGCTGAGGTCTCTCCTGATCGACCACAGGTTTGTCATCAGGAAGAGGTTGGGTGAAGAACCGCTTTATCCCACTATCGTCGGTCTTTTGTTTCTTTTCCGGCGGTAGTGGATCATTTAGAGGAACATCGGAATCTCGAGGGCGAGACCCGTGATTCATAGACTTGGCCTGGTCACCCCGAAGCAAGAACCCTTCAATTGCCTTGTTCTTGCTCACGCCATCCTCAAAACTACTAACGCTCAGCGACAGGTTGGAACAAGGCCAGGGTTGTCCATCTGTCATGACCTGCCGCATCAAAGTCCTCGCCAATTCGAAAAGCATACTCTCGTCAATTGTGTTCGCCGCAGGAATAGGGATCTGACGAGAGCGGGTCTGTGCAGCCCGGTGGTGCAGAGTGATCACTCGCGGACGACGTCTGTTTTCAAGCACGCCATCCTCCACAAGACGACCGTAGATATCTGCTGCAAAGATATGAAGCCACTTCTCAGCCTGATCCAACGAATTGATACTGGGCCGGAACGACTTCGCCGAGAGCATCGATTTGATCTGCGTTCGAGGATTAATTTCGGATCGATCGTCACCGCGGATAATCCCGTACAGCCATGAGGCAGTGTGATCATCCAATTTGGCACGCAGTGACTCAAGAGGCACATTGAGCAGGTCGCTCACTTTCTCGGTTCCAAAGTAAGATGTAATCTGGTCTCCAAGCTTGCCGCCTAGCATACGGATCTGGGTAAATTTGTAGCCACCGAGGAAGTGCTGGACGGCACGGTTCCGCACCACAGTCTGCTTATCAGGCTTGTTACAGGCACTGCCTAGTTTTGCAAGCATTTTGTTTCGGGCAAGGCCGGCGGAGCAGGTGTAGTTGAGATTATCCCAGACTGCCTGACGCACAGCTCGAACAATCTCCGCTCCAACAAGCATGACAATGTCATCCCAGTCGGGGTCATCTTCTTCCCGCTCGTGTAGATCGAGGTCTATCAAGCAATCTTCAGGATTCCACTGTACTGCAGTCGTGGGTGGAGGAGGTAGCTCCGCATCACGGTCCCCGTCCTGCGAGCCTGGCCGCAATTCCGGATATCTCTGGAGCAAGACGCTGTAGACGATGGGTGACAAGTCGATGAAGACTTCATCTATACTAGCCTTTTCCAGGGCAGCAGAAAGACCATGGGTCAATTGGTGGACTTCGCCGTCAGATTCATTCGTACACCACCGCTCCAACGCCTCCTTCATCGTTTTGAGGATCTTCCTCGACTCCGCCCGATACGGGTCGAGAGAAACCTTATCGGTCTTGATGTTCATAAACGCATCATCACGGTACGCCCACCGACCACCCTCCCCTTCTCGGAAAGTCGCTACATGCTGCAAAACGATATTCGGGCACACTTTGCGAGCTTCGGCCGCGGTGATCATCCGGGTGATCCCAAACGGCCGCGCGGCGTAATTGACAGCGATCAGGGAGTCCCACTGGCGCACCGCGAGCGGTGTATCGCGGGGTGTCCCCAGACGCACCATTTCACATTGTGCGTAGAACGCATCGAGATCGATGTGCGCAATTGCGCGAAGCGGGGTGGCTGTCGAGCCCTGGCGCAGGAGTTGGAGTTGGCGATGGGTGTAGCGGGAGCGTTTCACGGCATCGTTGGGCGACGCATTGGGCGGGTCTTCAGACGACATGCTCGAGACTGCAGCATGGCGACGCAGGGATTGTTGATCGCGAGGGCAGCTGTGTGTCCACGGTGAGCTATCTCAACGCGAGTCTGGGGTGTGCAGAAGCATGGCGTGTGTGCCTTGAAAGAGCTCCCGAAAAGGATTAGCGTCCTCACGTGCAGTTCTCAAGCCTCAAATTTTAGGTGTCCAGGATTCCACGGTTAGGCGATGGGAGAGAACCCACCGTGAACATTCGGATCCAATCATCAGAAGATTTACCTACTGGGCTGACTTGTTGTTTGGGACACTTCTCGGGAACTATACTCAGGGGATATCTACAGTATGACGCTATCCTCGAAAATAATTCAGGGCTACATCTCATCGACGGTGGTATCTGCAGTCTGCACAGCTTGATGCCCAGTCCACATTGATATGGCCGGTGTGTGTTTATATGGACCAGGCATCCTCCCTCCCCCCCGCGAGTGTCAGGGCCACATTCCTTTTTCCCACATGGTTCAAAGTCAAATTACTCGTCAGTTTATGAGAACGCAAGGTTGTTTCTTTTTTCTCCTGCCACCGATCAAAAATGCTTGTGGCAAACCGAACCTATTCGAGACGACACCACCCTGGCCAAGTGCATCTGAAAATTTCCTTCGTTGACTGTTGGCTCTCCGATCCATCAGAGTCATCATGCTGACACAGCCGATCGCTGAGTGGCGCCCTTGGGAGTGTACGATGCCCAAAGCCACGCATTCGTGCCCAACGCCCAACCGCACCAACACCCGCTGGTGGCAACGTCTTCTGGCCGCAGCTCTGCTGGACGGAGATCATTGGCTGGCAGGTTATCTTGCAGTGGTAGCGGGGGAGGATCATCCACCCTTTCCCATGCCCCTTCTCAGGGCTGATTCGTCCAGCCTGCAACCCACACGAGCCTGTCCATGTCGACGAGATCCAGCACGACCTGTTGCTGGACTGCAGATTCGAACCGGGTTCCCTGATGGTGGTGGTCTGGTCTCTATCATTATTGACCGCTCTGTCTCTTGTTCTCTGCTTTTCTTGCGGGATCCACTCGAGGTCTAAGTGGAGATCCACGTCCATTCAGCCCAAAGGGCACAGACTGAGTAGCAATCCAAGCTGTGATGGGGGATCGGCCTAACCCTGGCCTCTGTAATTTGTATCCATGGTGGTGCTATGAGTAGTAGTGTGTCTCGTATCTGATGGAGTCAAAAAAGGATTTTGACTCGAGGTTCAAATTCTGGTTCTGGTGCCTGACCAAAGAGAGGAGGGGGGAGGAGGTCCGAGGTGGAAACTGCATCGACTCAGGCGGCTACCAGCATCAGAGCATGAGGACCAGCAGAACAGGGCTGGTCCAACAGAGTCACACAGGGCTGTCTAAGCCAGATTTGACCATGCATGCCTCTGGACCTGGTTGCAAGATGGATATTGGCTGGTGCAAGGCTGCTGGATGAGGTGGTCGGAGTGGGGGAGTCGTGGCACCAGCCCAAAGGACCCAAAACGAACCAGACGGCCCAACCGCCCGTCGTCTTTCGTCTGCCAGTCTGCCACACTTTTGCCCTTCCCTGCGTCGCCCACTTTAGTTCGCCCCTCTTCCCCCGTCTCTTCTGTTTAGTTCCCTTTCTCCTCTCCTTCTTTCTTCCTTCTCTCTCTCCAACTTTCAATCCATCCTCATCCCCCTCTCTCCTCCTCCTTCCCTCTCCCTACCTCTTGGGATCTCTGAAAAAGAAAAGCAGGAACCAAGTGGATTTAACAGTGTGGTCGCACTGAATATCAACCCAGAGGATCTCACCCCCCCTCCTCTGCCCTCCGGTCCCGCTTTCATCTCCCGAACCGCCTCTCCTCCAACCTGTCCTCTTTTGATCACCGAGCCTTGCAAGACTTGATTCAGTCGCTTGGCTTATAGTGAACGTCCCACGGATTCTCTCGATTTGCCCAGGATATATTCTCTTTTGCCGGATCAACCAGAACCCAAGGATCTCCAGGATTTTCCGGACGTGTTTTTGACCCATTGGACGCCATCCACTCTCCCGACCAGGACTATCAGGACTATTCCCAGGATTTTTCTACTCTACTGGCCACTCTCCCGGGACTGCTCTTGACATTCATCCGGATCCGAAGCCAAAGAAACCCTCTGATTCATCTAAAGTGGTGAAGGATTTCGACCTTGGATTCTGTTTTCTTGCCGGTCGCCTCATAGAACACCCCGTACTTTCAATATAATTCACGGACACAAACACATCACCACCCGCCGTTTTCTGTCATCTGTCATCTTCCCAAAGGATTTTTTTCAGCACTGCCCGGATTTTTTTTCATTTTCTTCTCTTGGCCCGTCGGAATTAAAAATCCACTTCTGAGGATCTTTCATCTGGACAATACCCTCAGGACCCATAATGACCGGCCGTCAAAATGAATACTTCATCCCCGGCGATGGAATCAGCCGCGAAGTGATCCAAGCAGATATCTGCCGCTACCTTGGAAACGATGCGCTCGTGAGACCTGGCAACCATAGTGTCCGTCTCCTACCCTTCTTCTTTCTGTTGTGTGTATGCTGTAACCTCGATCGTGGTAACTGACTCATCCCACAGGGCCGCCAGGGATTCTTCATCCGTGCTTATCGGAATCTCACATCGGTAAGTTGAGACTATTCGACATCAGAACCACAAAAATGGATTCGCAGGAGCAAAAAAGAACAAACCATCTGACCGAAGGACCGGATTTCTATAGGAGATGATTGCTGATCTGAAGGCTGACTCCGCCCGTTGGGAAGCGGATGTCTCGCGTCGGGCTGACCTAGGCTATCCGAGAGGTAGTTACATTCAAGATGTGAACCCATCTCATGCCCCTAACACTGTCCCAGCAAACTATGCTACCTCGGCCATCCATGAGGTTCGCCAACAACAGGGGCCTTCCCCTTCCACATACAGTGCAGCTCCTGCACAGCCCTACATGGACCCTTACTCCCAAAGTCCGTACAGCGGATCCCAGAGTGCTCCTTACCCCAACCCCTCTTACACATCCACCCACTCCCCCTATGGACAAGGCCAAGCTCCGTACCCTCCACCCCAAGTCACCTACTCTGGCTCCCAGCAACCGGTCGTGACCACGGCGGACATCCATCCTTCTTCTTACACCTACTCGGCAACTGGCCCAACCTATGGAGGTTACGAAGGCGGTCCCCGCAATGCTCCCAGATACCCGGGACCTGGTTATGATGCCGAGTCGGACTATTCTCCCGTGACTTCCGGGATAGCATATCCTGCTTCAACTTCTGCCGCGGATTCCCGGATGTCCGGTTCAATGGAGCCCAGGTATACCCCGGAATACGAGCGCAGTAGGCCTCAACCAACCAGGGAAAGGGATCCGCACCGCGGACGGCGGTAAATTCAGAACAAGAAACATGGCAGTCTTGCGCATGCATGATATGATGACCTTTTCTTGCATTCTCCCCACACCCTCTTTTCTTCCCTTTCCACTGTGGCCCACTCGATGAATTTCTTTCCTCCCAATCGGACAACCCAAGATGTATCCTGGGAAATAATGATGTCGACGAAAACTCCTTTAAAAATATTTTGCTGGACAATCCTCTCCGCTTTCTCAACTTCGTCGGCCATGTCATTGTCGTGTCTTTTCTCAAACCAGTGGGAATGCCTTTTCTCTCTTTCCACCATCCAGGGAATTACCAGATTGGGCCACAAGTCATCCACAATCCCATGGCCCCGTCGGGAGCATAATCCTATAATCCGTCGGACATACCAATTTTTCCACTTGTCACGGACTGGATCTCCCGCTGATGGAAACATCTGGCCTCGGTCTTCTTGGGCATATTCATCGAACTCTTGTGAACTTTCCTCTTTTAATTACCTTGCACTATCGTGCAACTGGCCGGTTAGGAGTAGGAGCATTGTGCGTTGATACGAGTTTCATTACGAAAACGGCGGCCTTTTGTTTGGATTTGAGCTCTTTGTCCCGGCTCTAATGACCCTTCCAGATATACTCGCCGTCTTCGGGGTTTCCATGTTTCTTTTGCCTCGGGTTTGCTTTATATGGTGTACAGGATTATATGTGTGTTTAGCATTGGTTTTGATCCTTGATTCCTTTCTCATCTGTCTCTTTTTCCTTTCTCTTTTTTTCTTTTTGATCTGGACTACCCTCGGTCGGGGCACTGGGGGTTTTGTCTTCATGTTTACTTTTTCTTTTCATTTTCCTTCCGCTGGCTGTTGGGAGAGACTGCTTTGATAAAGCGATGCTGATGAACTGAACTACATGTAGATATGAGCATATACGGCGTTATTCCGTCTTGTGGTTGACGCTTGGGCTTTTTTTGGATGATTGGTTCTATCATCTTAATGGAACCACACCTTGGAGTGTTCACTCTGCTCTGTTCATGTCTCTGGAGATATTTAGCATAGAGTGGCCTCGGCCTGATCTAACCGTAATATACTCAATAACGTGCAAGTCCTCAGGTTTAGCTACTGCTGTATGAATCTAGTCCGTGTTGAACAGCTCTGATCATTCTCTTTATCAAAGTTCAGGAGGTTGGCTGTGTAATGACCATCCATCCACCCTTAGACATTTCTCACGGGGTCCTTATCGACAAGACATTCAAAACTGGCGCGCAGATTTTTGGCTTTCCTGTAGGCTTGTCTCTCTCTCTCTGAGCATCAGACCTCGTCCATGAACTTAGATCTGACGTTTTCAAATGCTTATCCCCGCCCGGCGATTTAAATTGAAAAGCATGGGCTGATACGCAAGTTTTTACACATTGGAATATACACCGCCCTACGAAGACGCAGATTGAACAAAAGAAAGCGACTCAGCGTTGGCTATATGGCCACTCTCAAAACATAGTACACACACTGCAGTGCGACGATCTTGGCACCCGACTATGCCGAATCTGCATGCAAATAAAGATTGGTATCAAAGCGCCTCTTCAGAGAGAGAGAAACGACCAACATGGAATCGCTCCTCGTCAACGGCAGAGACTGGGCAAAATCCCTGCCGAAGACCTCAATTGTGCAGGCGGCATCGCTAAAGCTTCCATTTTCTTCCCACGTCGGTTGAATCATCCATTCCTCCTCAAGGCAAAAGAAGTCGAGAACGGCCTTTTATATTATCATGTGGCTCGTTGTTCGCTCGGTTCGGTCGCTTTTCTCTTAGTCCTCGTAGCCCTGGGGAACCACGCGCGGACCCTTGGGAACTGTGAGATTAAGATCGCGGTTAGTCTCAAGGAGCCAATTGATGTTCCGGCAATCCAGACCGGTTATCACAGAGGGAATCGGAGGATTTGCATGCTTACTGGGATATGTCATGGGGATAGGCTCCGGGTCAACGTCACCGAGAGCCCGACGGAGCGGGGGAAGAGTGAAGAGCGCGACGGGTCCCATTGAGCCGATCAGCAGGGAGTAGAGGATCGCAGGCTTCTCGTGAGAGGCCCAGCGGATGTACCGCAGGGGAGTCGACCAGAATTGAGGGGTAGACATGGCGATAGACCGGGTCGGACGTCGACGGGTCGTTCGGGAGGAGTTTTCTATTGGAGAAGCGGTTTAGGAAGCCCAAAGGCAACAGACGACACAATTCTTGAGAATTTGAGTCGAAAATAACGAGTACCACCCAGGTATTGGTTGGTGGTCGAGGGTGAGCGGCGGGGGGAGGTTCAAAATCGGGAGGCCGTGGGGAAGAAGTGAAGTTCGACGTTCGGAGATGCGATGGATCCAGCGAGTCTTGGCACCGTTCCCATTAACACGTCGCCCTTTCGGGTGATCTATACATCTCCCGCCTACGTCCCCTCTTCAACCCACCTTCTCTTTTCCTTTTTTTTGTCCTCTCCATTTTTTTTGTAGCTGGGCATCCGATCCGCTGTGCGGAATTATTCCAAAATGCGGTGGTGCCTTGCGTTGCTTGTCTGCTGTTTCTTGGCTGCGGTAAATGCTCTGAGTAGCTCCGGCAGCCGTCTGTTGGTTGTCCTTGACGAGTCCACAGAGAAGAGCGCCTACTCGACGTTGTGGTCGGATCTGGAAGGTAATTGGACTTTGAATTCGTCGGTTTGAATCAATCTAATCAGTCAATTAGGTCGCGGATACGATGTCTCCTTCGAATCGCCCAAGAGCGACAAGCTGTCCCTCTTCCAGCATGGCGAAAGAGCTTACGACCACCTCCTGATCCTTCCTCCCAAGTCCAAGGGTAGGCACCCAGCTCTCCGAGGTGTATCCTCCGATGTGTATCAAAACCAATTGGCTAATTGATCCAGGTCTCGGCCCCAACCTGACCCCGAAGAACATCCTGGAATTCCTGAACAAGGACGGCAACATCCTCCTCGCCCTCTCCGGCAAGGCCTCCACCTCCAGCGCCGTCAGCTCCCTCCTCCTCGAAATTGATATCAACCTCTCCAATGACCGCTCTGCTGTCGTTGTTGACCACTTCAACTACGACACTGTCTCGGCCGCCGAGAAGCACGATGTCCTGCTCCTCCAGCGACCTGGACCTCTTCGCCCCGACGTCAAGGCGTTCTTCGATGGCGAGGGAGTCCTTGCCCTGCCCCGTGTGGCCCCCCAGACCCTCGGCAGTGACAGTGCCCTTGTTGCACCTATCCTGCGAGCACCAGCCACTGCCTACGCCTACAACCCGAAGGAGGAGATGCCCGCGGCCGAGGATATCGAGGCGACAGGCTCCCAGTTGAATGTGGTTTCGGCCATGCAAGCTCGCAACTCTGCCCGTTTCACTGTTCTCGGCTCCGTTGAGGCGCTGGAGGATCAGTGGTTCTCGGCTTCGGTCAAGGCCCCCGGCGGCAAGAAGACTCCCACCGTTAACCGCGAGTTCGCCAAGCAATTGACTGCCTGGACATTCAAGGAGACTGGTGTCCTCAAGGTTGAGAAGATTGAGCACCACCTGGCCACCGAGGGCGAGGTCGCCGCCGAGGATCTGAACCCCAAGATTTACCGCATCAAGAACGAGACCGTACGTGTTCCTGAATTTCAAGTTTTTGAGTATCTGATCACTAATTGCCTGGTCTAAAAACAGGTCTTCAACATTGAGGTGTCCGAGTACTCCTACGACAAGTGGGTGCCCTTCGAGGTCCCCAGTGAGGACGAGCTGCAGCTGGAGTTCACCATGCTCTCGCCCTTCCACCGCCTGGCTCTCGAGCCCACCAGCCGCACGGAGACGAGCACCGTGTACAGCACTCAGTTCGTGACGCCGGACCAGCACGGCATCTTCTCTTTCCGCGTCAACTACAAGCGACCTTTCTTCACCAACATCGAGGAGAAGCACGAGGTGACCGTGCGCCACTTTGCGCACGACGAATACCCGCGCAGCTGGGCTATCAGCGCTGGCTGGGTCTGGATCGCCGGTCTGTGGTCGGTGATTGGAGGGTTCCTGGCTTTTGTTCTCGTCTGGCTTTACTCGGCCCCTGCTGCCGATAAGGTTAAGAAGACGCAGTAGATCTGTATTACAATTGTACTGTCAATGATGATGTGGATTCGTTTGTTCTTGTCTGATGTGTCGTTATCACTATACCCAAAAGGGCTGTGTAGATTTGATGCTTCTAGCCCAAGGCCTTTGTAGCTTAGAATCGGAATCTCTTTGCATAAACTTTGGCCACCCAGTGTATGTACCCAGTGTCTTATTTCAGATTGGAGATTGCGCCATAATGTAGAAAAAAAACAGAACTCCAGACCATGCCAGCATGAATCAAATCAACCTCTCCGTATAGAATACAACGCAATCGAACTCTCTGATGTCCACAATTGCGAGTCATGCATATCTCTTCTTCCCCTGACGTATCCTCGAGAAGACGCATTGCGCTCCTCACAGTCCACGAGTTTTCTCCGGGTCCATTTGTACCTCGTCACCACTGAGTTCCTTGACGGATGTGTAGGCTGGCCGTCCAGCGTACAACTGCCCAGACGAGCTCGTCTTCTTCTCGTCCATTTCCTTTGCAACCGAGATGGGGTGGTTTCCGCGGAATCGCTTGCGCATATCGATCATGCCGCGCCTAGATCAACAGAAAAACATCCAGTTAGCAACAATTCTCTTGTCTGGTCTTTCTAGACATGTCCTCCAAGCCCGGTGTCACGGAATCGATCCACTCACTTGCACTCGCTGAACCCTTTGCGCAGCTGTTGACACTTCATGGGCAACTCCTCGGCAAGCGGCGACGCCAAACATTCACGTGGTGTATGCCGCTGGACCATAATGCAATCCGACTCCTGCAGGCATTGAGCCAGCGCCTCTCCTGTTTGGCGGTGGCATGCGGTTAGCCCATATGATCTCGATGGCCGTGGCTGCCGTGTACGTGATACAGGGTCCGAGGTCGGCTTGCAACACTAGAAGCGGTGCAACTTACTGATATCCTGACACGAGCTGGGCATGATGATCTCAAGTGAACAATGTCCAGATGTCCAGCGCGAATGCACTCGGTAGACTGACTCTCCGGCAAATTCGGGCGATCATCCATCACGCTGCTGATTGGCCCGAGGACGGAATCTCCCCGGATGAGGTAAGCACTACCTAACTTTCACATGGACATGACGTCGCGGGCGCAAGTTCGTGACTTCTGCTTCTTCCTAGTCGGATGTCTGTCTGCTCTAGATAAGAAACAGTTCTATGAGACAGAGCGGTCGCGACTATATGCATAGCTTTTAGGCGTGTCGCTTCTCATCATGGCGCGTGTTCCCCTGATTGGGAGACTCTTCTGGTATGTCCCGCTCTCGAACGCATCGGGCACCCTACACTTCGTGGTGAACTAAACATGAGCTGTAGGTTCGAATACCTGGCGCTTTTTGCGTCCTTGGTGCTTGTTCTACTCGAAACCGTCATTCATCTTATTACTTTTTGCCTTCGTGAGTGGATTGCCTCGCAATGCCTTGACGAGGTTAGACTGCTAACCTACATCTAGCAACGCCGATTATCCGTTTCTGTTACGATCAATCGAAGTCGATTTTCAACAAATTTATCTCCACTGAGCCTCGAGAAACTCGAACAAAGGAGGAGATTCTTGCAGCCTCGATTGCAGATGCTTCGGATTTCATCGAGATATGCTCGCTTTTCGGGTATGAGGCAGAGGAGCATATCGTCCAAACTAGAGATGGATATCTTCTGGGACTACACCGGTTGGCCTATCGGAAGGGTGAAGAGAACATGCGGGTCAATCAGGGCGCTGGCGGACTCAGCAAGAAAGTCGTTTACCTCCACCATGGCCTTCTCATGTGCAGCGAGGTGTGGGTTGCCCTGACCGACGAGCAGCGATGTCTGCCATTCCAGCTGGTTGAAAAGGGCTACGATGTGTGGTTTGGGAACAACCGTGGCAACAAATACGCGAAGAAATGTGTGCAGTTCTCGCCTGGCTCGAATGAGTTCTGGGACTTTTCGATCGATCAATTCGCCTTCCACGATATTCCTGACAGCATTGAGTACATTCTTGGCGTGACCGGCCAACCATCGTTATCCTATGTCGGATTTTCGCAAGGTACAGCACAAGCTTTTGCAACACTGTCCATTCATCCTCTGCTGAACCAGAAGGTTGATGTCTTTGTGGCACTTGCCCCTGCGATGGCTCCTTCGGGACTACGCAATCGCATTGTAGACGCTCTGATGAAAGCGTCGCCCGATTTCTTGTTCCTGCTTTTCGGCCGTCGCAGTATACTATCATCGACAACCATGTGGCAAACAATCCTATACCCGCCAATCTACGTCCGCATAATCGACATGGCACTATCAGCCCTTTTCAACTGGAAATGCCGCAACATCACCCGAACACAGAAACTGGCCGCCTATCTCCACCTGTACTCCTTCACCAGTACCAAATCCGTCGTCCATTGGTTCCAAATTATCCGCAACAAGAACTTCCAATTCTTCGACGACGAAACTCACGCCCCCTTCAGTGTCGTCGCGAGTGAGCGTTTCTATAAGCCTGTCAAATACCCGACCCGCAATATCAAGACACCAATCGTACTCTTGTACGGTGGCAGTGACAGCCTGGTCGATATCAACGTTATGCTTCGGGGCTTGCCACGCGGTACAGTCGCCAAGGCTATTCCTACGTACGAGCACCTCGACTTTTTGTGGGCTGAGGATGTTGACCGCCAAGTGTTCGGTCATGTCTTCGATGCACTCGAAACGTATAGTCGAAGTGCGGTTGATCCCACCGAACCTGCACTACTTGAGGCACGTCAGGGCGGGGGGATGCTCGTTGACGGACGTGCTTCCAATACTTCGGCGCCGCGAATCCGTTCCAAGGAGGCGATGTTGACTGGTGCTTCATGAATCTTGTTTCATAGATTGATCTCGTTTACTGCGTTCGTTTTCTTGGTGTGAATCGTCTGTTACTTTTGCACATACCCCATTTTGTATACTACATTGATTCGTTCTCTACATCGGCGGTCCCATGCAAGAATAGACCTGCAAATATACAATGACATAACCTCGTTTTCGTATCTATCCAAGCCCAACGGGTTCCAGATCTTCCCATTCAATCTAAGCTAAAGATGTTAGTTTTAAAAGCTCCTTCCGAATTCCAAAGCACTAAATAATATCATTGCATTTTTATGGTCGCTACAATCCAACTGAGATGTCACCTGAACAAATCCCGTTCGAATTTGCGACCTCACTTCCAGTATTTTTGATCATCTGTCTGATCATCTGTCTGATCATCTGTCTGATCATCTGTCTGATCATCTGTCTGATCATCTCTCTGATCATCTCTCTGATCATCTCTCTAACCATATTCCAACCAATCATCCTGACCATCTTTCTGACCATCTCTCTAAACAGCTCTCCATTTCTGATTGGACAGTCAAGATCAATATTCGGAATGACGTTATCTGATTGGTCGAGAGCCACAACTACACAACAACATGACCTCCTCCTTCTTTTTTCCTTCCCAAGATTTATCCCATTCATTCCCATGGTTCGTTCATTACAAGCTAACAGTCTAACCAGAACAGATTCATTTTCCATCGGTGATCACGTTAAATCTGAGAGCATAATCTCTCAATTGACTCGAAATCAAAAAGCTCCGAAACGTGATGGCTAATCTTGGAGTTTCTCCAACTAAAATCCGTCAATTCTAACAACATAACTAGCTAACTCGAGTATAGGACCGAAACAGACAGATACACATACTAGGACTCAGGGTAAGCACGACCCTAACACGTCAGGAAGCACTAAGCGGGACCGGGTTATTTAGATACCTCCCTGCCCCCCGAGTTTCTTCAAGTTCTTATACCTACACCAGTAAGGTTCTTAAGCATCATGTCTGCACCCCCAAGCTTTTCCACAATGCCCTCAAGCTCCTCCAGCGCCGCCGCCACTCCCCACCAACTTGGCCAGTTGCCCCTGTACACCAAGGTCGAGTACCAAGCCGGCAAACTGGTTATCCCTCCAGCGAGAGTCGCTCTCTCCGACGAGCTGCTCTTCCTCATTGACGGTTCCGGGATTGCTGGCAAAGCCAAGGGCATGTACTGGCCAGCTGACTACGATCATAATGGAGAAATCAAGCCGACGCGTGTCCCTCGTGGAAAACCCCCCATCGCCTGGACGCACGGCCTGCCATCTCTGCTAGTCAAAGGTCGTTACTATGCTCTCATTGGTGGCAAGGCTGCACAAACCCCAGGAGCTTGTTGGATACTGGCTTTCAAGAACAGCGGGAACCTCAAGCAACACAAGGGCTACCACGCCGGCCTCGTTTTCGCGTCCGGTGACATCCTCTTTCCCCCTGACACCAGCCAGTCCGTCCAGGGCACGTTGAACACGGCGTATCTCGAAGCCCAAGGTACGACATACTCTCTGGGGGGCGGTGATAAACCTTGTGAGCTTACGGATCCGTGACGGACCAAATGATGTGTGAAACAGCCAACCCTCGAAAGGCCCAATACACACACACCCCCCCCGCAACCATGTCAACCAGAAACGTGGATTCGACCAAGGTCAAGAAAAGACCAGCCCTTGAGGAGGCCGGGGGGGTTCATCCGAACCCCAACCCACTGGAAGGAATGGTAGAGTCCATTTCGCATCTCCCTCCCTTCGCATGAAAGATTCAACTAATTCACTTATAGCATAGAGTCATACTCAAATCCTCTACTATAGCTCAGTTGAGGATAAAGAAAACCCTCTTGGTTCCTGCGTGGCAAAAATGACCCGGGAGGCGACGTCGCTACGTTACGATGCTGAGCGGAGAATAGCCGCCAACGAAGGCGGCTTCGGCATACTTGCGGAAACGCGTGCGATGCGCGATCGAATCGAGAAACTTGAAACCCATTGCCAAAAACTTGAAATTCATCGCCAGAGCCATCTGGATCTCCGTCAAAGGGCCATTTCCACATGGAGGCCGGGTCTGGTCTGTTCTTGTTGTTTCTTGTCTGGTCTTTTGAGTGGTCTTTTGAGTGGTCTTTTGAGTGGTCTTTTGAGTGGTCTTTTGAGTGGTCTTTTGAGTGGTCTTTTGAGTGGTCTTTTGAGTGGCCTTTTGAGTGGTCTTCTATGTGATCTTTCTGTCTGTTCTTCTGTCGGATGTTTGTTCTATTCTGTTTTTTGTCTTGTACAATCATGTTTGAACCAACAGTATCAGCAATCCATCTGCTATTCCTTTCTAAAGTTTCTAGTGTCTCAAGCACCTCAATGAATTCTTTGTATTCAAGACAAATGAATACATTCACGCGGCCAAATCCACCAAGATTCCGGCTTCGATGTAGAGTAGCCTGCTGGACCAGGACCTAAGAAATAGGCCTCTGTCATCCTCAACAAAAAGGACGGATTCTTATTTTCAAGGTTATCACGAAGCCTTCCTGTAATTCCTGCTGTTTCATCCACCGATAGTTCCACATCTCGGTAGGTGGTACAGCAACTACACTCCAGCGTACAGTGTCCGATGCCTTTCTTCCGCTCAGAATCCAAATGACGCCGACCACAACATCCACAACTCCGACTGCAGCAACCCCCTCGATCGACGCAGTCTTTGACAAGCTCCTTTCGCATGTACCATGCCCCGCTCTCTCTTAGCAGATCGTAGTTCTGTTTCAAGGGCCGCTCAGGGATCATCTGCTCGTATTCATAGAGCTCGAACTCTTGTTTCCAGCACTTTCGCTGGAGTTGCTCCAGCTCGACCTCCCAGTTGACAAGCTGAGACTTATCATTCTCAATGCTTGCAGCTTTCTCAAGAGCTTGGACTCTCTTCTTTATCATCTCCACCCGTTGGACTATGGCTCGGAGACTGTGCTCGGCGCAGATAACTTCCACGAATAAATCGCGATGGTACTTGAGATCGGGACCATATTGAATGCGGTACCAGTCATCGATTGGCCGGTAATTCCTTTCATGATCCCATTTGGGTGGGTTTGCATAGTCGGCTACTGGTCTGAATGCTTGGCCAGATTTTTCGAACTTGTTGTCGGTTAGCAATCTCGAATACATCGTGAGAACGTCCACTGAGGCGCTTTGGTTTGATGTGTGATAGGAAGGATAATTTGACAAGATGTGAGAATCAACGAGAGAAAAATTTCCAGAGGAAAATAAGATAGGGCTATGACTGATAGGGCTATGATTGAGGAATGACTCTTAGATTTTGCTGCTCAGGTCTCTAACCCGCCGCCCCAAATAACTAGCGTAATAGAGACCCAGACATAAGGTTGTCAATTTCCTCGCTTGTTTTTTCCATTCTGTTCATGATTTTGATTTGGTTTGGTTTGATTTAGGTCTTTATCCAATAGTAGCTCGAGGTAAAAGACTTCATGGTCTCATGGAAAGCTTTCTGATATGTCAATGTGCTTCTTCAGTAATTCAGGAGCCTAAAGTACTAGTGACTCTCATTGCGATATCAGGATTCTAGTTCATAAATGCACCTCCAGAAACATGGAATGTCTGACCAGTCAACCACTGCGAGTCCCGACTAGCAATTAGAGCCGCCACGCCCGCAACATCCTCCGGAAGCCCTACACGACCCAAAGGCGACCACTTGGAAAGTAAATCCTCAATCTGCTTCGCAGTCATATCCTTCCCACCGGGGATATACTTGGGCGCATTATGATCATACATATCAGTTTTCACTCCGCCAGCCGCAATGACATTGACAGTGATATTGCGAGGACCAAAGTCCACCGCTAGACACTTTGCCATACCGAGAATGGCTGCCTTGGACGAGGCATAGACCGCGTGTCCGGGGACGCCCTGTGAAAAACGAGTCAGAATGGGAAATACCTCCTTTCGATGTTCAATTCTCACCTTCACCGCAGAAATAGAAGACGTCAACATGACCCGCCCAAAATCCTCCATATACTTGTACGCCTCCTGCGCAACAAAATACTGACCCTTGACATTAACCGCAAAGACACGATCAATCTCATCACCAGTCACTTCACCCAGGGGGCCGAAATGTTCAATCCCTGAGTTACTCACGACGATATCCAGACGGCTGAATTCGCGCTTGACAACCTCGAACATGGTGCTTACTTCGGCCTCGTTGGAGACATCGGCTTTCACTGTGATGGCGCGGACGCCGTGGGTCCGGACTTCATTTGCGACGGAGTCGGCGCCGGTGGAGGAGGAGACGTAGTTGATGGCTATGTCTGCTCCGCGCTGGGCGAATTTTATCGCGATTGCTGCGCCGATGCCGCGGCTGGCGCCCGTTACTGGAGAGGAGATGTGAGTTGAATTGGCTATTTGGATTATAGTTGCATTGGGTAGAAGTAAAAATTTCATACCGAGGGCGACTTTGCCGGTGAGTTCTTTGTTTTCGGCCATGTTTGCGATGGATGTCTAAATAGGACGAGAGGTTGTTTTGTACACAATTAAGGGAGGAAGATTGCGTAGTGCAGGGAAATTGTCGTATTTATACGATGCAAGTTTTCGAGGTAACCCCCGCTGTATGTACAAGGAGAACTATCGGTGAGAGAGAGCTGCAGCTCTCTATAGCCTGTCATTTCCAGTCGTCTTCCCTGCTGCATGCATACCGCGCAAGGGCGAGGACGGGTGGCCTGCTTGTCTCAATATTGGCCATTATATAGCATCTTCGTCATACAGCAATTGCGCTGGCATTTGCCTCACTATCTAGATTTGCGTGCATAAAGTACAGATAGTGCTAGCTTAGATCTAGTTGCGGCGGGCGATAGGTGCCATTGGAGAATCAGCGTAATTCATACAAATTTGACCAGCAACCGGACTCTATGTATAAGGTCTAACCTGTCGAACTGCCACTGTACTACATCTTCATGATTGGTGTACAGCCGGACTTCCTCACTATCTAGCCAGCATCCAAGTACAGCCCGATGGATAATACTCGTGTTCCAATCTCAAGTACCCTCATCTTGAGATCCTACTTTATCAAACAAAAAGCATTCATATGCTTATTCATTCAATTCGAATCCAATCCGTAACTTCAAACAACGTACATACTGAGAACATAAAACTAGGGGATTGCTGTCTGCCATCATCTAGTACTAATCACAATCACCCACCCAGCCAGAAAGGCAAAAAGCCCGGACAAATAGTAAATCGCTCATCAAAGAGAATAGAGAAAGAAAAAAACACAGTGCCCATACCCGGGCATGAGTTAACCCCCGACCTGACCAACCCCCTTGGGAAAATAAAACACACAAGTCACGGTGGAACGCCCTTGCCCGGAGACCGCTTCATAGAGCTGCCGGGGAAGAAAACAAATTTTTTCTGGTTACATGGAGCAGAATTACAGAAGGACAGACATGTGAGGAGAGCCAAAACGTATCAATAAATCAAGATGGAGGAGAATGTGAGGTGGTTTCTTCAATCTTCATCAGCGTCAGCGCCGTTCACAGTGCTTGTGGCGGCGCTAGTGGCACTTTCGGCATTGGGATTGTTGAATGTAAGCTTCAACTTGGGCTGTCCAGGGGTGCCGGTCGTTTGCGGAGTTGCGGTGCCAGAGGCAGCACCTGCTGACTGGCCATCGCCAGCAACAGAGTCGGAGCCATCGAAGTTGGCGAATTGAGGGTGGTCCGCGGTCAACTTCTTCAATTCGCTCACGCATTTAGCCTGTTCGTATGTTAGTCAAAAACTCTATCGACAAGTGAATGAACGTCAGATTGAGGGAAATACGTACCTCAATGTCATTGGCATCCTGGAACAACAGACTTCCATCCTCGTTGAATGTCCGAGCATTCTGGCAAAGAAGGTGGATGTCGTCCCGGAACTCCTTCAGGCCCTGGTAGTCGTCACGCTTGATTTTCCTCTCGATCATCTCCACGGCAATGGGATTCTGGATGATTCTGTAATAGTCGGGATACTGCGAGCGGGGAGGAGGCTTCATGAACGGCTCAATGATCGAACGCAGAACCGTGCCTCCTTCCTCACCATCAGAGTCGTCGAGCTCCACCTCTTCGGTCATGTCTTTCAAAGACTGGATCACACTGTTGACGATGTTGGTCAGAATTGACCGGTCGGAGCTGCTGAGAGTATCCGGAATCTTTGGCTGGCGACCCCTCTTGCGCTTGGGCTGTGGCGTCTCCTCTGCGACTTCTTCGGCCTTGCGTTTAGTGGGAGCAGGACCACGACGACGCTTCCGTGGAGGAGTCTCGTCATTCTCGACAGGTTCGGGAGAGGATTCAACCACTCCCTGTGCCTTGAGCTTCCTCTTCTCCTTTCTGACCTTGCGATCTTCTCGTTCCTGCAAGTACTGCTCAACCACGTCATCGATTGAGGCGCCGGTCTCCTCGCATTCGGCCACGAGTTTGGTCCACTCCTCAAGCGGAATGTCATCATCATACCGCTTAACCTTGCGCTCACGAGCGCCACGACCATAAACCTCGGTCACGGGCTCTTCGGTAATTGGAGCGTCTTCTTGCACGTAGATATCGGGCAACTCCTCATCACACATCAAACGAGGATAACGACGGCCGGGACCATATTCATCAGTTTTCTCACGCTCTCTGTCCATTTGCTGGAAGATGGCAAGCTCCTCTTCCGAACGAGCCATGATTTCGTTCAGGTCATCATCTTCCATCTCCTCCTGGTCACCGAGCTGTTCTGTATCTTCCGTAGACTCCAAAAGGGTTCGGAGGAATTTGTCTCGCTCTTCGTTGGTGGACTTGTTGTCGAACTTTCCGGCCTGGATGACCTTGCCGTCCATGTCAAGCTTGAATTGTGCACGTTCCAAAATCTTCTCCTCAACGGAGTTGGAACTGATCAGTCGCAAAATGCGAACCTCGTTCTTCTGTCCAATACGATGGGCACGATCCTGGGCTTGCAAATCCTGGTGAGGGTTCCAATCTGAATCGTAAATGATGACGGTATCGGCGGTCTGCAAGTTCAGACCTAGACCACCGGCACGGGTGGAAAGCAAAAAGCAGAAGTACTCAGAACCGGGTTCATTGAAAACTTTGAGTAGGTCGGAACGATCATCTGACTTGGTGGAACCGTCCAGACGGAGATACTTGAGGCCTCGCATGCGAAGGAAATCTTCCATGATGTTCATGATTTGGGTCATCTGGAAGAACATCAAGACTCGATGGCCAGTAGCACGGAACTTAGGCAGAACTCGGTCAAGCAGCTCAAACTTTCCGGCCGTGCGCCAAAGAAGATCGTTGGTCATGCGGCTGGGGTTCATTTGATCCTCAACGGGCTCGAAAACGAACGGATGGTTGCAAAGCTTGCGCAACTGCATGAGCATGTTGCTGAGGCCACGCACATTGGTCTTGCCACCCTTGCCGTCACTAACGGCCATTTTGTTGTGGGTGACCAATTGCTTGTACAGCCGGGTCTGCAGAGCAGAGAAGCGGCACTTGATGACGCGCTCTTGCTTGTCAGGAAGATCCTTCTCGACATCCTTCTTCAGACGGCGAAGCAGGAATGGACGAAGAACCTTATGCAGACGACGGATAACGAGCAACTGCTCTTCTTCGGTCAGGTCCATACGATCTTGTCCGCCGGTGTTGGCGAATGGGGTATTAAACCATTCGTCAAACGATTTGACGGACTTGAAGATGTTGGGCAGGACGAAGTTGAGAAGTGCCCACAATTCAGGCAGGTTGTTTTGCAGCGGGGTACCGGTCAGAATCAAGCGATAGCGGGTGTGGTAGTAGGTCGACAAAGTGCTGCTCAACTTGGAGCTGGCGTTCTTCATACGATGACCCTCATCGACGATCATGTGGGCCCACTTGATCTTGGAGAGAATGGGACGATCCTTGATGATGTACTCGTAAGTGGTCAGGAGGACCTGGAAGTTGCCCCATCGGATTTGCTGTTGCTGCTGCTTGCGAGCATTGGGAGGGCCCTTGTAGACCACCTTCGTGACTGTAGGTGCCCACTTCTCAAACTCCAGGTTCCAGTTGGTCAGCGTACTGAGAGGGACAATGACCAGGAAAGGTCCGTTGTTTCTCTTCTTCTCGATGATGTGCGTGATCAAACTGATGGTCTGAATTGTCTTTCCGAGACCCATTTCGTCTGCAAGAATACCGTTCAAGTTATTGTTGTAGAGCGAGATCATCCACTGCAGACCCTTCAGCTGGTACTCCTTGAGGGTACCACCAACGAGGATCGATGGCTGCTCTGTAACCGTCTCTTGGATGCGATGGGCCACAGCATAGTAGTCAACCTTCTTCTTTCCAGAAGTGTCATCTTCATCTTCATCACTGTCGGCGATCTCTTCATCCTCGTCCTCGAAGTCTTCATTATCGCCATAGCGCTCAGCTTGATTACGCTGTTGCTGTCTGACGGAGTTGGCAAGTTCTTTCAAGAACTTATCGGTCTGTCCAAGCAAGTGCGAAATACGCGAATCCTTGGCCTGTCCCAAGAGCTTCAAGTAAGTCTCCTCGTCGTTGGCCTTCAGGGCTTGCAGACGTTGTTTAGCGGTACGCTCCACACGCTTCTGCTCCTCACGCTCCATATGCTGGTGATGCTGGATCATCATACGACCAAGCTTGGTTGCACGATTGCGACTTCCCGCGGAGGCAGCGAGAAGCTCGGCGCCGTGGTTAAGGATTGCCTGAAGCTGATCGTACTGCTTCTTCTTTTCCCGCGTCTCACGGGCATCACGCTGTTGCTTCTCGAGCTTCTCGGTGATTCGAGCCTCACGCAGCGAGGGACGCTTCATACGACGATGAACGGCACGGTTCGTTTGATTCGTCTCACTGGCGTCAAATCCTGTGCGGCGAATCTTCTCACGCAGAGCCTGCTGCTTCGCCCGCAGACCCAATGACTTGAGCTCGATGAGAGCCTTCAGCTTCAACGAATCGTCGCCTGTGGGCGCGTCGCTCTTGCTGGTATCCCAGACACCAATGTTCGCCGAAAGCTTCTCAAGCTCCTTCATGCGAGCTGACATGCGGTTGTAAACAAGGGCTTCACGATTCTCGCGGAGTTGGCGCCAATCAATACCGCTGCATTCGAAAGCAGGGATACGGGGGCGATTGATGCGGTGTTGGTGGCGCTCGAAGCTGATGAGCTTGTGGAGGACAGTCTCGTCGAGTTGGTATTTGCTGTACGAGTCCTTATCGGGAATAACTCCGTCGACTTCAGTAACTGATCCAGCGACATTCTTGTCAGACCCATCCACAACCTTCTCAGCCGCTGCGACCTTGTCGGCAGTAGTGGGTGTCTGTGCTTTCTTGGGCGGGAATAGCTGCTGGTGGAGAGCCGGTGCGATAGGCTGGTTTTTGGAGAGCGTCTTGAAAGCCATGATTTGATTTCGAAGGGTAGCCAGTTGCTCTGGCGAGAAGCTTCCACTGCCAACCGTTGCACCCTTCCGATTTGCGTTGGACTGCGAAGTGCCAGATTGTGCGTCCGGAGTAGCTCCAGTCATCGATGAAGTCGAAACGTTCCGGGCTTTGAGAAGAAAATGACAGTCAGTACAAGCGCAGTCGCGATTTATCAGAATCGCAAGAATGCTTACCGTGTACCCCATTGGTGGCGGCATCCGGGCCAGCACCATTCTGATTGACATTCACCGAGTGGGCGACCTGCTGCTGGGCTTGTTGAGCCTGCTGCTGGCGCTGCTTCTGTTTCATCAATTGCTGGCGCTGGATAGTCGCAAGAAGCTGATGAGCCTTGATGTATTCAGGGTCGTTAGGGTTGACACCCTGTTCCTGCATCTGCTTGAATTTCTGCGGCAATGTTAGACGAGCCAGCGAATAAATGAACGAACAAATAGCGATTGTGAAGCAAAAGCATTGAAAAATAATTAGGGGGGTCGTGGAGATAATCGACTACTAACCTGTAGAACCTCCTGGACGTGTTGTTGGGTCAGGTTCGCCGGCAGGGCGTAATTGCCAGGCGCCATAGTAGGCGCCGACTGCAAAGAAGCCATGACGATGCGCGTAATTTCTCAATTCATAGATTACCCAGGGGCGCGATGGGCAATCAATGCGACGAAGAACGAAGTGAAAGTGCACTGGATGTCACAGGCTCCACTTTGTTACTACGCCAGGTCGCGCCCAGAAGCGAAGGGAGGAATGGGAAAGCGCGACCGGGGGCGTGGCGAGGAGCGCGATGGGGAGGTCTGGCGATGGTCTGGGGAAGGCGAAAGGGTCTGTAGAGACTCTTGGCGATGAGCAGGGAGATGTTTGCGTTGGTGGTCGGAGCTTCGGGGATGCGATCGATGAAAATGGGGTTGGGGGGATGGCGGGTACTTTGGCTGGACAAAAGGGGAGTGCAAGAAAGCGAGTAATTTGGCGCCCGGGCGACAGCCTGAAGGGAAGGGGAGGCGAAAAGTAAACTTGCGCTGGAAATGGCGCGTGGCAGGTGTGGATGGATGAAAATGGAGATGGAGGGGACCGAGTTGCGCGACTCCCTCGGGGAAACCTGGTGCTTTCGCTGGAGTAGGCGACAGGCGACTAACAACAGGAGGGCGGCGAGAGGAGATTTCGTGTGCTGGTCACGGGTGGTCACGGGGAAATCAGTGGGGCTGACTCAGCGTGGTGTTCTGGAGGCTGCGCAGGGGCCACCGCAGTTCTTGTCCCCCCACGTTCCTTATGCCTGAACTCCAAGGCAGCAATGGATCCTATATTATCAGGCAACAAGGCAGCCATTTCACTTGACGCCAACCATGGAGCATACAAATTCTACTCCGTACAATCCACGCATGGCTCGCAAAGGCAGAAGAGGTACAATCTACCAGGTACATGCATGCTAGCTGACACAACCCATACTTTCTCTGCTTGGGCCAGCGAATGAAAGCAGAAAACGAAAGAAAAAGGAACAACAACACCCCCAAATCCAGTCCAATTCACCAAATGACTAAAAAGCCCCATCATAAGGAATGGAGGAAATGCTGCACAGAATATTCAAGCTGTCAGAAGTAACGACAGAAAAGTCCCAGATCGCATTCGAGGGACCACCGGTCCTGAAGATAAGAATAAAAACTACAAATCCATCGCCAGAGTCGATCGTGATACTATCCGAAAACTCCGAACCCCATGTGCCTATGCCTAATCAAAACTCAAGGTTGCAGCATAGATCACCAGCCAGCCCCGTTATGTTCTTCTTTACACGTCCGTCACCGTTACCAAAGATCGCTTCATTGGTGGTGGCGGAGGAGGTGGCTTCTTGGCACGCGATGGGGGAGGAGGCGGAGGAGCCTTCTTGGTCATACCGGAAGAGTTCAGGGCAGTAGAGCTAGGCCGACGAGAAGGTACGCTGCCATGCGAGGTGGCTGGAGAGGCCGATCGACCACCATACATGCGCTCGGGGCTAGAACGACCGTAAGAGCTAGCTTCAGAGTCTGCGTAGGGATCAACCGGAAGCCTTCCACCGACAGGTTGTACACTGTTCCGACGGTTGGCAAAGTTGTCGCTCGCTGTTCGCTGGATCCACTGAGTCGCAACTGGAGATTGGTCTTGGCGCAGCTGAGTCGGGCCTTCGAAAGTAGGTGTCCGGTTCAGACCTGGTCGAGCAAAGCCATTGCTGGCCGGGTAGGCGTCTCGTGCGGGAGAATCTGCCATGTACGACGAGACTGTTCTGTTTGACCGGATAGTGGGTCGGCTCTCGGTGACAACCGTCAACTCCTCCTGCAGAGGCTCATAACGCTCCTGATAGGAATGAGCAGTGTTGGACCGGGCTCGTGTCGGACGGCGAGGTGGAGCTGGTCCCTGGCCGGCCCCGCCAGGCCATTCACTCTTGAGCTGTAGCAGCGCCTCGCGGCACCGCTCGTGGTACTCTAGCTGGGCTTCCAAAAAGGTTCCCAAATCCATCACACTGTCCATCTCTGCTTCCTTGATGTCTTGCATGCGGCGGAGCACATCGTCATTTGCTTCTTCATACTTGGCCTTTTGGCTGCGCAGCTCTTCTTCCACCCGGAAATCTTCCCTCTTCGCCTTTTCCATCTTTGACAGCGAAGTGTCATATGCCAGCCTCCGGCTATCAAGCTTCTTCCGGGCATGCTGATAATCCTTCATCTGGGTCAGAGATCTCTCCAGGGACTCAAGCCAGCTCGAAGTCGCCTGTGTAATGTAGCTCTCCTGGATACGCGCAATGCGCTCTTCCGTCCGTCCAAACACTGGAAGAGTTCGATTAGTTATCAATACATCAGAGCCGTAATTGGCGCATTTGCGATCACTTACTGGTCAGACACTGTCCATATTCAGAGTTTCCGTCAAAGTCTTCTCCGTGGGTGACCATGCTGCTTCCCAAGTGGGCAATTGGGAGGGTCTTTTCCTTATCATCGCCCTCGCTGCGCTTGGAGACGGCTTTGACGTATGCGGTCATGGACTTGTGAATGCGGTCGACGCCTAGATAAGAGCGCATTAGTATATCATCTTATTTCATCGTCGCAACTATGGCTTACCTTCATGTCGCACTCCCATCTCCGTCTCCATTGCCTTAAAGTCATCTGACTGGCAAGTCTTCACTTCTCCGCCCATTCGCTCGCCAGCCCATTGCTTCAGGCGGCCGATTCTCTTGTTCATATGCATGGTGATTGTTGTGCGCTCCGAGATTGGGATAGAAATAATGAATCTCAAGGGAGATTCGCAAGGTAAACACGGTCGACGACTGCGCGCAGCACAGTGTAAGAGGCGGGATAGATGCGAAAGACGATAATCAAGTCAAGCGATCGTGAGGTGACCTGAACGACAAATTTGCAGATCGAGGATAAGAGTGACCAGTATCAGAAAGAGAGACGGTCCCAAAAAGAGGCGGGAGTGTGTACAGAGTCAAAAGGTAAAAAAGGGTGGAGATGGGAGAGAGAAAGGGGAGGGTGGGAAGGAAGACACGGGGGCAAAGGGGAGGACAAGTTGGAGAAATTAATCAATTAAAGCATGACCTTAACTAAGTTAACTCCAAGTCCCCGTTGTCCACCCCCTCATTTACATTAATCCCATTTATTCTTTAGCCTTTTTTTTTAATTATTAGGTGCGCCACCCAAAAAAAAAGTTTCTGGAATTTCCCCCAAATGCGCTTCACTGCATGCAGATAACAATGTGGATGTCGATCGGTGGGGAATGCACAACGAGAGAAAAACCATCATGATCCATGCAGATCGCTCAACAAAAGCAAGCCTCAGCAAGCTGCGACAAACCAGAGTTACGACGGACTCTGACATCCAGTCAATTGCTCCCCTCCAACAAAAGAAAGCCCGGTGTCTTTGTTCCCTGAGACAAGGGCGTCCAACAGGCAGTGTCTCGAATGGCCAAGTCTCGATGGCGGCTAACGCTGTGACACGCGTTGGTGGGCCGACGGTGGGGGGAGGGCTCCAATTACCAATGAATTCCAATTGGAAAGCCAGGAACCGGGGCCCGGATCATCGTTGGTGTTTAATTACTATAATTATCCTGGACAGAGTCAATCTTCCTGATACATGTCCTGGACCACTTGCCACCCGCAAGGAACAGGGTCCAGTCGGTGGTCCAGCTTGTAATCCCTCAACAAACCGGTTCTCGTGTACTGTGGAAGTATACGCAAAATGTACATCCTATACAAGAATATACATCTTGACCATCCTCGATTCGCTTGATACACAGTGTACGTAATGTCGTGCACGGAGCTCCCGGGCCTTGGCCAAAAAGGTTTCGTCTGTGTTTCAGGGCTCCCTTGCCGATTGACACGGTGGTGGCGATGAACAGCCACGCCTATCTTGATCAGCACTCTCTATGGTGACACCCTGGGGCATATGCGCATATCGTGGCCATTGACAGGGCTCGATGCGAGAGGTTGGATGATCCTGTCTCTTCCGGGCATGTCAACGGGACAGACGCCGAGACCACCTTTAAATTGTTGTTGTTTACACTTTATTATTAATATTAACACATGTCATGATTGGACTGCTTAATGACCTTGCTATGTATTGAGCAAGATTCATTCCTCATGTACTCATTATAATAGAGGCTGATTGGCTGGAACGGGCAACCATCAACGGAATCACAGTATGCCCCGCGATCATTTCCCAGGCGCCAATATCACCCGGGGGTCAATGGCGAGCGGCGGATCCTCCATGGACGATATCTGACCAGGCTCAGCCGCCAAAAAAGCATCAAAGTCATTCCAAACATGATCCATGATGACAGGCGGTTCTTCCTCAACGGCCGAAAGACCGTCCACCGGCCAAATCACACTCAAAAGACTTTCACCCGCTTCTAAATTCAGAACCCCCTTCCCACTCTCATCCAAAAAGTCCAAGGGTGGTGTTTCACTCTCCGACAAAGTAGTGTCTGGCGTCAAATACTCCGACGAAGCCGATTCACTCCCTTGGACGAGACCGCTCGCATACTGACCCGGCGTCACGCCCATCCGTTTCTTAAACACGCGATGAAAATGACTCGGCGTCAAGCCAGCTTGCGCCGCCAGATCTCGCAATCGTGGTTTCAGCCCTGTCGCTAGCTCGGATTGGATTGTTTCGCAGGCCTTTGCCACGATCGCTGTCTGTGGATGGTTCGCAAGCGCCGTGCCTCCCGTTTGTGGCCGGCAGCGCTTGCAGGCTCGGAATCCGGCCTCTTCGGCTTGCGAGGGAGTGTCGTAGAACTGGACATTGGCGCGCCGGGCCAGACGGGCGGCGCAGGATGGGCGGCAGTAAATTTTTGTTGTTAGCACTGCGTAGACGAAGCTGTTGATGGTAGGGTCGCGCCTAGTGATGGCTTGCCATCGCTGGGAGGAGGTGAGGGTATCGGTGGATCGTGTGAGGCGGGGGATCTGCTGTGGGGTGTGTTTAGATGTCATCGTTGCTGGAGTTCGCCCAGATTTTTCCATGCCAGTCGGATCCAGGAAGATAACAGCATGATTCTGGGTTCTTGCTGGGCAGAGGAACACTTTAAGGCTGCTTCGAGTCCACTACGTAAGTCGGTTCCTTGGCTGAAGCGAGCCGCTGATTGGTCACTTTGAGATCAACGCCAATCTGGTTAGGTTTGTTCTGCTGAAGCGACAACCAATGGTCAAGTCGAGCATCTGAAAGCGATCGAAAGGGTTGAAAGTTTGATCTCTTGTTCAATGTCTCTTAGAATGGATGAGGTAGGGGGTTGCTGCGTTGTTGTTGGACTCCGAATAAAGTTTTTTAAGGTCCAGGTGCTGGCCACGAGTGCGATCTTGAATATATATCAGACTACCAACCGGACCTCCCCCCCCCGCCCGCGAATTCTGGAAGATAGATACCATCAATGAGAAAACTGGAGGTACCATATTTATTCAAGTAGAAAAACAGAAGATTAATTCATATCATTTTAGAAACTTTGTTATGTATTGCATAGTTCCATCCCAGGACATTCATGATGCATGTAAGGTTGTAACCCGTCAAGACGCGAACGATTTCGGGATCACGAATTCCACAATTGCATAGCTGGGTTATACAACTCACATTCATCTTGATCATTTAGTTGAATACACCATGCTGCAGTATGGGCTCCTCGGGTGCCGTGGTTTGGCAGCTTCGGCGTTGGAGGGGCAATTAGGTCGAGGGCACTCGTGCTGCTTGCTGTAATGCGAACTGGAAATATAGACCCGCAGACTGGGCTACGTACAGATAAGCGCACACAATAATATGCGATCAATGATTGAACCAGTAGATGTCAAAGACTAGATCAATGGGATCAGATCGGCAGAGACCAGGCTGAGAGCCCGAGGAGATAGTATTAAGCATCCATGCCCGGACATGTTGAGTTCAGCAACTGGGGGGTCTCTGCTACTAAGTCATCAAGAGGATCATCGACTCAATGTCTACATCTCTACAGGGTGGACAGCACAGAACGGATTGAAATTTTGAAAGGTGTATCATTTCAAGAACCCCCAAGGGTCTGTTTTGAATTTTCCGTTCTGCCTTGACATGAGGCCAGCCCCGGACCCCATCCCCATCACCCTTTTGATTTTGCTCGACCAGTAAGAAGGATGGTGGCCACAACCTTAATTCGCTAAGGGCGCATGGGACGCCTATCCGCAGTCGCCTAGATACATATGTCTCATTGCAGAAGTCCATTTTCAACCCGTCACAAGAAAAACTCCACGTAATATCACGCTTAATCCTTGGTCTTCTGGGTACCGCGGAGCAGACCAGTTCTGCGGGCGGCAATGAGACCGGCCTTCTGACCCTGGGCAGCGTAGCGGGAGATGGTCGAGGCCTTACCGATGTGCTGGTGGTTACCACCACCGTGAGGCTGTAGGAGAAAGTACTCGTTAGAAGGTGTGCAGTCAAATAGAACTCCAAAAAGCCAAAACTTACGTGATCGACGGGGTTCATGGCAACACCACGAGTCTTGGGCCAAGAGTTGCGCTTGACAGCGAACTTGTGCTTGGCACGAGAAGCCTTGAGCAGGGGCTTGTCGGTACGGCCACCACCGGCGACGATACCAACCATACCGCGGGCGGTGTTCTTGATGACCTTCTTGGCACCGGAGGGGAGCTTGACACGGGTCTTGCCATCCTCGGGGTTGTGGCCGATAACGGTAACGTAGTTACCGGAGGTACGGCCAAGAGCACCACGGTCACCGGCCTTCTCCTCGACGTTGGAGATGACGGTACCCTCGGGCATGGAGGCGAGGGGAAGGACGTTGCCGATGGTCAGGGCAGCGTTCTTACCGGCGTAGATGAACTGGCCGGTGTACATGCCCTCGTTGGCGATGAAGGTCTCGGTGATCATCTTGAACTTGTAGGGGTGGCGGAACTGGACCTTGGCGAGGGGAGCACCACGGCCGGCATCGTGGATGATCTCCTTCACGACACCACGGGTGTATCCATGACGCTCAGCGTAGTCAAGGGTACGGAACTGGGCAGGAGCCTTGTTGAGACGGGTGTTGGCCGCTGTAAAGAGGAAGAAAAATTGATTATCAGCACTCCAATTCCAGGTCTTGTCATGTCATCCGTTTCCTCGAGTCTTTTGGTTTTTTTTTCTTTTCCTCGTTGCGTTTCGTGTGTAGGCGCTGACGCAAAGAATCGGGCTTGGATGGGAAATTTTGATGCGATCGCACTCACTGAAAATGGAGCCACGGCCCTTCCTCTGGTTGCGGATAACGCGACCCATGGCGACTGTCTAAAGGAGTACCTGTGTTAGTATTTGCGAAGGACAGGCAGTCGATTGCCGGCGAAGACAGAGTCGAGTGGGAAGGGAAAAGGTCGTACCTCGAATTGAAGATGGGACTTGTCGTTGAAGAGATGGAAAATGCTCGGGGATGGGACTGTGTGGGCTTTAGGGTGCGGTCGCTAACCTAACCGAATCAGCGCTAGCGCAACCACGGATTAGGTAAGCACTTCGCAGAGGATCAACGAGGTTGGCCAAGTTGTACGCAGAAACCATACTCATTGGGGACAGACATGATTATCACAAATAGACTACCTGGTGCACCATTTACTAGAGTATTGGAATTGTCATCTCATACATCGTTACCTTTGTTGGCCGACACTATTCAGCCTAACCCTCTCCACGACAAGCCTGACTCGCCTGGGTTACATAACCTAGCACGTGACCAACCCGATAGCCCTGACGGTACAGCGTAGGCCGCTCTGTCCTTTCGCAGGCTGCGGAGAACGACCAAGTTGGTGACTGGACTGCCCATCGAACGCAGCTGCAATAGAATCTGGTCTGGATTTATTTCCCCCCTCTTTCCTGACCGCCAACATTACAGACCAGCTTGGTCCTTTCCAATTAACCACGATTCGCGCCCTCCTTGACAGCGTAATCTACTATTGAATATCAAGGCCAGGTGATACATTACTGATGATGAGCTGCTGGACGGCGGTACATTATATTGGCCTCTGCAGCAAAAACAATGACTATCATCTCCAGCGAGAACCATTATTTTCATTCATAATATTCATACCATCACTCTACTACAGTGCTCCCTACAAGAGAGACCTTCTACTCCTCTCCGTTGCTCATCTATACGCTTCTAGACCATTGCTCTTCCCAATTGAGAATGCCATAGATCATTCTTTTATGATATAAACGACATTGTAGAGTGCCGGTTTACCTTTAAATCAAATTGCGCAAACTAAAATGGACTCTCCGTCGCGTAAGGGATCTCTCCCTTTAATAATCGATTGCCCTGCGGGTGCAAGTGCCATTACCGACGTGACGCTTCCTGCGCCGGCTCCAAACTCTTGTCCTTCACCTCACCTCCCCCACCACATCTAACATGGCACACTCAGACTCGGATCTTTCCTCGCTTTCATCAGCTCCGCCTACTGATGACGAAACAGCCATGGCCATCGACGAGCCTGTTGGGATTGCCAAGTACTTCAAGAAGGAGTCGGAGACTCCGCCGCCGAAGCGGGAGCCATCGCCGCCGCATGAATACGTTCTGGCAGATAACCCTCACATCGCGGTAAGCTATTGTCATATTGAATGGCTTCTATCAATCAGTAGACATGCGGCTATATCTATGACGCGTTAATTCTACTTGAAGACACGTTTGCTGACTTGTCGCAATGGCTAGTTCATCGTCACGTTCCGCGCGCGTTTCCACGAAGCTTTCCCCCGAAGCCTGCCACACTTCGGACCACAAGACATCGAGAAGGGTGTAGAAGACTCGGTCCCTGGAGAATACATTGAGCGCCTACTATGCGCTCTACTGGGACTCGTTTTGAATCGCAAGAAAGATGTTGAGTATGGTCGCCACCAGATACTCGGTCCCGCGCGGTGTGCTGGCACGGCGCGCGCCCTTGGCCCCTATCATCCAATGGCTCCGCAAATTGTGCGCTAACACAGTCTCTCACATTGTCAGACGAAACCACTTCACGCGACCGCTAGAGGAGGCGATCCAGGTCCATCAATCGCAGTGGCCAAAGGCATGGGAGGGCAAGAACCCCCTGCACGGTGGCCGCACCTTTGCGACCATGTCGCCCGAAGAACGGGTACGCTTTCAAACCACAACGTGATTACCCGCGCAAGCATTCTGACCAATTTTCTTTTCTATATTATAGCTGGAACTCCTCCGCGCTTTGATCCTCTGGTCTCTCTCCTCATCAGATGCGATCCAGGCGAAAATCAAGGAGTCCTATAAGCAGTCGCGCCATGATGACGACCTCAACCAGCCCCTATCAGTTCAGCCCTGGGGTAGGGATAGCCTGAAACGTCGCTATTGGCTTATTGAGGGACAGGATGATACCCACTTCCGGTTATACCGCGAGAGCAACCCTGCTCTCAAAACCATTACCTGGTGGAGCGTTGCTGGAGATATCCCAGAAATTCAGGCTATCGCCGATAGATTGCAAGAGGAGAAAGGTACCAACTCGAAGAAGCTCAGCGAACGGATCAGAGCTGCCATTCCTCGGTTTGAGGCTTCGGAAGAGGTAAGTCATTCAACGATAGAGAGGGCAGGACATGAGTAGAGGCCGGTGGTTAACAATTTGATTAGAAACGCAAGCGCCGCGACTACCGTCTTGCACGCAAGGCTGCATTTGCTCGGCCAGAGCCTGGGTTCTCTTTGTATGAGGGTCGTACCCGTGGCAAGAAACTCAAGTACACCTACGACGATGACGAGGATATTTTTTCAGACGATCAACCCACTAGACGATCGGCTCGGAACTCATCCGGTGTGACAGCAGCCGAACCTTCGCGTCCTCGATTCACAGCAAGTGGCCGGCAAATTAGGTCCCGAGCCGGCGGCGCGTACGGCGAATCGTTGCTCAGCGGCCAGCGCGAGGACTCTGAATATGAGGAAGAAGACGCGACGAGGCCGCAAAGGAGCCGGACATCAACTCATCCGAACGGCTATTCTGGCTATGGCGATGACGACCTAGATGATGAGTCGGAAGCTCATTCTAACGACAGTGGAAATGAGTGGGACGGAGGGGATGAGGAAGAAAACGATTTTGAGGGAGACGACGAAGGAGACGACGCGAGCGGGGATGAATCCATCGTCAACGGGGAGCCCAGAAGCCTTGTGGTTCAGCTTCGATACAGCAAGGGGAGTGCGCCCGGTGGGCCTCGAGATCCAGAAGAGCCTCCCCCCGCCAAGGATGTTTCAATGGAAGATGCTGGGCAAGAAGATGGTTTGTCTCAAAAACCATCTGCTCCTGTCGATACAGTACAGCCAACCTCGGCGCCAGGGCCTGCAGCAGCTCCGTCTATGACTGCACCAGCTTTCCCCTCGGTCCCAGCACCTCAGACGTCTACTCAGCCGGCAGCGCCAAAGGTGACTGGACTGCCTATGTCCGCACTCCTGAATGATCCAGAGCCCACTGCTCCAGTATCGGCCAACGCATCTCACCTGCCTCAAGCACCAGTCCATCCAATCCCTGCGCCCTCAGACCTACCGAAAACTGGCCAGCCAGTCGCTTTAAACGGCTGGAATGGGTCTCATCAGGGCGCTTAAAATCGACCCAGCTCTGAGTTGCCTCGTGCGTAGCGCCACAGACCAGTTAAGCGGCTCTTCATTTATTCTTACTTTGTGACATGGTTGAGAAGTCACTTCAATGATCGAGGTACACGCAATTTGCTTAGAATGGAGCTTTGAACGCTTCGCTTCGCTGTCTTTCAGTCATTTCCAGCGCCGTAGATAGATTCAAATATGGAAATTTTGATAATAAGCCCAGGGTCTGAGCTGTACAATGTGTCTGGTATACATTTTTGTATCTTGAACAATGCACGTAGCTATGTGCTGGTTTGGGATAGAGAACATGATCAAGGTACGCGACTTCTGTCGACAGAAAGATGATAAAACACTCTAAGATGTTGGGATATAGAACAAAAGAAGAAGAAGAAAAAGAATACAACACAACGCCAAAATTCCAACGCCACAGATGCTAGTAAGACAATATATAGAGTTCTTCAAAAGTCACCGAGACAATCCAGTTCTCAGCGCCATGATGACTCAGTCAGAACCAGCGTTAGAGAACTGGGCTTCGTAGAACTGCAAGAACTCCTGCGCCGTCAGCCACGTAAACTCGATCAGGGGGGCGATGTCCTACTTCATTGACATTGATTGCTTACCTCTTCGACTTGTGAGGCCAGCTTGGGATCCTTGGTCCAGCCTACCGGTGGCAGCTTCCAGTTGTTGACTCCATACCACCACCTGCGGATTCTGCTTCCCAGTGTGTGTCCGCTGAGCGAGGCATTGCGGTTCCAGAAACGCCAGCCGGAGAGCGCGAGTGTCCAGACTGTGCCTTGGATGAGAGGGAGAAGGACCTGCAGCGGGAAGCGATGATTATCAGCCATGCGATTCTCACTACGTGTCTCATCTGAAAGTTGTATATCTTCAGACGATTCATCCGATGTAGGTTCTCCATACCTGGTCCCTGACGGTAATCCATGCTACTCGCCCCCAGGTGTCGGCATCTTTCAAACTGGCGAGATAGCTCTGCTCAAAGCGCAGATCTGGCAGAGGAGGAAGCGTCTGACGCCGACGAAGGGGCCGAATCACTCGGCTTGGATCAACAATGTCTGAAGAGAGGCTGCCAGCATCGGAAGCCGGGGCTGCAACGACGGGTTGCTTTTCCGAGGCCGCGGTGGGCGGATTGATGTCGTGGGTGGCAGATGGGTGTGATACGATCGAGGCAGTCTGGATGGTCTCAGCGACCTCCAGAATATGGTCTGTCATTGTGTATTGAGGCTTTGTAGGGCGTTCTTGTCTGGAGAAAACAAGTTCAATTGTTGTTCCCGACGTGTGGAGCTGGGGATTGTTGGTTGTCCACCAGTCCACCTTTTGCGGACCTTCCGCCCGGCTTCTTTTCTGCCGGACCCCTCCATCTCTCCCACCTTTCTCACTTTCTCAGTGTTGTCTTTTACTTTTCTTTCCCCTTAACCTCCCCTCAATTTCACTTTCTCCCCATTGAACATATCTTCAAAATGGCCGCTCCCCAAGGATACCCTCTGCTGTGCTTGGAGAACCCTCTCCTTGGTATGTACCCTTCCGCTTTTTATTCGAGGAGTTTGGTATACTCTAGATTGCTGACACCCCGCTAGACATCCAGGCTCGCGGGTACGAATTGATCGTCTTATTTGGGTTATAGTATTCAATTTACTGACCTTATTTTTTTAAAGTGATGCCGCTTTCCTCGAGAAGTACGGCCTGAAGGAAAACGATGCTATCCTCGCTGAGGAGCAGCACATGGGTATCTACGAGGACCTCCTTGCCCGGGATGCTAAGTTGATCCCCGGTGGTGCTGCTCAGAACACCGCCCGTGGCGCCCAGGTAGAGAAATCCCACTGAAAAGGCTGTAATCGGATCTCAATACTGACCGTTTTCTACAGTACATGCTCCCCGAGAACTCGGTTGTCTACATTGGCTGCGTTGGCAAGGACAAGTACGGTGACATCCTGAAGAAGACTTGCGAGGAGGCTGGTGTCCACACCGAGTACCGTGTCGACGAGGCTCAGCCTACTGGCAAGTGCGGTGTCGTTATCACTGGCCACAACCGCAGCATGTGCACCCACCTTGCTGCTGCCAACGAGTACAAGATTGAGCACCTGAAGCAGCCCCACGTCTGGTCCCTGGTCGAGAAGGCCCAGTTCTACTACGTCGGTGGCTACCACCTGACTGTCTGTGTCCCCGCTATCCAAGCCCTCGGCGAGGAGGCTGCCGCGAAGAACAAGGTTAGTAAACTCTCTGCTTGGATACAGTAGATCTCCTCTGCTCACATAGTTGCAACTTCCAGGTCTTCATGCTCTCCCTCTCCGCTCCCTTCATTCCCCAGTTCTTCAAGGAGCAGCTGGACAGCGTCCTACCCTACACTGATTACACTTTCTGTAACGAGACTGAGGCTCGTGCCTACGCTGAGAGCCACGAGTGGGGCACTGAGGACGTTGTTGAGATCGCCAAGAAGCTCGCCCTTCTGCCCAAGAAGAACACCCAGCGCCCTCGTGTCGCCATCGTCACCCAGGGTACTCTCCCCACTGTTGTGGGTGTCGCCTCCGCCGACGGCACTGTCGAGATCAAGGAGTTCAAGGTTCACGAGATCTCCAAGGATGCTATCAACGACACCAACGGTGCCGGGTAAGTCTAAGCCGAGTACTTTTTCCTACTATGTGTGACTAACTTTTGTAATCCAACAGTGATGCCTTCGCCGGTGGCTTCTGCGCCGGTGTTGTCTCGGGCAAGTCTCTTGATGACAGCATTGACATGGGTCAGTGGCTCGCCAGCAAGAGCATCCAGGAGCTTGGACCTTCGTAAGTCTTTCCCATGAAGTACATCGATGACTTTCAAGACTAACACTCAATTTCACAGCTTCCCCTTCCCCAAGCAGACCTACGCCCGCTCTTAAGCGATCAATCTTATTGCAAAGATAAAAACGAATAGAAATAAACCCTTTCAACACAGAGATTTTCTGATGAAGATCTCGGTGCATCAAACCCATTGATTAACGATGCACCACGCAACCCTTGGATGATTCAACCCTCTATACCCAAATTTTCTTTTTTTGTCATATTTCTTTTATTCAATCTATCAACCTCACCATCTTCCTCGACTTAACGTCGAGCAATTCAACGAAAAGGACCCGTCCTTTATGAAAAGATCTTGCTTCCATTCACTTTTTTCTCATACCATCGCCTGTTCTTGTTGGGGACTGAACATCCTATGCTTGGAAATGGTGTGGCCATATGTGTGATACAAAAGAGGGGCGGAGCAGGCAAAAATCTGGGGACTACGCGCTGAAACGAGAGTGCCCCGTTTTCAACAACGAATTTAATGACTAGGTAAATAACAAACTATGCAGTTTTGTAATTACTTCTGATCTCACCTGGTAGTTACGTATGTAGTAGGAGATAGATCTTGTGTAGAGGGAGTGTAGAAAACGTGCATTGCTATTTCCTGGCTCTAGCAGCACTTTTGAAACTAAAATCCTGGCTGTCGCAAGGCATCAAGTCAGTAACCGAGGACACCCAGATCCACAACTAGAAACTATGACTTGCGATGCAGCTCCTCCCCCTCCACTCAAAAGATAAAAAAACAGGCTTGGCTTAACAAGGAAAGAATTTTGGACCACGAAGTGTTTCATTTCGTGTGAAACAGAAAGAAGAAGAAAAGAAAGATAACTGAAGAACGCTGCTAACGTATCCATCCTCCTCGAAAAGAAAACCCGGACCAAAGCTATGCGCAGGCAGATCTCTCCGGGGGTTTGGTTCTCCGCTGTGTTGCGTGTTGAACGCGCAGTGTCCATCGTCCGAGTCCTAACACAAAAAGGTTATATGGAAACTGCCACAGGGATACCAAGTTGGTAGGGACCACCGTGTCAAAGAGTCCAGGGGGAACTTGTTTGGATCTCACGGCTGGAATGAGGAATACCCTTAGGCTGTCGGGAATCGAGCCAGGCAGGGATCGAGATCTGGGGTTGACCCGGATGCATCTCGATTACCAGTGTATCCCTTCTTCCATGTGTAG
Source organism: Penicillium goetzii (assembly GCA_037043885.1). Classification (NCBI taxonomy): domain Eukaryota; kingdom Fungi; phylum Ascomycota; class Eurotiomycetes; order Eurotiales; family Aspergillaceae; genus Penicillium; species Penicillium goetzii. The sequence continues at coordinate 192,385 of JAWLST010000002.1, forward strand.
ATTGATGGTTGGCCCTCGCCCATTGAAAACAGAGCACATTCATGCTAGTACCAGGATGACTGAGCATGCAATCGTGCTTTGATTTGAGTTCATGGTCTCGCTCAGTCAGCAGGGTGTGTATATTCATGCACACATGCAATTAGTACTGGTAGGCAAGTCGCACTCAGCCTTCAACCGCCCTGCCCACAAGGCGGGGTTTGACCAATAGCGCCGAGCTGAGTAGCCGATTTGCGATGGCCATTGAATCCCGAGTTGAAGGGCCCGGCACCAGAAGCCAGACTGCTGGCGATAAAGGCATTGTTGGCCCACGACTGGGTTGGGAACCCGCTCGAGATTGGCTGGCTGGGGACGTTGTAGGACAGGCGGCGTGGGTCAGGGCCCCAGTTATTTGCGGGATGTGCATTGGATGGGGGAAGCCATGATGGCATAGAGCTTGACATATCCAGGGAGCTGGAGAGCTGGGTCTGAGCCATTAGATCATGTCGGAGCAGATCGTTTGTGATCTGGTCCTGCGATGGAGACCCTGTAGCGTTGGGGTTCATCGTACCCATTGGGTTCATGGGGGAGGGCTGACCGAGACCCGGTGGTGTGCGTGGAGAGGCACCGTCCCGCAGTGGTGCAGGAGATGCAGTATTCCAGATGCTGGGGATACTGGGGAGCGAGGGGAGTGGTGTGTAAGATTGAGAGACTGATGCACGGAGAGCCTCTGCTGCGTTGACGACAGGCGGTCCTAGACCAGGAGGAGCCATGGGGGTACTAAGCGGTTGTGCAATTTTCTCGTTGAAGGGGAAGGCGTTGATGTTTGCCGCCATTCGAGCTGAAGGGGTGGGCATCTCTCCAGAATCATTCAGGAAAACAAACTGATCAACATTGGGCGCATTCTCGTATGTATCTGACTCGACCAAGCGCTCAACATCCTCGACCATGCGGTGCATGTTGGCCGACATGGATACAGAGGCCGAGGCTGACTGCGAGTCGCCATACATGCTGCGAGCCTCGGTGCCAGAGATTGAATCTTGACCTGCTGGCGGGATATCCTCTCGTTCTATGACCGGTGTCGCGAGTGTATTCTGGCGACCATGGGGGCTTGAGAAGAATTGAGACGGTAATCCATCCTCCTGGTAGATGAACGTCTTCTTGTCCTCTTCATCCACAAGGGCAACGGGAATTTTCTAGGAGATGGTTAGAAACTTGGATATTCAGCTCATTAGACGGTTCAACTTACGGTTCTCACGACCAAATCCAGACCATCAATCACGAACTCGCGGATTCGGTAGAGCATCTCTATGTTTGGATGGCTTCTCTCGACGCCGGGGTCGTTCATCCTAGGCTTGAGCTGATCACCCATACCGACATATCGGCGAGAAGTCGCCGCTTGATCCAGTGGCGCAAAGCCAAGGCTTTCTTCATCCTCTTCCAAAAGGTAATCGATCTCAGGAAGATGGACGACATCAAATGTGGATGCCAGGAGAGTCAGGGTACCTGCATAGATCTTCCAGAACTCTTGAATCTGGATCGTGAGAGACGAGTCCTGCTCTTCCTTTGGTGCGATCAGGAAATCACTGGTAGTCAGAAGCCAGGAGCTGTAATGCCGCAAAGCGGGCAGAATCCGTCGAGCCACAACAGTGACCTTATCAGGGCCATTCTTAGAGTCCTTGCTGCTGTTGCTCGAATCCTCACTGGCAAACCGCTCAAGCTCGACCAAAAGAATCTGCAATAACGTGAAGAAGGTCTTCACATTGATGCGCTGGAAGAACATGCGTGCATTGGAGACCGACTCCTCGGTAGACCGAGTTCGGGCAAAGTCTTCTGCGGCAATGTTGACAAGACAGAACTTTTGGAGTGTTCCTTCATGCGAACGCTCCCTGATGTCAACTGCCAGTTGGCTCATCACCTCGCTCTCCAGCTCATCATGCTCAGGAAAGTCGTTGCCCTTGTAACATTGCGCATGGAGATAGACAAACCACGGTGCCAATGCTTTCCCTGGAATCCCTTGATCCTCTGGCTTGATCAATTCTCGCTTGGCCCATAGATTCATCACCTTTTTGAATTCAATCTCCAGATTTCCCTTCGCGGAGGGATGCGGATTGTGGGCAGACAAAGCCCGGTAGAGGTGATATGTGGCTCGGAAGTGGTTGCCATCGGCGAGCGCGATTACTGCCAGCTGGTTGTGCGATGCGCCCGATGCAGGGTAGATCACCGAGGCCAAATCGTAGTATCCAATGGCTGGGCCCCAATTGCGTTTGTTGCTTGCAAGTTCGGTTTCACGATACCGAGAAAGATCGCCCAGTCGGATGAGAGTCGCATGGCAAGACTGAAGGATGCGCAAGCGCAGGTCAGGCGTAGTCGCAGATGGAGGGGTAGCGGATAGGTCTAGAAAGAAAAAGAGAGAAAACATGTTAGCGCTCTGTAGATCACACACAGAAGGGATAGGGTGTTGCGCACTCTCAAAGTTGAACTTGCGCGCCACTTTCTCCAATTCCACGATGCCTCCGAAATGCGAGGATAAATGCTGGATGTATCCCCGGTAGAACCGCTGGCTCGACTTGATAAAATCCAAATAATGCTTCTCAAGCTTCCGCTTCTCGACGGGTCTCTTCTTGGTGTTCTCCTCGCGATACTATTCAACCCGCATATGTTAGTTCATACCTCCTGCCACCACGAATCGGCCATCAACTCACACGAGCGAGCAACTTGCGGAACCGAGTGTTGAGTTTCAGGTGCGCATCCCATAGGCGACCCTCCACATCGGCTCCACGGGCGGTATCGAAATCGAGAAGGATCGCATTCTGGCAAGCGGTGCGGAATCTGGACCAAATGTGACGTAAAAGTTAGATGAGTGTTTCTCTGATAAGCGCGCAAGATTTGTAGAAGCCATATCGATCGCGAAATGGGGACCTACTCCGACAAAAGTTGTGAGATCTCGGCAAAGGTCGGCTCCTTCTCAGCGAGGCAGCGCAACAGCTCCTGTTCGGCACCGAGCGCAGTTCTGCACGCCGCAAGATCAGTAATTTGCTCTTTCAATTTGAACTCTGCTGGTATATTTTGAAAATGAAAGCAAATAGAAACCACGCAAGGAGGAGAAGACTGACTGCCACGCATCCTGAAACGAGGACGCCATGCTCTCGTTGGGGACGTGCGGATTGACCACCCCACCGTAGACCTCGCCCGTCAGATGGCTATGGCTGGATGGACGTCTGCGGGCGAAGGCAGCGGTGAACAAGCCATCAGATCGGGACACCCGAAGGCGAATAAGGGGGGTTGGAAGATGACGGATGAAAGCGAAGGGAAATAATGGGTTTCGGCAAAAGATTGGGAAAATGCGTGGAGAGAGAGAGTCGAGAGGCGTGGAGTACTGCCGCGGAATCTCCTGTGGCTGTACCCAATGGGCGGGCACTGTGGCTGGTGGATATTTGAGAGGGAAAGATACTGTTAAATTACAGTTGAAAGACTACAGAAGTTTTGATGAAGTTGTAGAGAGTATTATTATTACTTGGTGCATAAATCAAAATTGGTAGTGGTGATAATTAGGCTACAATCAGCATCCTGATTGTCTTCAGTCGCATCAACCGGTAGCCCTGATTTTCTATACTTCAACACCCTCTTCTCATCTCTCATCTCTCATCTCTCACCTTCCTCCAGACCTCCACTAACTCAACCCGCTACTGCACCTTGGCCTGCATCAAGCCCCGCCCCAGTCCGATCAGTCACAATCCACCACCCCCCCCCTTGGGGCCCAATACCAAGCCCCCAAACCCCCCAAAAAGCAACCGGACAAAATGGCCAAACGCTCACGCTCACAAAGCCGCTCACGGAGTCCCTCTCTCGACCCGGAGTCACCCTCCGACTCCAGCTCCCCATCCACCTCAACAATCAGCACGATCACGCAGCCGTCCGATCGTAGCAAAATCCTCCACCAGGAAACCGTCCCGTTTGTCGAGGTCATGCATTGTGCTTTACCGCCTCATCGGGAGACGCTTGCGTTTGCCTCGTACGAGGATTATGAGGTGCATTATCAGCAGGCGCATGTTAATCGCTGTTCGCAGTGTAGCAAGAATTTTCCCACAGCGCATTTTTTGAATCTTCATATTGAGGAGAATCATGATTCGCTTGTGGTGGCGATGAGGGCGAGGGGGGAGAAGACTGTAAGTATTACTGATGGGATAGGTTTCGGGATATATTCCTCTCGAATGTGCAGCTTGCTAATCTGACTTGCTGGGATAGTACGGTTGCTTCATTGAGGACTGTGAGCGGAAATGTTCTACGCCTCAGAAACGACGCCTTCATTTGATAGACAAGCATATGTTCCCTCGGGTACGGCTTCCACTTCCCCCTCTATCACTCGGAGCTGATCTTATTTACTAACCTCACTTAGACTTACAACTTCTACATCATCAACGACGGCATTGACAAACAAACCTCACTGCTGAGACCGTTAAACAAGAGCCACAGACGCCGCATTTCCTCGGCCTCCATCTCTTCCATCCAGGAAGGGCGACTGCGGCGTCGTAGCTCGGTATCTCAACCGACTGTTCCGCAAAGGGCTGAACCTCAGTCTCCTACTCGAACAGAGGATACATCGAATGACATGGACATAGATGGGCTGGCCCAGTCCATGTCTGCGTTGCGCTTTGTGCCTGCAAGCGTGATGAGGAATCGAACCAAAGCTCCGCAGAAGAGTTCTTGATACCACACTGCAAGTTGTGGCCAAGCATGGCTTGGCCATGTGGAATGGGTGTGGAGGAAGTGAGAGGTTACGAATTGATGAAATGCATAAAAACCGCCCTTAATGAACCTCGGGCCCCATCAATACAGCAAAATGAAAAGCCTCCCCATTCAGGAGTGCGATATCACTCACCAAACACCTGTCTTGTAAATTAGAACGGTGGAATATCATCATCAGAAAGTATTCAGGGGATATCAAATGTGTTCCATGCAACCAGGCCAAGGTCGATTCATTTTTAGAAAAGAAAAGCAGCAACCAACTAGGGCCAAATAAAATCATCATTCCATGCCCTGGCTAAGGAAAACGCGCGCATCACCGGGTATAGACAGCAATCACAAGGGCTGAAAATCATAATACATACAAGACCATCAGAGCAGACCGTTCCAAAAAAAAATGAAAATCAACGTCCCCAAAACCTCGCATATACAAAAACTCAAAAACTCCGCTAGATATCATGGTCATCAAAACGAACAAAAAGCCAAATGGTCCAAGGAAAAGCGTCATTAAGTGGCTATGCCGCTGGCCGAGGCATGATCATGCAGAAATATTTTCGCACCCCTGCTTCTCCCCAATCAGCCCTCTCACTTAAGAGGCAGTCCAGCTCTCTAAGAGGTCTGCATAAGCATCCAGACTGGACCCAACCAAGTCCACAATCGCCCAGCTGGTATTCCCCTTGAACGTACGCGCCCACACACGCACGATCGCAACGCTGAGCTGGCGCACCTTGTACGGATTCGCCATGAACTCCAGGTCCGGCGCTCCAGGTGGATCAACAGCCATGTCGGTTTCATCCATCATGCTCTTGATCCACAGGAGAAGTTTTCGCTCATGTTCCGAGAGTCGCTGCTCAGACTGCGTCGCGGGGATAGCGAGCAGCCAGCGGCTGAGCAGGAATGCGCATTCTAAACTGCATAGCGAGTGCTGAATGCTCCAGAAGAAGGAGTGCGTGCGAGCGACAAAGTCGATGCCCAATCGTACTGGGATAGAGAGGGCGTGTGCGGAGTGCAGGAGTGCCATTATCAGCCGTGGGCTGCGGACGAGGGGTGGGGATTCGCCGAGAGCTCCGGCGATTTGGTGTGGATCTTGGGTAATCAGGTGGCGACAGGGTCCCAGGTCGACGTGAAGACGAATATATGCGAGACCTAGCAGGGCAGTCGAGGTGAATGCGATAGGACCTGCAGGGTTCTGAGGGTCGATGCTGGATTCAGGCGTGCGTTTCCACAGGGCCTTCCAAGCGCTCAATGAGTTATCCAATACGTTGAGATCTTCATGTCGCAGGCTGGTCCCATGCATATTCGGGGCTGATAGGCAGAGTTGCCGAGCAAAGAAGATTTGCTGTATAATGGCATGGATCAGGATATAGTTACCCAGTGGGGAGATAGGAGTTGAAGGGAAGGAGGTCGAGGATTTTAGGAAGAGTCGGGCGAATGCATCTTGGAAAGGAATATCCGAGCCTTGTCGGACACGCTGAAGGCGCCGCCATTGGGCGGCATTGCTAGCCTTCCAAAGTTCGTGGGAGCAGGGCATGTTCAACTTCAACTCCCCGTTGAGAATCAGGGGAGGAATGTTGTACATGATGGAGTGGAGATTGAAGAAGCAGTAGACAATCAGCTTCGTCCGTCTGTTACCCTCTCTACGAGTCCACTCTTCCCAGCTAATCGGCTCGGGGGTAGGAGGGAGCTCTGCCAAACCATGTTCTCGAACAAGTCTTGCCAACGTGCTTTGCAGCGAGAGAATCTCTCGCAGTAGTTCCGGTTGTCTCTCCCAGGACGCAAATACTGTCAGCAGCAGGAATGTCCGTATCACTTCCATATGTGCATCAGAGTCATCGGGGGTATAGATGGAAGGGTTCACAGGCGGGTTATGCATATGCTGACTCTGAAACGGGCTGGTCGCTGTGTTCGACATCATTGACGAACCGCGCGAATTGTGGAAACCCGAGGGGGGAGAAATATAATTCCACGATGGATGAGGCACTTGCCGGCTGTCCCTCCGGCGAAGACGCTCTAGTAGAATTGCTTTTGCCGCATGGAAAAGGTCAATTCCTCGGCCATTTTCAAAGCGATAATGTGATCCAGCGGCTGCCGTGGCCAATGTGAGCTCTGGGGAGCACTTCGCAATGGACAAAGTCGGCACATGCACAAAAGGAAGATGTTCATTTAAACCATTGATATAGCCCGCGTAGAAGCGAGATAGGGTATGCCGTGACGGAGGAACAAACCCCTTGGGAAGAACAAAGGAGAACTCTTCCAATTTCTGGACAAAGATTTGTCGATCGGCATTAGTTATATCCCATGCAGGTCGAGAACCCTCATCAGAGAGACCAATGCGATCCTCAATCTCGTGAGATTCGGGCTGTAGAGACGGTAACCTTGACCCGAAATTCGAGAAGGAAGGCTGTTCATCCGCCTGACCGCGCGGGTCGCTCATTAGGTCACCCCCTAACCTCGTTGATGCGGTGGCCTCTCGAACTTGCTGCTTGGAGTCCATTGATATACTGGGCGGCAACATGGGTTCTTCGACCGACGAGAAGACCCCCGAGTCCCAGTCGGACGACAAGCCCACACTCTCCAAGAAAACGGTAAAATCCTGGACCGGGTCGCCTAGGTCTGCAAGGTCGAGAATCGACGGTTCTACACCATAATTATCGGTAATTCCTCTCTCTGGGGCCGGTGGTAGGGTCTGGGATGGCGTGCTGACCGCATGGGATTGTTTTCGAATGGACTCCAGGTTCTCCTGCTGTCCTTCCAATGCGACATGGCTTGCCGCATGCGACAGTAGATTGAGGTCGTAGCCCCAGGAGGGATTGAAGTGGGTGGTCTCGACGATCGGGGGCGGTTGAACCTGCACCTCGGGAGGTGGAGGGGGAACTTGGGTATGGACTGGGATGGCATCGGCCAGCTCTAGCATGCGGGATTCATGATGGGCAGCGGGTTGAATTATCGTGGACTGGATTGAAATCTCGTGGTGATGGTTGTCGCCGTTGTGGGCACGGTGTTCTCGACCGGCCGCACTTTCGGCAGGGTGCACCAATCGCTCATGTCGCACCAGCAGGTCACTGTAAAGCCCGAATATAAGCAATTGGGGGTGGGCATTGGGGGCGTGGAAGCACGAGGAGCAAGGGGGCCCAGTAAACGTCATGGACTTACCTCCGGGCGAAGGACTTGGAGCAGATGTCACATGAGAAAGGCTTTTCTTTGGTATCTGTTGTCCGACGTTAGGAGAAACGAGCGGACTCGTGGAGTCGAGGGGGAGGGGGGTTACTCAACGGGTGCGGAGATGGCGTTGGAGATGTTCTAAGCGGGCGAACGAGCGACTGCAATATTCACACGAAAGGGACTTGCGGTGAGTGGCACTCTTCTTCTTGACTTTTGCGGTCTTGTCGTCCTCCATGGTATTTTTTGAATGGGGGGGGTGAGATAGGGTTGGGGTTTCTGCGGGATTTGGGGGGAAGAAGAGGGGAAAGAATTTGAGGTCCTTTAGGAACTGAGCGGGGAAAAAAAGGAATTGTGGGGTTTTGGTTTTTTTGGGATTTTGGGGCCTCTCCGGGACGGGCTGTTTGGGTCTCGGATTATGGACTTTGCACGAGCAGTGAGGGGAGACGATGATCACGTGGGATTTCAGAAAGTAGATACTAGGTAGTTAGTACAGAGCAGGACAACTAAGTCGACGCGAGGAAACTCAATGCTGACCAGATACAATAAAGGTACTTTAGGTAGGGTTGGGCTGGAGTCAAGCGGGCATAGTCGTGGCCGTGGGGAAGGGTGGCCGAAGCCTCCGGTTATAGACAGACTAGGTACTACTCAGTAATAGTAGAGAGAATAACTCACTACCTAACGATATATGACTATAAACATATGTAGACAGGCACACTCATTACGACTCGACGGAGCGTAGGCACGGGAAATACAGCAATGTGGGAGAGATACACGGCTCCACTTGTGCGGAGAGGCCGAGGGGAGGAGGAAGGGACCAGCGAATGCTTATTGATAGATAGGTGAAGTTGGAATGGGATAGAATGGTGTGTAGAATAGGAAAAAAGAATATACAATTGATGTCTAAAGTATAACATTGTAACTCCATGCCGTCTATTAAATCCAGTCCTCGTGGGACTATGTGGGAGGATTGCCGCGGAAGTGCCGCCTTTTCCTGTTTTGCTCGGAGCCACTTCGCGGTAGTTGCGTTGGATCACTGAGTGACTAGTAACCTACGTAGGGCATTGACCTAAAATGTGGTGTTGACCTGACCTTCCTTCGATATCATTTAGCTGGTGTCGCATGGGTATGTCATCCTATGGCATGCAGACAGGTAGGTATGATGAGTTTGTTGCGTTTAGGTATCTGGTCGGGGCATTCCATGTTCTAGATATATCGAATCATCTAGATCCATAGATAATTCCGTGGTAAAATTCTCACAAGAATCTCATCATGTTGTTCGAACGATTTTAGACCGCGATCACAATCATTTAAGGTGGTAATTCCTTCTTCCAATTCTTCTCCTATAGCTTTCAACTCTATGGAGCCTTTACATAGAAGTAACCCATCCTTCCGGCTAACGTACACCTCCTGTACTGTAGTTAGCTAAATCGTACGCATTAGAGTAGCAGTGATTAGATATTAAATGGGTTGTCCTGGTCATCTCCTTGCCGTATCGGAAGGGTAGTGACTATCCCCTAATCCCAGCTTGGAAGAAGTACTTCCTACCTACATACAGAACTACAGTTGATAGTCGCACTACTACAGTACTGCTTATACAGTACTGGCCTATCGGCAAAATGCAACTGGGTCCGTCTCAGACTAACCCACGGACATGGCCAGTTTCAGCCAGAGCCGCTGTTTCAATCTGAGTGGGGCATCACGAAAATAGGAACAAGATACAGTAGGAGGAAACAAGATGATCATACACTACTATTCAGTTGCATCTCATATACCTATACTTAATAATATACAGTAGGAATAAGAGCCATCATCGGTGGCAACAGGATAGACCACCCACAAAAGCAATCCAACCAACTACATAATGCCCCCGATTGGTCTCGCACGGTGGCCGTACAAGGGATGAGACAGGGTGAGCATGCCAAAAGCCTCCTCCATTTAGCGTGCAGTAGTACTCCATATGTACACTGTAGTAGCGTAGACTATTACTACTAGTATTTGTTGTCCAGCCTTTAGGGCCCAGTATCCAGGCTTGAAACGCGTGGGGGATGCTGAACCGACCCCTTGATCCACTACGTCTGATACAACAGACTCTCTATCATCCTCTCGGTCCGGATTTCCTCCTGCTACAAAACCATCGTCTACTGTCCATTCTACCGGGTTCATCTTACCTGTCACCTCCTTCCACCGGTTCTCTGGCCCAGGAACTACATATTTCAACCTTTTCGTGTGGTCCATAAGTGGGGAGTTTTACGGTGCCTATCGTGCCCATCTCGATAACCGCCCGATCTCGACCACACTAAGTGGTCCCGACCCCCCCGATCTTCTTCCCCCCCAAAAAAGCTCAGACGCCTAGTAGCTGCACCGCAGTCCTCCTCCCCCCTCATTCCAATCCAGCCTGACGGGGGATTGAAACCACCCGGGAGTACTAGGACCCTATTGTGCTACACGGTCAGTCATCCTGCATCGATACGTCCCTCGACTACAAGCTTGCGAGGCCGTGGGACTTCCGGCTTGCCCCTCTCAGCCCTGTCCGGGACTTCTCCCATCTCCCGCGCGACGAGACAGCGACCACGAAGGAAATCTCGCCGGTAGTACTGGTTACTGACCAAGTTGCAGGGACTCCCGAGATTATGTGTTGACCGATCCCCCGCATCCCTTCGATAGCTCTCCGATCGGTCGATCCCGGTGTGAAGAGACGACAAGGACAGGCGGAGGAAGGGGCGCTGTGACCGAGACCCATCTGCAGAGGGGACCACGAGATATACCAACGAGGCCGACGACGACAACGCGCTACGATTCAATCATGTTGGCTTCCAAGCCGCAATACTCCGCTCCTCTGGGCGTGTCCAACTCCCAGAACTCCGCGGCGGCCTACCATGCGAACTCACAACGCCCTATGACGGCTACAAAAGTACCAGAAGGGATGGGATACAGCAGCCCGACCAAGTCGGAATTTTCCGAGGGGCAGGACGAACTGTCAACTGTTCGGTAAGACGCCATCGGGGATGGGCTGTGTGGCCAGGACAGTGGGAGGCTAACTGGACTCTAGGGCTTGGGATGAGAAGAAAGTGGTCGCGTGGCTGCATAGCATCAAGTGCGGCCAATATGAGTCGATTTTCAGAGGTAATTTCCTCCCTGGCTTTGGTATGGAGTTTTCAATGGACAAACACAGACACTAACATCGCCCAGCCAATAACTTTAATGGAGATAACCTAATCGATTGCGACCAGAAGATCTTGCAGGAAATGGGTATCAAGAAAGTGGGCGACCGAGTACGCATCTTTGTGGCTATCAAGCAGCTGCGAAACAAAGCCATGGTCAATCCAAGGCAAAAGAATATGGTACATCTCTAGAGCACCTCCTCGACCTACCCGGCAAGCACTAACTCTCGTCGCTGCAGAATACCCTCGCTGCTTCTACAGCCGCCTTGTCCTCTGATTCACGTCTCTCCTCGATGCGTCTTCCAAACAGGCGTATGTCCCAGCTGATGGAGGATGGACTTGGATATTCGGGCAAGTCCCCCACGTCTCCTGGCGACTGGCGCAAGGACTCTTATTTCAACCATCCATCCTCTGGTGGCTCGGGATCCGGCCGCAACCCAAGTACCCCCAGTGATGGCGGCCGGGGAAGTTCACATCCCCGCAATCCCAGTATAGACGGCCTTACAATGGGTCCTCTCCCACCCAATTCTCCGGTGATTCGTGTCATCTATACCGGTGGTCAAACCAAGGTTCTCGATATCCGGCACTGCAAGACGCCGGACGAAGTGATTCTCTGCGTCCTCAAGAAATTGCAGCTCCCGGAACACCAGTATCGAAACTACTGCTTCTACGTCCTGGATGGTCTAGACCCGGATCTGTCAAACTGCAGGCGGTTGACAGAGACCGAGCTCATGGAGATCTGTGACGGCCATCCTAAGTCCGAACGGGGCCGCTTGATCTTACGAAAGATTCATGCTGGCGAGCCAGACGCCGATGAGCTTCGCCGCGCGTCCCAGCTCGCTTTCGATGAGAGTCAGGTCACGCACCAGAACGCTCTTAATAAATCCAATCCTCGCCAGAAGCACAAGATCCAACAGCTTACCGGCGAGTCCTGGAATGTCATTAATACCAAACAGCCACTGTCCCCAGTTGGCCCTCGACATCGCCCATCTGCTTCAAACGATCAAGATCAGCCATCGCCCGATGAGCGTAACCACGTGGCTACTAAGCTTCGGTCATTCTTCGGACAGAGACCACCAAGCGAGATGATTATCCATGAGCTCCAGTCATTCTTCCCCAGTCATGACAGGGAAGATATCGCAAAGACGATGCGGAGATCTCAACGTCTCAGCCGTGCTGCCAGCCGCCTCAGTGTTGTTAGTAACTACAGTGTCGCGTCAAGTCTCAAAGACGCTCCGCCTCTCCCACCATTGCCTCCCATCCCTCCGATGCCCAATATTGCCGATACCTGGTTCCAGCCGCAAGGTGGAGCACAGGCTGCTCGTGCTTCGCGGCCTCTCTCTATTTCTAAATTCAACTTGCCCCAGGCATCGTATCGGGATTCTATTGCTTCAAGCTCTCTCCAGCCGTTGCAGGAAGAGTCTCCCACCGAGCCAAATCGCAAGTCCTATGTCTCCTTTGACAGTGGCTCAGACGAACCGAACCTGTCACGCCAGAGTATGATTGATGAGAGCTCCAGTGTCATTGCTACCGATGGTGGCTCCTCCAATGATCGACTCAGTGTGCTCGTTGCTGACGACGGCGAGGAAGACGACGCAAACTTGATGAGCGACTTCCTGGCTGGCAACAACTTTGCTCCAAAGAACTGGATGAAGGGGTCATTGATCGGCGAAGGTTCCTTCGGCAGCGTCTTCCTGGCTCTCCACGCCATTACTGGCGAGCTCATGGCCGTGAAACAGGTCGAGATTCCGTCAGCTACCAAGGGCACGGAATTCGATCAGCGCAAGAACACCATGGTTACTGCACTGAAGCACGAGATTGAGCTCCTCCAGGGGATGCACCACCCCAACATCGTACAGTACCTCGGCACGTCGACTGATGACCAGTATCTGAACATTTTCCTGGAGTACGTCCCCGGTGGCTCCATCGCCACCATGCTCAAGCAATACAACACCTTCCAAGAACCGCTCGTCAAGAACTTTGTCCGGCAAATCCTGGCAGGTCTCTCATACCTCCACAGCCAGGACATCATCCACCGCGACATCAAGGGCGCCAACATCCTAGTCGACAATAAGGGCGGCGTCAAAATCTCCGATTTCGGTATCTCCAAACGCGTCGAAGCCTCCACCGTCCTCGGCTCCCGCGCCAGCAGCGGTGGCGGCGGCCACCTGCACCGTCCCTCTCTCCAAGGCAGTGTCTACTGGATGGCCCCCGAAGTCGTTCGGCAAACCGCCCACACCAAGAAGGCCGATATCTGGAGTTTGGGCTGTCTGGTCGTGGAAATGTTCATCGGTGCCCACCCCTTCCCGGATTGCAGTCAGTTGCAGGCTATCTTCGCTATAGGCAGTAATCAGGCTCGTCCGCCTGCGCCGGAGCATGTCAGTCCCGAAGCGGTTGAGTTCCTCGATATGACTTTCCAGCTTGACTATGAGAAGCGGCCCACTGCGGATGAGCTGCTGAAGTGCAAGTTCTTGGCTGCGCCTATTGCGTAGAGACTCTTTGCACTTGGTATATAGTCTTCTGCTTTTTTTTACCTTCTTGAGTCTGTATAATGATTCTCTCATGTATTATGTGGTGGGGTTTGGGGTTGTGAGCGATGATGGTACGGATGTTTTGACCCGGCTACTCATACTCACTTCCCTTTTTCGGAAATGATGCGACAGTTTTAAAGCAGCGCTTTTTGCCAGAGTTATGATCCTCTATAGAAACAGAAGAATGGGGCATGAGTCATGCACTGAAACTACTACAAAATCTTATCTTGTTGTAAACCGTTTCTAGTTACAGTAGCAAGATGTCTAGTCTTGTTCTTGGGGCATATTTTTGAAAATTGATTCGCTCGAAGTAAAATGATGATAAAATGGAGATAATACACATGTTTGGTGAATCGCAGTGACCACTATGCAGGTCACCTCTAAAGTTACAGGTTGTATAGGAACACAACGCCCCGGGTGTGGTATAAGATGAGAAACCAAGCCAACATTAGAAGGATATAGTCTCGCCTTCTAGTGCTTTACTGCACGATCTTTCCGTAGAATGGAATACCCATGGCGCTCAGCAGGAGACGGGCATCCTTGTCGGACTTGGCGGTGGTGTGGAGGGTGATGTGGCAACCAGGGATCATCTTGGGAGGGTACCTTTTTGAGAAAGTATTAGAATCAAGACATACAATCATGATATCATCTTATTAAGATGTATCAAGACAAGGGGTGTGACTCACATATCATAGTTGACCTCGATCTCAGGGAACAGGGCAACATGCTCCGGTTCCAGACCGAAGGTGATATTACCACTGCTATCACCACTGCTCCCCTTAACACCAGGCCAATCCTTGATGCGAGGCAGAACAACATCAATCAGCTTGCCAAGGAAGTGATACATAGTCTCACCATGCATCTCCGCCTTGACAGCAACCGTATCACGACCAGGAGCGATACTCCACGTAGCAACGCTAGCCTTGGACTTGAACGTCTCCACGCGCACATTAGAGACAGCCTGCACCGCCATACCAGCCACGTGCAACCACCCAGAGTTCTCCTGCGCCGCACCCTTCACGTAACTGTGGATCGTGATGCGCTCAACCTCGGGGATGTTGTTGAACTTGATCGGCTTGCGGAGCAGGCGCAGGACATCGCCGCCACGGGGTCCGCGGAGGGGACGGTTCTTGTGGTATGGGGAGCTGTCGTCCCACTCGCGCAGACGGGGTGCTTTGGCGGGCGCCTTGAAGCCTGGTGGCGTGTGCACGTAGCATAGGGTTAGGATATCGGATGCGACGGTCGAGTTGTAGGTCTGCTGGGCGCGCGGGAGGGAGAAGGGGCCTGGGACGAACAGGCGGGAGGATGGGTCGGAGGGAGGAGGAGGCTGGTGAGGGTGGAGAGGGCCGCGGTCGTACTTGGGAGAACGGAATTGGTATCTAGAAAGGAGATGTCTATGTCAATTGCTGGTTCTTCGCGAAAGAGCTCCGCCGGCTGTAGTAGGGACAAGGACCATGACTTCGGTGAGAGAACTTACCGAGAACGAGGGAGCTGAGTCTTGCGACCCTTAGCCCGAGTCACAGGATCGAAGGATTTGGCGGCAGTTTCCGACACAGGGGTGGTCAGCGACGACGCGGTTTCCAGCTCGTCCAGCTGGTCCGACAGACGCCTAGACGGGGCCTCATCGGAGGCATTGCGGCGGCCCAAAAAGGCCTGCGAGCGAGTGGAAGGCACAAAGGCCCTGGGCACTGCCCGTGCCAGGTATCTTGATGACTCCCTGACAGCCATTCTGCAAGCAATGGCAATGTGGTAAAGGTCGGGATCGGAGTTTATCCAACTGTCCAGCGGCCGAAAATTGTTTGCAACAGAGCGGAGGGTCACGTGCTGGTGCTTGCGTGCCCGAAAAGTCAGGCGACGCGGCAGCCACGGGAACTATATCCTTTTGCATGTAGAGTTACTAACCATCGATCTCGAGAAATCTCACCCACATCCCTGTTAATCATCTATCTTACTATATTGAGAAATTCAGTATCTTACAAAAATCTCAATTGGCAGCATTATCTTGTCCAAAAGCCCCCAATTCGAGGCCTTTTCAACCAGCACCCTCAGATATACTCGAGCATATTGAATACGACTCCCCAAGCCTGATTACAACTGATCTGTAGACCAATCTCATTACATTTTTATCTTCTAAAAGGCCTATCCTATCTATTTACTGCCTGCAATATGGATCCAATTTCGAAAATACCAATTGAGGCGTTGTGGAGGCTATCGAGGTCACGTGTGTTATATAGTCGCCTTATAGATCAGGCGTCAAATTGAGGCACCAACGGCAGATGCCCCGCTGAAACCGATAAGTACGCGATCAGACAGATAGCTTCATGTCGATCGGCCATTGTCTTTTTCCTTCTCGACCTCTCTCGCTCCCTGAATTGCTCTGCCTAACCACTCATCATCATTGCGCTTTGTCCCGTGCTAGCATCAGCAGTCCACCCTTCCGGCAGATGATCTTCCCATGTGCCTCACTGAAATCCTGCAGCCTCAACTAAGCTCTGATAGTAAGAGCTTGCTTATTCCCCTCCCCGCATGGTGTCCTTCGTTCCGACACCCACTCTCCAAGTCAACTTCCCATTTTCGCTGGGAACAACTCAACTATGAGTGGGATTCATCGCTTCCTCACCCGCCGTGATCGGCAGAAAGGTGCTGGACGTTATGCGAAAGAAGAGGTATGTGTCTTCTCTCACTTGCATCTTGCGCCGGTCTTCTTTGATGGCTTCGGATATAAGTTTACTGATGTCGCATATAATACAGAACACCTCTACCCATTCCATGCCTCTGCTACGAGGCTTCTTTGTTTCGCAGGCGACTAAAGAAGACAGCCATGACAATGAGAAGAAGGTATGACTGCTAGTCTAGTGGTCGCGACGTGAAATAGTGCTAATTGTCTTGATAAACCCATAGGTCAAGATTGTCGAAGCTCACCTTCGCTCCCTCGGTTACTCCACACTAGAGGGGGAGCACGTCCGGCATGCGTTGGAGAACACCAAATATGATGTCGAGAAAGCCATAAGCCTCTTGCTCTTGCTGGAAGATTCTATTGAGGGTATCATTCGGCCCTACACGCCCAAGATCAAGCTTCTGGGCGCCGAGAACCGACAGGGTGTTACCTGCTACCTCGATGCGCTGCTTTTCGCCATGTTCGCGCGTCTTGATTGCTTTGAAGCGATTCTGTACAAATCGTTCAATGATGAGCCCCGTCGAAAGCTCGCTATCCTTCTGCGGTTCTGGGTGAATCTTCTTCGGGCAGGGAAGCTGATTACTACCGACATCGTAAGTTTGATCATGCATCTGTGGCTCTTTGGCCTACTCATCAAAGTCATGGTTTCGAGCTAATCAAACTATACAGACCAAGCATATCCAGGAGGCCCTAGCAGAGTGTGGATGGGAGGATGCGGGCAACTTGCGACAGCAAGATGCCTCCGAGGCATTTACCTTTCTCACTGAGAAGCTCGAACTGCCCCTTCTTACCCTCAAGATGGATATCTACCATACCGGCAAAGAAGACGTCAGTGATGACCACAAATTCATCAACGAGCGGCTTCTTGAGGTGGCCATCCCACCTGAACCAACTGATGGCCGCATTCTCACTCTTGAAGATTGCCTGGAAGCCTACTTCAACAATCGAATTGAAGTAAAGCGATATCTCGAGAGACGCAACACTCTTAGCTCCTCCCGCTCCGTCGATTCGCTCTCCATCTCTAAGGGTTTCAGTGCACATGTTGAGGAGGTTGAGACAACCCCAGCACTGTCTCCGGCCCAGTCCACCTCGCCTGTACCCGAGAAGCCAAGCCCGTTTGCATCATTCTCGGAAGCCACCGACTCCCTGGGCTCACGAAGGCTCGGCCGGAGTGACAGCATTGTCCGCGAGAGATTTATCCCGGATGGAACTGATGAGCAGACGGGCGGTCCAGAATCGCCCACATCGGAACAGCCGCGGAGAGGCGTCCTTAGGAAGGAAGTGATGATGCCTGCATGGCAATTCTTCAGCCTCATCCGTAAGTTTTCATCTTCACCATTGAGAGAATTCACCTAACATTTTTTTTTCCCATATAGCTTGGTACACCGATAACACACCCACCACCGATGCTCAGGTGGCAGCGCACTTCTCGTCCAAGCGGCCTATTCTCGGCATGTGCCTGAAGCGCTACTCGTTTACTCCAAACGGGAAGGCTATCAGGCTGAACACGTACATCGACATCCCGGTTGAGATTGGTCTCCCTCATTTCATCCAGGATGATAATATGGACGTGGATGCTCCCATGTATGGGAATTTCAAGCTGTCCTTGCAGGCGGTGGTCTGTCACCGTGGAACTTCGGTGGACTCGGGCCACTACATCGCCCTGGTTCGGGGTACCAGCCCCAACGCTGCCCCACCCAGCTCTCGGGATGGTGCTACGCCAGTAAGCACCGAAACGCCTAAGCACTGGATGCGGTTTGACGACCTTGGGTCCGATAGAATCACCCTCATCGATATTGAGACTGCACTGAGGACTGAGTCTCCTTATCTCCTGTTCTATCAGATCCTTCCCATTGACCAGGATGCATCCCTGGCCAATCTCTCGAACAAACCCCCTTCGTTCGCATCGGATGCCACACTCGACGTCGATATGGGCGATGTATATCGAAAGCTGTCAGGCCTAGCGGTTGACACGGATGGTAGCACCACCGAAGATGTTAACTCTGCTAGGCCTAGCTTTGAGATCACTAGCCCGGACAACACCACTCAGCCTCTTGCGAGCAGTGAGCGACGTTCGAGTGTGGCGTTCTCAGATCCTGCCCCTATCGGGCCCCCCCGTTCAATGCCGTCCATGTCACCACGGTTGTCGGCTATGGAAGAGGAGGGTACCAGAGGTTCGTTTAGTTTCTCTCGGCGTGGCTCTCGGAACACCAAGAGCAATTCTAGTAGTCGCGCGGGCAGTCAGGCCGGCGACAACAGAATTGGATCAACCTTCTCTCGCTTCGCTAGTCGTCTGAGCCGAGACAAGATGACAAGTGATGGCGAGGGAGAGGTTGATGAGTCCGCCGTTGAGACTGACGATGCCGCGGCCGACGACCTCAACCTGGGACCTCCCAGGTTGGAGTCGAAGGATAAACCCGGCAAGGATCGCGGACAAAGGGGCAAGTCGAAGGGGAAGTCCAAGGAGAAATCCAAGGACAAGAGTCGCAAGCCGGACCGGGAGTGTGCGGTGATGTGAGCACATATGAGGAGCCAGGAGGGGGGGAGGGGACGGGGAGCTTGTTTTTACTGCATACATTGCGGAGTTTCGAGATACCCAAGTCCTATGTGACTTTCATTTCTTACCTAATTCCTGTGTGTTTCCTGGCGTCTGGCTTCATGTTCCATGACGAATGATACCCCCACCATGCATGAAGCGCAATGACAACCTTATTCTTATCTGGTCCGAAAACATTAAATCCATATCATACTCTTGTAGATTCACCCCTGGCGAGAAGGTGTAGTGTCTTGGGTCGAATACCACCTCTGTGGCTGATACATTGGATCCTTTTTCTTTGATCTTCCCGTCAAAAACCGCTTCAGAGGACTTGGTTCGAAGGGAAATGGAAGAAACCGGGTTATATCCTCGTAACCATCCTGCTTGCACTGCGGACATGGCCCATCGACAAGCTTCTTTCCACCCTTTTTGATGTAGCGCCAGACATCGCCGGGCCTTGAAGCCTTTGGATCAAGGGCTCCTGGCTGGAAGCCTCCGCAGGGCTCTTGGTTAGGGCGTTGGAGGGCTTCGTTACATCCCTCTAGTTTTGTAAGAAATACATGGCCGCAGCTGAGGCGGCCAGTGTACTGGTCGGCTTCGTACTTGCACATCTTTGGATCTTTCGCTTTGATAATCGATATTTTGGGATGTAGATAGATTGAGTGATTTTGTCCAAAATAGCTTTCTATCACTAGTTGATGTGGATGATGGGAGGAATGGAAAGGGATGATGGTTCATAGAGATGGAAACTATGAAGACGAGAGGGTTATTATACGCGATGATTGAAAGAAAAGCCAGATTCTTTGGCTATGTGTTGTTTATATGCAGATAGCTACTGTCTTTGGGACTAGATAGTGCTCTTTGACAAAAGGATCAACCATGGACTAATGGTTTTTATCTCTCTAGTTGACAATGTCAATCTTGATCAAGGGTACCATGACTGGTACACTCCCAGAAAAAACATCAGAAGACCTTAAGATATAGAGGACTTGAAGGGCCATATTCAGTATCGTTGAAAAGCTCCATTGTCTGTTGTGTACGGAGTAGAGTACCTAGTACTTCATATCCATTTCATCTATTCCGGTTCTGAGTGAGAGAAGCCTGATTTCCAGAGCCATGTGTCTGAAATAATTCTAAGCATGAGAAAGAACACCAAGTTTATTTATCTTTCTTTTGTAGGAGTAGGTCTATCACTTGGTGTGACACTATGATGTATGTAGGCCCCAGCCTCATTTTCTGCCTCAGGCAGAAAGGAACTGGCTCTCCGCATTCCCAGGCAGCTCCACGTCCCTCCTCCGTTAGTTGCTCTTCAAGCTCCTGAAAGCTCCGCCAACTCTGCCCTGAAGCCCGAGACGGTCGGCATGAGATAGCGACCAGTTTGCGCATCATGGCGCTGGACGGATCCAGCAGTTATGTGGCTCCGAACAACCTAATGGAGCCTTCGGACTCCCTACCCATCTTCGACGTCCAGCGGGTGCAGCTACAGTTCCCGATCGCGGCGGACTTCGTAGCTGCTCAAGTCGCGAATAATGTGCTCATTTTGGCCCTGTCGACAGGCCGGATCCTACGAATTGATCTTGATACCCCTGAAGACATCGATGGTAGGGAGACAGCTCAATCTATTCCCCCGCCGCACTGTACGGAGCTGCGCTAACCGTATATCCATTCGCAATAGACATCGACCTTCCAAAGAAGTCCTCCGAGATCGGTTTGATTCGACGCATGTTTCTCGACCCTTCGGCGTCTCATCTGATCATCACTACCACGCTCGGCGAGAACTACTACCTCCATACTCAGTCGCGCCAGCCCAAGGCTTTGTCTCGGTTAAAGGGCGTCTCCATTGAGAGTGTCGCTTGGAATCCCTCCCTACCGACTGCTTCGACACGTGAAATTCTTTTGGGTACGACCGATGGCAATGTGTATGAGACCTACATTGAACCGTCTACGGAGTTCTATCGACGCGAGGAGAAATATGTCACTGCAGTGTACAAGGTGCCGGATGCCTCGCCAGTCACTGGCATCTGTGCTGAATTGGTCCCGTCGAGGCCTGATCAGAGACGAGTTCTCGTGGCGACACACAGCAAATTGGTACATGTCCTGGGCCGGACGGGGGCCACCACCAAGAGTGGAAGAGATGGCGGCGGATCCATATATGCGGACCTTTTCCAACGCGAGACGGCTCTGATTCATGAAATTTCCAATCCGTCAGGCTCCGCACCATCTGCCTTGACGGTATCCTCCTCCTCGAGTGCGGGAGGACACCAGGCGGAAGCGCTCACAGAGAAGGAGTTCGCATGGTTGAGCGCTGAGGGTATTTACCATGGCCAGCTTTCATCCGAGACTCCGTTCGACCATGCGAGTATGCTTCCTCGCACGAAATTCCCCGCATCTCAATCCGCACGAGGAGGGAAGAAGTTGATTCAGGATCCGATTTCTGCAATAACCCTGACTCATTGGCATGTTCTGGCACTAGTCGAAGGCAGAGTGGTTGCCGTCAACCGCCTGAATGAGGAAGTCGTATATGATCAGGCCGTGCTGGAGCCTCGCCAAAGCTCCTTGGGTCTATTGACTGACCTCACGCAAAACACCTACTGGCTTTTTACCAGCAAAGAAATCTTCGAGGTTGTTGCCAATGACGAGGATCGAGATGTGTGGAAGGTTTTCCTCAAAGAGAAGAAATTTGACGAAGCACTCCAATACGCTCACGGTCATGCGCAACGCGATGCTGTCTTGACGGCTTCGGGAGACTTTTTGGCAGAAAAGGGCAACTTCCTCGAGGCTGCGAAAGTTTGGGGCAAGAGCAGCAAAGGCTTTGAGGAAGTCTGCTTGACCATGGTAGATAACAAGGAGTACGATGCACTCCGAAAGTATCTTCTCTCTCAGCTTTCGACGTATAAGAAAGCATCTGTCATGCAAAGAATCATGGTCGCGAGTTGGCTAGTGGAGCTCTTCATGTCAAAGCTGAACTCCTTGGATGACAGCATCGCGACCAAAGCAGAATTGACCGAGGGTGCAACTGAAGGCCAGGTTCAGGATCAACTGGGTGACATGCGAGCCGAGTTTCAGGAATTTATCACGAGGCACAAGGCGGATTTGGACAAGAAGACGGTCTACGACATCATCAGCAGCCATGGCCGTGAGCAAGAATTACTCTTCTTTGCAACCGCTACCAACGACTACAACTATGTTTTGTCCTATTGGATTCAACGAGAGAAATGGTCGGAGGCATTGAACGTACTCCAGCGCCAGAGCGAACCCGATGTATTCTACAAGTACAGCAGCGTTCTCATGACCCACGCAGCTACTGGGTTGATCGAAATTCTGATGCGACAGACAAACCTTGATCCTGAGCGACTTATTCCCGCTTTGTTGAATTATAACAAGACCGCCAGCGTCTCCCTCAATCAGAACCAGGCCGTTCGCTACCTTAACTTCATCATCGTCAACCACCCCAACCCTTCGGCGGCTGTCCACAACACCCTCATTTCAATTCATGCCTCCAGCTCATCAACCTCGGAAGCAGGGCTTCTCACTTACCTCCAATCGCAGCCATCAACGCCTCCTCCATATGATGCAGATTTTGCTCTTCGACTCTGTATCCAGCACAAGCGGGTCCAGTCATGCATCCACATCTACAGCGCCATGGGCCAGTACCTGCAGGCAGTTGAACTCGCCCTGGAACACAATGACATTGAGCTCGCCGCTAT
This sequence comes from Penicillium goetzii, assembly GCA_037043885.1. Lineage (NCBI taxonomy): Eukaryota > Fungi > Ascomycota > Eurotiomycetes > Eurotiales > Aspergillaceae > Penicillium > Penicillium goetzii. Next base: position 214,881 of record JAWLST010000002.1, read on the forward strand.
TGTCTCAGACCGCCCCGAAGGCAACGACAAGCTTCGCAAGAAGCTGTGGCTTCTAGTCGCGGAGAAAAAGATCCGTCAGCCTGGCACAGGCATCAAGGACGCAATCGAGTTTCTCCGCCGTTGCGAGCTCCTTCACATCGAGGACCTCATTCCATTCTTCCCGGACTTTGTCGTCATTGATGACTTCAAAGACGAGATTTGCACCGCTCTCGAGATTTACTCGCGTCATATTGATGACCTGCGTCAGGAGATGGACAACTCGGCACAAACCGCCCGCCAGATTCGGTCGGAGATTGCGGGTCTAGACACGCGCTATGCGATTGTGGAGCCGGGCGAGAAGTGCTGGATCTGCTCGCTGCCTCTCCTGAGCCGCCAGTTCTTTGTCTTCCCTTGTCAGCATGCCTTCCACAGCGACTGTTTGGGGAAGGAGGTGCTGGAAGGTGCGGGAGGTAAGAAGAAGTATATTCGGGATTTGCAGGCCCAGATGAGCAATGGAGATATCTCTTCGGCGCGGAGAGAGGAGATTGTCAGGGAGTTGGATGGGCTGGTTGCTGAGGCTTGGTATGTACCATCTATCACCGTGATTCAGTATGATGCCTGTTCCATGTTACTAATTATTTCTTATAGTATTCTATGTGGCGACCATGCCATCAAACAGATCGACAAGCCATTCATCGCAGCCTCGGAAACGACAGATGAGTGGGCTCTTTGAGCGAGGACACTGCTTTTGAGGTCTGTGTTGAGTTCTCTGTGCGCTTCTGGTGTTTTATGCTCTAGAGGCAATGCCAGTAGCATGTTGTGTTGATTCTGGTCGCGTCGTCTCACGTTTTCAGAGAAGGCGACTTCTCGTTGATATTTGCAATACCCTTTTCTTTTCCCCATGTATGCTTGTGTGCTCGCAGCAGTCCATCTACGTAAATAGCAAGAGTCTAAGGATACACCATCCGTTCTGTCTGTCCTTCTTCCTCATTGAGCGAGATGTAGCTAACTAGTCGATGCAGTCCTTCCTCAAAAGCACCTCATCAACCGTCTCCGTGGCGCAATCGGCTAGCGCGTCTGACTGTTAATCAGGAGGTTGGAAGTTCGAGCCTTCCCGGGGACGCGAGACTTAACTTTTTGCCGGTAGGATGGTGTAATTAGAACTTAGAATACCATCTAGCATTCCTCTACCTAAGGAGGGGCAGAAATAGTGGGCTGCTTCCTGCAACTCTAGAGGACGCGGTCAAATCCCGGTATTGGTAGACACAGACTACCCGAAATATATATCCAGTCAAAGAAAAATGAAGCTTCTGCTACCCATTGATTGCTAGGCTAGAATGGTCAAGTCCTGGCTTAAATCAAGTATACAACGAATTGTTAGGAAAGCTGTACCATTAAAACAGCTGTATCCCAGGCATACTACTGTTGCTATCATTGCGATGAAGACGGTCATCTAAAGCTCTGGCTGGGACATCTACATATTGCCCGACAGAGACAGCAAATGTATCGGGCAGTATATTTTATCAATGGACACGGTTCTCTCTGATTCCAATCGCCATAGTCATCAATTGGTTTGACATTACACCCATTGACCAAGCAAGGCCTTCAGCCCTGATTCATCATTGAGAATGGGCTGTTTGCCTATTGCCAACCAAACCAGCAACCCCACATCACCGACAAGGCGACATTGAAACAGCATCCGCATCCGCACTCGACCCACGATCTACTTACAGTAATAATAATGCATCACTCCGTGTACATTCAAAAAAAATAGCTCAGCGTAGCTCCAATCACAACTGAAAGGATTCAGCCACAAGTTCCAATCGGTAGCCGATCCGTAACCACCGCAAATCGTAAATAGAAGCAATTGGCGCCGGGAACCCCACATGCTCCCTTCTCGTTGGCAGGCGTCCGTTTCAAAGGTGTCTCAACATCATCGTCCACGTACACTACAGTATGTAAGTGTTGTTGTACTGTAGTATGTAGTTATGTAATGGTCCACTGATGCCATCATAATTCCAATGGTCCTTAGCACTGGGGTCGCAATTGCAAACGCACAAAGTAGCTCCATACTACCCGCCGTCGGCTCTGTCATACTGATACATACCGAGTGAGGGTATTACAGGCACAGAATGACGTTGACGGGGCAGGGGGGAGGGGAATGCGGTGGGTGAGTATGAAGCATGCGACTGCGACTGTATTCCACCGAGTGGCAAATCGTGCTGCGGGCGGTAACCGCTGGCACCCCAGCAAAAGGCAGAATGGAGAATGGCTGGGGGAGCTTGACAGTATTTTGTGTATGGATGTATTTTTGTATGTACAGTATGTATCAATTTAGAAGGGCGTTGTGGTACATTCTGTAGGAGTATCTTCATGGGAGCATGTACATACGGCACTGGGGTTATTCCGTTGGGATGGCGACGAGTCACGGGGTACTTACGACTTACAATGTATGTAGTATGTAGTACATACTGTGTCTTATGTACTGTGCGCTCGACTACGTACCTCATGTACGGGTACTCCGTACATATACTCCTTGCAAGACTGATGGGTCATGCTACTGCTTGCAAAGTTTGTTGCCATGTTGACTTGGCAACCGTTGAACATAAACTTGACCTGTCAGATACCTTGAAGCCGTTATTAGCGTAAGGCAGATGGTTACCAGATCGTGCAAAAAGTCTAGAATCTCGGTCGCTCTCTGTTTCTTCGACGTCGGTTGTTAGAGCCTTGTTAAGCGCCGACTTGGCTTGGACCACTTCGGCTTTGTCTGATGTAGGACAGGAGTATCGCACCTATACCACGACAGTTGGAAACTCTAGGCAACTAGTTATGGACCTTTTGTTTCTCTAATGAATGTTGTATATTGGGTAATGAGCCCAGCGGCGACTGCGCCTTTTAGAAACTGCCTGGTGTGGTATACTTGGTCGATCTGGTCTATAATTGCTGCAGCAGAACTATACGTCTGGTAGATAGTTCTCCATCTAAGGAGGTGTACACTGTACAGCCTCAGCCCCCGGATATACCATTGTTGCACCCGAGTCATGATCTATTAACTCTCCATTGAGGGTCCTTGGAAACAGTGAAATCCAGCCACCCTGCCTACCCAGGATTTTGAGGTCTCGCCCCCGCAATTCTAATCATACAGGCGTTGAGCTGGAAATTGCCAGAGGCGCTTCTGCTTCTGGTACATAGATTAGGGATTGTTTGAGGAAATGAAAATATCCTGTTTTTCTCCTTACCCTCTATCAAGCCAGCAATCAGTATATGAACTGGATAGTCATGGAAATGAGGGTCTATTGAACTCAGTGCACCGTGAGATCACTTGTTACAGTAGATATTTCGCGAGAGTAAACAAAGAAGTAAACATAAAGGCAATAAACGAACCATGCATGAACCACGCACCGCAACGTTAAACGGTAATCCCTCCGTCTTACTACCGTGCCTCGACCTTCTTTGCCACTGTGTAGTCAAAAAAAAAAAAAAAAACAGAGTGAGACTACATGCCCGAGTCAGGGACCAACCTTCCTTCCCCTGGCCTGAGGTTCCCCCCACGATCTCCCTTGCGTCGATTTCGATTCCAATTCAGCCTGCAGTACGGAATGATGAGTTTGTACACGGAGAAAAAAAGTGACCTACGGGAGACGAGGTTCATGGCGTACATCGGCTAACCTTTGTACGACATACATGCCTACCCACAGGATACTTAGACCTACATATGGTGGATGTGGTACGTCCTGCAATACAATATGCACAGTTGCGAGACGTATCGTGCGTCTGCCGCAGAGTAAACACACAGACTCGCTCCAAGCCGGGACATGTCCTGCCTCGCCCAATTCCTCCAGCCATGCCATGCCCACTTAGGAGTCGTACCTCGACCAGGTTCGGATCGTGCAACCAATGATGACTCCCGTGGATGTGGCCTAGCCAGCCATCTTGCCCATCCATAATCCAGCCCCCCGGCAGATAGTGTAGTGCCGGAAAATAACTTGTTATGCTTTTGTGATCTCTCCTCGCTGATCGACCGAGACCTATCGAAGACCATAGAAATATGACTCCGTACAACGGCTAAACGGCTAGGGTACGGGGCACGAGACCCTGACAACGTCCCCCTCAAAAATGAACGAAATGGCCCCCTCCGCCCCCTGGATAGAAGATCAGATCCTGTCACTATGATCATCCTAATCAGACACGTATCGTAACATTATCCGTAGACAGAGAGGAGGAGTGGAGGGGGGAGATCCTTCACTCCCACAACCGTTGGGGAAACCCACCAACCACTAGTGTGACCGAGTAATTTCACAAAAGCGAAGCCCAAAAAAGCCAATTCTCAATATTTGAAACCCCGCAGATCAAATCACCCGACTGATGATCGATCCATTTCCCCAGACAACCCCAACATTCTTGTTGATTGTTGTCATGATCATTATCAACGTTATGTACGGAATTGTTTACCCCGTACTCCTCTCAAGGGGGCTGGTCGAACCAAAAATCTGGGGAAACCCGGCCCCAGCCAGGCTAGTCAGCTGGTTAGACCCGATGATGGCGTATGTGGATATGTGGATAACTCGTCTAGTCCAAAAAAGGTCAGACTAGACTCGATGGAGAGAATGGAGATGGTTTCCCTCCCCCCCCCCATCCACCTTGCCCGAGTTGGATCTGACGCGGGTCAGAGCACCCCACACGCGACCAGTAGGGACCAGTAGGACCTGTGGCCGACTTCGCTTGGTTGGGGGTGGAAAGGGGGCTAGTGAGTTCGTAGTTAGTTGGTATGAACATAGTCAATTACGGTCGTCATCTTAGAGAGGCCAGACAAGCTGGTGATCTCATACTTATCTCAACCGACAGATAATGATGTCTTGTCGGCCCCGACAGTCGACAGTAGAATCCTCTGCCTCTAGCCGACCAACTCGTATCCTACCCGAGGAATACGGACTATCATTCTCACTTACTACTTACTCACTCCCTCCCCTAGGGTAGTCTTCCCTTATCGACAACCACCCATGGCTCTGCCACATACCGACCGACCCCCAGCCCTCACATCACCCCCTTGCCCATGATTCACGAACTGAACTGAATTTGAGGGAAATCCAACCACAACCACATTGCAAATGCATTCAGACATGACTCTGGCATGACGATCGTGCGGGGTAGCCCTGATAGGCCCAAAATTGGGTGATAAGGACGCGTCCACGGTTGACGGGACCCGAGAGTTTGGCTATGTTGGTTCAACTAATGATACTGCTCCGTAGTAGCCCTCGTATGGAGTCTACGGGCGGAGTCTAATCAGTCTATGGACGGAATACGTAGATAGAGTTTTGGTCATTAAAATTAAAGTGGTTGAGGGGGGAATTTGGTTATCGATTATCGATTATCGACTATCTGATGACCCTATCGCAATCTGCTATCTCGGGCCTACGGGATCCGAGGGACTTATCGTGATAGGAGAGGGAGAATTGGGGTAGCGACCTAACTGGCCAGTTGGTACGCTGTTTCCGGAGTGATTGCGTACGGGCGGTACCAACACTCCCTGAAGACAACCGACCAGGATAGCACCGGAGTCTACTTCCACGGGCCATGCGGGAGAAACCCTGGAAACTCTGATGGGGGGTCTGATAAGAGCCCTGGCTGATTATCAGGACGGATCCACGCTATCCCGCCGTATCAGGTAGATCAATTCTTCAAGACGTGATAGACTAAGGGTACATACTACGCAGTATAATAGCCCCCAGTCGGCGTCCATTGAGAACCGTCCCAGTCTACCGGGAATTGGGGGACGACGGGGCCAAATAGGAAGTACCTACTAGTTCCGGATACATATTGTAGCAAAGAATAATGGGACACGTTGCACCTCGTCTGATATGATGATCACGATCATCATTATTGGGGCCAGCGGAAGGCGTAGGCTACCTTTACGAAATTTGCTCAAGACTCGCTCTTGTATCATTAGAGGGGCCAATTAATTATCATCAGTGATATGATATGATTGTGCATCGTAGATACGCCGTCGCTAGAGGACAAGATAGCAGAATGTACTCCGTACTGTACATACGAACTCTTCGCCGGTCGCGATACCAGTTCGCCCCAAGGTTCAGGGCTGGGGGATATCCGGGTATCCTATGAACCCCAAGTGAGGAAACCTTCGAGCCATAGATAAAGTCCTCCCCCATCCGTGTATGTGCCACCCACAGCATAGACTGAATATACGTATTATTGATCCAGATGTACATATGAGACCTACATTCCATACAGTTTAGCCAACGGCGACAGCCGATGGGGATGAAGGAGGGGGAGGGAGGACCAGATCAAAAGCTGAGCCGTGCACGACGAGTATATCCCTCATCCCTGCAATATATTGCGTAGTATCTGCCGTCATAATGCACGGAAGCAGAGACGATGGTGTGAGGGCACGGGAAATCATGTGTGGGAGGGTGGGAAAGCGACATGAGAGATCATCTCGCAGTTGCGAATAGCATCGCTTCTGAGGACTCTTACGGTGTATGGACTACTCTATAATGCTCCGAGTTGGGTGTAGTGAGGTGTCGAGGTCCTTCTCTTTACGGGAGTTGATATATGTTAGATTGGTGATTAAACTCTATGGATTATATGGTCGGTGCGGAGTAGTTGATAACCACTTGCTATTTGGTAGTAGGACTCCTCAATAGCTACTGTAATTGATAAATGCTCAAATCCAGGAAGCTCATCGCGTGATGCGCGTGAAACCCAAACCTACCCAAAAAAATACTCGTAACCACACCACCCTTTCCCATTTCCACGTCATTCCCAAATGCCGTGCTACTCAGGGCCAAAGAAGGCAATTGAATCGTGTAGAAATGTATGCATCCTCGATATAACCCGATAATACCGCGATACCCTGAGTACAACAGCAAGTAACTTCATATGTACTTTACTTTGATACTTTGATACCAACTCCATGACCCTCGATCGGCTCGGCTCATGCAAGGACAAACCTTGCAGGGCACCTCGCAGGAGGCGGTCAGCCCTGAAGGCCAGAACCGAGCCCGTGTGGACGTGCAAGCCCTTCACCGCTGGATGTTGGATCGTTGGATGCTGCGTGGGTGTCTAACTCCCCTTCCACCTTTCCTCCTATAGGAATGGGCCCCCTTACCCGGAGATGAGACACATCCATGACTCGAGTGTAGAGTGGTGGTTGGGAGATGGACAAAGTTGGATGGACGTGCAGATGACAGTTTGGGAGCACGCTCCACTCCTGCTTTAGGTACGTGTCTTGCTGCGGGCCTACAATAACACGACAACAACACTGTATATCGTAGTATGCCACTATAGGAGTGAAGGGAGTAGAGAAGTTATTGTTGCTCCACTGGATCGGATCATCATTACATTTGACAATTGCCTTCTACAGTACCCTCCTACACCCCCTGATAGACCGATCGCCATGCCCGTTTCAGGTAAACCCCGCAAAGTATCTCTTGGTCGGGACGGTTATTTGTCTCAGCTATTCCCGCGCGCCAAAAGGGACACTTGACACTGAGGCGTTGAAGGCTGTGACCAGGGTGCGTTTGGGGATAGGGCCTGGCGCGCTGTTTACAAAAGTATAGATGAACTGGAGAATATGTGTTGTGCTAAGATTGGCAATCGATGGCTATCTATGGGCATCGGCGCGTAGATAGCACTGAGCACGTCGCAGACTCGCAGCCCTGGGAAGGAAATCTAAGCCAGGATAGGTAGGATCTGACTGGGGCCGAAATCCTGCACGATGGGCGGCACAGGCCAGGACGGGGGACTTGCTGCGATGTACCTTTTTCTGCGCGGTGAGGTTAGGCATATATCGCATGTAATTCCTCCGTACTTGCATGGGCTGGTAGGGCTTGTAGGGTACCTTCGAGGTACCTGACCTGAGCTGTTGGTCTGCTTGCTGCAAGCCAGGGCCAGCAGCCTGCAGCACTAACTGCATAAAGCATAATCAAAACCAATCCACTCGTAGCCCGGCAAAGAAACTCCGGGGCCTGCAGGCAGGAGAGAAAGACCCTCCCCTCCTTTAGAGAAAAACAACCAATCAGAAAGGAATCACGCCATCCTCCATCCATGGCGTCATGCAGGCTGGAAATAGTGTCGAAATAGTGGGGGCTGATTGGGTGTTGCCCCAGACTCCGCTGCGCAATCCACCGGGTTAGGCATAGCGCGCCACCCTGATCCGCCCTCGGCCGTGACTCGCTGGCCCTGACTTTATTGTTAATTTGTTGTCTCTCGGACTCTGGTTTTCTGACTTTGGACCTTGGGGCCTCTGGCGTCTGGCCTTTTCTTGCATGGTTGGGTCTCCTGAGTACTCGGGACTTTCCAGTACTGCAGGTCCCGTCCACCCTGCCGCGCGCCCGCAAGAACCACTGCCTCCCCCCTAAAGGTAGCCTAAGGTTTTTGGGGCCAGGGTCAATAGAGGAGAAGTAGTCCGTCTGGGATGGGTCTGCAGATCAATTGGTGCCAGAGTCCAAACTTCAGACTATGTATGTAATGGAATGATGATGGTGATGATGATTCCACCTTTCTCCCCCCCCCTATTGTTCCATAGTCGGTTGCCCAGCATGTAGAAACAATGAGATGGAGGGGGAAAGAAACATGGTGAATTCTCCGTAATTATCGGGCTGGTGGGGATTGGTGGATTGGCCCCTGGGAGGTCTCGACGGTGACGCCTTCCCAGGGTCATGGAATGTCTGGAAGGTTCATGAGGTGCGCAGAACAGAAGGGAAAGACGGAGAGTCAGTCCAGTCGGATTGCGTGGCGTATTGGGTAAGAATAGTAATGGGAGTAATGGTAATAGGTAATTATAGAAAGTTACCGGGTCCGTACGGTGGCTCCATGGATGCGTCCGGCAATTAGGGGACACCGTTTCCGTTCTACAGTGTACACGCCATACTCCAACTGTATTGTCTGTGTATCCAATACGGTCTGTCCCCCGTATTGACCGTACTGTCCATTGCTGTCCACTACGGTCCATTGACACTGCCACGGTCCTCGGCGGAGATCACCCACGAGGTTCGTAATCATACCTCCCGTACTGATACGGTCACCCCATCTTCCGTCTTCTCAGTAGTCAGTCCCGTCAGTCCCCACCCCAAGTGACTCTGGTGACTCCTCGAACGTCGACTTGCCCCCATGCCGACTACTACTACTACTTCCCCCAATCTCAACATCCTTCTCCTCTCCTGATCATCTTCCCTTTCCTCTCCATCTTTCCCTTCGTTCCTCCCCTTCGCTCTACCCTTCTCCTTCTTCACTTCTCCGTCACCTCCCATCTGTCCTACATCGCCGACGTCTCTCATCTCCTTTCTTCTCCCTCCCGTCTCCTCCTCTTTGCTCGGACCGGCGGCACTCTTCCCATTGCGATCATCGCCTCCAACGTATCGCTGCGGACCAACTTTCTCCAAGAGTGCTTCTCCCGCTCCCATACTCCTCCTCTTCCTCATCGATCGATCGAATCTCTTCGTTTCTCTTTGCTCTGCCTGGAGATCCACCGAGTCCTAGTTGACTCATAGTTCCAAGCGGTCATACCGGATCCACCCGTGACTACATCAGGTCCCTTGGATACACCTGTTTCCGTCGTCTTCGTCCCGACAATCCACCACGAACGACAACTTCTTTTCTGCTGTCAATCTTCTCATACCTGCCTGCGAGCATTGCTACCTGAGCGACACCGGGAGTGTTACGGCTACAACGGGAACCTGGCTTTGAGTACTCCGACTCTTCCGACCCCTGGATTTGAAAGGTGCTCCTCCAGGATCCCAACAGCTCCCCCCTCATCGATTCGAGAATCAAGTTGTCCATTCAGCTTGATCCTCTATCTTTCTTGACGACTACTGCTTCTCGTCTCGACCTCCCGCTCTTCTGCCAATCGGTCTACTTCATGACTCATTAATCCCGCCAATTTCCTATACTTTGAGTCACGGCCGCCCTCGACCTTGAACCCGGTGTTCACAGGCTTCTTCTGTTTTACGTCTCTTCTTTGATTTACCTTTGAACAACTTTGTCACGATCTTACGCAGCGCAACTCTCTCGTCCTTTTCTCCATCATTCGTCCCTGTCATCAGGCCGACCCAACAACTATCTTGTCCATTCCTTCGAATCTTCCTTTTTGTTCTATCGTTCCCACCCAGGCTCAACGCCATTTCTCTCACAACGAAAAAAACAAAAACGACACCAATCCAATGAGCACATAACGGTCTTTACACCTTTTCCTTAAGCGTCCATACACCCCGTCGGGTCTTCTGCCGCACTCTTCTCGCGCCCTCTCGTCTCTTTTTTCCTTGTCTATCAACCTTTGACTTTCTACCGATATATTTTTATGACACCTGGACCAGATCAGGAGTATCGCCCATCTGCTCTCTGATTCCCTATCTCCACTGTTTCGGTGGATCCCTTATCGTTGGGATTATAGGCCTGATTGTTTACTCTTCTCTTCTTGACCATTAATCACCACCCCTATTAGCCTGGTTGCTTTTTGACGTGTTCTTTTCCTTCGCGTGCAAAGTCTTTTGAAGCGGTTCATAGATTGTTTCCGGTCTTCGTTGTTGCAGCTCTTGACTCTGCTCATCTCATCTTCCTTCTTTGCATCTCATCTTCCGTCCTTTCGGGAACCAACACATCACATCATCATGTCCACATCAGCCGCCATGGAATGCCTCAAGGACAACTTCGTCAAGGGTCGCCTTTTGGATGGTCGTTTCCGTACTGTGGCCCCGCTTAACCATGGATCCTTTGGCATGGTGTTCCTCGCAACTGATATCACAACTGGCAATGATGTCGCTATCAAGTGCCTGACCAAGTCGGCATCTACCGACTCGTCGCCCGACGATCGGTTTGAAGAATTGGAGTGCCACCAGCGCTTCGGCTTCCACTCCAACTTGGTCAACTTGATTCACAACTTTGAGACTGAACACCACACCTATCTCGTTCTGGAATACTGTGCCAATGGTGATCTCTACGAAGCTATTCGTCTGAACCGAGGCCCACTGGAGACTGAGCATGTCCGCGACTTTATGCTCCAATTGATCAGTGCTGTCGAGTTCATGCATGCCAATGGTATCTACCATCGTGACATCAAGCCAGAAAACATCTTCTTGACTCATGATGGTGATATGAAGCTTGGTGACTTTGGCCTTGCTACTCGAGAGCCCTGGTGCCATGAAGCCTGCGTTGGCAGCGACCGTTATATGGCTCCTGAGCAGTATGAGCCCGGTGCTACCGGCTACTCCCCTGCTCAGGCTGACATCTGGTCTGTGGGTATCTGCCTGTTGAACATTCTGTTTGCTCGCAACCCCTTCGTGACGCCTACCGAGTCTGATGTCCTCTTTGCGGACTATGTTCGTGACCGTCAGTCATTGTTTGACATTTTCCCCAACATGTCTCAGGATACCTTTGAGATCCTGACTCACTGCATGTCCATTGACCCCACCAAGCGCTCGTTGGCTGAGGTTCGCCAGTGCATTTTGCGTGCAATCTCCTTCACTACTGATGATGAGTCACTGGATGAGTTCTGTACCGAGGATCGTGAGGTGGTTGCCGCCACCGTCAACCGCGAGCCTCTCCGCACTCCCTCCATCCAGAGCCCGCAAGTCAACCAGGGCGATTCTTTCCCTTGGGCCAAGGCTCTACAGTCCAGCCCGCCTCAGGCCATCCGCCAGCTGTCTGCTATCCCGGACAACGAGAGCTACACCGAGGACCTGTTCCCTCCCTCGGAGGTGGCTGGCACTTCGTGGTTCTCCGTCCATGCAGACTCCTCATCATTGGCCTCAGTGCTGGATTCCTCCATGGGCGAGTCCTTCCGCTCGCTCCACCTTGGCCGAAAGCACCAAACTCCAAAGCTTCCTCGCTCGGATCCAGTCCCCATTACTGGATCCCTTCCCAGCCATACTTCCAAGCCCCTTCCATCTCTGTCGATGGTGTTTGGCAAGCATGCGAACGATCAAATTTCCAAGAGCTGGAGTGATCTCTGGGATGAGGAAGAATCGGAGAACGAAGAATCCGAACTTCAGCTGCGCCGTGAGCAGAACTCTCGCAGTTGGAGCCAGGAAAGCCAGAATACCCGCCTGCCGGATCCTCTGGCGGGATTGCGCGAGCCGGACTCCGCTTCCCCTACCGATGAAATTCATATCTCGGATATTCCGCCGGCCGCACCCCGTGCCATCCGTGCCAAGTCTCTCGATGTCGACAGCGATACCGGGACTTCCAGCAGCACGCCTCGTCCGTTCCACCAGCCGTCCTCCCCTCCCAAGAAGGCCTCACCCAATGTTGACAAGTGGGCTGAATTGGGAGACAAGCGCCGCAACTTCAAAACCCGGGAGCTCTTTGGTCCTCAGAGAGCTGCCAGCAATTGGCGCCGTGATTGGGGCCTTGGTTCCTCCGGATTCGATCATGGATCCCGCACCAAGCGCGAGTCTCCTCAGTCTGAACGTCGCCGTCGTTTGTTCCTTGAAAAGGACTGGCGTCGCGAGACTGGAGATGCTCACAAGCATTCGCCCCATCACTCGCCCTTGAAGTTTGCGTCCTACGACGGTAGTATCGACGAAGACCTCGATCTTGTGGGCGGGTGGCACGACCTCCACCTGTAGCACTACTATATGCCACTGTTTTGAACCATGTTCGATTCTATGTCTACCATACACCCCACGGTGTTCTTCTTTTCTTCTCGCAGTCGTTGCGATGTCCTCTTTGCGCGTTGTTTCGAAATTGAGCTGGGAAAAAAAAGTTCAAAAACTACCAACGATAAACTAATCCCGTTTATTCCTTGTTTCTTTTCTCATCCTTTGTCTTTCTTGTTCTTTGATTTTGGAGTGTTTGCCGATGCCTTCGTCGCCTTGCTCTCAACCTTGACCGAGTCGCCTCGAGGCACTTTGTCATTTGCCTGCTCACAGCTTATCTTGTCACTTCTTCTTCCCTTCTTCACACTTTTGTACTATATCCGGCTGTGGGCAGCAGAGCTATTGGCAGAAGGCATCGCGCACCAAAAAGACTAGAAGGCGGAGGGGAATTGTCTTGGGGAAGGTGTTTTGTTTTTTTGCCTCTCTTCTCTTGTTTCTCTTTTTTTTATCATCATCTTTATTTATCACCCTTTGCATATGGACTTGTAACGACTCGGGGAGAAAAAGAGCATGTGGATGTTTGGAGGAGATGAGAATCGGATGGGAATCTGCAAGGTGGAGGAGGGTGGAATGCTTTTTTTCCCTCTTTGACAGTGTACTGAACCCTGATTATGTGTATGTAACTTAAGCTTGTGGGAACCGTCAAAAGGAAAATTGAACCATCCGTGAAAGAAAGAAATATCTTGTGTCTATTGTAAAGTAAAGTTCTAGGTTACAGTCCGTCGAGAGTTGAAACCGGTGCACCCAGCACACTCTGAGACACTCTTTTTCGGCCCCACTGCCAAGACCTTAGCGCTTCTCCAAGCTTTTTGTAAACAGCATGTTAAACTAGTCAGTATTGAATCAATTTGGCTTCAGCCCTTCACACCAACCGTTCATTCGTTCTACGTAGACATCCTTTTTCATCTATTCTTATGAACCAAATGTCGTGTATTATAGAGGATATCTTGACAGACTAATAAGCTTCCATTTATATTACTGTCTGAGGTAAAGTGCTACCTCCTAAAACACCTACTCACCGTGCCACGTTAGCTAGCAACGCTTGATAGCCAGTGGTACTAGAAGGGTATAGCCGAAAATAGACAGTAGGGCGAGGTGAGAAAGTATAGCTATATAAAAAAGGTTCTAGTGCTAGCTGCTTCATGATATGGCACCACCACCGATGTACTTCTCGCACCATCGGCCAATTCTGAGCGCCATATCTACCCAGTACTTCTGCTCCTCAAAAAAGTGTCCCTGGGAGGGGTAAATAACAAGTTCGAAGGGCAGGCCGTAGCTATGTAGTGCGCGACGGAGACCCCAGGCCTGTGACACGGGGCACCGAGCGTCCGCCTCGCCGTGCAAAATCAGCATAGGTGGCACAACAGGAGCATCCTCGCGATGGGCTCGCAGTGCGGCGTCTTTGAATGACCACAAGGCGCTCGCAGCGCGATTACGTGTATCGCTGCAATCCATATTCCAGGCTACACCGTCGCGCGAGAGTTCAGGCTCGAAGACGCAGCCGAGGTCGGAGGTCAATGCCATGGCATCAATGTCGCATATGCTAGCGCCAGGCACAGCGGCTCGGAATCGCCAACCACCGTCGTGCAAGCCATTACGTACGCTGCAAAGATTTGTCAAAAACCCGCCTTGGCTCCAGCCGCCTACTAGCAGTCTTTCTTTGTCCGCATATCCATGGTCTATCGCGCACTGCGTGAGCGCGATCACGTCAGAATAGTCATAGATGCCAAGTCCGCCGATGGAGTAGGACGCGAAACACTGCCCACGTCCGCTGCTTCCACGATAGTTCGGAAGCAAAATCCCGAAGCCGAGCGACAGCAAATACGGGGCAAGCATATAGTAGTAAGCGTTGAAGGCGTTGGTGAGGCGAGTGTTGGGCCCGCCGTGGATGAGTACCGCTGTTGCCAGCGGGTGACGGGGGGCGTCGACTGAAGAAGAGGCCGGGGTCAAATAGAGGGCATCTAGCTCAACCTCACCGTCTGTTGACGTGCACGTCAAGAAGCTGCACGTCCCAAAGCGACGGCCTGCGAACTCTTGTCCGTGATTCGACATTCGAGTCATTGCGCCGTCGGACGAGAGAGTGGTGAAGACCTCGGCAGGGTGGTTGATGTCCGAAGTTGCAACGGCAAGGACAAATTTGCCGTCAGTATCTATTGCAGCGTCGAATGCTTCGAGCTCCTCCTTCCTACTGTATAACACCGTGCCGTCAAGTAGGCACACGCGAGACTCTAGCCGGTGTTGCACGTTGACGAAAATTGTACCGCATCCGCCCATGATGAGGCCGACTGAGTCATCTTCTACCCCAAACCTCGCCCACTCATAAAATTTAGTGGTAGGATCAGTCCGATAAACGCCGAAGCCAGCGAACGTCTTGTTAGCGGGAACACCTCCGCAGAAGTACAGATTCCATCATTAGCCCATGTCAGGTCAACGACTGGTTTAGGAAAGTGGCACAACTCTTCCACAGAGCTAAAATCGACATCAATAGCTGACACCGTCATACCGGTAAGGTGAGGTTCTTCGATATCGGGCGATAGGCAACTTGAGAAGCCAATACGAGTCCCGTCTGGGCTCCAACAGACGCCCGTTACGTGCCTGTCAAGGTTGGCACACCGGACTTGCTTGGTACGCAGGTCAAGGACCCTCAAGCGCGCAAATCGCCAACCCTCGCCCCAGGGCCGCACGATGTGGGCGCCTTCTCCCGCCGAGGCAGATGGGACCTCCTCATCAGCCGAGAGGAACGCAACGTGGGTGCCATGAGGTGAGATGCGAATGCTTCGATCCGACTTGTGTTCTCCACTGGAGTGATCGGGTATGCCTCACCGCCCAGTTGCAATGGCAAGAAATATATAGCCCACTTGGCACCGGCATCAGCACGATCTGACACAAACGCCACCGTCTTTCCGTCTGGTGTCCATGTGGGGGCGTAGTCGCGGAAGAGGCCCGGAGTGAGCTGCAGTGAAGAGTTTGGACGGCCCGTGGAGGCCAGCCAGAGGGTGGAGACGGCGTGCTTCCTTTTACGATGACCCCATGTGAGTTCTGTTGAGTAAAGAATACGTGAGCGGTCCGGAGACAGTCGGAGAGTCTTGGGAATTTCGAGGTCGCATAGAGACTGGATGAGGTGTTCGTCGGCTTTGGCCATTGTGACAATGTAGATACCGAAGAGTCATGAGTGGGTGGACTACTTGTTGGCATTTATAGTTATCAAGTTATCAAGATGCTTATAGTAAGCGAGAAATAGGGTGACAGCACCTGTCTAATTATATCAGCCTAAAGATTACCCGACCAGTTTGTTGCCTAGTCTCAAGTACACCATGAATCTCCGGGGCTTACGTTTTGCGTAGGATCCCGAGATAACTGATTTCGAAAACTCCTGTACTATACTAGCCAATGGGGCCATTACGGCGGATTATTACCAGCGTGGCAACCTCAATAAATGATCTGCGCTAAGGCCCTTGGCAGGGGGGCCGAAAAAGAGTGTCTCAGAGTGTCCTGGGTGCACCGGTTTCGAGACGGACTGTAGTTGATGCAGGAGGTGTATAGAGTGTTCTGCTGCATCGATGTCCCTGTTTGGCAAGGTTAATAATGTCCCCGGCTCAAGGCATGGACATGGCGGGTTGCAGCGTAGCGTGGTCACACTTTTGCCCTATTTGTGACCACGCTACACTACTGAAGCCCAACGTGGTCACAAATTTTATACATTAATTATCCTTTTTATAACATCTTTATACAATTAGCCTTTCTACCTTTATTAAGGGTTTATTTATACCAGTATCTAGTGTAATTGATTCTATTAATAATTATACTACACTACATAAACTCCTTTATAGCTCTCTCTTTCAATATCTCTTTCAATATCTCTTTCAACATCTCTTTTAACATCTCTTTCTATATACTTTCTTTATTAATTAAAATTAGAAAATTCTGCCCGGTCGTATAATCATTTCGCCTTACCTCTACTTAAAAAATAGATAGTAGTAGTAGTAGTAGACTATATTTCTTTGTAATTTATATTAATATAAACAAAGCTCTTTTAAAACCGCTAAGATCAATATGTACAGGTTGAATAAAAATAATTCTATCACTACGTTACCTGAAGCTTTTGATGAACTAATCAATGATTTATGACCACGTTGGTGTTGAAAAGCGTAGCGTGGTCACCAAAAGGGCGCTAAATTTGTGACCATGCCAAGCAAAAGTGTGACCACGCGGCACTGTATGCCGTGGGCATGGTGGGTCTCGAATGAGCGGTGGACATCGTGCGGCGGGCAATGCAGTTGTTCAAGGTTCAAGGTGCTAGGTTACATGAGCCTCTATGCAGATCAGGATTTTCGCCTGCAGTCACCTAAAGTATCAACATAGTCTTTAGTTAGAGAAATCCAGTAGCAACGAACAAGAGACTATCATTATACTCGACTATAGTATATAACAAGTATCAAGTAGAACAAGCAAAGTAGGACGAGGTCCAAGCGGCGGTGAAGAAAGCGGTGACCCCAGCTGTCAAACGGGGCGAGATGCCACCGGTCCACTTTGATTGCGAGCTCGGCCTGTTCGCTTGTCTGCGCTTCGAAAAAGTCTTGACTATTCTCCATCTTAGGCCCCGATATTCGCTGGCATCATCACCGCAAGTCTGCGACCACCGCACTAATTTAAATGTTACCCCGCGATTGATTCTGCCCACGATAACCTTCGAGACGATTTGAACCCGCTCGGCTGAGCTCGAGATTGCTCGCTCTTTTACCCGATGACGATGCTTGTATCATAAACACCGGAAAGATTGGAGCGAAGACCAAAAGGTCTGTGAAATAAGTCTGCGCTCGCTTGTCGTTACTGGTAGAGGGTGTCACCGGGGGCTGGGAGTCCAGGGAGTCAAGTACTCGCAAGACCAGCGGCAAGTCGACCGCTTATCGCCCACAAAGCGACAAGATGGTGACTGCCCGGCGATCATGGCCTACATGGCTACGACATGCATCGGTGATTCTGGCACTTTCTGCTCCGATTTGTGGAAATGGAGTTCAGAATTCTACACAACCGATTGACCGGGCGAGCGTTTCGGAGACGACGTGTCCAGCGAAGACCGTCTGGGAGGTAGAAGCGGAGATATTCCGGGATCCGATTTGCTTGGAAGATCGTTGGGGTCGAGGGCAAGAACAGCAACGGCAGCAACAACCGGCTTCTACTCAGGCGAGTGATGTGGGTGGATCTAGTACCTCCACGATAGCATCGACTGCCGTTGCGGGAGGAGGGACACCAGCGGCAGTTGCAGGGCAGGATACAGATCACGAAGCGGATGAAGATTCTTTACTCGACGGCTCGAGTTTCCTCTCCTTTGAGGATTGGAAGAAACAGAATCTGGCCAAGGTTGGACAATCGGCCGAAAATGTTGGTGGCAGCAGGCGTGCTGCGGCAGTTGGCAAGGAAGGTCGGCGGCAACCGGGCATTAATAATGCACTGGACTCTCTGGGAGATGATGGGGAGATCGAATTGGACTTTGGCGGGTTCGGTGCTGAAACGCCCGAGGCCAGTCCAACGGCTTGGGGAACCCCGATTCCTTCGCAGTATGTCGAGTTGGATGGTGAGGAGAGTGGAGGTGCCCATGCCCAGACTGCGCCCCAGCCAGATGTTTCGCGGCGTAAGGATGCGGGGACTACTTGCAAAGAGCGGTTCAACTATGCATCTTTTGACTGTGCAGCGACGGTGTTGAAGACGAACCGCGAGTGCAAGGGCTCCTCTGCTGTACTTGTTGAGAACAAGGACAGTTACATGTTGAACGAGTGTCGCGCCGACAACAAATTCCTTATTCTGGAGCTCTGCGACGATATCCTTGTGGACACGGTCGTTCTCGCGAACTATGAGTTCTTCAGTTCGATTTTCCACACTTTCCGCGTCAGTGTCTCGGATCGCTACCCTGCAAAGCCGGACCAGTGGAAGGAACTGGGTGTCTTTGAAGCAAGGAATACTCGCGAGGTGCAGGCCTTTGCGGTTGAGAACTCGCTGATTTGGGCTCGTTACCTGCGGGTTGAGTTCTTGACCCACTATGGCCACGAGTTTTACTGTCCCGTCAGTCTTATTCGGGTTCATGGAACTACTATGATGGAGGAGTATAAGCATGATGAGAGTGTGAATCGTGCGGAGCCGGAGGAGGAGGTCGTGGAGGCGGTTGAAACTGCGGAGGTCTCTGACAAGGCCGAGGCTCAGCATGTTGAGTCTACTGCTGAAGAGATTACGATTGAGAGCAAGGAGTATGAAGAGGTTCATGAGATCTGTCCGAATCCCCTCACGGAAGTGGAATCGCTTCTTCTGGGACGGTCCCTCTTTTCATCTGAAACCTGTGGTCTTGGTGAAGAGACTGCAGCTGAAAATCGGCCAGAGAAGACTGCTCCAACGGCAAATATTAAACAACCATCGAATACCAACTCGACAGCTACATCAGGAGATGGTGCTTCTGCTTCTCAGCCTGGAACGGCCGTTCCACCCAAGGCCCCGGAGGATACTCGAAAGCCGGGCGATTCGGCCAAACCTGTAGCAGCGACTCCAGACGCACCAGTCGCCGTGACAGATACTTCCCAGCAGGACTCTACGGTTGAAAGCATGGGGAAGACCACGACCAATCCCAAAGAAGAGCAGCAAAACAGTCCACCACCAGAGTCTACTCGACCGACAGCTACCCAACCACCGTCCTCCAACCCAACCACACAAGAATCCTTCTTTAAATCCGTCCATAAGCGACTACAGATGCTGGAATCCAACTCCACGCTATCACTGCTCTATATCGAAGAGCAATCTCGCATCCTCCGCGATGCATTCAACAAAGTAGAGAAACGCCAACTCGCAAAGACATCCACCTTCCTCGAGAACCTGAACATCACGGTACTCAACGAACTCAAAGAGTTCCGCGAGCAGTACGACCATGTCTGGAAATCGGTCGCCTTTGAGTTCGAGCACCAGCGCATGCGGTACCACCAGGAAGTGCATTCTCTTAGTGCACAGCTCGGCGTTCTCGCCGATGAGCTGGTCTTCCAGAAGCGGGTCACCATGATCCAGAGTATCATGGTGCTCTGCTGTTTCGCGGTAGTCCTCTTCTCACGAGGATCCGTTGGCACGTACATGGAATTCCCTCGTGTTCAGCGCATGGTTGCGCGATCCTACAGCCTGCGATCCTCTTCCCCTCCTTTCGAGTCCCCGTCAGCTAGCCCGGGTTCCACACGGCCAACATCCTCGTACCAGGGGCACTCCGCACACCGGCGAAATTTGTCGGATAGCTCCTCCTCACAGGATAACCCCAATAGTCCCGAGGTGGCGTACATCCCGCCGACGCCGACGTCAGATGTTTCTCGGGAATTCGAGGAAGAGGAGAAAAGCCCACAAACTCCCTCGCCTGACTTGATGTCGGTGCCTACGCTGGGCACGCCACAGTTCCGGTCACATAGCACGCCGCCCGTGCTGAATGCCCGTTCGTCGGAATTGGATCTGGATGGCGAAGGGGAGGGTACTATCCTTCCATCTGCGGCTTCGACTGCACCAGAGGGATCTCCTCAAATATCATGAGATTGGTCGGCAATATGATCATCATGCATTGGCCGGCCATGATCCATCTCATCATAACCCCCACCCTATCGGCGATTGCCGAAGCATCCCATTGCATCAGGTTTCGTCCTTTCTTTTTGTCCTTTCTTGGGGTCCGTCCCTTAATGTCTGTTTATGACTCTCTGCATGGCGTTTCGGGTCGAGTCCATGATCTGGCGAGTGCATGTTTTGTATGACTGGTCTACGATATGATTCCCACTGTTTCGACTTGTGCTTTTCTTTTGATCGTTTTGGGAGTTATCTTCTAATTGTACATACACTTGGAATCAGCAGCTCCTACCAATGCATTTTCGGTCGAATTCTCCAGTCACGGACAAAACAAATAAACACTTCACAACAATAAAACAAGACTAAAGTAAAAGTAGAACTCAATCCTGGAATGCCCCGAGTCAATGCGTCATACTGTTTTCAAGGCCCTAGCCCCGGTCGGAGTGCAAAGTGGCGGGCGGGTTGCCGTGCCAACAATCGAATAAACGGCATTTTTCCTCGCCTGCACCAACAACACGTTTTTCTCTTATCCGATTCCAGTTCCACAATCTCCTCCTCCTCCTCCTCCGAAAGCTGTTTCTTCAACGCTCCGTATCAATTGCTCTGCACCGTGAACTGGAACATACAGAACCACTTGTCTTTCGAGTTTTCTTTTATAAACTTCCCATCCACCACTATATCACATCACATCCACACATTCACAATGGACTCCACGACACACGCGCAGCCTCTCGCCGACCGCCCGACTAACACGCATCTCGCCAATGCCAACTCGGGTGATAAGTCTGATTTGAAGGGTGATATCTCGTCGATGGATTATCACCGCCAGGTGTTGCAGGGGAAATTGGAGAGTGGTGAGAAGTAAGTGTGCTCCCTCCCCGGTGCTGAGCATTGCCGTCGGACAACACCCAGATCCAGAATGGATGAATACTTGATCCAGACTGGATGGTTGATTTTTTGAGCATTGAGACTAACCAGACACCCTAGGCAACCGTCTGCTTATGTCTCCCCGTCCGACGACATTATGAGCCCATGCACGAAGAAATTGAGCGACATCAAGGGCAAGCGGTTTAAGAAGTAGGTGTTCCCGTTGCAGATTTGCATTATCCAGGTGCTAGAAGGAAGAGTGAATGTACTAATAACCCATTTTTTGCAGTGCCGGCAAGCCTCAGTCGCTGTTCGCGAAGCTCGGCAAGAAGAGCTATGAGCAATCTTCGTCTGCCGGACAAACCCAGGCGACCGAATAAACGGCGAGAGAGAGGATGGAATTTTGAAATTCTTTGCCTTGTCGGTGTGTGTCTGAGGACTTGGGATCTCGTACTCGATCGCTGGAATTCCCAGAGGACTCGGATGGTTGGGGCGCTGGTCGTCTTAGCTTGACGGGGGACTTGTGTGTGTCTACGGGGAAAATGGGAATTATTGGAATATTTCCTGGTTCCTGGTAGATTGGATTCGATCGAGTGTGTCCTCTCTTCCTGGACTATCGCTGCGTCGCTCTTCATTCGCTTGTGTTTCTTTCTGGTTTACTGTTTCTTTTGTAATGACCCGCAATGCCTTCTTTTGTTTTACTTTTCTTTTCTTCTCTTGTGTTACTGGTTCTGTGTTTCCGGGGGGTTTTGGACTCTTTTTTTTTTTTTATTTTCTATTTTGGCTTCTTTGGGGTAGTTTGTGCTTCGATATGGTACAATGGGAAACTTGGATAGGAGCAATTGGAAACTTGTGATGTCCTCATTGTTTATCTCTAAAGATCGTATTTGTGGAGTTGGTCGTATACGTCGGCCAACTGGCCGAGGCTGAGAAGAAGACGGTAGCCGGGCGGACTGAACCCCCTCAATCGTACGGTTTCAAGGCACAACTCGACAGGTACAAACATCCATTTAGGAAATGGATTTCTAATCAGCCCGAATTGAGTTCGGATTGTTTGCATTCATTCTAGTCGATGTAGTATTTCTGGTGGAGCGCAAATAATCGGATAACATTGACTGTTTAGCAGGTAGTGGTTTGTAGGAGGCCAGCAACAGTGAAGTGCTGCTGGGCCGAGGCAAAATCCGCTACGCTCGGCTTCTCCACATTCTCTTCTCCGCAATTCTCAATGGGCTGACTTTATATTCAGCGAAGCTGCTCTGTCCATTCCTTTTCTTGACTCCATTCCTCCCCTCCCTATCACATACCACACATCATGTCTGCCTCTACTCGTATCCCCCCAATCGCCCAGCCCTTCGTCAGCGATCGGGCTAAGAAGACTCTCGACTTGGTAATGCTCTCCCCTCCCCCCCCCCTCGCTCCCCGCGCTACTACTCTCCATGCCCCATACCTTGAGGACCTTACCTTACCCCCATGGCATTATCCCTGTACTCAAAGGAGCGCCGGACTAACGCATCTATATCTAAATAGGTCGAGGAGTTCGTCGAGAAGGACTGCATTCCCGCCGATGCCGTCTTCTCCGCCCAGCTGGGTGAAGGCGAGAAGCGATGGCAGACTACCCCCGCCGTCATGGAGGAGCTGAAGCTCAAGGCCAAGAAGCTCGGTCTGTGGAACATGTTCCTGCCCAAGAACCACTTCAAGCAGGGTGCTGGGTTCAGCAACGTTGAGTACGGTCTGATGGCTGAGCTGTTGGGCAAGAGCAAGATTGCCTCTGAGGTAAGGTTCCGCCCGGACTGAGGGAGGGAGAGATACCCGTCCAGACAAGTACAGAGGAAGCTAATGGTGTGTTGTGTTTGACAGGCTACGAACAATGCTGCCCCCGATACTGGTAACATGGAGGTGCTGGCCAAGTATGGCAATGATGCGCAGAAGCAGGAGTGGCTTGTTCCCTTGTTGGAGGGCAAGATTCGTTCTGCTTTCCTCATGACCGAGCCCGATGTTGCTTCTAGTGATGCTACCAACATTGAGCTGGATATTCGTCGTGAGGGTAACGAATATGTTCTGAACGGCTCGGTAAGCTTCAACCCTTTCGCTACATACCCTATCTCTTCTTACCTCTTTTCTAACGCATCTCCAGAAATGGTGGTCCTCCGGCGCCGGTGACCCCCGCTGCAAGATCTACCTTGTCATGGGCAAATCCGACCCCAACAACCGCGACACCTACCGCCAACAATCCGTCGTCCTCGTCCCCGCCGACACTCCCGGCGTAACCATCCACCGCATGCTGCACGTCTACGGCTACGACGACGCCCCCCACGGCCACGGCCACATCACCTTCAAGAACGTGCGCGTCCCCCTCTCCAACATGGTCCTCGGCGAAGGCCGCGGATTCGAAATCATCCAGGGCCGTCTCGGCCCCGGCCGCATCCACCACGCCATGCGCACCATCGGCGCCGCCGAAAAGGCTCTCGAGTGGCTGATCGCCCGCGTCAACGACGACCGCAAGCAGACCTTCGGCAAGCCGCTGTCCGCGCACGGCGTTATCCTCGAGTGGATCGCTAAGTCGCGTATCGAGGTCGACGCTGCGCGTCTTATCGTGCTTAACGCCGCGATTAAGATTGACCAGGGCGATGCCAAGTCTGCTTTGAAGGAGATTGCTCAGGCTAAGGTTCTTGTGCCCCAGACGGCGCTGACGATTATTGATCGTGCGGTGCAGGCGTATGGTGCTGCGGGTGTTTGCCAGGATACTCCTCTTGCGTATCTGTGGGCTGGTATCCGGACGCTGCGGATTGCGGATGGTCCTGATGAGGTTCACTTGCAGCAGTTGGGTCGGAGGGAGAACAATTCCCGGAAGGAGGCTGTTACTGCTAAGCTGAAGTGGCAGCAACAGGAGTCGGATCGTCTCCTGATTGCTTCTGGATTCAAGGCTAAGAGCCACCTGTAGAAACAAAGAATATTACTTAACCTACATAGTTTATGGTTGTTATTTACTTGATATGAAAATCAGAATGGAAATTTTCTAATATTCTGCCATAGTTACGAAGTGTTCTACGGTTGGCTTATTTGTATAGATCCGTGGATGGATACGGTGAAAATGTGGTATAAGTGCATTGAAGATATGCTAACACTTCCCCCAAACGCCTGCAAATGTCTATCAAAGATACTCAGCCCATCCATCATGATATGCACATTCCGTATCACCATCACCATCATCATCTCCAGCCAGCTCCTCCGAATATCCCAAGTAGGTGTCTGGCACATAGTTACGGACAGAAGGAAAAAACGTGGGTCACATAGGGAAACATCTCAAATGGGAATCCGAGGCATAAACCATCCATCTCGACTCGCCGGCCGAGGTAAAAACAAAAACAAAACAAACGCACACGAAACAAAATGTCACTTTTAGTAGAAGTCCTCGGTCTCCTCGCCGTTGTTACGCTTGGCCTTCGCCCGGCGCTTGTTACCCTTGAAGTGCTTCTTAGAGCCGGCCGCCGAACCCCGAACCTCGGAGACATCCACACCACGCTCCAGGGCGATCATCATGCGCTCCTTGCGGCCGGTAAGATTCTGGCGGATCTGTTGGCCTTGCTCGGTGTACTTGTGGTTGAAGGGCATGTTGAGACGGCCGGCGGAGGGACCGGTTGCAGTGCCGAAGAAACCGCTGTCGAGGTTGCGGGAACGCAGGCCTGGCTGATTTTCTTGAGGCTCGGCCACGAAGGAGGAGATGTCGGGCTCAGCACCGGCTTCGGCGTCATCAGCACCGGTCTCCACGTCGACGATCGTCTTGGCGAGCAGCGCCTGGCGCTTTGCGGGGAGATGGGCTAGGTCGTAGAGCTCCTCGTTGAACGCGTGAGGGTCGACGGGCTCTTCGCCTTCGGGGACGGGGGGCGGGTGGACGAAGAGAAGCTTGCCGTTCACGTAGTCCTTCAGGACATATCGGGCAGCACGAGACTCGTCGGGCTGACCCAGACCCTGGGTGGAAAAGCCACGGGCACGGGCATAAGCACGCAGGACCTCGCTGGCGGTGGGAATGCCGGTACCACCCTCCTCTATGGGCCGGATTCGGATCTTCACACCGTATACGTTCTCCAGGAAGTGCCTGGGGATGCGCTGTGCGACGAGGCCAGAGGGACCGGTAA
Organism: Penicillium goetzii; assembly: GCA_037043885.1. Classification (NCBI taxonomy): domain Eukaryota; kingdom Fungi; phylum Ascomycota; class Eurotiomycetes; order Eurotiales; family Aspergillaceae; genus Penicillium; species Penicillium goetzii. Next base: position 240,049 of record JAWLST010000002.1, read on the forward strand.
ACTCGCGCTGCTGGTCGATGGGCAGAACACCGTTCACGACCAGGTCGGCCTTGGTAGTGGCAAAGTTGGGGAACACCAGACCGGGACAATCGCAGAGCATGATCTCGGGGGAGAGGTACAAGGTCTGGAAGTGCTTGGTCTTACCCGGGGTGGCAGAGACGGACACCTTCTTCGCACCGAGGAGGGCGTTGATGGTACTAGACTTACCCACGTTGGGGTAACCAACCAGACCAATGGTAGTCTTGCGCTTAGTAGGACCATCAGAGTCCTCGCCCTGGGGGAGAGTCTCGGGAGAATTGGCCAGGAAGAGCTCTTCCAGCTCATCGACGTCGAGAATATGGGGTCCCAGTGATTGATCTGGGTCAGCGAGCTTGGCAACGACATCCTCATCTCGCTCCTCTTCCTCCTGGTCCTCTTCTTCATCTTGCACGTTCATCTTGCTGGTTGACTCCGCCAGGTCATCCTCTCCTTGAGACTCCTTGAGCATTTCCGCCTCCATCTTCTCCTTGGCCAGATGAGCCGAGAAGAAACGGAAGTTAATCTTGTTCTTTTCGAAGTACTCAGCCCAAGCCTCTCGCTGCTTCAGAGTCAACATATCGGCCTTGTTGACTAACAGCAAGTTCTTCTTGCGGGAATCAATCTCCTTCACGTAGTTCTCCAAATCCTCGGAGCGGAACTGGAGCGGGTTACGGGCATCGACAATCTGCACCACGAGATCAGATCGCTCAATAACACGCCACAACTGACGCCAGACTTCCAAGTTGCGCTCGAACGGGGTCATGAGTAGATCCTGGTTCTCTTGCAGCTCTGCAAGCCCTCGACGCCAGTCCAACAGACTCTCACGCTCCATCGTTTCCAATTGTTGCGGTGTCGTGGACGAGTCCCACTTCGGCCGTCTCGGCACGGTCAACCGACCCCTGTGCTTTTGGTGTTTCTTAATGGCCGACTTCTCATCGGAGGCAGAGAGAAGGTAGGGGTTCTTCTGATCGGAATGGATAATCTTAACGTTGTTGATTTTTTCAGCGGTAAAGTCGGTACCGGCCAATTCGGCGGTGCTGAGGAATTCATCGAGCGCGGCCTGTTCGGTAATAGAGCGCATCTTCACCCATGATGCTTCCTGGGCTTCGTTGGTGATGTAGGTTTCACCCATCATATTCTTGCGCGCAATGGCATTGTTGTGCGACCCCTTCTTCTGGCTCGAGGCTTTTCCCTTGCCGAAGCGATCGTTCATGAGGCTGTTACCCAGCCCCACGGAGTTCTTGGATTTAGCCAACACCATGATGACGGCTGTATTGGTGTTGCTGTGATGTCTTGATGTTGGAGAAAGAGAGACCTTTCGACCCCGCCTGAAAATGGGAAATCTTTTGGATTATTCAGACGGATAAGATAACGCTGACTCAGCGGGGCGCGGAGGGGAAAAATCTCGAAATTTCGGAATTCCGACTGTTTTTAGTAGTAAAAGTCTTTGCAATCTGATACTATTCCCATCTCTAGTTCTTTTTTTAATCTAATTACATATTTTTAATCTTCTAATTCTCGCTAAATTCATGGTTATTTCAGGCCGCCACTCTGTGAGGACCCGAGGGGCTCAGGCATCGATAAGGCCCACGTGACCCTATCTATCCCACTTTTTTTCGCTTTTTTTGAGCGCGACTCTCTTGACCAACATCAGACGCCAAAATGCCGCCCCGCCAGTGGATGTAAGTCTGATGATGGCATAGCATTCTGCAAAAAAGGGAGCTAACCTTTTTCCAGCGACAAGAAGAACGCGAGCACCTTCCAGCTCTTCCACCGTTCTCAACATGATCCGTTGATCCACGACCCCCAAGCAGAGGACCGAGTCCTGCACCAAGTTAGCGGTCCTGCGCCTCCTTCCTCTTCTGCATCGACAACCTCGCAGAAGCCCCTCCGAAACTTGTCCGACCTCCAGTCTGAATTCAAGAGCCAAGCGATCCGTCGCAACGAGGGTGAAGCCGCCAACTATGGCATTTACTACGATGACTCTCGGTATGACTACATGCAGCATTTGCGCGAACTTGGCACCGGCGGTGGTGATGCGCACTTTGTCGAGGCCAAGGTCGACAAGGCCAAGGGCAAGGGAAAGGCTATGAAGCTGGAGGATGCGCTGCGTCAAGTTTCTCTGGATGATACGCAAAGCGCGTACGGGTCGCAGTTTGGCGACATGCGCTCGACTGCGTCCTCGTATGTTCGCAAGCCGACGTATCAAGACCAGCAGAATGTTCCCGATGCGATTGCCGGTTTCCAGCCCGACATGGACCCTCGTCTACGAGAGGCCTTGGAGGCACTGGAAGATGAAGAATACGTTGATGATGACGATGAAGATATTTTCGGCGAGTTGACGAAGGGCGGGGAGGAGTTGGAGCAGGGCGATTGGGAGGACACTCTGTTTGACAACGAGGAGTACGATGAGGGATGGGAGTCGGATGCTACTGAGAAAGCGCCCGTGCAGACAGACAGGACTGATGCACAGCGACACGCAGAGGGGGCGCCATCAGAGGAGGGCCCCGCCCTCGAGCCCGGTGAAATGCCAGAGCATGATGAACCCGCTCCGGATATGCACCCTCAGGATCAAGGATGGATGCAGGAGTTCGCCAAATTCAAGAAGGATGCCAAGACTGGCAAGACTGCCGCACCAGCTGCGCCAACAATTGCGCCCTCCGAGCAACGTACTGTTGCCTCGACTGCCTTCACAGCTGGTGGTACCCCGATTCGCCGAAAGAAGCGTAAGGGTGCTTTAACCAACCCTTCCAATTACTCAATGACTTCGTCTGCACTGGCCCGTACCGAGGGTCACCGGCTTTTGGATGACCGGTTCGAAAAGGTTGAGGCCTTGTACTCCCTCGACGAGGAGGATGAGTACGATGATAGCATGTCCATGGTCAGTGGTATGACCGGAGCCACCGGCATGACAGGCATGTCCACCGCGTCCTCCATGGCGCCCAGCCTTGTCGATGGAAACGGCGCAGCAGTCTCCCGCAGCGATTTCCACAACGTCATGGATGACTTCCTTGCCAGCTGGGACGACAACACCAGTGCCCAAGCTAAGCGTAAGGGTACCAAGCACAAGCGTGGCAAGAACGGCAACGAGGCTATTGGTATCCGCATGCTTGATGAAGTGCGCTCCGGCCTCGGCCCCGCTCGCTTATCGGCCAGTGGTGACCGGAAGGTCCCTGGACGGGCTTAGATGGATGCGAGAAATGCATGCATGATACGACACTGAAATGGAATTACCCAATCATGATACGGCGTTTCGGACTTTTCTGGTCTTTCTTTTCGATACATCAATTCTTTTCTTTGCATCTGCGCTAGGGTTGATACAATGGCTAAACAAAAAGTGATATTGTTTCTTGGTACCTGATCTATTTCCCATCCAGTAGTATACTCTGCAACGTGTCCCAAGAATTAATCCTCAAAGTATCGGGATTTTTCAAGTGATTCTCCTTTTTCTGATCGTATAAAACGGCCAGAATACCTTCTTCCTGTGCTGCATGCACATCCCGCACCTCGTTATCCCCAAAGTAAACCATTCTCTCAGGCCGAATGCCATACTTGTCCAAAACCGTCCCAAAAAGCCCGTCAAGTTTTGATTTACCAACCTCATTCGTTGTCACAAGAACATCGACATAGGGCCAAAGGCCCAATTCCCGAACAGTCCATTCCTGTGCATCAGCTGGGCCCTCAGTGATCACCATCACTTTCTTGTCCAGTCGCTGCAGAGTCTGAAGTAGCTGTAATGCACCCGCTTTCAGAGTCAAGTTGGAACGTAGCGAGGATTGATAAATCTTCAGCAGATAGTCGATGCCCTCGTACTCATCGATTCCATGGGCCTGGAGGAGCCGTGTAAACCGTTCTCGACGATATTCAGTCGATGTTCTTCCATCGGTGAAGGCATGGGTCGTTGATTCTCTCAGAATGTCTTGATATTTGGCCTTCAAGTGATCAACACTTTTTCCATATTTGGCACTGATGACCTTAAATACGCTAAGTGAAGCTTGACCCGATGCAATGCGGAATTCGTGCAGTGTGTCGTCGAGGTCGAATCCAAACCATGTTTTGGAGGATAGGGCTGCTTGTATATCGAATTCAGACTTGTCGGTATCCATGATCAATGAGTTTTTCCTATGTGTCGCTATTCAAAGAAAGAGAGCCTTTTAAATAAAGAACGTATGAACATGGAGCTTGCTCTTTGGATCGCGTCATATTGAGATAGCCTTTGGCCATTCTGTCAAAAAGCAAGGCTCTGACGATCGTGACTCATGACTGGTGGGGTAATAATAGCTGCAGAGCTACTAGCAGAATAATACGATATTATTGAATGGCCAAGGCTTACTATGAGAATTTAATGAGGGCATGACAATCAGCAAGTCTCCGAGAGGTCTGGAAAGTCTGGCGATTGAGATTGTACTCCACCAAGAAGCTGAAAGGTTAGCGAGATGCTTCACACGACTTTATCTAAATTTAGAAGGCCGTAATATGCTAGGGCAATTGGGCATCACTAAAGTAAATACTGAGCTTTACCTACATCCATTAGTGTGGAAGCTTAACAAAGAATATAAAGATGACAAGTCTTAGAGCTTGTGGCCACAATAGTCCCAGAGAACCTAGATTGAGAGTCTACAAAGAGAGCATCATTTCATTCTTCACTCAATCCTTTGATCTACGAAATTTTGTCTTACATCAATTCTCAGTTACTTATCTTTTCTTTCAACCTTGATATCGCACCCTTGATGAGGACTATATAAGCCCACTCAGATTACCAACTCTGAATGTCTTCACCATCTTCAACCTCTCGAAAGCACAACTAAAATCTACAAAAACTTCTCAACCAACTAAGCTACTAAAGCTTTTCCTGGAACTTTTGAACCATACAAATGTTCGTAGATTGCCTATGGCGGGTCACATGATTAGTATGGACCCACCTGCTACTATTTAGATCTCTTCGCCTACTAGATTAATTAAGCTCCTTATACCTCTTTAATCTCTAGTGTGTTATTATAATCCTAATAGGTTATGAGTCCCTTTGCGCGTTGGTAAGCCGCCCTTATAGACGTTTACTATCCTATACGCCCTCCTGCTCGCTAGAGTATCCCTTCTAGTCTGCTAAGATTAGATCTTATCTCGCTAAGAGATCCTCTCCGCTCGCCAAGAGTATCGTTCCGCTCCCTATAAGTATTATTATTAAGCTCTCCGCGAGTACTATTTTATTAAGCTCTCTATAAGTATCGTTAAGCTCTCCGTAACTTCAGGAAGTATTACGGAGTACTCCGTACATCTGGAGTCAAAGACTGGTTCTAATATTGATTAATCGTCACGAGAACACGTTATCTATGTGGGACCATCTGTACAGAGTAGCGGTTGCCCGTTCGGCACAATATTGTCTTTGTGCCTTTCTCATGACCAGGGTAGGCCTAGGATGGCTATGTCATCTAAAGACTTGATCGGATTAAACGATCTCTGCTTCCAATCTCAACAGTAACACTGCCAATGGCACCGCCTGACTGATTCCAGTACCCCTTTTCCACCCAATAATCGACGTTCTTCCGGTCGGCGCGAAACTCGTTTGTCTTTGAGCCCCATGGACAGTTCCAGTAGATGTAGGCGACTTGGACATCTCCATTGTACACATCGAAACTTCCCTCCGTACCAGCGGACGCGTTTGCTCTGCCACACGCGTAGACGTTAAGGGAACCGCCTGGAGCTGCCGTGAGAGCGTTAACGTCAGCGACGGATATCTCCGCGCTCTTGTTGCCTTCCTCGTGGAACTTGCCCCTGAGAACGTGTAAGATAAGATGCCAGTTAAAGCTTTGGTAGTAAAAATGTTTTCTTGTGCTTACCAGCCCAGCCAGGCGTTTCTGACACTTAGGGTGTCGAAAGACATGGAATTGACGACACGGACATGGATCCATTGGGCTTCCGCTCTATCAGCCATGTTTGGGAGTTGAGGTTGTGGTATAAGTCTGTGGTAGATACAATTGGATAGATTCTCAAGACTTATGAACTGTAGAAACTTTGCTTCTGATAGACCTCTATCCCGGGGGCTGTCTGGGCTTTATATCATCCCGATACCTGCAGAGGTCTGTAGTCTCCGACTATCGTCACCATCCTCTCCGGCCTAGAATGCATAATCATCCACTGCTTAACTATCTGCAAAACTGTGTTTTGAATTCTGAATTTCTGCTGAACTATCGCATTACGTACAATAGCAGACGTAGCAGGGATCGTGCAGCTCATGTCTTCTATTCACAGCTGCCGGGTCTCGCGGCACTGTGTCCACCGTAGAACAATAGCATGATTTTTCCGGCCATGTAACCCTACAGCACTGCCAATCCGGGATAGAACCTTGATCTGAAGGGCAAGCTCAGCGATCGGATCGGAGAAGTGGGGGAGAGGATTGCGCGATTTTCAGCTCGCTGCATTGGCCACACTACAAAGGCCTAGGGTGGATTCTAGCGCGTTGCAGATCCCGATCAGTCTAAGTCAACAGATTATATTGGAGATAGGCAGGTCCACTTTTACCCGAATGCTTCCTCTATCAATTGTATAGGTCGATCATAGATAGATTAATCCATATACTACCCCCGGTTCATGCGGCATACCCCAGCGTCCGTCCAGTGGCTCTTTCGGCATCACCGATAACAACCCCTGACCTTAACTGCGAGTCGAGACACCAGCCTGGTTAGTTACGGTCTAGACTGTTTGCATCCTTGACACAAATGCAGTTGTGAACCATCTCACGGTCTTTGCTCGGCCGATTGTACAGCCATCGTTGTCATTCGACCCTGTCCACTCCACCAAAGAAAATGCCTCATATAGAGAACTGCATTTTGCAAATTGCAACCGCGAAATTGCCCTTTTGAGGACAATCTATCGGGATCGGCTTTGAATGGCATGATTCCTGTATAGAGCAGAGGGTTTCTCGCATACCGGTACTTCAGCATATAAAGACACCGGAATCTGGTCGATATGCGCTTCAACTTTCCAGTCACTTTCAGAATCATCTTTCCACACTTTTCATACCGTACTTCTTGGTTAAAGCAACTAAACCTGATAGTCCAAGATGGCCGAACTTGTTCCATATTTCGATGGAATGCAGCAAGGGCAGGGGTACGATCAATGCCTCTCCTCCCCTGAGCTACAATTGCGGTCCTTGCTAACGAGCTGGATGATTCTATCCTTCATCTAGATACAATACCTACCTTCAAGAAATTGGTCTCGCCGATGCTGTCACTGTCACCTCTGAGCAACCAGAGTCCAACACTTACGACCTCTATTATTGGAGTGAAAGGATCGACGATTACACGTCCGCAACCCCCGGGTTCTCCGTTCAGAGTGTAATGCTGACTTCTCTTGATTCTTATTTAGCAAACTTGCGCAGTCCTTGGAGATAACCGCTGGCGCTGCTATTTCTGGCTGGGGGCAGTCCTCTCAGATGAACGCTAGCTATCTTGACCGGCTAAGGTGAATATTGCTGTCCTGTCTCGTTGGTTTCGGAGTTAGGCTTGGCTAACTAGTTGCTGTTATTGGAATCCAGTTTTGACAGCAGCACGGTGACATATCAAGTTCAGGTGTCATCCAGGCAACAAGCATCAATTGGGAATACGTATTCCTTCAATCAGATTAGCACTAATACGCCGAACAAACTGTACGGTAATCGTTTTATTGCAGGTAAGATAGTCGATGTCTGCTATATTTTACCAGCCATTGGGTAGTGCTGATCCGGCCGTGGTTAGATTTCATTCGAGGTGGCCAATACTTTGCCCGCGTCTCCATTGCCTCAGTCAACCAATCCACCAGTAAAGAGATCAGGCAGGCGTAGGTCACCACACTGGGCCCTTTACAGCGTAATCTCTATCGTCTAACACTAGAGCTCTAGAGCCGAAGTTGCTTTCTCGATGTACGGGGTCACCGGGTCCGTCACAGTGGAAGTGAAAAAGGCCGTGGAGACCATCAACAAACACTCTCGCGTCACTGTCTGGATCCATACCTCTGGAGGCGGGGGTCGTGCTCGAGTCATCCACGCAGAACCTCACGACGGTGACGACTCACCTCTTCTGGCGATCAAGGAAGACGCGGATAATTTCTACCAGGAGTTGAGGGATGGCCAGCATAGATACAGAAGATTGTGAGTTCTCCGCTTCCCATTTTTCTTCTCCGGCTATGAGAAGATATTTACGTGGAAGCAGTGCCCTCCTGTGGAAATACACCAACGTCCTGGATTTCAATAATGCATTCGCCCCCTTTGACTACACTGTCGCCAACCAGAAGGTAAGACACCTGTTGCCAAATTGATCACGGATTGCGACTAACTGGATCAGAGCTGGAACCTCTTTGAAGACTTCACACAGTACGATGCATACATCGAGCTCGTCAGGAAGAGTATGATAGCCTGTATACCAGAATCATAGCATGGGAATAAGCAACTAACTAGGAGTCCCATGTTCTAGTTCCAGTTGCAAAGTTCATCAACGGCAGAGAGCAACAGACCGAGTTGTACGAAGAAGGGACTAACATACTGACAGCGATCCGCTCCAAAGTGAGTCTGCATGTCCACAAAGAGGACTGTATCTATCATTATTGACCGAGATGTCAACAGGTTCAAGCGATTAACGAGAACCCGGAGGAAGTGAACACACCACTTTCATATCCTTTCCCAACGCAATATAAGAAACTTGTTCTGGTTAGTAAATGATATACCATACGTCTTTCCCATACCAGAAACTGATGAATTATTCGGTACAGCTGTCCATTAAAACAGTAACCATGATTGCTCAAGAAAGAACCCTTGACAACGGCAGCATCAGTGACAGTGAGCTTCCCCAAATTCTCCTCCACTTAGATTTGGACAAGTTGGCTAACAATCTATCACTTCTGCAGTTGCCTTACCAACTCTCCTAGGAAATTCCCGAACCCTCTTCAAGTTTCAAACATACGACTTTGACACTGGGTTCGGAAACACAGTTGTTTCCTTCGGAAGAAGAGGCACGTCATTCATATGCTTGAGCGGCCAGCGCGTATCCGATGGATACCAAGAAGAAAGCGTCTTCTGGGCCTTTGAAGGCCCGGTAGAGGAAGTCTCGGAGCAACAGGTCCATGTGGCCAGTATGCGAACGAAGGATTTGCTCCTTTTGAGTCGAACGGACCAGGGTCCTCGGCCTCTGTTTACTTTTTATACAAAGAGTAAATGGTAGTCTTGCATCGGTAGATCCTGGAAAGGATGCAAGGTGCGAGGGTTGAGGTTATTATTCTGTTTCCACTGTATATGCCGGTTTACTGGTTTACTAGACTAGTATAACAAGGCTGAGGCTTCTCGCACGACACGCTATACCTATTTCGGATGATGCCAAGAAAGGTACATCGACACCCTCTAACATTTGCATAATTCCTGCTAAGCCCTTAATTATGCAAAACTCTATACATAAGCACTCTTAGTGCTTATCTTGCTGTTACTGACTGTCCCTATGTGATTACTAGGGTCATTTCGGACGTAGAGGGCGTGGAAGAAAGGCAAAGTAATTAAATTGAATTAAATCGTATCCTATTCGAATCAGATATTAACATTTACGACCTATTAGAAATAGCCTAGGTGATCACGTAGGGACAGTAAATAACAGCGAGTATAAGCGCGGAGAGCGCTTATGTATAGGAATACGTATAATTAAGGGCTTAGCATAAGTTATGAAAAAGTTACGGGTCGTCGATGTACCTTTCTTGGCATCATCCGAAATAGGTATAGCGTGTTGTGCGAGAAGCCAAATTGTCGTGCGAGAAGCCCCAGCCTATAACAAGAACAGAGAAACGGAAGCGAGTTCCCTCCTCTCTTTAAGATTGTTGTAAACAGCATGGCGGCCTAGTACAGTTGAATCGATTCTGCTTCAGCCCTTCACAGTTTTAAGACTACTGTAGTATCCATAGGGACCATTTTAAGCAGACATGAGTACTGTGTAGCTCGTAACAAGAGGCCAGTAGAGATATGAGCGATATGGCCCCGAGAGAAGGCTCTTTGTTAGGACTGTCGTACTGGCAGGTCCTGGCGGGGATTTAGAACTAGAGTAAAGGAATCTAAAGGGGTGGGTTGAAGTTCGTATTAAGACTAATCGCTAAAGAGCCTAAGTCCTACTACTATTATTATAGGAAAACCCCGGTAGGGTCCGGCGGCCCGGGACCCTAATTAGGATTCGTTAGCTACCTAATTAGGTAATAGTATCTAGTTCGATTTTTATAGCATTTTCGGCGTTTTTGCGCTGCTCTACGCTTTTTCTGCTATTTAAAGCTTTAGGCTTAGTGATTAGGGGGGTGTTCGTAGATTGCCTATAGCGGGTCACATAATTAGCATAGACCCACCTGCTACTATTTAGATCTCTTCGCCTACTAGATTAATCAAGCTCCATATACCTCTTCAATCTCTAGTGTGTCACTATAATCCTAACAACAAACCCCCTTCTTTACTCACATTTCCACCATGGATGCGGAAAACAAGCACCCTGGACAAGACCAGAAGCTACGGCTGTATGGCGACTTGCAGAAGACCGGACTCCAATGGGAACAAATGATCGAGAACAGTCGAGTTCCCTGTCATATCGGTGCTGTCCTACTGGACTGGGATTGCTTGGAGATAGAGACTGATCTTCTAGCATTGCTCCCAAACGAGAAAGCAGGAACGATGTGGTGTCGCCATCAGCTTAATTGCAAACAAATCCCACGGGCCAAGGAGGTTGGCCTTCCTCTCGAGAGATATACACCAAACGAAGAGTCTACGTACCACTATTTCAAATTCTGGAGAGTCATTCGTGATACTGAAGAGTACCATGAGGACAGAGCCTGTTCTGGAGTGGTCGGACCGGGTTCTCTGTGGATCGAGTACGTCGAGGGATTTACGGACCCTAAGGACTGGTACATCTCTGAGGTTCTCGGCGCCGCATATGAGAACCGGCATAAACTCGTGACCCTGAAGTATATCTTCGTAGAGAATATCGCCGATAGGGATACCCAAGAATTCTGTCTAACCCAGCTCTTCACTGAGCGCAATGGTCTTTGCTGGCCACCTCCGGAGAACAAAGTCTATGTCTGGCGTCAATCGACTGCTGAGTTTCGGGCTTTGCTGGGAACGCCAATTGGCAGAGTATTTGCAGGCCTTGTTCTATGTGCATACGGCCAAGGTGTCCGGCGAATTGCTTCGATTTCCGTCTTTCGGACAGGATCAACGGTTCCATCTGTGAATATGCGCTTCGATCTTGAAGACATTCGGAAATGAATGGGCCTACTGACAACTCACAGCATTTTCTAGGAAGACACCTAGCGACTATTTATTCTTAGGGGCTCGTCGCTTCATCGGTTTGAAATGATTTTTGATTTTTGGGGGTTTCTCGCGTTTTGCCTTTGCATCGTTGAAGTAACACTGAATGAAGACTCGTGCTATACGGGAGGCGTTTTGGCTTTGCACAATGACAGGTATTCAATAAGCTATTCCAGTAGATTGAGGATCATTAAATTCGCAGAGATAATGAGGCATATTAAATGCCATTAGACGAATCATTTAGAGCAGGCCGTAGTAGAACGCAATTTTAAGGGAAAAGAAATTCACTGGTCGAGGATCTGATGGCCAGTATGACGAGATGATCAAATTTATCGTACAAATACAACGGGGACAAACCCCAGGAAGGTAGATTTACATATACAAAATTACATGGCAGACATCATAGAGCTCCACCAACCTTCTCGACAATCCACATGGCAAGACGTACGTTCCAGCCAACACGCCTCTCAGTGCGCATCAAGTCCTCTCTTGAAATTTGTTTTGAGTCCTCCTGAAGCCATTGAGTCTCTCTACCAAGCTTTTGCTTCAAGTCTTGATCATTTGTAACAACGAGAGCGCCAACTTCGAGATCCAGGCTGTAGCTTCGCTTTGTGTAGTTGCTGCTGCCGACAAAGGTGAGGCTAGGGTGTTCTTCGCGTGGGAGTGTCACCCAGAGACCCTTGGCATGGTATGTCCATCCTTCCGGCGTGCCCACGGTGCCGCGGCGCCACTCCTTTAGCTGGATGGAGTTGGTGGCCTGGGCAGCAGCAACACGGTCGAGGAAGCGCGCGGAAAGGTGTGTATATGCCGCGGGGAGCATCCCAGATACGCCCGGAGAGCCGTAGAATCCATTGGCCCAGGGAGAAGCAGTCAGAACTGTACCCTGTGTCGTGGAGGGCTTCTCAGAAGCGGTGGATGTGCTAGAGATCAAAAGGGAGGACAGAACAGGGTGGATGTTGAAGTAGCCGGCGGTGAAGAGCCAGCGAGCGCCTGCAAATGCAGGTACCTCAGACAAGAGGCGCAAGATGCTTGTGACCGCGGGAAATTCGGTGGAGGCGTCGGGTTTCAGGAGAGGAGTAAACTGGGCCACGGGGTATACGAAAGTTTGGCTTGAGGATGAGGAGGAAAGAGCTGGCTTGTTGTCGGACGCTTGGATGAGTGGACTGAGCACATTTGTGGCGTATGCGACGAAATCCTGGGGGTCGTCTAATGGCGATGGAGCACCGTTGGAGGTAGGCCAGTCGAGAAGGTATCCCGGGTGATTATGAGGATCTGGCAAGACCTGGAAACTCAAGCTGCAGACCGCATGGTGAATGCGCGCATAATAATCTGCCAGCGCTTTGGAGTCAAAGACATGATATCGGTCCAACCGATTCGTGAAGTAGTCTTCGGAAAGATTTGCACTGTAGCGGTCATCAGTCTCAAGGGTCTCCAAGCATACTTTCTAAGGCACTTACCCCGAGATAATGATCTCATCATCAACGCCGTACAGCTTCATATGCTGCAAGCCCCAGCCCTCATTGATACGCTTAGGAATCCATTTCTTCTTCAGACCGGTCAAATTGGGGGTATGGAACATCCGAATCTCTACCCGCTCCGATCCATATTCTGATACCAGCGAACACAGCAGCGAAGCGCAAGACGGATTCGGGGTTTCTCGGGTCCCTCGCAGTGCATCGGTGAGAATGGTCACTTTGAGATCTGGGTTATCGCGCAAGGCGTGGGATATCGTCTCGATAAGCTCGTACTCGGTCTTGCCGATGTACAATGTGGAAAGGTAAATGCGCCGCTTCGCGTTTCGGATTTTGTTCTGCAGAGTCGCGAGTGAGCTTCCAATTTGTAGGGATATATGAACACTCGTAGCGAGGAACTTACCTTCAGAGTTGAATAGAAGTTGGCCGGAGAATCTAGAATTGTGATCTGAGAAGCCGGAATCTCGAATCGCGGTGCTATGCGATCCAGCTCAACGGTGATTCCCCCGAGCGGCGAAGGAGCAGACGCAGCGGTGGTATTGGCACCAGTCTGCGCAGAAAACCGGCGATCACATAGTCTCCTGCGCGCAATTGGGCGACGAGCAGCGCAGCGAAGGGCCTGTCCTCCAACGCGACCGAACATGATTTGGGATGCGCTGGAAGAAGGATTTCTGAATCGGGAAAGTGACAAGAGCGGGTGCAAACATTGCAAACACGCCGACTTCAGACCTCACCTTCCACACGCTCTGCCCTGACCTCATTCTCGCCCATTGCACCGCAAAGATGTCGACCGTTCTGAGGACGCTGCGCAATCTGCGCCGAGTTGGCTTGAAGGTTTGTTATACGCCCATTTTTGACCATGATGAGCCCGGTCGCTAACGCGCTTTTGCAGGACTTTGGCCACCAGATGCAGGTATGATTCTCGCCGCGGATACAGGAGATGGTGGTGGTTGGTGGAATATAGTGACTAACTCTATGTTTTCGTCTGTTCTTTCCATTAGAACATCGGTATGTTGTGCCTCTATCCAATTGACACTGTGTGGTATACTGACTGGGTGCGATTGTAGGTGATACCAAGGCCGGAACCCTCATCGGAGTCGATCGCTTCGGCAACAAGTACTACGAGAACATGGAAGAGGAGCTTCCTCGTAAGACAGCCCTTACTACAAAATAAATACGACAGCGAAAGGAGAATGCTAAGAGTCGCCTGTGTATAGTTCGGACACGATGGGTCGACTACAAGGTCAACTGGCCCGAGTTCCAGCCCGACCAAATTGAGCCTGGCTGGTAAGTGTCTCGCGCGGGTGCTATCGGAAACGATTAAGGATCAGCCTGGATACTAATATTTGAATGATAGGCACGCCTGGATCTCCTACATGGTCGACACTCCCCCCTCTGCCGACAAGCTCCTCCAGCCCGGCCAGCGCACCTGGGAGATTCCTGAGCACCGCCCCAACCTCACCTTCAGCCGTGCTGCCTTCAGGACCTACTCCACGTATGTGCACCACCCTTCATGTGTTCATCCTCTGATTATCGTGCCTAACCATTCGTCACAGCACCCGCCCCAAGTACTCCGCCTGGACTCCCGTTGCTGCCCCGCGGTAAACCAGTTGGCTGTTGCTAGCAAAATGAATCCAACTTATGCACCTTGACTTGTTTTGTTTTCCCTTTCCTTTGCCTCCCAATCTCGGACTGCCCCAATCAGGCAGTTCCGAAAGATGTACATAAAGTTGTGCTACCAGTGGTTCTATGAGAACGTTTAGTTCAGAAACTTCAAATTCTTTCCATTTCCATATACGTTAATCTCTGGCTATAAAAGGTCTGAAGAGGCTGGCAACCCTCGAACCGCAGGTGGTGAAAAATTGGTATCTCAAGCGAGGGAAGATGAAAGGGGTAAAGGGTGAGCACGAGCGTGATCAGCAAAGGGGGAGGGGGGAATCAAAGTAGATACAAGAAGATATTAAAATCAAATCCCATTTTTCTGCCCTTCAAGTTTTCAGAGAACATACAAGCCGGACCCAATATTCGACCAGTGCCGAATAGGCCGGCGGTCTTCAAGTTCAATGCACCACCACAGGACATCCTTCAATTTGTCGATCTGATCGCCGGCCTCGTATGCTCGCGATAAGGCATACCAGGCCTCCGAGTTGTCCCATGAGCTACCAAGCTTGGTCAGCGACGAGAGCAGACCGTATGCGCGATCTCGGGCTGCCAAGCGGTGCAGGTGCTTGGGGTCAACATCATGCGGCGACGAGGAAGCCTCGGCCGCGGGTGGGGTCTCAACATCAGGTCCCTTCAACTCATCGATGGAAATAGCGTTTGCCACCTTCGGCTTTGGGAGATTAGACAACAGTGACAGTCGTGATATGTTGAGATCAACATCGGCATTCGAGGGCTCCAGCGGCAGCTTCTGGTCCCAGACATCCAAAAGCAAATTCGCGAGTGCAATCGTCGCTATCGGATGATCGGGACAGCGAAGAAGGGCATCCTCGAAGTGCTTCATGGCCTGATGGGGGCTTGACTGACTCTGGGCCAACAGCCCTTGTTCGGCATAAACATCAGCCCACAACTCTTCAGAGCTCTTAGCATTATCCCAGCCACGCTTGCTGAAAGCCCGAGCCGAGGACTCGAAAGATGCAGCCAGTGTTTCCACGCGCGTGGTTTGCTTCCAGGCCTCTTGGCATGCCTCGCGGGCGTCGTCAAACAATGATGCTCGGCGGTACAGGCCGGCAATAATGAGCCAGATCTTTACAAGCAGACCAAGAGCGTGCTTCTGAGACTGAGCATATGAAAACTTCGTAGTAGCAAGCGTAGGAGAATCAAATCGGTGAGGGGGTGGAAGTCGGGTGTCTTGCACTGGTGGGTTGTGTTCATGACCAGCCGGGGCTGGTTGTTGTCTGTGATTGATATTATGCGCGATCGGCTGCAACGGCTGTCGACTACTTGGCGGATGGGATGTTGCATTGGGAGATGAGTTTCCAGAAACCGCAATCCCCACCGTTTCTGGGGACTCTGTCCCGTTCGGCAGCGGAGGCTCCTCAATTCGAGGTCTCTCATGTCTATGGAAGCTGCTACTACGCTTCTTCAATCTCTTCGAGTCGGACCTTCCAAGTGAGGATGGACTTTGATGACCTGGCCGGTCTTCATCCGTAATCTGAATGGCTGGTGCTTCGGCTCCACCGGTGTTGCCATTCGGAAGGGGTGGCACTGCTGGAACAGAGCCCATAGAGGGGTCAGCCCGACGATCTGGTAGGTGAGAGGCTCGATTGCGGCTGAATATGCTGCCGCGGAAACTCCGAGTTGTACCGGCGGAGCTCTTGGGTGGTACCAAATGCTCGGTCTTGGGTTTAGTGCCTTCGCTGTCGAGATTGAGTTCACTGAATAGTGTGGCGAAAAGGCTCAGCAATTGCCCACTTTGGTTGACAGCAGCCTCCGGGCCCTCCATCACTTCGACGAAAGCAAGTTGTGTGATGCGAGTTTGAAGTATACGCTCCTTCTCCCGGCCCTGTAATCGGCTCACGAGAGATCGCTTGAAGCCAGATTCCCGTTCCTTGGAGTGCGACGAATGCCTTGATGATCGTCTCTCAGGTCGCTTGTCAAGGTGGCTCTTGCCAAAGACCTCTGGGGGGAACTGTTCGAATGCGGCTTCGCAGGAACGTTCGGCGATATCAAACTCATTCTTCGCGCTGAGCAACAGAGCGAGCAAGTGCCACATTGGGACGAGATCCCGTTCTCTTGAAAGATCTTCAGACGTATCGGAGCAACCATGAGAAGTCAGTGCAGATTTGACGTATTCAATCGCAGTGTCTAGGTCACGATTTTCCGCAAGAACAAGAGACAAGGTGTATAGAGACGAATAGCTCATTTGCTTGCCCAGCGAAGGAGATACACTCTTCAACAGGTAATCCACAGCTTCTCCGCGAATCTCATCCCGTGCTTCATTTTGGGGGGTGAAGCTTGCCCAGTTAGCAAGTCCGACTCCAACTGCCCTGTAAGCAGTGGCCAGGACAGCTGGGGGAATCTCAGATGAGTGGGTAGAGCCCGGTCCTTGCGTAAGCAGCAGCTTTCCATTGGCCTTGCCATCTGGCATGCTTGCCCCCTGCTTGTCGAGTTGGGTTCTGATCAATTCGGTCAAATTCTTGGCCTTTTCTGCCTCATCGAAGGAACCGAGGCAGCTCAACAAAGTAACACCTTCGGAAAGAGTTTGCAAGAAAATCTCATCCTTTTCCAGTTCACCATACTCAGCACCCTTCTCAGCTCTCTCCTTGGCGCCGGTGATAATTTCGATATAGGAATCGAGAGCCTGAAGGGCAAGGTCAAAGTCCGCCAAGGCGGAATGAACATGAAACAGGCGCCGCAAAATCAGGTGGGAATGATATGTTTTGGTTGCTGCACGATACAGGATCTGAGATTCCGGGGTTTGTCAGCGTAGCTACGCATATTCATCACTTTTATTGCACTTACATCCAAAACATTGCGCCCCACGGTGTTCTGTCCCCCTTCGCCCAGATCTTGATCCTGCCAGTGGGGTCCACAGAGGACCTCCCAGTTGCTGATAACTTGTTCCACCCATTCTTCGACTTCGGAGTTATTGGAACTAGCAGTCGGGAATTTAACCTCCCGAAGAAGATTATTTTCACAAATCGCCTCTACGCGACGCAGTTCACTGGCTAATTGAGGCCGGTCTGGACCATCATTAGGAGCCATGTAAGCAAGTTCATGCTGAAGCACGGTCGTGAGGAGTCCATAATATGCCTTCCATACGGAGGTTCGGGAGAGCGAGGTGGATGCGTCTAGGTGGGAAGGCTTGGGAGCAGTCAACCCTTGCTTCACTGCGGGGAGAGCTGCCCAAAGCCGAAACAGCCGAAGCGCAATCTCCACATGTCTGGGGTCGGAGTACGGGTAGCTATTGCGTGCCTCCTCGCTGGCCATTATAGCACCTTTACACAGTAAAGTCTCGGTCCAGCTTAGGAATTGAGCGTTGGGCGAGCCCAGTTTCCCGCTGCTCAGCCAGGGCATCAAGGAGGCAAAAGTCTCCAGCGTCTCGTCTATTCCAGAAGCTGTAGATTGCGCAGCCCCTGTAAAATGATCAGCGATCGTGTCCCCGCAGCATCCGCGCCGTGTAGAATATACCCTTGATATAGCATCCTTTGACCAGGCAGACCTCCGTCCAGGCGGACGGAATCTGACCTCCGGTGGCCAATTCATCCACCGTTGTTGCGAAATCCTTGGGCAGACGTCCTGCAGCCAGTGCTGGCTCACTCAAGGCCCAATGGATCCATCCTAGACAGACCTGTGCCTGAAAGATCTCCTCCGGAGTCCCGTCATTATTCTCGATGGTAGTCAACAGCGCCGGGATCAGCTCGGGGAGGTTTGGTGTCGACGCAGACTCGGAGGATGTCTTCTGTTGGAGGTAGGCTACGACTCGAGATTCGGCTGTCGCGGTCTGAATGGCACCTTTGGTTGCAAGGATATCCGTTAGCGTCATCTTGGAACACGGCACGGTAGTGGCGCGCGCTTACAAGTGCGATGCGGTGCGTGCTTCGTCACTTTTCGAATCAATTCAGGTACTTCATCCCAGTTGCCTTGGGCCCGCGCCTGGTCCAAAGACGCGATGTATCGCTGTCCCTTCTCAGCGTTGCCTCCCTAGACCGCACGTGTTAGTTGTTTATAGTCCTCGTTTAGCAGGCGCAGCAGCTGTCAATGATTCTGACGCCGAGACTAGAAGTAATAGACACCTACCGCCATGGTTTCCGGGGATTGCAAAGGATGCGCGGAGAGAGATGAAGGAGGACAGTGAGGCATGCGTAGACCAGCGCAACTTGCCAGGCCCCGAGATGATCGCCCAGGGGTGGAGAGAGGGTTACGTATCGCCGTGACCGTAATTCCGTAATTTACCGAGGCTTCATGTGGCCCGAGCTTGTTCCCTATAGCAAAAAAAAAATTACCGGATAACCTAGTTTGCGGCTTTTCCTTCTTCTACAACGATCTTCTTCACGCTTAGTGCCCGTGTCAATTGAGGTCGCCGAGGCCCTTTCGACTGTTCTCTGCGTGCTTATCGCCATGGCCTCCACCACTTTGCGCGCTGTCACGCATCGCTTGACAACTACCCCGGTTGACCAACTACCCTCGATTGCTGCATTCCTCGCGGCCTCGCTGAGTGATTGCGCCGAGCTCCTCTCGGCACCACAAGCCCAAAAACCGGGCAAGGGGGACTCCGACCATGCCGTCCAAATTCACAAACTAAAGACTCGCCTGGCCAGTTTGCTGCAGGATCGCACCGTTGAGGGACGATGGACTGCCGTAGTTCTAGTCAAGGCCACCGTCGAAGCAGGACAATGGGAGATCTTGCGGGGCTATGAGCCGATCGTTCGCGGTCTGATTGGTATTCTGGCGGTATGAAGCTCTCTCCGTGCATATTGCAGCTGGTAATAGTCTTCTGTCGGCTCAATTGACTGATTCCTCTGGATTGTCTAGAAACCCGACCCGGTATCCACCCGAAAGATGTGTATTATCACCTTGACTCGCATTTTCCACCTCACATACCAGTACCCGACATTGGTTCGCGAAATTACCACTCCTCATCTGCCAGGATTCGTTACCGCGGCGCTGAATTTGGTCTCGACCTTGGTGAAGCTCCCCTCTGGATCGAATCGGAAGCCGAAACCCAACACGCCTTTCATGGAAATTGTCCTCCATGCCATCCTAGAACTGATTCCTCGTCACCCCACAATCTTCCGTCCTTTTGGAACTCAGCTTTGGTCTCTTCTTGGGGATATTCTTAGCTCATCTTCGCAGGTGCACTATCCCGAGCAAGTGTTGGATGTTGCAGAGCAGCTGTTCGCTTCTCTTTACAGATGCGCGCCCAAGGACAAGTCGGGTCTGGGTTGGAACGATGAGTGCAAGTCGACTATTCTGTCTGCCCACAGAGCCGCCGACCATGTGTTCCGGGCTATCGCAGAGCAATGGGAATCGGTGGATCCGACTTTGGTTCACACAAAGCAGGACTACAGCAACGAATTGGCGGACCCGAGCGCCGATGCCCTAGGATTCCCGGGCTGGACAGGGATCCATGCCGGAACTGACAGGCTGGTTATACTCCTGCGAATTCTCTCTGAAATTATTTCCATGCCTTCAGCTGCCACCGTCGCCATTCCTCTCGGCTCAATTCTCGACTTGACTTCTCGGCTTACCTCCGTGACTATCCCGCCGAATGGCGAAGCTTCACAGAATGGCGTTCAGTTCAATCCTCAAATCAGCCGGGGCGAGCGAGAGCTGTTGTGGGCTGAGCTGCCTCGCATTCACATTGCCTGTATGGACTTGCTTGCGCATGTTGTCGGTGTGCTAGAAACTAGCACAACTCCAATTTCGCAGAACATCCTGGAGCAAGTGACCTGGGTCTTTAAGAACGAGAATTTCCGCAGAGACGTTCGCTCGGCTTCTTATGACTTGCTTTCCTCTGTCTTGAAATTGACTGGGCCTGCGATGACCAAGCAGAGCGTTGCCTCCGTTGCAAATGTTCTTCGGGTCTGCTGCCATGACCTGCTTCCTCAATTTGAAGACTCTGGTGCGGCCGGCAAGTCGCAGACTGATCCCAAGTCGAAGTCGAAGGGCGGTCAAGGCACAGCAAATGCGGACTCGTTCTTGGATCCCGAGCTTCGGAAGAAGCAACAATTGAAAGCTGGCCCACAATTCCCCGAACTTCAACAAGCTGCATCTGGGCTTCTGCAAGGTGTTCTGACGTATATTTCCCCTGGGCTTTTGGCGCCTTCAGTTCGCGCGGAAGTTGACCGCACAATTATCCTCACTTCGAACAAGGATGCCATGCTTGCTAGTGTCCTTAACCCGATTCCGGCCGCCAAGGGCCGTGGCGCTGGCGCCAGCCTTATACCGTTCTTGGTCCGGAGCTACTCTGATCAGATGGAGGTCGAGGCTTTAGTTCGCCCCAGAATGCCCGTTCTGATGACCGCGCCGGAGCTTGATGCCTATGCCGAGATGGAGGAAGATGAAGAGGCTGATGAGATGGCTGATGAGCCATTCAATGCTCCCTCCCAATCTGCTAGCTTCTTGAACCAACCGGCTGCTACTCCTATTGAGACTCAGAAGACGGAGCCCTCCGCAGCTTCGGTGGCACCGTTGCACAAGCGGACTTACTTTGAGGAGACTAGCGCTGAATCGCACGCATCCCCAGCATCAGAAAAGCAGCCCGTGCAGGTTAAGAAAGCTCGTTTCGAAGAGAAGGTCCAAACACCTGCCTCTGTCCCCGCATATCAACCTACCAAAGTCGAAGCCTCGATGGTCCCCAAACAAGTCCCAGCTGCTTCCCCGGCACCAGCCGCCCAAGCAACATCACAACTTCCCGCGGGGGCACCATTGCCCGTTGATGATAGTGACGACGAGCTGCCCACTTTGAACATCGAATCCGACACCGATGATGACGACGATGAAGAGGACGATGAAGATGTGGCAATGGAAGGGTAAACTTCCTGGCCACAAAAAGGCTTAACATATAGATTTCTTTTCATGAATGAATATACAACCCGGAAGATTTATCTGAAATTCTACCCGAAAGTCAAGTACCTGTATACAGTGTACAGTCTATCACATCCATCTAGATGACCCGTATCCCACTACCCCAGTATGTCCCATCGCTCCAGTAGCGGAACCACGGCTTGTCCCAGCACCACCACCCTTTATCATATGCGAGCCCTAGACCACGAAGCGGACTAACAGGCACTGGCTCCATCAGCCACAACCCCCCTCGAGCAAAGTCATCTGCAATGAAGGCCCCTGAGTAGAGCAGCCAGCAGAAAACAAAGACTGCGTTCGCAGTCCGGCGTACCCTCCGCGGGGTATCTGCAAGGGGTAATCTGGGGAAGACAATTGTCTTAAAGATGTTCTCAAGAATGATCGCAAGGCCTTGAAGGAAAAAGAACAAGAAAGGTCCGGATAAAGGATGAGTGTTTGTGAACTGCGTGTAGCTGCCAGAGGCGTGTAAGAGCCCACTGAGGGTAAAAGCAATCAGAATATAGGTGATTCGCTTGACTCGTGAATCAGCCGACCACCTAGTTGGAAGTATAGATAGAATCCAACGCGCAGTCGCGGTGAAGCCATAGCGAAAGAGCTGGTGCCACCATCGGCCCCAGCATCCGGCTAACCCCTCATCGAGGACAGAGGAGATAAAAGGCCCAAAGCTATCAGCATATAACCAAGACGCATCAAGTGGCGCGCCTGTCAGCTTCCGAGCGGCATTGGGAAATGCCATGGACAATCCCAGGAAGCATATAGGATTGAGAGAGGTGACATAATGCAGTGCAACATAGACACCCATACAGCTGATAAAGCAATGATAAAAGCGTATGAGCAGTGGAAAAGATGCAAAGTAGGAGAATGGGAATGGAGGTGGTATCTCATTTGTTACAAGTCCGCGGAAGTATGCATCTCTCATCATGAGAACTTTGAGACAGTCTAGCAAAAGGTATCCCTGGAGGAATTTCCAAAGGGCAGCTCGCAGACGGGTCTTTGCCGTCATGTATGTAGCATCATCATGCGCTCGAAACTTGCCAGCGACAAACCCTGCATGCAATTGCGTGTGAGCAGATCGAGGCAGGGGACCTAGATGCGGAGCACGCCAATTCCATTCGGGGCCCCTGAGATTGAAGAGAAGTCCCGCACACCACTCAAACCGGTGCGTCAATTTTCGAGGATAAGACTGCCAGTGGAATTTCTCAAGTCCATGATTGTCGGAGCTGTCCGTTGAGATAGCCTGTCCGTTTGATTCAGAGGAGATTGCGGTGTTGGAATCAGCTGTATTGCATTTGCTGTCGACCGGGCGGCTTTGCAAAGTACCTCGACCCTCTTGGTCGTCCATCGACTCACCAGCTGTAGCTCCTCGTTCAATGCGTCGAAAGTCATTCTCAATGTCCGAAAACATGAAGAGTGTCGCACTCCACAGTAGCCACCACGCCGTCATCAGGCCAATCATATACCCATTCCCACCCAGCAGCGCTCGGCGGCGGCTAAGAACCTCGACCGCAATCCCCAGGCTGAGGGCGAAAATTCCAGGGCGGGCATATCGAGTAGCTCCGCGGCGCGGTATGATCAAGCCGATGAGAGGCAGTAGGTTGAAGATCACAATGTGGTAGAGAAAAACTGGCTTATAGACACCCTGCTCTAGCAGGGTATCTAGTTCATCTCCGTAGCTTTGCACAAGATCCTTGTAAGACCCTTGGCGGGGATCGGCCATGCGGATGGGTCGAGCGCCACTAATTCGGGAGCTTGTCTGCCTGGGGCTGCGCTAAGGAATGGGGTTGGCAGTCGATAGTGGGGATCTCCAGCAAGTACCGCTCCTCAAAAGTGGCATGAACGGATAAAACAAGCAATTCTCTGAGAGTTTGGGCGTAATCCCACCAGTGCTTTGAATTGGCGGCGGTGTTAAGGAAATACGAAGGACAGCTTCCAAGGAAACCTGGTCTACTGAGTTTATCACGTGATGTGTGATTGGGTATCTCAAAGTGTTTGAAGCGAATGACATAGAGATCTGACTGGCATTATTTGAAAGTTCGCCGTATGATGAGCCTCAATCGTTTATTGGTAGGTATTCTCGGGGCTCCTTCCAAATTTGCTGAATATCCGCCAAACAAGTTTGGGGGATAGGGTGGAAAGAAACATATAAAACGTTTGTCCACTGTGTTGGGACTGTCTTGGTGATCGAAGATGAAAAGATTTCGAAGGGTCCTTATAAGGCCAGATAATGCATCTCAATGGATTCATAGCAACTTATCCAATCCCTCTTAATGGTCTAATAGCAGCATAGCTATCTTAATAATGATATAACCAAACCGAAACACTCTCTACTCAGGGCGTCATTTGTTTGCCATCACGTGACAGCGTGTTAAACGCGCCTCGTTAGGCTTGGCAGCCTTTCCTTATCAGGACTAGCGTGTGCCGTCATCGGGTCCCCTGGTCGTTTGGATAAGTCGCGATGGTTCGCGGTTGTCTTCATGTTAGGTGTCCATGAGCTTTGACGGCGAGTCCTTCCAGTAAACACTCATTTTAATCTGGACCTGACACATAAGCTGTTTAATCCCTCCTTGACCACCCTCTGTGCCTGTCTTACCCCCAATATCTCGATTGCGGGGGAAAAGGTCCAGCACCATGCCGCCGTATTCTGGAAAACGAAAGTCCGATCCGGTCAAATCGGATGCGAATGGCCACATGGGGGAGTCCCGTGCATCTAAGTTGCGTCGAATCATTGCAGGAGATCTGTCAGCCATCACTACTGTGCCGGCCACCACTACTGGCCAGAGATTTGGTGAAACTACCGACTATGTACCTGTTGAGAGTGCCGATAACATCCCACTGTCTCAGGTCGCCGGTGCAGATGAGGACGATGCTCACGCCGAAGATCTCGTCCAGGGAAGCCAAGGTGTCGACGAATCGTCGGTTTCCAGTGCGACGCTTTATGGTATGCCTCCTCATCTCAACTGCTTGTTCTGGACGACAGTCTCTGACTCACTATTATAGGGAAAATTGAGGGGAAGATCGTGGGAGTCCGCTACTACAGAGGCTATGCCAATCCTGGCGAGCATGTTGTTCTGAAACGAGAGCCTACAAATCAATACGATCGCAATGCGATCCGTGTCGATAACGTTATGGGCGCCCAAGTTGGGCACATTCCACGAAACCTGGCTGCGAAGCTGGCACCTTACATGGTATGTCATCCCAATCTATCAAGATAATCGTCCGTTCTAATGATCCGGGATTTAGGACTCCCACGATTTGTCCGTGGAGGGTGTCCTCACGGGCGTAATTGGAGCGTTCGACTGCCCAGTACAGCTGAGACTGTTTGGCACGAGCGATCCTGCTTTGAAAGATAACTTGAAGAAGCGAATGCAACAGGATAAGCTACCCGTGAAAGAGTTCATTGAAGCCGAGCGTCAGCAACGGCGGCAGGAGAAAGAGCGCGAGCAAGAACGCAAGGCAGCCGAGAAGAACGCTCGTGCAATGGCTCTCGGAAAAGCTGCCCAGCAATGGCAGCAAAATGAGGA
The DNA here is from genome assembly GCA_037043885.1 of Penicillium goetzii. NCBI lineage: Eukaryota > Fungi > Ascomycota > Eurotiomycetes > Eurotiales > Aspergillaceae > Penicillium > Penicillium goetzii. The sequence goes on from JAWLST010000002.1 coordinate 264,885, forward strand.
TCCAATGTATGCAAACCTGTCATCTGCGACTGGACTCGGCGAAAACGAGAGTTTGGAGGAGCTTCTTCAACAAAGCAGCTATTTCAATCCCCGAGAAATTGGTAAAGTTGTCGAAAGCTTTGGGCAGAAGGAAGCCGATTTGGAAAGAATGCCTATGGCTCCCTCCCCGGAAGGCCTATCTACAGAGCTTCTACCATACCAGCGACAAGGCCTCGCGTGGATGATCAATCGGGAATCTCCTTCCCTCCCAGCCCCGGGCTCCGATGCCATCGTTCAACTGTGGAAGCGCGACGGGGCCAAATTTACCAACATCGCAACCAACTATTCTATGGCCACCGAGCCACCGCTTGCGAGTGGTGGTATTCTTGCAGATGACATGGGTCTTGGCAAGACAATCCAAATCATATCTTTGATCATGGCCAACCCCACCCCTCGGACTTCGGCTTCTAGCAAGACGACCCTCATTCTTGCACCCGTTGGTGTCATGAGCAACTGGAGAAATCAAATTCAAGACCACACCCACAGCGAGACTGCGCCGCGTGTCTTGATCTATCATGGTTCAGGCAAAAAAGAAAAGGCCAACCTGGCAGAATACGATGTGGTGATCTCGAGTTACGGTGCTCTTGCTATGGAATTTGAGCCTACTGCGAAGAAGCCGCCTGCGAAGGGAATTTTCTCTGTTCACTGGCGCCGTGTGGTTTTAGATGAGGGTCATACTATTCGTAACCCTCGCTCCAAGGGCTCTCTTGCGGCCAGTGCACTGCGAGCTGATTCTCGTTGGACCTTGACCGGAACGCCCATTATCAACAGCCTCAAGGACCTCTATTCCCAGGTCCGCTTCCTGCAGATGTCTGGTGGCCTGGAGGATCTGAGTGTGTTCAACAGCGTCTTGATTCGTCCGCTTACAAATGGTGACCCTGAGGCTCGCCTGCTTCTTGAGGCCCTCATGGGAACTATCTGCCTACGTCGAAGAAAGGATATGAACTTCATCAACTTGCGACTACCCGAGATGACCTCCCGGGTTCTTCGCGTCAAATTCCATCCCCATGAGCTGGAGAAGTACAGCGCATTCCAGTATGTATTCCCTTTGCCGCCTCTTTTGCTAGTGTGCATTGCTAACTTTTTTCCAGAAATGAGGCGAAAGGTGCTTTGCTCCAGCTCAAGGACAAAGAAGGCAGCTACTCTACTCTGTTGGAGGTCATTCTACGCCTACGCCAGGTTTGCAACCACTGGGCTCTTTGCAAGAACCGGATTGATAAGCTCATGGGAGAACTCGAGAAACACAAAGTTGTGCCTCTCACACCCGAGAACATGAAAGCTCTGCAGGACATGCTGCAGATTCAGATCGAGAGCCAGGAGGTCTGTGCCATCTGTCTTGATAACCTTGAACTGCCAGTAATCACCGCGTGCGCCCATGCTTTCTGCCGCGGCTGTATTGAGCAAGTCATTGAGCGGCAGCACAAGTGCCCGCTCTGCCGTGCGGAAATCAATGACAACTCCACTCTTGTGTCTCCCGCCGTTGAGATGGGCGAGGACGCTGAGACGGCTGTTGCCGACCCAAATAACCCGAGTAGCAAGATCGAGGCGCTCATGAAGGTTTTCACAGCACAGGGCCAAGCACCTGGCACGAAGACAGTGTTGTTCAGCCAATGGACCTCGTTCCTTGATCTCATCGAGCCCCATTTGGAGAAGCATGGTATTAAGTTTGTGCGCATTGACGGCAAGATGCAGTCTGTGAAGCGCGATAATTCCATCAATGCCTTCACCAACGAGCCTGATTGTACCGTTCTGCTGGCCAGCCTTAGCGTTTGCAGTGTCGGTCTCAATCTCGTGGCAGCCAATCAGGTCATTCTCGCTGACAGCTGGTGGGCACCTGCCATTGAAGACCAGGCCGTTGACCGTGTCTACCGACTTGGCCAGAAACGCGAGACTACGGTATGGCGCCTTGTCATGGAAAACAGCATTGAAGAGCGAGTGCTCGATGTCCAAGAGCGGAAACGCAAGCTCATGCTGGCTGCATTCCGCGAGACGGCTAAAAAGAAGGCCGAGAGCACTGCTACCCGCATCGCCGACTTCGAGACCCTTCTTGGCTAAATTTGCCGGGGGTTTGCTGTGAGTCACCTGTGGTCTACTGGTCTTCTTTTTCACTTTCCATTCTTGTAGATATACCAAATTTCGGCTTGTAACATATCTTTTACTTTTACATGATTAGACTTGAATCAACTGTGTATCAAGTTAAGCTTTCTCTGACATTCCTTCGACTGTACGTAAAATTCTGTACACAATAATACCGCAGGAATGCTAGCTCAACCCCGAACATTCCAGCTGATGATGTGCCTGCACAAACGACGCCAAGCGCGACAACACCGCAATCTCCAGCTTAAGCTTGACCGTATAGAAGAAGCATTTGAGCACCGTCTGCGTGATGAAAAGCCCCGAGAACTCCAAGGTCAATAATGAGATATCCATCATGATAATGATCAAGTTGATCGCCAGCAATTGGTACAGAATATTCGCTCTCCGAGTGCTCTGTGTTGGATAAAGACGCATCAACCGGGTAGTTTGCACAATGAAAAATGACGAAATGATAACCTCTTGCACAAAGAACACCGTAAGCTGTACTTTTTCCCAGATGTTGAAGAAGCTCTGAAAATGTAGGTGGCAGACGTAGACCGCACCGTACGAGGCAATGATCTGGGGGATTTGCAGAACAATCGCGTCGAAGATAATCATGCCGAACACGAAGCGGAGAATTCTTTTGTCGAGGAGGACGAGATGAAGTCGTGAATATAGCACCAGGGACTGCCCGGTCACCATGATGGTCCATCCTGCCGTCGATAGCGTGACGGGAATCCAAATGGGCGCGAGCTCGAAGTACTTCAGGAGCAGTCCGAGCGCGTCGGGAATTACCCCTAGCGATGCCGATAGCAGTAGGCTCCAGAAATATAGACCATGATATTTCTTAAATATGGTGAAGACCAAGATGATCAACTCAAGGGCGCTGTATAGAGCGCATCCTAGCAGACTAGCAATCGAGGCTTGCACGGCGAAGCTGTTGCCCATGTATGCCCCGACGATGCCTTGGACCGGGGCTTCGCAGACGACCATTTCGCGCCCATATTCTTGGACTGCTTGGGACTAGCTGCGAGTCGCTCTGAGAAAGTGAATTGACTGAGATGAGAAAGAGAGAGAGAGAAAAAAAAAAGGGTCCACATTGAGTTATTGTGGTGATGGCATGTGACTCGTCACCCATGGCTCGTTGGCGGAGAGGAAAGTCTAACTTAATTTTGTTCCTTGAAACCGGGCGCTCGAGCCTCTGTTTGAGCTTAGGAAAGATGCGCGAGTTATCGGAGTAGATTGATAAAAGCAATTTGTATTGTGTGTATCTAGAATCAGATATGCCCGAAAAAAAAACAATGAAGTCTCGGTATAGCATGTTTCTGGCTAGCACGCAGTGTCTAGTAGGTACGAACCCGTCTACAATACGGTCTTGAGATCCATCACAGTCGCCGTCACCTTGTTAGCGGTTCCTTGCAACACTCCACCGCCATTGACCAGGAGATATCTTCCCTTACCCTCGGAAAGTACCCGCAATGATCGCGTGTAGCTTGACCCCTCCGGTGACTTGATTTCAGTCCATTCACCCTGGCCCAGAGCTTTGTTGATGAACAAGCTGCTCTCTGTTCCCGAACTGACGATGATGGTACCGTTCTTGCCACCGTAGGGTGTCCAAACAACATATGGGGAGGAGAAAGGCTGAGTACCGCTCGAAACAACCAGTTTGTGGTGTTCAGCGGAGGCGAAGTCTTCAGGGTCCGAGGACAAACGGTAGTAGATCGGGAAGGAGTAGCTGTCTGTGTTGAAGAACGATCCATACTCGTATGTGTAGATGTATTGACCGTTGGGCAGCTGAAAGTTGCAAAATTAGCTCCGTATAGATGCATAAATTAGAGATGATTGGCTCACCTTGGCAACAACGGGCATTCCTGGTCGGTCGGTGTATGTCGGGTAGGCGCTGGAAAATTGTCAGTATCGTATGTAGTAAAAAAGAGGTGGGAGATGTCTTACACATCGTCAACAACAGGTCCCCAGGTCTTCAGGTCAGTCGAGACCTGGTGCACCATTTTCTGCCCGTAGGTGGTATTGGCCCGTTGGTCCGAGTAGTAGCAGATCAGCCGGCCATTGCTGTTTGGATATTAGCTAGATGTCCATTAAAACAGCACTAGATCGACCTACTGGGCAAGCAAGAAAGGCTCCCACACGGGAGTCAGGCCATTGTTAGGATAGGCCTCTCCACCGGCGGCGATATGGCTCAGGAATTCCCAAGTCGCGCCATCGTCCTGGGACGCATAAAGATCGAGCTGAGTAGTCGATAGATCCGTCGGGATACTGTTGCCTGCTAGCAGCAGGGTTCCAGCCTTGAACGAGCCAATTTGCTCGGGAAGATAATACAATTGTGGCTGATAGCGCAGTCCAAGGCCATTGGCCGTATCCTGGACCTTGGAAATCTCCGACCATGTCTTTCCCAAATCCTTGGAGCGGTAGATGGGGAAGTACACCAGCGGTGGCTCGGGAGAGTAGTTCTCCCAAGTCGCGAGGAGATCGCCATTGGGAAGCTGCTCATTGCGGGCATAGAGTGTTCGGGGAATGTTGTAATTCGAAGGAGGAGAAAAGATAGCAATGTTTTCGAGTGGGGCAGGCTTGGAAGCTGAAGCTGAAGAGGCCCCAATACTGGCTGCGGCAGCTGCCCCAGCGAGGGTGAGGAGACGGGGAACTATGAACTTCATAGCTGATGATTGAATGTGCCTGTGACTCGAAAAGAAGAAGTCAATCTATATCATTTTATGTAGCAATGGTACCTGCTTTTATATTCACGATGCTATGGAGCAATTGTAGAGGTTCATGATGTAAAAGCGCATGCTCTGGAGCTCATCCCGCCGGAGTTTGTCCTCGTTCTGGTTGTGTGGGGAAATTTCCATCAATCGCGGGGCTCCGCGACCGCTGATGTTGGTACTCTAGACCGAAACAGGTAAGGTTCCCCTCAGGATTCAGATGAAGAATACTTATTTGAACCTAGTGTCGAAGCATGATACAAATAGCATCATGTCGGCTACGTCAACGCCCAGAGCCGAGATACTACGGCTTGTGAAGTACTAAATCCTCGGTAATTATCGCTTGGGCAACATTTATCCGAAGCAGTAGGTAGGCGTCAGCATTCAGTTATTATTCATATAGAGTTGCGGACTACTTTTGGCCAAGAAAAGTACTTCCCGTGGGACAGCAAGCCCGAGGGCAATTCTACATTACATGAAGCTCAATATCCATGCCGAAGAGCAATTACCGGGTCTACTTGACGGGTTGCAGCTGAGCGTGGTCCCAGGATTTACGCATTAATTATCCTTGTTATATCACTCTTATTCAATGAGTCTTTCTATCTTTATTGATGTTTCTTACATACGAGTATCTAGTGTAATTTTATTAATAATTATATAGCACGACTATCTCTATGTCCTTCTATATCTCTTTCTACATCTCTTTCAACATATCTTTCTATATACTTTCTTTATCAATGAAAATTAGAGAATTCTACTCGGTTCCATGTATAATTATTTTATATCTACCCTCTTCGATTCGATTCTAGGTTTTCTTCGTTCAAAAATAGTTAGTAGTAGACTAGATTTCGTATAAGCGTGGCAGTGTAGGGAAACCGTAATACGTATAGGTTTAATAAAATAGTGTTTATCGCCAAGGTTTTCCAACCAGCCTCCGAAGCTGAGCGTGGTCAGAAAAACGGCGCTAAATTCTTGGCCATGCCAAGCTAAATTGTGACCACGCTCAGCTGCATGCCCTCTACTTGATCATGTACACAGGCATGACAAAAGCTCAATTGAAGCTCGAAACTTCATCTAATATTTAATCACAATGCAGCTTCCGCAGTTTGGCTGAAAGTATAAACACTGCCTCTTGCTTGGAAAGAAGATGAGGTACTTCCAAGGTCTCGAGTGGAGTTTGACTCTGTCTCCTCCGACGGGGTGCCCCAGCCTCCACCTCCCGGTCTGACAATCGAATTAGCATTTCCATCCAAATGATTCAGAGACGCCAAGGAGCGAGAAACTTACGTATGGATGAGAATCCGTTCTCCCGGCTGTACCTCAAGCTCCATTTTACCACCAATGTTAATCATTCTCTCCGTACCATCCAGCTCCTTCTTGAGATACAAATTCAGACCCGCCTGGCCTGACCCACCTCCTTCCAATCCATAAGGTCGGTAAACTCGTCGCTCACTGAGCATCGATACGGACAGTGGCATACGGAATTCAAGCTCGCGGATGACTCCGTCGCCGCCGTGGAAGCGTCCCACCCCACCAGATCCACGACGGATCGAAAATTGACGCAGAATCACGGGATATCTCAGCTCATAGACCTCTGCATCGGTGATGCGTGTGTTGGTCATATGGACGTGAACGCCTGAAGTGCCATGCCAGGATGCACCAGCACCGGAGCCACCACAGATAGTCTCCCCCACTCCGAATCCAGGCACCTCGATGCCAGTCTTTGGATCGACTCCACCCATGCCGAAGGAAATGATGTTGCAGCAACCTTGAGAAGCAGCACAAGCTCCAAAGGCCCCAAGTACAACATCCGTGATGCGCTGCGAGGTGATCGGATTTCCTGCACAGACAGCCGCATGCCCAGATGGGTTGAGAAGTGTTCCTGACGGAATAATCACGTTGACGGGCGCAAGGCAGCCTTGATTAAGTGGGATTTCCACATCAATTAGAGCGCGCAAGCTATAGATAATAGCGGAATGAGCAATAGCCTTGGGTGCGTTGAGACAGTTGAACGTTTCACGACCAGTCCCAGTGAAGTCGAAATCGGCCGATCCAGTTTCAGCATCAATGCGGATTTCAAGTCTGATCTCAGTACCATCATCCATGAAATCGGAAAATTGCAAGGATTGACCGGGATTCTTGCGACCAATCGACTTCAAAAGCTCGCGGACAGCGACCTCAGCGTTACGCTTGATCGCATCCATATAGAAGTGTACAACTTTCAAGCTGTTCTCAGCCACGAGTCCCTCAAGGAGCTGCGCACCCTTGTGATTTGCCGCGATGGCTGCTTTCAAATCGGAGACATTGTCATTGTACGTGCGTGTTCCGCTGCAGCCAGGGTAAGAGGCTGGCTCGTCATAGAGGAATTTGCGAACCACCTCTTCGTCAAAGCGGCCTTCCGAGACAACCTTGAAGCCCATTGTCATAGCACCTTCTTCGTAAAGCATTTTGCTATTTGAAGGCATGGACCCGGGGGCGATTCCACCAATTTCAGCTGTTTCCTGTCAGCAAGAATTTAATGTCAAGAGGGAATTTACTCTTCTGCTTACCATGGTGACCCCGAGACGCAACGTAGAAAATAATATTCTTGCCTTCATTGTCCCAGACTGGCGTTATGATGGTAATATCGGGGAGGTGAGTACCCCCGGCAAGAGGGTGGTTTGTCAGAATATGGTCTCCAGGCTTCAAGTCACTGCCATATTGCTCGTGCTGATACCGAACGGCGTACTCCATACCTGCCTCAAAATTAGTATTAGATGATGATGGTTGAGAGATGTCTGAGATACTCACTTCCCAAGTGCACCGGTACGTTGGGCGCATTCGCAACGAGCTTGCCATCGGGCGAAAAGACCGCGCACGAAAAATCCAACCGTTCTTTGATATTCGTTGACACGGATGTCTTCTGGAACATCCGGCTCATCTGATCAGCCACAGACATGAAACGGTGACCGAAAATGGACAGCTTGATTGGATCCACCACTGTAGCATCGTCAATCTGCTTCTTTGAGGACTTCACGTCTAGAATGACATGTCGAGACAGAACTTTGGCGGTCGCATTTGGTTCAACCACAATGGTTTGGGTGTTGTCGATGATCATGGCTGGACCTTGAATAAAACTTCCTGGTTGCAGATTGTTCAGGAAGAAGACTGGCGTACTCATTTGGCCCGCGCCAGCGAAGTAGACAGATGAAGAATCATCTTGCTGCTCAGAGCCAACAGGGATGCTTGCTGTTGATTTAAGTTCCTTTTGGGGGGCCTCTGGAGTGACTGAGGTAGCTTTTCCAACCCCACGGACGCGAATATCCTCTACCAATATATTGCGCCCAGGGAAAGTGAAAGAAAATTCACGCTGGTGCTCCTTGACAAACTCCGCAAGGAAATCTCCATGCTCGGGCTCTAGGACCATGAGGGTATTGTCTGTGCCCTGGTAGCGTAGGTTAAGATAGACTTCGTGCTGAATCTGAGCCTCATCGATTCCGTCGGAGCTCAACGCAGCAGTCACTTTGGATCTCAGCGCAGATATACGCTGGGAAATTGTTTGCATTGTTGTTGAGTCCAGAACACCGGATGCTGGCTCTTGAGCCTCGTGAACCACATCTGCAAGAGCCATTCCGTACGCCGACAAGATCGACGAATATCTGTGTATAATTACTGTTCCAATAGACAGAGATGAGGCAATGGCGCATGCATGTTGTCCACCTGCACCCCCAAAGCATGCAAGATTGTGTGCAGAAGTGTCATATCCACGGGCCTCTGTCAGGGCACGAATAGGCTTCGCCATAGATTCGTTGGCGACTTGGATGAAGCCTAGCGCAATCTCTTCGGGCGTCTTTCTCTGGCCTGTCTCTGCATTGATCTGGTCTGCCAGCTCACTGAACTTTTGCCGGGTCACCTCAACATCGAGGGGCTCGTTCTCGTTAGGGCCAAATATCTTGGGGAAGTAGTCCGGCAGAAGACGTCCGAGGAATAGATTGGCATCAGTGACTGTCAGTGGCCCGCCTTTGCGGTAGCATGCTGGCCCTGGGTGAGCACCTGCAGACTCAGGGCCAACAACAAAGAGTCCGTGGCGCCAGAAGAGGATGCTACCGCCACCCGCGGCGACTGTGTTGATATCTAGCTGAGGTGCCATCACTGTGACACCGGAGATGGTGTTCTCAAAGGTATGCTCCAGCTTTCCGTCATATCGAGAGACATCAGTACTGGTACCGCCCATATCGAAACTGGATATTCTAATTAGCGCTGCAATAGAGAGTAATGAGAAATGTACCGCTTACCCAATGACAGGTTTTCGGTCCGTCTCATCAAAAGACGTTCCTGCGTATCCCACAACACCTCCAGCAGGGCCCGACAAGATTGCTCGGAGACCGGTGAATCTGTATTTTTCTGTTAGCTCAAAGCTGCTGGAGTGAATTTGTGTTCTGCCAACATACTTTTCAAAATTAGCCAAGCCGCCATCACTCTGCATAAACTCGCAGCGTGTGTTTTCTGAGCGCAGTCCGTCTTTGAATCCAGATCGGAACCCTTCAATATATCGTTGAATGACAGGTGTCAGGTAGGCATCTGCAGTAGCCGAGGCACCTCGCGAGGTCATCTTGATCATAGGAAGAAGTTGACTAGACAATGATATCTGCGTGAATCCAATCTCTTTCGCAATACGCTCAATTGCAAGTTCATGCTCTTGGAAAGTATATGAATGGACGAGGCAGACTGCAATCGAACGATAGCCTTTTGCATATATCTGTTCAAGACTTTCTCTTGTACCAGACTCATCAAGCGGTTCCAAGATACGAACCACTTCACCACTAACACCTCGTTTCAAGCAAGGATCCGATTCTAGGGTCTTGTGAAGGCTTTCCTTGTCGGGCGTAGGATTTTGTTGGTAATCCTCAATGGTGACGCGTTCTTCAACTTCAACAACGTCTTCATATAGCACATCGGGCCTTTGAATATTCAGCGCAAAAAGCTTTGGGCGCGATTGAGTTCCGATGAGCAAGGCATCTTTGAAGCCTTTGGTGATCAAGAGGGCATGGCGCTCTCCCTTTCGCTCGAGCAGTGCATTCGTGGCAACGGTCGTTCCCATGCGGATACTGACATTGGAGAAATCTCCAGTCGTGAGTTGTTGATCACGAGGAAATGTCTTGCCTGTGGCCTGCTCAAGGATACGGCGGATGCCCTCAATAGGAGCATCGGCATAGTTGGCCGGGTCTTGGGAGAGGAGCTTGACAACGATCTCCTCGTCCTGACCATCGACAATGCCTAGGCAGTCGGTGAAAGTACCACCGCGATCTGCAAGCACAGTTAGTTGCCGCAATTACAGAGAGTTTTATCAAGATAAAACATGAAAAGTCTTATGATCTTTCTTTGATCTCCCAGAACACCGAGCTCGGGGGATAAGAGACAAAGAAGAACCAAAGTACATAGAGGCCAGGTAGTAAGCCCCTTCTATGCCAGAACATCATGTAATCTGCATTTGAAGTCCAGAGTCCCATGGAACTTACCGATGGCAATCTTGATGCTTGGACCATCCAGCTTGTGAGGAGACATGATGGGGTTTGATGCGGTCGATGCTGCATCAAGAAGCGCGGACCAAGGCTGCCTTTTATGGTGACTCCATTGGTATCAGCTAGCAGGTCGGAACGAGAGCTGGCAGCCTTTCCAGCAGGGCAAGTCTTGGCCTGATTGGTCCAGTGAGAGTTCAACTGGGTTTCATCCGAATGGAGGAGAGGGGAAATGTGGAGAAGGCCCCTTCTCTCGCTCCGACCTTCCTTCGGCGCAAACTCTAAACCAGCGATAGCCAAACGGTCGGATTGGCCAGTGGGTCGCCCCCCGGATTTTCTATAAGATATTCAGAGAAAGACGGAGTCGTTTGAATAAACAGACCTATCTTCATCCATACTAGCTTCTCAACTTCCATCTCCAAAGGCTTTCTTTTTGTCTCTTAACCTTGAGGCCTCCCAATATGGCGGACGATAAAGGTGCTTCTACACCAGATATCCAGCTAGCTCCAGAGCATGAAAAGTATCAAGCTGGAGATACCATCGACTCGCAAAACCGATACGGTGGCAAAGATGTTGCTGCGCAGTTTCTCGCCAATTTGGACCCAGCTATCGCAGCGGAGCCCATCTTCGAGCACGAAGCTCGACGCGTGCTATGGAAGATCGATCTCATTCTCATTCCCCTCATCATGGTGACGGTAGTCCTGGCTGCTATTGATAAAGTCATCATCTCCAATGCGGCTATCTACGGCATGAAAAAGGATACCCATTTAACAGGCAACCAGTACTCATGGGTGGGCTCGATCTTCTATTTCGGCTACCTCGTGTTCGAATACCCTGCCGCGCTTCTCATTCAACGTCTTCCAGTTGCCAAGCTCTATGCGGGAATGGTGGTAGGATGGGCAGTATTGATGCTCTGTACTGCTGCAACACAGAACTTTGCTGGTTTGGCGACCGTGCGGTTCCTAATGGGCATGCTGGAAGCCTCGGTGTTTCCCATCTCGAGCATCTTGACCGTGATGTGGTGGAAGACGAGCGAACAGCCACTTCGAGTCGCCTTCTGGTTTAACCAGCTGTCTTCTGTGTTCTCGGGTCTCGTCAGTTATGGCATTGGTCAGACGAACACAGCCCTGGCCCCTTGGCGACTCCTGTTCCTGGTACTGGGAGGATTCTCCCTCGTCTGGGCACTCGTTCTGTACATCTTCTTGCCCGACTCCCCCGTGCAATGCTGGTATTTCTCCGATCGCGAGAAATTTGTCTGCCTCGAGCGTGTCAAGGACAACAATACCGGTATGGAAGATAAGACCATCAAGTGGTATCAAGTGCGCGAGTGTCTCCTGGATCCCAAGACGTGGTTACTCGCATTGTTCTCGTTAGCACAGAACATTCCGAATGGCGGCCTGGTCACCTTCTCCGCAATTATCGTGACGGGGCTGGGGTATTCGCCGCTGATCACTACTGTGCTGGGAATTCCAACAGGTGTTCTGGCAACAGTTTGGCAGATCATGCTCGGCTTTATCGCTGCTACTGTGCATAATTCTCGATGTGCCATCATTGCCATCGCTAACATTGTGCCCATGATATGTGCGATTCTCATGTGGAAATTGCCACGTGAGAATCAGAATGGACTGCTGGCTGCGTACTATGTCTTCTACACTTACTGGGCGCCCTACGTGTTATCCACCTCGCTTCCAATGGCCAACGCTAGCGGCCATTCCAAGAAACTAACCATGAATGCCATCTTCTTCCTGGCGTATTGCATCGGCAACATCATTGGTCCGCAGGTTTTCCGGGATGATGATGCTCCGTCTTATTCGAGAGGGTACGAGGGTCTTCTCGCGTGTCTCGTCGTGGCCATGGGCTCTATCCTTGCCTACGGAGTCCTTTGTCGCTGGGAGAACCACCGCCGCGATCAGAAGGAGGGTCCACAAGTGGATGCGGAGCCATCCGAGGAGGCTGCGTTTTCGGATTTGACAGACCGCGAGAAGCGAGGGTTTAGATATACGTACTAGTGTTCATATTGATGAGGATCTAGAGTATGAGCTATACTCGGTAGGAATTTTCTAGTCTTTTTGCCAGATCATAATGGAAATTGGTCTAGTACTAGGTGGTGGTCTTCGATTTCTCTCACCCTTGGTAGCATTGCGTATACAAAACATTATCGGGTAAAAGGCTTCCAGGACGCTTGGCAGCCTCTTCAAGTCCTCCGATAAGCCATAATTCACCGTCTGCGGGTCTGTCCTCGAACTAGACGCCTGTGGCTTATCAGAGGCACAAGGCTAAATGCGGGGGAACCATACTTTCCTACCGAGGAAGGTCGGAACGAACTCCACCTTACCACCTCGGAGGACTGCCGATGACTTATCTGCGCTATCGCAAGGGACAACAGAAGGTCGGAACGAGATCACCGAGGACTTCCCAAAGAATCACAACTTTCACTGTTCAAGGATGAAGTTGGAAATCATCGCAACTTGCTAATTTGCGCGCAGGGAAGCTCAGACCGAGATGTGGGCCAGCAAAAACCGCAATAAATAACGAGGGCGCCGACCCAATAGTCTGAGTAAGGACAGAAACAAGCTGCGTCCCAAACTCTCAGGTAGCACAATGGACAAAGACACGAGAATCCTTATCGTTGGCGCCGGCTGCTTCGGCACCTCGACGGCATATCATCTCGCACAGCGTGGCTACACTTCCATTCGTGTCTTGGACCGATATCCCCCGCCCTCATGTGAAGCCGCCTCAACGGATATCAGCAAAATCATTCGCAGCGATTACAACGAGCCGTTATATGCGCGACTCGGGATCGAGTCCATTTCTGCATGGCGTTCTTGGCCCTTGTTCAGTGGACTCTATCATGTCCCTGGATGGATTCTGAGTGCTGCCAACTTATCGAAGCCCTTCGTTGAGGGCTCTATCGAAACGTGCAAGAAGCTTGGGGTGAAGGGTATCGAGCGACTGACGCCAGAGGCTATTCGCTCCCGTTTTCCTGTTGTTACTGGCAAGCTAGATGGGTGGAATATCAGTGTTTGGAATCCGACAGCTGGCTGGGCGGCTGCTGGTCAGGCTCTGGAGCGAATGGCCAACGCTGCACAGGAGAAAGGCGTCCAGTATATCTCCGGGGACACGAAGGGGCATGTGCGGCAGCTGATATTCGACGAGTTGACTGGCCAGTGCAAAGGGGTTCTCACTGCAGATGGCACCAAACATGAAGCCGACTTAGTGATTCTCGCTGCTGGGGCATGGACACCTTCTTTGCTAGATGTGCAGGGCCAGTTGACTGCTAAGGGCCACTCTGTTGCCCATATCCAGCTTACTCCTGCGGAGACAAAGCACTATTCCTCTTTCCCAATCATGGACAACCTCGAACTGGGCTACTTCTTCCCTCCACAGGAAGATGGAATCTTCAAGATGGCCCATAGTCAGTTCATCACTAACACGCGAACCGACAAGGATTCGAACATCACCACTTCTATCCCGCACACCTTCGTGCAGGCACCGAAAGACGGTCTCCCACTCGAGATTGAAGCTCAGATGCGCCGTAACTTACGACGTGTCTTACCAGAGCTGGCGGATCGGCCTTTTTGCTACACTCGTCTGTGCTGGGATGCTGATACAGCCGACCGGCACTTCCTCGTTACTCCCCATCCGAGCCATAGAGGACTATTTCTCGCTGCGGGTGGTTCAGCACATGGGTTTAAATTCCTCCCAGTTATTGGGAAGTATGTGGCAGACTTACTCGAGGGAACACTGGATCCAGATATCGTGAGCAAATGGCAGTGGCGCGCTGGGCAGAAGGTTGAGGCCCAGAACCTAGCTCATATGGATCCTGAGTTAGAATTGGAGGATCTTACGGGGTGGAGAGGACGGCAGGCTCGCGAAAGAAGCCACACGTCTAAACTATAATCTCGATAACTGCATTGCTTGCATAATGGGCTCGCTGAATTTTGCATCCTGTGTCTGGCGAGGAGTCAACCATTACTAGGGAGACTGGCAAGCAATGTATATCACCAGGCAGCAGCAGTCCTTAGACTATTTCCAGTGTCAAATTTCTTGTACTTGAGCCTAGCGTGAAATAGATCAACATGTCTTTGAAGTTGATTCTTATAGAGAATCATGTCAAACTTAATTTCCAGTCACCCAGCATCACCATCGCATGCTCCCAGGCAAAACGGGCACCCTGAAGAGGATCCTTCTTGGGTTGAAGCTCGCCTCTCTGGCGCTTGCCCTCGTCTTCAGCCGACAAATCTCGCTGTCGCCATACCATTTCAACCACGTCCTTGGCGGGTGCAATATTCTGTTTCACGAAAGCCGTCAGTCAGTAGCACTTTGACAACGCCAAAAAAAAAAGATGAACCTACTCCAAATCGGCGAATTCCCTTCAGCTCCTCGAAAAGCCGCAGCACAGTCACTCTTTCCTCGTCCTCACGAGCACAGCAGCCTGCCAGGAACAAGGGCCATAACGGCAAGACCGCGGTGCGCATCATATTGGCCTTCTTCTCCAAAATAAGATTCAATATCTGGCCCACAAAACGGCTCTTTTCTTCTGGATCAAATACTGGAAGACTAGACTTGCTGGGTGATGCTGCTTTCGGTGAACAGGTCTCATGCAAGAGGAGAAGTGCCCCAAGCCTGTTCGCTTCTGCGATCGCAGCGCATTCCGTAGTCGGGTCAATCTGTCCGTTTGGAAGTCTTTGCTGAATATCTTCGAGATTTCTTTTCAATCGATGCACTGCCGACGGAGATATGTCGCTCTGGTCATCCTCTTCACTCCAAGCAAGCTCAGTGACTTGGTTGATGAGAAGCAA
The DNA here is from genome assembly GCA_037043885.1 of Penicillium goetzii. NCBI lineage: Eukaryota > Fungi > Ascomycota > Eurotiomycetes > Eurotiales > Aspergillaceae > Penicillium > Penicillium goetzii. The sequence goes on from JAWLST010000002.1 coordinate 280,017, forward strand.
AAGAGATTGGCTGAACCCCATATACGGATCAATGGTATCGAGAGATTCAACCGAGGAGTCTGATGATATTGGTAGTTTGTAAGTCATGGGGTCGACTCGAAATGCTGTACGGGCAAGGACAAGATGAAACGCGAAGTAGCGGTTGAAGAAACCCGATAATTCCTGGCTATGACGGGAACGACCCGGTCGTTCTTGTCGTGTGTGTATCAAGTCTTGAAATCCGTTGAGGTGGGTTACCCATGATGGTCGACTATTGTCCGAAATCTGGGACTTATCAGTATGAATATTAGGAAATCAATAGTTGGGATAATCACATCGAACCAGCAGAGCATGAGAACAAGTCCCAGCATCTCATCCAGCTCTTTCTCTCCCCATGTATCGTGAGTCAATAGCTCTCTGAGATGACTCAACGCACGATGGTGGTGTTCCAGCGCGGGTAGTCGATATCTTGAGTCAGAGAGTCGTAGGGTGTTAGCTGCAATAGCGAGCGTCGCGTGATAAAGACCTTCGGATTCCAGCGCCATGGGCAGTATGAGATATCGATAAGGATTATAATGCGCATTATCGACTAGCGTGGAACTGCTGCAAATAATGTTCTCAAAGTATGACATGAGCGCTGGATCACACTCCGATCGCCTGCCACTATTCGGAAAGATACTCAAGCATGGAGACAAGGAACCGGACTCAGGCAGTGTCCTGGAGGGCATAGCTTTCCCCGGAAATATGCCGTCCAAATGAATCTCCAGGTCGTTAAATGTCGTGTTGAGGAATATCCAGTCCTGATTTGAACAGGCCATCTGTTCTGTCTGTCGCGCTGATCGCCCTTTAGGTTTCACCCCCTGTCGCGATTTCCCTTCGGTCTGTCCTCGGTCGGTATCGCCTCGCTTCGACCAGACTCCAGTCCGCCCATGGCACACTCCACGAGCGATTGACTCCTCGTGCCATGTCAGACGTATTCCGTATCCACAGGGGCTGTTGTTGCGCGTGCACCGACGACACACTGGGTGGGTTTCTGGGCTCTCAGGGTCAGGAATGTGGGTCAAGTAGAGTCAATGAGAGCAAGATGAACAATACCATCGCATTTGATACGTCGCGCGCGACAAGTCCAGCATCCCGTCCTTGCCCTTGATATAGCAGCCATGGGTGCATCTTCCAGAGTCAGAAAACGGGTGAGCGTAGAGCCAGAAGTCTGGACGAAGCACGAGGTACACAGTCTGAGGAAGATAAGCTGGTGAATTTATTTGCGGGGAAGATAAGTGGCTCCACTTAGCGCGCGGATGGAGCGGTTTGTAGCCCGCTTATTGTCCTCTGGCTTTTAACCCAACGGGACTAAATCTAATGATTAACGAATGAGGAAGAATCAATAAGTAACTGATGTCTGATTTTCGTACATATTGAAAATGCTAACTACGTGATGTAATTGCTGAAATCTAGATCCATCACATCGGAAAGATCTGGTCCTGCATGATCACGTCAATGCACTCCAGTGCAGATTGACTCAATAAAAAGACTCGCAATAAGGGGTATCACTTGTACAAATAATAAGACAAAGAAAAGAAAGTGCATAAGAGGGTTTTGCAGGTCCCACCAACAAACAACGAGCATTCTGTAAAAAACACTTATGCGCCATCACTAATGTCCATCGGCTCGGATTGGCTGGATACGATGGGACAAGTCGCTGCCACGTCCGGAGGTGTGTCGATGGTCACCTTGTTGGATCGGGAGCTATCGCTGGTGTCCATCGGCTCGCTTTGGCCGGATACAGGACTTGCCGCTGACACGCTCAGAGATGTGCCGACAGCCGCCGTCTTGGATGCGGAGCTATCACCGAGGTCCATGTGCTCGCCTTGACCAACATCAGTGGGCCTTTGGGCAGATCTTTCAAGAGCATTGTCGCCGTCTGCCATCTTGGACGCTGTCACCTTAGGATCCGCAATGCCATTGTTGCTGGCATCCAAGGGCTTCTCCTGCTCAACGACTGGAGGGTGGAGTTCGGCGGCCTGGTTATGACCGGTTTCCGCGGTATTCTTGTCGACCAGATCGACCGAGCCATCCCCGCCGAGATCCATGGCTGTATCTTCACTGTGTTTCGCAGGCTCATGGGATTCGTCCTGATTGGATGGTGGTGGCTTTTCCACGAACGTCGGCTGGTCGGTATTCTCCTGGGCAACATCGCCACTCATGTTTGCCGTCGGCGAAACAGGAGAATTGTCCAAGGGTGCTGAACGCATAGGCAAGGGATTGACGGAGACTTTGACAGGGGTTGAATGTGTTGAATTGTCTTCAATCACAATGACTTCATTGCCGGTCGGCACCACGAAAGCTGGTCGAGATTCTCCGCCTTCGGCTGGTAGGAATGACGATGAGCTCGGCTGGTAGGCATGGAGTTGCGGTCTATCTCGTGCAATCGGAGTGGCGTTGGCCCCCGACAAGAATCCAGTAGGCTGCGCTGGAACCCCGGTATTGACAGACAGGGGTGATTTGCCCACTATTGACATCGGAATCGGACCGCGGTTAAGAGAGGCAAGGCGTTGCTGCATCGTGAAATCCTGCTGCTGTTCAGCTTGGTTCATCTGCAACAATTTTCGCTGCTCCTCCGCCATTTCCGCTTGTCGCTTCATCAGTAGGCGAGACACCTCCTGTTGGCGTGCTTTTTCCGCATCGTCGCGTCTCTTTATCTCAGCGTCGTAAGCCAGCGGATCTGACCGTTTCAGTCGTTCCATTTTGAGCTCATCTTCCACCTGGCGGCTCTCCTCCTCGGTGAGACGGTCATTCTCGTTGTCTTGAATGTGAGACAATGTCGCCTTGAGAATGATCTCACTCAATTCTCCTCCGAGAATTTGATCAAGGACCTGAGGATCCCGCCCAAGGGCGTCATAGCGCTCATCCTTCTCCACATCTTTCACATGGGTAAGATATGTAGAGGTTTTCTTCGAACTTTCACGCACAACCGTCTTCTTGTCCACCACGCGAACGGCAAGTTGTCTCTTGAAGACTGCGTTGTTGAAGATAAGCTCTTCAAAGGTACCACCGGCAAGGAAACGATAGACGTAGACCGGCTTCTTCTGACCAAGACGATATGCACGCCCGACGGCCTGCTCCTCCCACATAGGGTTAAACAGGAAATCGAAAATGACGACACGATTAGCACCAAACATATTGAGACCCACGCCGCCAGCTCGAGTCGAGATCAAGAGGATATGTTCACTGTCATCAGAGTTGAACCGCCTTGTTGCGATTTGGCGATCAGGTCCGGGGGTGCTACCATCAATACGTTGGTACTTTCGTCCCTGTCTTCTCAGCATAAGGTCGAGATAGTTCATGGTCGGAATACTTTGAGTGAAGATCAAGACCTTGTCGCGGGCCCGGATTGACAAATCGAGAATTCTATCAAGAACGAGAGCACGGTTGGACAAGGCAGTCTCTTGCAGATCCGGGTACTTGCTGAAAAGCGCGTCCATCTGGGAGACCAGATCGCTTGGAAGTCCGGCATCTTGAATCGACGTTGGCAAAACGGATTGGGTTTCGTTATCATCCTGCTGTTTCAAACGATCGGCGAGCTTTTCGCGGAATGGGAAGGGGTGGTTGCAACACAGCTGCATGATTGCCAGCCATGACCAAAGCTTCAAGCTTGCGTCCGCATCTCCAGACCGAGCACAGTCCACAAAGGTATTGTAAGCATTTCTCTGCAGTTCTGTCAGAGGCACTGTGAGAACGAACTCGGTTTTTGGTGGTAGATCAGCAGCAAGCACAGAGGTGTCAGCTCTCAGGACCTTTGGAGCCAAGATTCCGTTGAGAAGCTGCAAAGATACCAAGCTTTCCCTCTGTTCCATCCTCGAGCTATCGATGTAGGACCCAGCCTGAATCGGCTCCATGAATTTTCTCTTGAACGTAGCCGGATCTTCTAGGTAGCCAGGTGCGACCCACTCAACCATCTGGTAGTACTCGAAAAGCTGATTCGACAACGGTGAGCCTGTCATAGCAATCCGACTCGTCGATTTGAACCGAGAAGCGACTTGCGAAATGGCGGACTTCTCACTCCGCAGCTTGTGGGCTTCGTCTGCGACAATGATATTGGACCTCGATAGGAGACATTCTTTGACAAGCTCGTGCTCCTCTTCATTGAGTCTAGCTGGCTTGTTCACAATGAGGATGCGGAGCATCTCATAGCTCATAATGAGAACACCGCCCTTTCTGTTCCAGTCTCGGATTGTCGCCAGCCTCTCGGGCATTTCGAGAGCCTTTCCACGAGGGGCGATCGGTCGAATTGGCCCAAGATGGTGATCAACAGGCGTCCAAATAGCGAACTCATCTGCCCAATTCGGCACCACGGAAGATGGGCACAGGACAAGAGTCTGGGAGCGATGAAAACGTTCTGGAACTTGTTCCCTGATCTCGGGGTTATCCGAGGCAGCGGCAGCGGCAATAGTGACCAAAAGGGAGATCCTATTCAGTAGTCAGCCACTTGTCCAACAAGGGTTATAATGATAACAATATGAGGGGGATGTGGAATTGAGAAAAACTTACACCTGCATTGACTTGCCCAGGCCCATGACATGGGCAAGCAAACAGCCTTGCTGGTTATTTGCTTCAATCAACTCTCGCCACATGAACTGAATGCCCGTCAATTGGTGAGGCTTGACGTATCTACCCAGATGGGGATGCAAGTAGATGACTGGATCCTTGAAAGTCACAGCTTGCCCTTCTGGGTCACTGTTGCTCAGGCCCTTGCTTTCACGGGCCATCCTAAGGCGCTCGCGATCTTTGTCCTGCTTCGCTTGTCGTTCTTGTGCATCTTTCTGCATGTTGCTTAGTGGTCGCGGTCCGAAGGGTTTCGAACGAGGTTTTGCGCGATGCTTCCTTTTGAGCGAGTTGCTGTCAGAACCCGCAGACTCAGAATACGTGCTGTATCCTTCTTTTTCTTTGCGGGGTGGCTGTCGCGATAGCCAAGCTCTGTACGACGCATAAAGCTTCTTCAGCCGGTGCAAGAAAGCAATGAACATCGATAGGTCGTTATCTTCTTCAATGGCTTCGAGGGCTTTTTGGAGCGGCTCCCTGCCCATACCCTGGGCACTCAGTACCTTACAGCTGTGCCAGGATACAAAGTAAGCTCCTAGCCGCATGGGAGCTCTGCTTTTCTCCTCAGTTCTGCCGTCCAGATGCCATGAATTTTTGAGCATCGCTTGCAGCGCCGCAGTGACTTCTTCCATGTACACAGGGTCCATGAGTTCTTCCATGTAAGGCCCGAAGGTCTTGTTCTCATCCGGTGGCAAGCATATCAGGTGTTTTGCCAATAGCCAGATACGATTGCCTGAAGCCTCGACCTGTCGCCAATGCATGACCGACACCATGTCAAAGATGTCAATGTCGTCCATATTTGGGCTGGTGGCGTCACTGCTGTCTTTGTCGAGCGACACTGCACGCAAACTTGACTTTTTGGGGAGGCGTAAAGCAGTGTCCTTGGTGTTCTTGGTGGGCGCCTCGGGCGACGACAAAGTCAATTTGAGCCTCGCACATGGCAGCGGCAGATTGGTCGGTTTGAGTGGAGGCGTCTTCACCAGCAAATCATCTTCCATATCAACATCTCGAGGGGAAGAAGCGGGCAGGGTCGGGTTGAGAGGTGGTGTCTCAACCAACATCTCGTCTGCATCAGACTCATGTAGAGCCTGCGGGGATGAGCCAAGTCGAAATGCCTCGGAGGGCGAAAAATGATCAGGACTGGAAAGATGGTATAGTTCACCATCTTCAAACTCCGCAAATGGACCAGGCTTGCTTGCGTCGATGTTGGTCTCGCCCTCGTTATGGTGTTGACTTTCCATCATTCGTCGTCTTTTCTTGGCAACAAAGACTTCCTCGCTGTCATCGGATGTGAAAGTGACTAGAGCTTTGTCTGCCGGGGTGGGCCTCATCAGACCATTTTGGGGTCGATCGGGGATGTCATCCCCAAAGTCAGAATCAGATTCGTCGGCAGAGGCCTCGTCATCAGCTGCGACATCCGAGTCGGAACCCAGAGACTCTTCATCCGCTTCGATCACACGCTGTCTCCGAGGCCGAGAAACCCTCGGTGGCGGAGGAACGAAGGGTGGGCAGGTCTTCAACTCCATCGTTTCCAGCCTCCATTCCTCAAAGCAAATTTGATCCAGCGTAGTTTCCATGACCCTGCATGCATCTCGTAAAGCGTAACGGGACTTGTATTTGGCGTCGGAGAGAGCTGATTTCTGCTTCTTCAGCCGTAAACGAAGGTTGTCTAGACTTTGCAATGTGCCAGACTTGTAAGCCTTCCCTGTACGGGCGTTCCGAGCCTGCTGCCACACCACCTGGGCATATGGCCGGTGTTTCGGCAGGTGCTTTGCCATCCAGGCCTTCTCATGCTCGGCGATGAAAGCAGAGAAGATGTCTTCGCATTCAGTGGATGAAATAGGAGACATTGAATCAAGCTCATCTTCTTCAATTTCATTCCGAGTCTCTTCATCGTACTCAGCGTCTGATTCTCCTAGTAAGGGAATGACTTCACCCCCAACAGGATGCTTCAAGAGCAACTGGGCAAAGAAGTCATGGTCCTTCTGTGTGAGTTCGGAAGATCTGTCTTTAGAAAGCTTCAACTCTAGATCTGTTGTGTCTGGTGGGATCTTATTGGCACCAGAAGGATGAGAAAGTGAGACCTTCTGGCTTCCTTCATCACGAACAATCTCTGTAGGGTTGTTTTCCATGCCTTCGAAGATAGGTCGCGGTGAGAGAACGGTTGCACGATTGTCAAGGGACGTCTTCCCTGTCTGGATCCCTTCGCCACCAGATCTCTGTCCCTTGAAATCAATCACGGGGGTCGGTGCGATCCGGCGTTTCTCTTTCATACCTGCGGCTGCAGGCGCTGGCGTCATTTCGGGAGGTGCAGACGGGATGCGGCTAGGCGGTTCCATAGATGTTGTGATAGCTGGAGAGTTGACGGATGGTAAGAGTTGTTCAGTTGAATGAGGTTGGTTGGAGGAAGGAAGATTTTGTTTGGACGTTTGATACTTGGGGGATCGAACACGCAGCCAATCAATAGCTCTTAGAACGCTGCTGCGGTGACCAAGAGCTTTGATACCCATATCATCCCTGAGGGCTTCTCGATCAACGTCGTGAAGGAGGGCTTCTCCGTTTATCTCGTTGTCGCGAAGTGCAGCCTCAAGCGCGGTGAGGTTTGGGCGTGAAGAAGTGGCAGAGTCAGCCCATGGAGCTTCTTGTGGATTGCACAAGTAGGCGACCACCTTATCAACTCCCCAATCAACTGGGTCCGGATTTTGGGCGTCCATGTTGTTTTCATGGGGGCCTATGATTTCACGGTCAGTGTTGTTCAACGGTTTAGCGCGACAAACAGCGTGTATCTTACCAGGGTGTTGGCCCCCGGTGCGAAGCTCGGCGTGTAGACCAGTCCTCTAGAAAGTAGTTTTGAAGATGGTTGAAGGTTATCGGCGATGAAGGGAGCAAAACACAGAAGGAAAAACACAAGACTCAAAAAAGAAAGAGGCAAGTTCAGTCTCGAGAAAAAGGTCGGCTCTATTTGGGAAATATTCTGCCTAGCAATCATAAAGGCGGTCTACATGTAGTTAGGCGGTGTAGTTGGGGTTATGGCTAGGCGGTGTATAGGGCGGTATAGGTGGGTGGGATACTCTGCTAGGACAATTAGGCGGTGCATCAGGCGGTCTAGTGGGGTGATCCTGCTGATAAATCATTCTGCGGCGGGGTGGATTGGATTGGAAGCTTCCGCGGTGAAGTCGAGTACAATTGCACAAGTGTTTCTTTCCTGTCAGGGCCTGGCTACATCTAACTAATCATGGCCGACTCAAGCTATACCAATTATCCCCCTACCCTTTCCCCAGCGCAACAAGAATATCTGGTCACCACGACTAAAGACTGGGCAATTCAAAATGGTCTCGCAGTCCGACCAGCTCCAACCGCCCTTCCCGAAGGTGCAGACTCAAATCGGGTGTTAGCAACAAACGCTCCAGTCACCCTCTTTCCCAGTCCTTTCCCGAGAGCTTGCTTTGAAGAAGCTCAGGCTCTTCAGACCGTCTACAACCAACTGTACGCGGCGATTACTTGCAACGAGGAATGGCTGGGGAAGATCATGGAAGAGTAAGAATACTATCTGATCAGTGATGGCGTTGCGTCAGCTAAAGCTTACGCTTTCTACAGACTAATTGACGTGGACGACTTTGTTGCAAACCTTTGGAAAACTCATTTGGCGGTTAAGCAAGAAGGATATGTCCAAAATTTGTCCTTGGGGCTCTATCGGTCCGACTACATGGCTCATGTTACACCCAATCATGCTCCGGCGTTAAAGCAAGTCGAATTCAACACTATCTCATCGTCGTTTGGAGGACTCTCAGCTCTTGTGAGGTCACTGCATACGGAACTTCTTACGTCACCACCGGGCACTCCTATCAGCTACCCGCCTCACCCCCTCCTGCAATCCGGCGTGCCACCCGAAAACACTTCCGTTGAGACTCTGGCAGGAGGTTTGGCCACGGCACACAAGGCTTACGGACCTTCCAAGTCTACGCCTGAACTCCCATTGTGTGTTATCTTCATAGTCCAGGACGGAGAACGGAACGTCTTCGACCAGCATGCCCTCTCCAAGCGGCTTACGGGATTCCACAAAGTCCCCGTTTTCCGTGTTCCCAGCAGCAAGATCTTTGACCAAACATCAGTATCTACCTCGGATCCTTCTCGACCATTGGTCTACACACCTCCTCACTCTCCATCGACTGCATTCGAAGTGACCACTGTCTATCTCCGAGCTTACTATTCACCTGATGAGTATACATCTAGCCGGGACTGGGATGCCCGGGTGCATCTGGAACGGTCTGCCGCGATCAAGTGTCCTAGCGTGCTGAACCAACTGGCCGGTTGCAAGAAGGTCCAACAAGTCCTCGCAGAGCCGACAGGACCCGATCATCTGTCGAGCTTCCTCAAAGGCACTGACCCTGCAGTGATTGCACGACTGCGTGAGACATTTGCCCCACAATATGATCTTTCGGCGAATGGGCAGGGTCGGGACCTGGCTCTCAATCCCGAGACGGCCATGAAGCATGTCCTCAAGCCCCAGCGCGAAGGCGGCGGCAACAATATCTATAAAGCTGAGATTCCAGGCTTCCTTAAATCCATCCCTGAGACCGATTGGAAGGGATGGGTACTGATGGAGCTCATTAATCCCGCGCCCGATGCCGAGAATATTGCTTTGCGGAACGACGGACAAGTCCTTCGTGGCAATGTGATCTCTGAACTCGGTGTCTATGGCACCATCCTGTGGGATAATACGGGCAAGGTCCTCCATAATGATGAAGGTGGCTGGTTGCTGAGAACCAAAGGAAAAGAAGTGAACGAGGGTGGTGTGGCTGCTGGATTCTCCAGCTTGGATAGCGTGCTTCTATTTTAGTGTTTAGACTTCGTAAAGTAATAAAGTCCATGGGATCTTTGATGACACTTGTGATCGGGTGGGAGTGCACTGAAACTGCCGTTGTCGTTTGAAGATCTTGAGTTTCGTGTTCTGAGATCGCAGGGCTTGAAGGGCGTAGACGCTCCCGTCCGGCTTATTTTGGGTGTGTCTAGCCTCTGTGGGTTATATGAGCGTCTAACCTTAGTGATTATCCTTTCAAGCTCCCTTTCGGGGCTTGTTCCCAGGAAGTTAGTGTGATCAGTCTCTAACAAAGGCGTCTTAATTATCTGATCAAGTAGCCTGGAGGATTCCACACATGCTTCGGGCTTCTTTATCCTACATATGACTATATGGATTCCTCCCCCCTTGAAAGTTTGAATATCCAAAACAGTCGACTCCTTCAAAGTTGTCATCAACCTCTGGGACATCCAATCTTGGAATGTCCTCGAACCAGCCCTTGATCACATGTGACATGTCACTCTCTGCTACACAGAAAAAGATAATCACCAGGAGACTCCAGAACTGGACAGCGTGATACCACATTCGAGGGAGAATCTAGGTTCACGAGGCGTCACATCTCTTGCGAGATGGGGCAACTCGGGGCATCTTGAGGCTTGACGCCATTGCCATCTCTTTCTTTCAGCCGGGCTTTTCCCCTCCACTCCAGGCCGCGTTTTATACTTCAACCCTTTCGTACCTCATTGGCCCGCTTCCTGCTGACAACCTCGTATTGGCTCATACGAGACGCTAAGAGCCTCCATACAGCAGCCCAGCCAACAAGAAAGAAGACCCTTATGTCCGAGAACTACTGATCTAGGATTGGCGAGGGACTCAGCGGGAGCCTTTCAGAATTTCACAGGCGCCATCATTTTCCCCGCTCCTCCAAATTGGCTATAAAATAAGCCACACGCTAGTCTTGTCAGATGATCCTATTGCGGGGCACCCTTTAACGTCTGTTGTATATACATCTGATGGTATACAATGACCCTGACCGAGTGGTGCAACGCCAACCCTGGTCGATTCTTGCGTTGGTATCGTTTCTAATGCTGACTGCGTCGCTTCAACTATCTCGCGTTGAGCCACCGCACTGGACTTCGTACCGTGTTTTTCCATATGCACAAAGAAATTTTAGTCGAGTTAGGGATCACTCTGCCTAACTAGTTGACATTAGCTCAATCATGTTCTAGCTCACAGCTCGGCAAGACCGAGGGTTTAGTGTAGTGACGAGCTGAGTAGCTCCTCATCCTTGCAGATGGCTTGACTCGTAGTCACTGGCTTTGCACACTGAAATAGACCCAAATGGAAGTACATCGCACTGGCAAACACAGAATCTGCCTTGCTGGTTAGCACACGTCGGAAGTTTGCTCCCTAGCAGTTTCCTTATTTACGACGACGCGAGCCTGCCTTTTCTGGAGCAGTCGTGTTTCCCCTCACTTATCTTCTTGTCGCCTTCTTTCCTTTCTCTCTTTCTCGCCTCCCTCCCCAAACCTCAACCTTTCTTCTTTCAACTCCTCAAACACTTCCCCACCACCGTTTCTCAGAGAGAACTAACATTTGCATCAATTTTGAACACTCCTGTTGCCACCATGGCTTCACGGACTAATCATGATGTGGTTGGAGGGTGCGTTCTGAAATCACATATTCAACTCGAGATAAGGCTAACAGGTTACGGCAACAACACAGCATGACGGAAAATCTCACCGGGGAGTTCGTAATACAGTATCTCTACCTCTATAAACGAAGCTCACCTTGACTACAGAATTAAAAATCCCCTCGAAGGTCTGTCTCATGATGAGCTCATGGCTAATGTCGAGAGCTATGCCAATGATTACGACCTGACCGACATCCTTCCTCTGTTGAAGAAGGGTGCTCTCGCTGGCCAGAAGCCAGCAGAGACTGGCTCGATCCCAGAGCTTGATGAGCAGGATCGACACGTCCTTCGCGAGGAGATCACTCGGCGCTGGCATCATCCCTGGGCCTTGTATTACACGATCATCCTCAACTCGATTGCGGCTGCGATCCAGGGCTGGGATCAGACTGGTATGTTTTACATAAAACTTGAACTGCTCAATAAGCTGACTGTGTCTTGTTACAGGTTCCAACGGTGCTAATCTGACGTTCGACAAACAGTTTGGTATTCCAAACAACTCCCCCGACTGTCCCGATAAGGCAACCTGCGATCGCAACCAGTGGATCGTGGGGTTCATCAATGCTACGCCTTACATTACCATCTGTCTTTTGTAAGACATCTTTTCTGTTCTCTCCCGTTTCTCTGGAACTCAGCATCTAATGGACTTTCTCAATAAAAACAGTGCTGGCTGGCTGTCAGACCCAATCAATCACCTTATTGGCCGCAAAGGTACCATCTTTATTGCTGCCGTCTTCAGCCTGCTTGCGCCTATCGGATCCGCTTTGACTCAAACCTGGGGCCAACTCGTCGCATGCCGTGTGCTTCTCGGGATTGGAATGGGCCTCAAGGAGGTCACTGTTCCCGTCTTCTCCGCGGAGAATGCGCCTACCAACATTCGAGGCGGTCTTGTCATGAGTTGGCAGCTATGGACCGCATTCGGCATCTTCCTTGGAACCTGTGCAAACCTCATTGTGGCCAATGTCGGTCCCATTGCCTGGCGTCTGCAGCTTGGGTCAGCCTTTATTCCAGCTGTTCCGTTGCTTCTCGGAATTTACTTCTGTCCTGAATCCCCACGCTGGTTGATCACCAAGGGGAAGCACCGCAAGGCATATGACTCTCTCCTTCGCCTTCGCAATAGCCCTCTACAAGCTGCTCGTGATCTGTATCTGATCCATGCTACCCTTGTTGAGGAGAAGAAGATGTTGGAGGCCTCCGGGTTTGCAAAGACGGACAGCATGTTCGTTCGTTTCTTTGAGCTGTTCACCGTGCCTCGTCTCCGCCGTGCGACTCAGGCTTCAGGCATTGTGATGATTGCCCAGCAGATGTGTGGAAGTAAGCCTCACCCTCCCTATATGAACCATAGGCGTGAATAAGCTACTAACCACCTTTGAATCTATAGTCAACATCATTGCTTTCTACTCATCCACTATCTTCTCTCTGGCCGGCGCAGATAATATCCATGCACTTTTGGCATCGTTTGGATTCGGTTTGATCAATTTCGTCTTCGCTTGGCCTGCTGTGTGGACCATTGATACCTATGGTCGACGGACCCTCCTGCTCTTTACCTTCCCCAACATGTGTTGGACACTACTCTGCGCGGGCTTCTGTTTCTGGGTTCCCGGAAAGACTTCTCATCTGGGCTCGATTGCCTTGTTTGTGTATCTTTTCGATGCCTTTTATTCCCCTGGTGAAGGGCCCGTTCCTTTCACCTATTCGGCCGAGGTTTTCCCGCTCTCGCATCGTGAGGTTGGCATGGCGTGGGCTGTTGCGACCAACAATTTCTGGGCGTCTATTCTGTCGCTGACATTCCCCTACATGCTTCGAGCATTTACTGCTCAGGGTGCCTTTGGTTTCTACGCTGGACTGAATATTATTGCCTTTGTTTTGATCTTCTTGTTCCTGCCGGAGACCAAGCAGCGATCCCTGGAAGAGCTCGACTACGTGTTTGGTGTGCCTACTCGCACCCACGCCAGATACCAGCTTACTCAAGTCCTTCCGTGGTGGATCAGACGTTACATCTTCGGCCGCAAGGGTGTTGTCTGTCCCGAGCTGTACAAGGTCAGCGAGGTGACCGAGCCACAGACGGACGAGGTCCAGGATCTCGGCGAAGTCCTGAGCGTCTCTGGCGTCAAGGACAAGGACAAGGAGGCCGCTTGAAAGGTCATAATGTGGTGTAGGGTGATCGATCTAGCTCTTTCCTAGTTCTTCCACGTTGCCCATTGGCCGTTTCCTATGCTCTAGGATCTTTGCTGCGTCATACCCTTCCTTCTGCCTCCATTTGGATGAGCATATGAGCTCGTTTTTTATTTTACTGATATTTTGACAATACTTGGTTTCCATACTTTTATCCATAATTGATATGACCCTTATGCTTATTTTCTCTCCAAGTAGACTTTCTTAATCGGGTGGGCTTATACTGTAGTCCCCTTCCTACCCATCTACTTCCCCTTCGCAACCACCTCCAAACAATGAGCCGTCCCTCTTCTATTCTACGCCTGATCGCAAATACTTCCAAGACCTCTTCCAGAAAAACATATAATCTCCACATCCCGTGCTATGTGAAACCCAATGCCTCTGCCCGGCGAACAGGCATTACAGCAGTGGGGACTGGCCGAGTTGACGTCTCGGTGGCCGCGGTTCCCCGCGACGGAGCTGCTAACTTGGCCGTTTCGCAGGTCATCGCAGAGGTATGTTATGTGGCTTTCTTTGCAGCTTTGATAGTTTCTAGTGCAATTCTCAGCTATCGACCGTCTGGATTTTTAGCATATAACTAATGGGTATTTATAGGTCTTCAAAGTTCCCAAATCCACTGTCGCAGTGATCCGCGGGGCCAAGGCCCGCGAAAAGACATTGTGCATTTCAGATCTAGCCATTGGCGACGAGAGCGAGGAAGTATTTCTCCAGCGGGCGATGCAAAAATTAATTGATGCGGCTGAAAGCAAATCCAACAGTAAATAAAACAAAGAAAAAGGTAAGCGTTGCTTCGAGTCTTTACTATGCTGGCTATTAATTAACCTTTCAAGCTCCGAATCCCGTGACGTAAAATTCCGCCTTTCTGCAGCTCCGACAGCTCGACAACTTTCTCGTCTACACTTCCTGCCTCGACCGACCTTGACATTCAAAATGGCAGACGTACAGCAAAAAGATCCAGTGCAAGATACATCATCTTCGGCCGCGCCGAAGCGCAAAGCACCAGACACTGCTTCCAGCACTATTAACTTCACATCGCGCAATCCGCCCTGGACCTACCTCAAACTCCAACTGTAAGGAGCTTCCCGGACCACCCCATTCTACCTTTCTACCAGTCTACAAAATCTAACCCATTATCCTCTTCCAACAGTATCCCCCAACCAGACACACCACCCCTCCAACCCCTCGACGCCCTCTCCGCCCGCACATACCTCTCCTCTGCACTATCGCAATTCCTAGGCCTAACAGGAACCGCAATTCCCATCGATATTCTCAAAATTGAACCCAAGGGCAGCAGCAGCAGTAGATCGAACGGCGGCAACATGAACAAGTACGATTGTGTCTGGGTACGCGTTCCACGCGATGACGGGGCTGCTATCGTCGCTGCGATCAGTTCGTGGATTGGAGGTAGTGGGAGCGGGTCTGGGGCTGCGTGGAGAGTTTGCGCGAAGGGGAATTACCTGGGCGCGTTGGTTTCGGGGTCTGGGAGTGATCTTTTTGTTCCTTGATTTGGGGTGTTGATGTTTGGGGGATTCCTTTTTTTTTCGCTTGGAGCGATTATTTCGGTCTGAGACTATCTTGCCAGAGCGTGGGCTCTGAGGCTGTTTTATGGGGATCAGGTGCAGACTATAGGTGCGATGCCGTGAATCTCTGAGGTTAGAGCAACCCTAAGGACCAGGTTGGTTTGCAGATGGATGCGAATCAACATCCTGGCTTGGTAGCCCGAGGCTACACCCACACGCCAATGCCGCCCATCGGGACAACACTCAGGCACACAGAAGTGCTACACCAGGCCAGTAACAACTGACCTCGCAAAGAACATGAACATGCCAACCGACTCCCCGAGATAACGTCCTTGTGGGAAGGCATCTAACATGTACAATATATGGAGTACGCGCGCCAACCCAATATCTCTGAAGAATGCAATAATATTCACAAAGTCTCAAGAAAACAATCAATCTCTAATGCAACCCACAAAATCTCAAATCTTTTTTTGATCGGGGTTTCTTGTTTGGAAGCAAGGCAGCCCTAATGACAAAACAAAAAACAACAACGCCGTAACTCTCACGCTGCGGAAGACAAGTCAAGTCCAAAGTCCAAATCAATCTGGTTTTTCGCTCAATCGCTTGCACAAAATGCCCTATTCCACCACACTGACACACCATTTTATAACCCGCCACGTCACATAGCGGCATATGCATGCCGTGGCGGTTCTTTAAAATCTTGAAGCTGTCTGATTGACAGTCTCAAACAGACTGCTTAGTCTTGGCCGTGATACTCGTCACAATTGTGGAATCATCAGACCCATCCAGAGCTGCATTTAAACCTGGACCAGCTGTCACCTTTGCCTTCAGCGCAGCACGGATATCCTCCATGCTGCGGGCCTTCCACTCGCCGTAGCTGTTCTGGCTAAGCGGGAAGAGGACGAGGTTATCCGGGCGACTCATGAAGTCGTCGACGTTGGGGGCGGGGGTGGCGGTGATAATGTCCATTTCGACGGCGATTTGGCGGCAGTAGGTGTCGAGAGGGAGATCGTTCACGTCGTGGCCGAAGGGGTTCTCGATTTCGCTGCCGATGGTGGCGAGGCCGATGATGATGTATGCGGCGACCATGGAGGCGGGGATGGTGACCCATTCTAGGGACTTGAAGAGTTGGAAAGGGAGGACCAGCACATAAATCCAGGCGATTTGGGAGATAGCGATGCTGTATGCGGCGGGCAAGGGGGTGTCCAGCACCCGCTCTGTTCCGGTCAGGACTTCGTTCAGGGTAGACAGCATGGTGACTGTACACTTGTTAGCAGGGAACTGGCTCGTTGGTGGTGCTGGTCTTGGTCTTGACTTACTGGCTTGGCTCTGGTGCAGTCCAGAGGTCAGAGTGCCGTTGGCCACGATCGAATCAATGTATGCGGACAAGTGGTTCAGGATCTCCAGGGGAAGATGGCCCAGAGGCTTCTTGGACCGCTTGATCAGCTTGCGAGGGTTGGACTCGGCGAATGAAACACCCAGATACTCTCCGGCGGACTTCCAGAGGGACTTGGGGCGAGGGTTGACGACCTCGCGGTCGTGTGCGTCGCGGGCAAAGGTATCGAGGTGACCGACGAGACCGGCAAGGTCTTCGTATGCGACATCCGGTTCGAAGCGGAGTTTGTGCTTGAGGGCAACGGCGAATGCGAGGATGAGGTTCATGGCAGTACTATTTTCAGGGTCAGTTGATTATCCTGCTTCCGGATCACGCATGGGATGCGGCAAAGAGATTCACGTACACCTTTCGGAGAAGATCCACCTTGCCATCTTCGCCTTCACGTTCACTGGTGTTGACCCAGATTGTCCGGGAAAGATTGCGAGAGGTTTGGATGAGTTGAGCCCAGTACTTGCGACCATCCGCCCATCTGCATTCGAGGGCACATTAGCCTTTTGGTTCAAGCAGTCTTTGAGTGACGCAGAGAATCCTTCTTACCTTTCATACGCAGTGGAACTGCGGAACGACAATGCCAAACCCACCACGAAACCCAGAACAGTAAGCAGAATATTGTTGATGCCAACTATTTACGCCAATCAGGCATTCGTCAGCCAGTTTATCCCAGTATATTCCGGAGAGAAGATGTATTCAGCTGGGGGGAAAAGACAACTCACTATTAGGACCCCATTTGCAAATGGCAGTAATGGCAGTGGCCCAAGCACCAACGAGGAGAATGGGCAGGATCATCTTCGGGGTGACACTGCCATGCATACGCATGAAGATAGGCCATTTTGAGTGCTTGTCCATATTACGGGGACCGTGCTAATAGCGATTAGGTTCATGTTAGCCCATGGTCATGCTTTATACTTCTTATTTTCCCAGCTATTCATGCTTGCAAAGGAAAAATCCAGGAACCACGTACAAAGTACCGCTCCAGCTCAGTCGAGTCACGACGATCAAGATGGAATTGGGCATCGCGCGAGTTCGCCAAGTTCTCCATGAAAGTCGGCCGGGGTGTAAGTCGCTCTACGGAGTCCTGCTCCTTCAGAGAGTGCGGCTGAGCCTGGCCATTATGGTTGTCGGCGTGATGACGATTATCGACGGCAACGGGGCCAGCACCGGTGCTGTCGCCAGAAGCTGCTGCCGGTGCCTCGGCAACAGGGGCAGCGTGGGCTTCGGTCATGGTGAAACAAAGAGGAAAAGAAGCAAATAGAGAAAGGGAAAACGGGTTCAACGGATGGATGCGGGTTGGTCGGTTGGAGATTCAACGAGAGTAGAGAGTAATCCACAATAGACTAGAAAGAAAAAGAAGGAAAATGGAGCGAGAGTCGAAGAGTATGAGGAAATAGAAAGAAAGAAAATAGGAAAAATAGGCACAGAAGAGAACAGAAGAGAAAGAAAAAAAACCTGGAGAAGAAGTCGGAGAGTCTGAGGGGAGTCAGCACAACGAAAATCTGAAACTTGGTCTAGGCAGTTGGTGGCCCCTGGACGCAGTTTCACCAACGGCCTGATGGTCTAGATGCGCATTTTACGGGCTTGGATGGGCTCCAATGGGCTTGGATGGGCTTGGATGGGCTTGAACAGGCTCGAATGGGCTTCAACGGGAGGATGCGCTGTCACCCTAAGTGGAGAATTTTCTGCAAAGCCACGATGATTGTGGATCCTTATTGGTGGTCGGGAATCGGGATTCGTACGTTAAAAGGGGGCAAGTATATTTAGAAAAAAAGTCTACTTTTTCAGGGGAGTGGCTATTTGACAGAAAGCAATTGGTTAATGGAAAGAGTGAGATGATGCAAATTCTATGTAATGTTCGCTATGCTGTGCAAGTGTAGACTGACTATAAACAGTAGTCCATAGTTCTTATGTATTATGTACTTCAGAAAGGGGAAATGCAAAAACCAGGTACAGAGAGAGGTACATGGACTAGGACTGATGCGTGATTGGACAGAAGTCTTCGGGTGTCGACTCCGTGGGCCCGGCTCGACCCGCTGCCACCAACTTACCAACTTTGGGACTTTGGGACTGACCTCTTCGCCGTTAGCCGCTCTTAGTCAATCATCAATGCTCCTTCCCTTTTTTCCAATGCTGACGCTGGGCTGTCTGGCTGAGCTTACTGTCTGCCTTATGCCTTTCAACCATCCAGATCGACTGGGAACCTCTCCCGAATGCGCTGCCCATACCGTGAGAAGACAATCGGAACAGGCAGGAATGCAAGCGCAATGAATCCGAGCAGGGAATTGCCCCAGCCAAGACCAAGAGTTACGAACAATTGAGGTCCAGCTAAGGGAAGCACAGCACCCACCAGCGATCGAATGGTCGTGAGACTCGCGTTAGCCGACGCGGCATACTTCTGGTAACAGTCGATGATGTACGTTTGGATCGGGAGATACACCCCCATCATCCCGAAGCCATACGGCATCATACCGATGATGGGCACGATCCAATGTGCATCTTTGTCGACTGCCCAGCCATACCAGAAGAAACTGATGGGCAGGAAGCATGCGAAGAAGATCAATGCCGGTAGACGCATCTCCGGCTCATATTTGCCGCCGTTGCGCTGGATGAGCTTCAAGACAACGCGGTCATTGGTCAACCCGTACAAGACTAATCCAGCAAAGAAGCCGAGACCAATTCCCAGGTAGGCCAGTCCCGCTAGACCTGCGGAGAAGCCGTACTTGGTCTCAAAGACACTCGCAATGGTCGTGAAGAAGAGATAAAGCAGACCGTAGACCACGGCCATATAAAGGGAGAGGAGCAGGACAATGGGTGATTTGACCAAGAGAAGAATGGGCCGCTTCAAGCCCGCTTTCATGGCCGAGGACACAGACACGCGCTCCAGACTCGGCTCATAGGCGCTGCGGAGATCACTGCGACCCAGCTCCTTCGACAAGCGTTCAGTCTTGCGGCGAATCAGAACGGCAGCATAGGTCTCGCGGTTCAAGATCTCAATACCAAATGACACCACACCTGCCGCGATCATGACCACCCAAAAGATCCAGCGCCAGCCGATCGTCTCGCCCATGAAGCCGCCCGCAATGGGCCCAGCAACGGGGCCGATCAGGGGACCACAACTCCACAAGGCTGTAGCCATACCCCGTTGCTCAATGGGAAACAGGTCGGCAATTAGACCCGCGCCGAGGGTTAGACAACCTGCACCGCCCATACCAGCGAACATGCGGCAGACAATTAGAGTCTCGATATTCGGGGCCGTGGCACAGCCAATCTGCCACAGCACGAGAAACCAGTTTGCACAGCTGAGCACGATCCGACGGCCGTAGATCTCGCTCATCGGGGCGAGGACGAGTGGTCCGACCTATATTGTGTAAAATGGTCATATGTCAGTTAACTCTGGAGACAAAACAACAAGAGCGACAAACGGAAGAAGAGATTGTATTAGTCAACTTACAGCATATCCGAGCAAGAAGATGCTAACGCTCAGCGAGAGAATAGTCTCATTGTGTACGTCCAGATCGACAGCAACATAACTCACAGCCGGCGCAAACATACTCGATGCCAGTGGCGAAACGAATGTGATGGCACTCATCATGGCCAAAAGTCCCCATTTCCGACCCATGGCGAAATTCTGGGGATTTTCGGGGTCATCTTGGCTATCCCAGCCGACAATTCCTTGATCTAGGTTGGTGACGGGGAATAGCTTCTTTGTGGTTGTCTGTTGTACGTTTGCTTCGACATCGTCTGCGTCAAATGTGGTATCGGCGGTGACTTCGATTGATGATCTCCCCCTGGTTTCTGATGGCTCATCGGTTGCCTCCTTGGGTTTGTTGTCTGAGTTCTTCGAGTTGTCTGACTTGCCCGAAGCGACGGACTCTGCAAGAGTTTTTTCCGAGGAATCGCGATTGGCGGATGCCATAGTCGGGGCAGAACACTAATTTAAGACTGGGTTTATGGATCTCTGAGTCTTTGTAGCCCTCTATAATCCAGTTGAGAGCAATAATATTTTGGAATAGGAAGTATTAACGATAGATAGGAAGCGAAAAGGAAAGAAAAAGGGAAAAAGAGCGACACAGTGAAGTCCAAGCCATCTTTATGACATATTCAACGCCAGAAAAAAAAAAATCATACGCTCAGGTCACAGCACGTGGAAAAGATCTGACGCTATCTCTGCTGGTCATCTCACGCCTGGGCGTAGTCCGTTGGTGAGAGGCGCCTTCATAAGATGGGTGGTTTCGCATAAGATTCGGGCATAATCTGTCCATAGCGTCGTCATAACCCACCCTTGGCTGGAATTATGACAACGTTATGCTATGCGGCGTGGTAGTGAATCCTCAGCACAAAGCAGTAGCACGTAATATTTCTGAGTTTCTACATCTCAAAATCTAAAAGGAGTTGTTGTATGTACCTAATCCGGATAGTGGGTGGGGTGGTTTTCACGAGCGCGGGATCCTTCAGGGTACAGATCGTTCCACTCTATCCGCCTTCCAGCTCGAATAGGCATGTGAATATCGCTGAGCCCTGCATGATACATGTTGCCTGATTGTGGCAAGAAAAACTAGGATAATAATATCTATCATCCACCTACATCATCGAGGAGCTTCGGTACGTGCTCCGGTTCGTGGTGCAACGAGTCAGAAGAATATCCTTGGGTTGGCCCTACCGTTGGGTTGAAGCGCCACAGGCTTGATGCATAAATTGTATGAAAGTCGCCATAACCTTGTTATGACACGATAGATGTAGAAATGGCTGCTATGTTATGCTAATTCATTTAGGTTATGTACTTGATCCTCTAGGTAATAGATGGTCTATTTACCCGCCCTATCTAAACTATTACCCCCGGAAATGATAGCAACACAGCTAGGATGGCTATTAAGACTCGACGTAAATGACAATTCCTGTCACTGTCTATTGATAGTACCCTGTATGCCATTTAAAATGCATATATCCATGGATAAGCAAGTTCTTTGCAATGCAGTATGTAAGCGCGGGCACTAGCGGGCTGACCGAGCGCCCCTTGACTCATTCAGCCGCTCGGACAAACGCCGGAACATACACCTTCCTACACAGGAATACACACTATTTCGAGATTAACTCCGACTTTAAACAATCTAGGTTTCAGTGTCTTTGACCACCCCACTTATCGAGGCTATACATACCCAGCTGATATAGCTAATCGCGATGGTCCCCAGTACGCGAAGATCTTCCTTAACCAGGGTATCAAAAGCCAACCGCTGACCCGCAACGCCTCCAGCCATAGCACCCCTCGATCGCAGCCCGATCGTTATCTCCGGCCCCTCAGGCGTCGGAAAAGGCACCTTAGTCCAAAAGCTAATCGACAAGTATCCCACTACATTCGCACTTACCGTATCTCACACCACACGACCCCCACGAGTCAACGAAGTAGACGGCAAAAGCTATCATTTCGTCTCGCCTGCTACATTCTCCACTCTAGTCTCCCAGGATTCGTTTGTTGAGCACACCACCTTCAATGGCCATCAATACGGTACCAGCAAGGCAGCAATCGCCGATATAACGGGCAATGGAATGATTGCTGTGCTGGATATCGAAATCGATGGTGTGCAGCAGATCCAGGGGAATTCTAGTATCGATGCGCGCTATGTTTTTATTAAACCGCCTAGTCTGGATGCTCTTGGTGCGCGATTGAGGAGTCGTGGTACGGAGAGCGAGGATGATGTGCTGTCGAGGCTTGCTCGGGCGAGGGATGAGATTGAGTTCGCTGAGACCCGGCGGGTCTATGGGAAGATTATTATGAATGATGATTTGGAGAGGGCGTTTGGAGAGTTGGAAGGGTTTGTTTTTCAGTCGCCTTCTTGAGAGGCTGGAGGGAGTATAGGTCGGTTGGTTTGGTATGGCTGGAATCATATCAACAGTTCATAACCAACCAAATCTAATTGAGCATAATAAGACACCATTCAAGTATGAGAGCTCGATAGAGCTTACAAATAATCTTGTCAATAACAAGTCGAACGATGGACGAAGAGTTGATTACCTGAGCGATCAGTACAGACTTTTCAAACCACACTTAGAAAGATCTTTCAAAAAAGAGGAGATTCAAGTACATCTGATTTGGCCGTTTCTCTGCTCTAGATTCAGACTTTGAACTGCCACTGTACCAAACTACTGTACCAGCAGATCAACATCCAGCAGAACATAGAGTGGGTCTACAAAAAAAGACATGCACGGCCCGAACCGCGATTCGAACGCGGGGCCTCTCGCAGTTGAGTTTCATCCCACTTTTGTTGGGGTTAGTTGATGTTTTGGCGTGAAGAGGAAGAAGAGTAATTCTTACAAGCGAGAATCATACTGCTTTGTATTAGTGGACGGACGCTTGACTAGTGTCGGATGAAGTGTTACTAACCCACTAGACCATCCGGGCAATTTCGATGACTCGAAGTCGATCATTGCCGGCACACTCTCAATCCGCCATGTCATACATAGTCTAAGGTGCTCGATAGCTTTTAACTCAGGTACAATCAAGGCTTATGCTAGACAGCACTTCTAAGTGGGGGATTTGTTACCGAGTATGAGGGTTTTTACATTCGTTGAAATGTAAGCATTTCTATACTATCCAATGTTCCTCTTTCCATGAACAGCTCAGACGCCAAAGAAATCCTAAACGCCGTCTACGAGGTAGCTAGTATATCAGCCGTTGCTGGTACAGTCGAGAATCTGGGACTCTGTATTATTTACCTAGCGCAAGGCTTATTGCATAAACTTGTCCACTAGGTCTGCTCGATTGCAGGCTGTATCTAGGGCATCATGAGCTTTTCTAGTCATAACATAAAACGTACAAACTTTCATGAGCAAGGTTGAGCTTCCGCTATCAGTGGCTCTCATCTCGAGTTTTTCGTGTGGTAATTGAGATGATCAGCGACTGACACTGTTGTAAGCGAGTCTTGATAGTTCCAGCTCGGCGATATTACCCTGCTTATCGAGAACTTTTCTTTAGCGTGAGTATGAAAAAGACTTGAATCCACTGATATAAACAAACCTTAGGGTACTCAAGAAGGGGTTGATATGTTGATCGCATTGTGGAGATTTCTAGCTAGCGTGCCTTGAAAATTGCTAGCTCGAACGACAATCTACGTTATCGCTATATACAGATCAACACCGACAGTCCATGAGGTAGACTCGGCATCTGTAAGAAATCTCCTGACCTGTAGGATCGATAAATTTACGGAGTGCGCTCAGACAATCTACTCAGCTACGCTAATTCACGCCTCTGCAAGACGGCATCATTTGAAACACCCGTGCCTCATGGGCGCTTTGCCCTAACAATTACCCCTGTCTTATAGTTCTATTTCCGTATTTGCCATAAATTATAGTTTTGCGGATGGGAAAGCAGCTCCTAGAACCAGCAGATCTTCAAAGTACTCCGTAGATGGGGCATGTTTTAGAATCAGTTTAGGGACATGTTTGTTTTACGCTGACACCTCCCTGGTCCCTTGTAGCAGAACACCGTCGATCAAGTTCGTTTGACGCAGACGAATCTTATTGTTCTTTTGCTGATGTTTTAACATTCGGCCATAAGGATGCCATCCCAGGTCCGCCGGCGTGTCACAATAAATGGATCAGGGTTGAGACAGGGATATGAGTGCTATCACCTGCAGGTGTTCGTCAGCCCGCCGCATCTGTATTCTAGAAAGATGCCATGTCCTTGTGTGTATAGTAATCTGCGCGGGATTAGTAGCGCTAGTTAGTCCTTTACGAAGTACATGGTGGTCGTACGGTGGCCGTTCTTCTCACGCGACCGAATAAAGTTTGCGACAAACTTCTGAACCGTCTGGTCGAAGACCAACTCCATCAACAATTAGAAAAACAAGCCGTTGACCAAGACCTCATGCATTAACATTCTATAGATCTCGTAAGCGAGATATTTCTTATTGGCGAATAGGTAATCATGGCCCGCCTCGTTGAGTTTATGTTTTGCCTCGTGGAGTCACATGCAAACCCAAAGTCAACAGACGCCCACCCATGGATCCTCGGCATTCCCAAATTCGAGCTTCATCTGTATTCAGTGAGCTTATTAGCTGGAACCATTTGACCGCTGGTTCTGGCAGACGTCTCAAATTTGTTCAAATTTCTTAATGTTGGCAGTCAAAGATATCATGTACAAGATTCAAAATTGTATTTTCACGACGTTTATACCTCAGACAGGCGTACCTACTGTACCGGAGTGAATATCCAGTCTCACTATATCAGGGCGTTAACAACAATCTATATATAAACTACATAAAATAGGCAGATCCGTTCTCAAAGAACTAAAACTCACACTAGGTACCAGGCGCGATGAAATAGTTATCACGCCCTCACATATTCCACAAGTCCCAGCGTGGTTGGCGATTGCCGTGCAAGTTTGACGCCTGCACTCTGGAGGCTGTAAAGCCCTATCGAATTCATGGGCAGCGGTGAACAGGGTCTCGAAATCGAGTCATGAACTCGATTCGTCGCTCAAGATCTTGCTTTCCACCTCGATCCAGCCCTAACAAGCTTCGAGAGAAAGTCGATAGCGCGTGCAGATCATCCGGCCCTATTTCCAGACCTGGTTCACCCTTCCGCTGAGTACGGAGTCCGGGACGCCTCTATCCAACTTCTAGAAATCCAGATAAAATTTTGCGCAGATCGTCCAAAGTCGGCCAGATATCCGCGCGCGGTTGTATGTATGTCGATTTGTTCGTGCTAAACACCCTAGTCTGCGACCGCTGATCAATCTCATTCAAAGCCGAAAGTTTCATGAGGCTCGTTCGAGTCTGGCGAGTTTTGACTTCAGCCCCAGGGATCCTAGGGATCTGCAGATCAGGTTTTGCTACGGTCGCAGGCCCAGACCTCGTAGGAGATCATGGTTCATGGACTGCTCTCAGTCTCGAGAGATTTCCATTAGTCGCCGAAGTCCAGACACTTTTCGATACTGTGGCAGACAAGACTTAGCGGGTACATAGTAGTGGATCGGAGTGGACAAATACGATTACCGCGCTGTTCCAAGTTTCCACAAGCAACTCCGCTTGGTTAAGGCCCAAAAGTGGACCATGACACAATAGACAAAAAGGCTGGGAACTTGGGAAGAAAGAGGCTGGATGTAACGAGACCAGATGAAGATGAGCAGAGAGAGTTGCTGACTACTGTAACTACTGTCGTAGCTTCAGCCAACGGATGAATATTCCAGGATATCCTTAACCAACTACTCAGATGTAGGTCCGTTGTATCGCGGTCCCTTGACATCTGAGTGCAGTCTATTTGGAATTGCCGAGGACCCTAAGCCATGTCACTGGGTCTGTGCCATCAGTCACCGTAAGTACGTCAAGATTTATAAGATTAATATTCCCTTCGAAGAGTGTGAATTACTGTGTCGAGAGGGGTAACTCGGTGATTTTACGAGGCTGAAGCACTCCTTAGAGTGGGCTGGCTGATCCGCCAAACACGACGCGGGTGGGGAACCAGATCCAGCGTCCCCGCACAGTTGAGGGTTTGCCAGTTTGGGATGATTTTTGGATCTGTGTGCTTGGACTTGATCAAAAGCTCTCGAATAATTTACAGTAATATGCAGGACGGATTTTCATAGTACCGTATTAGATTTAGTCTAATGCATGGCTAGGGTGGCCGCGTGGCGTGCCTGCAAACTAAAAGTCTTCGTGTTTGAGTCTTTTACATGCTGTACTCCGTACGGAGTACTTCGCACTGACTGCGCACGAGTCCTGAGCGTACTGCACTACTGTGTACGGAGTAGTACAGTCGTACTCCTGCCTCGGCTCCTGCCGCACTCTGCCTTTTCTTCGGCAATGGCCATTTTCCGCCACCATCTTATTAGTTCGTTTGATTGTCCAACGCAGATGAATTGGGTCATTGACAGGGTTCGGACAACTAAAAGTATGAAAAATATGGAGCGACAGGGGTCCGTCCTCATGCGCAATGTCCGGGACACCGCGTCGAATCAGCCAACCAGCGTTAAAGCAGCCATCCGTTAAGCGAGGCTGAGAAACTAAAGAAGTCAGGGGAATTGGGGGGACTCGATTTGGTACCTCTTTACACATTCCTTTTTTTCTCACAAGCATCAGCCTCTCATAGTCTGTCCAGCGCATCGCGTCAGATCAGTTTCGCTCTTGGTGGGTCTCAGTCCTCGTTCGAGTTGAACTACGGGGTCTATGGATCAGCCTATCGCGGGCCGCCAGTTGCCTCCTGTCCCCGCTAGTCTTCGGCGCTGATACTCTTTTTGGACACTCGCGTCCATTCATGGTGGACAAGCGGATATACTTCGCAACGATGGTCCAGGGCTCATCGATGATCGGCGTCGTACTTATGGGAGAAACCATGGTGCCGCTGATGGAATTGTCTCGTTGCCGGCGCGGCGACGCTGAATTGTCGGCGCTGGCCACCGTAACTGTGTGAACCACGAATCATCGCCTGTCCCTGGCCGTCCTGAAGTTTAATCAAATGTCCCACGGTCCCCTTGGTCTCGGCCTGTCCTGGACTGCTTCACCGTTCACGGCACGCTCCTTCTAGAATACAATTAAAATTATTACTGACTTGCAGTAGTAGGTCGCTTCGCTTGCCACGGAAGTAGTACGGAGCCCTTCTGTCCATTACTACATACGTATGTATGGGTCGCGTGGACCATCTCTATCCCCGGCGCTGCCCTGTGGAATAATCAGACAATATAATTATCGATTCCCCGGATCACTCGCGGGGGTGGCTGCTTTGCTCGGCTTTTATTTCCTTTCCTTTTCCTCTTTTTTTCTTCCTATATACTACTCTTCATTTGCTTCTACTTTTCCTTTCTTCTTCTGTTGATCAGAAAATGAGCCCTTGAAAACGCACCTTCTCGCGCCCTACATTCCTTAACTTATTTCAGCCTCAACCTCTACATTCACCCCTTGACTTGGCAGGAACATGGCGCCGTCCATTGTCTCGACTCAGAACTAAGATCCTTGCCCTATATGCACCATTGACGATCGACGACACGTTTTATCTATTCGACTACCATTTTCCATTGAGATATCCCCCGCTTCTTCTTCAATACTAAGCACCATATAAACTACACGTGTTGGCGACACTCTCTCGCCATCATGCAACTTCCTCCTCTCGCCGTGATGGCGACCTGGCCGACGCCAAACTATGTCGACCCTCCGACTCGCGGCCACGGCGTTGTCATCGTGAATGTCGTCTGTATCTCCCTAGCATTCTTGGTGGTCATGCTCCGTCTATACACTCGATTGCGGATTACATGCAGTGCTGGTGTCGATGACGTTCTCGTCGTAATCGGTCTTGCTTTTGCCATTGCCATGGTGGTTGTGACGTCGCTGGCTTCGGAGAGTTGGGGATGGAATCGCCATGTTTGGGACGTGCCAGAAACGTGGCTCTCGACTGTGCAGAAACTCAACATCGTCTTTCAAATTATGTTCTCTTGGTCGGCGAGTTTCACCAAAATCTCGCTGCTGTGGTTCTGCCGCCGGCTTCTCGGGGCTGGAAAGGGCCATTTCAGGTGGTTTAACTGGGCTTTGATCGGTTCCATGATCTTTGTCGGACTGGCATGTCTCCTGTTCACTTTCATCAGTGTTTTCCAGTGCTCGTGAGTCTACCAGATAATAAGCCGTCATCTTCGACTCAACCCAAACTAACTTTTCTATACAGACCCATCAAGGCGTACTGGGAGATCAGCCCTACATATCCACACAAATGCCTAGATGAAGGAGGCGTTGTCTTCTCTGCCAGTGTCATCAACATCTTTACCGATATTCTGGTCACGGCTCTGCCTATGCCATTGATCTGGAGTCTCAAGCTACCCGCCCGCCAACGTCTTGCCGTCATCTCCATCTTTGGTCTGGGAATTATCGTCAACGTTGCCGGTACAGTCCGCACTGTATACGTCTGGAAGAGCATGGTCGTCGGCTACGATAGAACCTGGCTCAGCTGGCCTGTTCTAATCGCTGCGGCGGTGGAAATCAACCTCGGCTTGGTACGTCTTGAAGCCGACATCCTCCCAGAGAAGCACCAAAAATCAACTGAATACGATTCAAAATAAACAAATGAATTAAAACTAACAAGAAACCCATCAGATCTGCTCCTCCGCCCCAGCCCTTCGCCCCCTCATCGCAACCTTCCTCCCCCGCCTCCTCAACTCCACCCGCAACGTCAACTACTCCTACAACCAACGCAGCCGGTCCCAAAAACTCTTCTCCTCAACCGGCCGCTCACGACACTCCCACATGCACGCGACTCAAAACTCCCGAAAAGGCGACTACGAAAGCGACGGCTTCGGAATCATGCGCACTGTGGAGCTGGAGACATGGACTGAGTCTCGGCTCGCGCACCATGATCCGATAGGTCATACGTATGATATTGGTACTCAGAATCGCGCTAACTCGCCCGAGAGTATTGATATGAAGCATGGTGGTGTGGTGTTTTCGTCTGCGGCTAGTGAGAAGTCGTCTAGCTCGCTGACGAGAGATGAGGCTTGCTATGGACGGCGGTAATTGAAAGACGATCCTTTTCTTTTCTTTTTTCGTTGGTGTATATGAATGAATATTCTGACTATATATGTACATATGTTTTGCGCTATGTCTTTATGGGTTTCCGGCTTGGGGGTTGGTTTGGCTACTCGATGTTCTTTACGATCCGTTTCGTTTCACGCATGATACCTTGCCCTTGTTCCTTTTTTTTTCTACTCGCATGTACGGAGTACAATATTGGCACTGATCATTTCTGATCTTGGGTTTGGGGGCGGAATTCAAAACTAAAGCATAATACTTGAATTACTAGACATACCAAGTTTCTCATTAGCATCACCGGTTTTGGGTTAAGGGTCTTCATGTAATTTCGGAGATATTCCACTTGCAGAGCGCCTCTTCAGCTGTAGGCCTGTAAGAGGAATTTGGAAACGTTGAGGCTGACCTAATTTCGCGGAACGGCTCGCCTGGTGGATTGGGATCGGCGGATGGTGTTTTAGCGTGGGATTTAGTGAAACTTTTCAGCTGGCTCGAGATTTGATCTGAGCGAGTAGGATTGATGGTGCTTAAGGTTTGTGTTGGATGCTACCCTGCTAGCCTATCACATAGGTATATTCCGGTGTGATTCCGGATAAGCCGTCGGGGAGGGGTGATCGGAATATCCGAGTGGCAGTACCAGTAAGACTGTGGATGAAAAAGAATCAATAGAGAATGGTCAATCAAGAGCGAGAGCGCTGAGGCCTGATGACAGGGAGAAAGTAATAAAAAGACAAAAAAGAAGTGGTCCCAGAGGGGGTCGAACCCTCGACTTTGGCGTTATTAGCACCACACTCTAACCAACTGAGTTATGGAACCGTTTCTTGTTGGAATGCCTCGCCTTACTGTGACTAATAACTTAACTACAAGCTCCACCACATTCTGCCGTTCAACCCCGCCCAAAAAAAACTTCATGCACACACATCCATCTCATCCCCATTCCTCACTCCACCACCACCACAAAGCAAGAACAAAAATAAAGACAAAAATAGCTGGACTCGCGGGGAATCGAACCCCGGACCACTCCCATGCTAAGGGAGTATTATACCACTAAACCACAAGCCCGCTTGTGTGATAATTGGTTTGGAATAGTGCTAATTGAGGCAGAGCCAATGGTGCGTACGGATTGCGGATACATACACCTTCGGGGACCCACTCGGCGGAAGGTTGGACTCGGCTACAGCCTACGAGAGAGGAAGCCCGGTTTGGGAAGGGGATTCCGACTGAGTGGTTTGCCATTGGCTTGGTTATGGTCGATTTTCCGTTGGTAGTTCTTGATTGGAATTATACTGAGAGGAAGGCAGAGATATAGTACTCAATTGAATGGGATGTACCATACCTACCTACTGTCTGGCTGATTTACAAGAATGGGCTACGCCATGTGCGTGGTCATTCGTTGTCATGGATGTACTGTGTTGGATTTGAATCATTCCAATTGTAGTTTTGAATATCCCCTGCTTTCCCATGTGCTATTTGAAAGCTGATTCATAGGTGAAATTCATACATCAATTGCACTCATACATAGATATCTCAGGGATGTGTCGGCGCATCTAAATCCAGGGCGTATTGTGTACATAGGTTGGTATGTTGTACTGGATACCTATTATACTTGTGTATGCTGTGAGAATGTGTGTGAAGCTGGCTTCCTGTCGGGCTGTGTCGATGTCTAAAATCTGATGAAGTCTAGGTGGTGAAGTTTGAAAGTCGCTGGAATACAGCATCATGCGGCTGAGATATATATCCGGGTCAACAGGAGCAACGGGGGCAAGTTCGATCTTTAAATCCAAATATAGAACAAGAAGAATTACAAAAGAGTAAGACATTCAAGTACCTATCTCAGCTCCGGGCACCGAGTAACCCATGCACTCTCCATAAGTACAATGTAATATTCTCCATTCCATCCGATGCAGACGGTGTAGAAGTGTAGATGAAAGAGCCGAGATTAACGTTCGGCCGGGTCACCGCTCTACTGGAGCCTCTGATAGCCGCAGGGCCGGCTTATCGGCAGTGATTGCAGCTTATCGGACAGGGTTGTTCACCCCACGTGAGCCGACAATGACCAAATCATGATGAATAGGTAAGTCTAATTTGGTTACCACATCAACTAATTACCAATTGAATTCCGGTAAATAATATGCAAAGACCCGAGCGAAGACTAATAAAAATATCCAACTAGGCACCTGACACATAGTTCCTGGAGTTACTGGAGTTACCCCTCCACAGTCTGCCAATCCACCCTGCGTAGACTTTCTTAATTCGTCGACTTCCTTTTCGGGATGCCTCGGCGATTTGCAGGCCATTCGACACGATGATTGGTCCACGCCGCCGAGATCCAATGGTATCGACGCGGGGAACGAAGCTCTCGAGAGCTCCACGGCCGATAACGAAAAGTGTCGCCTTCTTCTAATATAAATCCCTTGCCCCAGAAGGTGGTTTCAATTTCTTCTCTCAATCTCCTATCCTGCTCTCCCTGCTCTATCACCGAGATCTCATCGAATCAGGCCCGGGAATCACTTGTGCACCGAATAGCCGCGTCGCTGTTCTTCCCCGCATTTCACCCTCCTCAATTACTCCAACTCGGTCGGTGAGCTACTTGAAGATAATATTCACAATGGCCTCCGTCCTCCGCTGCAGCCCCAAGCTGCGCACTGCGGCTCGCATGCCCGCTGTTCGTGCTCTCTCCACCACTGCTCGCCTCCGTGCGGCCGAGAAGCCCTACTTCCCCAATGAGCCTACTGCTCCCACCGTTGCGACTACTATCCCCGGCCCCAAGAACAAGGCCGCGGCTGCTGAGCTCGATGAGGTCTTCGATGTTCGCTCTCTGAACATGCTCGCCGACTACAACAGCTCCATTGGTAACTAGTACGATCAATCCGCTCCCTGGATAGCATGAGGGGAAGAACGATGGCTAACCCGGCTCCTTTCTTATAGCATCGCCGATCTCGACGGTAACAAGCTCCTCGATGTGTAAGTCGATCGCCCAATTGATCATCCTTGAGTGCATAGAGCCCCCAAATACTAACATTCATACATAGCTACGCTCAGATTGCCTCCATCCCTGTTGGCTACAACAACCCCCACCTCAAGGAGGTGGCCCAGTCCCCCGAGATGATCACCTCCCTGATCAACCGCCCGGCTCTGGGTAACTTCCCCTCCGCCGACTGGTCCCACATCCTGAAGGCCGGTATCCTTCGGGCTGCCCCCAAGGGCTTGGACCAGGTCTTCACTGCCATGGCCGGCTCCGATGCCAACGAGACTGCCTACAAGGCCGCCTTCATGTACTACCGCCAGCTCCAGCGTGGTGGCCCTGAAATCGAGTTCACCGCCGAGGAGCTCGAGTCGACCATGAACAACAAGGGCCCCGGTTCTCCCCAGCTGTCCATCCTGTCCTTCAAGTCTGCCTTCCACGGCCGTCTCTTCGGTTCCCTGTCCACCACCCGCTCCAAGCCCATCCACAAGCTGGACATCCCCGCCTTTGACTGGCCCCAGGCTACCTTCCCCCAGCTGAAGTACCCTCTGGAGGAGCACGTACAGGAGAACGCCGCCGAGGAGAAGCGCTGCCTTGAGGAGGTCGAGCGTCTCATCAAGGAGTTCCACAACCCCGTGGCCGCCGTCATGGTCGAGCCCATCCAGTCCGAGGGTGGTGACAACCACGCCTCCCCTGCCTTCTTCCAGGGCCTGCGTGACATCACCAAGCGCAACAAGGTGCTCTTCATCGTTGACGAGGTGCAGACCGGTGTCGGTGCTACCGGCAAGTTCTGGGCCCACGACCACTGGAACCTGTCCTCCCCTCCCGACATGGTGACCTTCTCCAAGAAGGCCCAGACCGCTGGTTACTACTTCGGCAACCCGGCCCTCCGCCCCAACAAGCCTTACCGTCAGTTCAACACCTGGATGGGTGACCCATCCCGTGCCTTGATCTTCCGCGGCATCATCGAGGAGGTTGAGCGTCTCAACCTCGTTGAGAACACCCGCACCACCGGTGACTACCTGTACGCCGGCCTCGAGCGCCTGGCTCAGAAGTACCCCGAGCACTTCCAGAACCTGCGTGGCAAGAACCAGGGTACTTTCATTGCCTGGGACACCCCCAAGCGTGATGAGTTCCTCGTCAAGGCTAAGACTGTTGGTGTGAACATCGGTGGCAGCGGTGCTCAGGCTGTTCGCCTGCGCCCCATGCTGGTCTTCCAGAAGCACCACGCTGATATCCTGCTCGAGAGCCTCGAGAAGATCATCAAGCTGCTTTAGATGATTGATTGTTGATTTTCCTTTTTTTCACAAACCAAAGAAAGACGAAGCACCGGGGCTATTGATACCATCGGAAATTCGCCTGGATCTTTTCTTTGCCTTTTCACTTGGATTTTATGAGCGAATTTTTTTTTACCTGTTGTTTCCTTTTGACATCTTCTTTTTCTTTACTACGAGTCATGCCTCCAAAAATTTGGGACTGTACATCCATAGACACTTTATGTCATTGTCATTTGAATGACTTCTTTCACACACTGTATCTTTTATATTGATTGATTGATTGATCATATCTTGATCTATGTTGTAGAAGTAAATCTTCCAGATAGCGGTCCAACTCCCCACTTTCTTTGTTCCGTAACCAAATGCTTGACAGAAATGAGAGAAAAAAAATGGCAGCGCAAATGCTCCCGACCCGTAACTCCAGAAAAATCACCAAAGTTTGTTGTAATTATTCCATCCAGACCACCAGACTCTGCCTTGGAATTTTGTGTGGGGTATCTGGAATCAAGGCTGCTATGAACAGGTATGATGATGTGCATCGGCGAGGGTGGGACTGGATGGAATGTCGTCGGTGGTCGACCACCCTAGGATTCTTCTTCGCCGGTACTTCCGTCGCGTCTAGAATATCGCAATGTTAGTATGTAGATCGAGAAGGATGAATGGACAAGCTCAGCCCGTGTGGGAATATGAACGTACGGAACGTATTTGACGCCAGAGTCCTCCAAGCTGCTGATAATGTACTCCGGAAGCTGTAGATACAATCAGACCGATTAGCCGGATGTCATCCCTGTGTAGGAACTCCCTGCGATCCCACTCACCGATCCTGTCACTTTGGTCGCATATGTCCCAGCCACATAGTTGTCCAACCGCTGCCATCGAGCCACCCAGCTGGCGGCCGGATCGCGGACCGAGATTAGACCCTCAAAGACCTGTGAGGTACATTCCTGGATGGCATCGTTGTTTCCACGGAGCTGGAGGACGGTTTCGCAATTGGGACAGCCGTCGCGCATGAATTTCTGGAGCAAATCATCGTTGGTCAGCCTCGGCCTCGGTATAGGGCACTGACTACCTGGGTTTGCAGGTAGCGGGGGATCTAAGGTAAGCTTCTCACATTGTGCAGCTGAACGACAGAGCAGACCATGCAAGCCCGCAAAGAGCGTTGCTGGTTTGGCGGAGTGTAGAACGACATTTTGTTGTGGCGCGTGGGAGAGTACTGACGAGGAGAAGAAGCGGAGGGAGTCTCGGGGTCCGCGGTCGAGGGTTCTGGAAAGATGCCAAGCCCCGTCACGATCGGAGAAAAAAGACAGAGACAGAGAGAGAAGAACAATCGCCAGGAACCACCAGAATCCCGTGCCCTTTTCTCTTCCCTCTTTCGCCTCCCCCGCCGCGCTCTCTTTTCCTCCCTACATTCTTTCATTCATTTGAAGAATTGGGTCTTCTTTCTCTTTTTTTGTCTGGACTAGCACTCCATTTTATAGCGGTTCTTCTCGCCCCCGCGCACTCTAGGAACTTTCTCCGATCTTCGCGGTCTCGTGCCCCTCGATAACTTCTCCGCTCGACATGGCTTCCGCACAAGAGGAGGCCAACGCACTCAAGGTGCAGGGCAATAAGGCCTTTGCTCAGCATGACTGGCCTACGGCAGTCGACTTCTACAACCAGGCTATCGAGAAATACGATCAGGAACCTTCGTTCTTCTCCAACAGGGCTCAGGTACGTCGGACTCCGACAAGGGCAGGATCTCTACCGAGAGGAATCGCCGCGGTGCATTTGAAGATATAGTGGGCCCATGCTAATGCGGAAACTTTGCTCAACAGGCTCAAATCAAACTCGAGGCTTTTGGATTCGCCGTCGCTGACGCTACTGCGGCTCTGGAATTGGACCCGAACTACGTCAAGGTCAGTCGCTATCGAGCACAATGAGAAAGCCCCGGATTCGCGGAACGCAGAGTTGGAAGGTCGATATTGACATTCTCTCCATATTAGGCATACTGGAGACGCGCCCTCGCCAAAACTGCCATCCTCGACTATAAGGGAGCCCTCCGGGACTTCAAGGCCGTGGTCAAGCGTGAACCGAACAACCAGAATGCGAAGCTTAAGTTGGCGGACTGCGAGAAGCTCGTTCGTCGTATAGAGTTCGAGAAAGCTATCGAGGTCTCGGACCCGCCGTCCGCATTTGAGGGCTTGGATATCGATGCTATTAAGGTGGAAGATGACTATGACGGTGTGCGCATCGAGAATGAGATGACGCAGGAGTTTATCGATGATATGATTCAACGGTTTAAGGATGGAAAGAAAATTCACCGCAAGTATGTCTTCCAGATCGTCAAGGCTGTGAAGGATATCGTCTACAATGAGCCCACGATGGTGGAGATTGGTGTTGATGCGGGCAAGAAGTTGACGGTCTGTGGTGATACCCACGGTATGCATGTCCCTTATCCTTATGCCCGGGAAAGATCTACAACTAACGATCCATAGGCCAATTCTTCGACCTGCTGGAGATCTTCCGCCGAAATGGCAGCCCATCTGACTCTCATGCCTATCTCTTCAACGGTGACTTTGTCGACCGTGGTTCGTGGTCTTGTGAAATTGCCCTGCTTCTCTACGCCTACAAGTGGCTGCGGCCGAACGGTCTGTTCCTCAACCGTGGCAACCACGAGACGGATGACATGAACAAGGTCTACGGTTTCGAGGGCGAGTGCAAGGCCAAGTATACCGAGCGTGTCTTCAAGGTGTTCTCCGAGTCCTTCTCGGCCCTGCCACTGGCCACTCTGATTGGTGAGAAGTATCTCGTCCTGCACGGTGGTCTCTTCTCAGACGACAAGATCACATTGAACGATATCCGCAAACTCAACCGCCACAACCAACGGCAGCCCGGCCAACAGGGCCTGATGATGGAGATGCTCTGGACTGACCCGCAGCCGCAGCCTGGCCGTGGACCTAGCAAGCGTGGTGTTGGCCTGCAATTCGGTCCTGATATCACCAAGCGCTTCTGTGAGAACAACGGCCTTGAAGCTATTATTCGGTCACACGAGGTCCGTATGGAGGGTTACGAAGTTGAGCACGATGGCCGGTGTATTACCGTCTTCTCGGCGCCCAAGTACTGCGATTCGACGGAGAACAAGGGCGCGTATATCAACATTGGTCCTGATCTCAAGCTCAACTATGAAGTCTTCGAGGCTGTGCCCCACCCTGACATTAAACCGATGGTAAGTTAATGCTCTAGGATCGTTATCTCTTCGAAAAGAGGGTCTTGAGCTAACTTCTATAAACAGGCCTATGCGCAGAACTCGATCCTGTCGATGATGTGATGAACCCAGATGATTTGCAGAGCGGGCGTTGTCTTCCAAAGAGCTTAGAAAGATACACTGTTGTACTAACGAGCATCTAAATCCTACTTCTACTTGGCTTACGAACCCTGATGGCTCATTGTTGTCCGTCGACAGTCTGGTGTTTTGAAATATATGTGCTAAACTTGAGATATACGACGAATTGATGGATTGATGATATCTTTATTCCTTGATCTTGTATTGTATGAACCTTATAATTCTTGATCAGACTTAATTAGCCAATCATGAGAACTTATCAGATCACCGCATCCATTACAGCGATATCAATGGCCCAGACTCGTATACAACATTCTACTTATATAAGGTTAGCTCACCGCTTTCCGTGCCCCGCGATCATTCCCCCCTCCGACCTCGTCGGCTTCCCCAACTTTCGTCAACTCCACCAGACAAGATGGAATTCGACCCAAAGACGCGTGAGTTGATCCTTGACAGGCAATAAGGTGCTCAATTGACCCGTAACAGCCCAATACCTCACCTCGGACCGGTCGAGCTTCGCGTCGGTCTCGGCTGATGAACGATGGCCCGTCATTATTGTAAGCTTCTTCAACTATCTTTGGTGATTGCTCAATGCTAACTGGTGCAGACTGGCGCCATTGATGACCTGGCCCGGACGGTGAACTCGGTGACCGATGCCGAGAAGGCCAAGGAGGGAAAGAGCATCATTGAGAAGCTTGCGACGTTGAAGTATGAGTTGCAGCACAACCGGCAATTGACGTAAGTGGACACCGTATCGCCTTGGCAATTAACAGAGACAAAGGGCAAAGAAAGTGGCTAATATCTTGGATGTTCCATAGTCCCCTCGACGATGATGGCGAGTCCGATATTGCTTCGTATAACAAGGAGCTCGAGCAGCGGGGAAACCCTAAATGGCACGACGTGCCCTGGCTCTACTCCGAGTGCTACCTCTGTATGCCAATTCCGTCGCACCTCTCCCGCTCCGCAAATACAATGGCGCTGACATGACGAAATGATGAATAGACCGCCGCATGGAGACCTTCTTCTCCCTATCAAAGCACTGGAAGGGCTACGATGTCTTCGCGCGCCAAAAGATGTCCACCTTCAAGTCCTCCCGCCCCGCCGTACTGGAACTCGCCGCACGCTATCGCGAACTAGCCCACGAGGCCGAGTCCGGCAAGGGCGTGGATGGCAAATCCCCCGAACAAGTCGAAGAGGCCGAGAAGCTTCTGTTCTCGGAGATGTGCGAGATCTGCCTGTGGGGAAATGCCACCGATCTCTCGCTCCTAACTTCCCTCACCTACGAGGACATCCAGAAGCTGCAAGGCTCGCAGGCGCGCCAGGCATCGCAAAAGAACATCCTCGTCAACGACCTCGAAGCCGCCTTCAACGTCATGCAAAAGGCCCGCGTCGAGAAAAAGGACGGCGAGCGACGTGTCGACATCGTCCTCGATAACTCCGGTTTCGAGCTATTCGTCGATCTCATTCTGGCTGGATATCTGCTTTCAGCGGGTCTGGCGACGACTGTCGTTTTGCACCCGAAGCGTTTGCCCTGGTTTGTGTCTGATGTTACGCCGAGGGATTTCTCGGACTTGCTCAACTCGATGGTCGACCCGCAGGCATTCTACACTGCGGCCGATGACTCGGGCAAAACGTACCCCGCGCTCTCGGATAAGGAAGTCGAGGACGTGCAATTCTTGTTCCAGCAGTGGAGCGAGTTCCATCAAGACGGTAAGCTGATTGTGCGTCCGCACTCGTTCTGGACTACTCAGGGCTGTTACTGGCGTATGCCGCACGTTGCGCCGGAGCTGTTCGAGGATCTGAAGGAGAGTGAGCTTGTCTTGTTCAAGGGTGACTTGAACTATCGTAAGCTTGTCAACGACGTACGTATTCATGCTGATGCCCTTGTCAAAATGACACTTGCTGACTGTACTTCCTAGGCTCAATGGGACCCCACAACCCCATTCACAACAGCCATCGGCCCCATGGGTCCCAAGTCCGGAATCCGTGTCCTGGCCTTCCGCACCTGTAAGGCGGACGTGGTCGTCGGTTTGCCCGCTGGCGAGGACGAGAAGCTCCGCCAGCTTCCTAACGGTGGTGGCAGTGAGTCGCGCAAGTGGGCGTGGACTGGAAAATGGGCAGTTGTGTCGTTCTCTGACGGTAAGGTCTAACTAAGGTCTGTCCGAAAAACGCGGAATATGTGATGGATTTTAATGGGAATGGGTTGAATGGCTTTATGACGGATCTGGGGTCTTTGTTTGGATAATAGACTCGGACGTCCCTTGCACGGGGCCATGTTCTTGCTCTTAGATGTAATAGATCGGGAAATGGCCATAGATAAGTACAATACACTAAACATTGTTCATAGCACTGCGAATCTTCTTCAAGTGCGTGAATTGAAAATAGAAAGAGAATTTCCTGAATAACAAAAAATCTCCAAGATATGTGACTCCACCTAGCTTAGCCCTGTACTCAATCCCTATGAACTTTCATCCTCGCTCCTTCAAAGTAAGAAAAAGAATCAGCAAAGAAACACCATCCGCACCTATCTCGCATCCCAATGTAGAACAAATGAAAACAAAAAGCACTTCTCAAGCCGGACAATCGCTATCAAGAAATTCAACCCAGCAACTCCCCGGCATTATTCTCCTTCCCCAACGCCTTAACCTTCCGACTATCTTGTTTTTGCTTCAACCTCGACTGAGCCGCAGCAACACGTTCCGGCGATAATCCTATTTCGCCCCTCATATCCGCCAGCCCCGTCCGTCGAAGGCCGCGCTCCCCAGCGGTAATGGTATACCCGGCATACGCAGGGCGCGAGGACGGAAGCGCCGACATCGAGTCTAGCGCGGACTTTATATGCGTGCGGGGACGGTGCGTGAGGTTTCCGTAGCGGTGGTCTGAGGTATCTGTAGCCTCACGACGGTAAAGAGAGCGGTAGCTGCGCTGATTCTCGCCTGTGTTGAGGTACTTTGGATGATTACGGTCGAGGGTTTTCAGCACTGGAATGTCTGGTGGGGAGGATGGGGGTACTGTGTTCTGGTTGGTGCGGTGAGTGAGGTGTGGTTTGGGGAGGATCTCGTTTAGATAGTGTGTGACTTCGTCGTCGTCGGCTGCGATATCCCGCGCGGTGCGTTTGACATCGATGGTACCCGTTGTCGCGTTGCGGGTGTGATGGCGCTGTTCGCGGGCCTTGGAGCGCGGGCTGGGACTTGGTGGTGCGTCGAGGTCTTCTGTGGCCTCTTCGTCTGGTATGGGGTGATCCTGCGCGGCGAAATCGTGCACGTGTACGCCGTCGTATGCTTTGCGCGGGCTGAGGGAATGTCGTTGCTGGGGGCGTAGGGTTGGGATGGTGCGGTCAGATGCAGATGCTCTGATCTTCAATAGATCGATTTGGTTTTGCATGCGGCGACGCTCCTCGTCGAAGCTGGCCCGCAGCTTCTCTTCTGACTCCCGGTGCTCTTGGGTGGTTGTCTTGAGTCGATCGCGATACTCTTGGATACGGGCCTCGAGCTTGGTCTCTCTTTGCTTGAGCCTGGTCTCTTTCTCTTTGCGCCGGCCTTCGTATCTTGACATTTCTTGCTTGACACGCGCCAAGGTTTGCTTGAGGGTGTTATTCTCCTTTTCGAGCTCCTGCGCTTTCTTTTCAGAACTTTGCGCGAGGCTCTGGAGTTTGCTGAGATCTGGATTCTGACGCTTCAGCTCTTCAATCTTGGCGTTTGCTTGTTTCAGCTCCTCCTGTGCTTTGCGTAGCTCTTCTGAAGAGCTCGAGGAGCTTTGTGATGATGGTTCTTCCCGGGTCGATTCCGTGGTCTTCACTACACCATCCTTGATAACACCTTGTTGCTCCAGCGTGTTGCGTAAAGAAGTAACCTGCTGCTTATACTGCAGTGCCAGAGTGGTCTGCTTGGTCAAGTCTTGGATCAATTGCTCCTTGTCGGCCTTGGATCCTTCCCCGACAATTGTGGCAGCAAGGCGTGACACTTGACGCTCCATGTCTGCCACTTTCTCTTCTTCTTCACGCAGCTTGTCTGCCAGGCGCAACGCCTCTGAGTCCTTTTTTCGAGCATAGGACTTGGCGATCGATCGGTAGTGAATGAGCTTTTTGATTTCGCGATTCGTGCGCACGCGATAGTTGTCGAATTCCGTCTTCCAATATTTGCCAGACTCCGACCGCGGCTCATCTAAGTTGATGGTAATGTCCTCCATAGCTGCATCGTCTTTCGATGAAGGGCGCGTAGCGGGTTTGGACTCGGACGGATTGTCTTGGGTGGATTTGGCCGATTCGGCGTTCTTCGACGCGTTATCGCGAGCGTCGAGCAGAGTTTGGGTCAGCTTGCTCGGTGGCTTGCCATTGGCTGAGCCCGACATCCATTGTGCAGTAATCCCCGATGGATTCGGGGGTGTTTTCGGAGCCCTGCTGGACTGACTCTCGCGTTTCCCTTCATTGTCGACCACGCCCTCGCCAAAGGAGACTGTTTTGCGACGGTTCGCAATGGTTCCGGGAGTGACGAGTATGCTCTTGGTGGGCGAACCGGTGGGATTGAAGGTAGAATTGATGTCTGTTTTCGCGGGCTCCTTCTCAATCGTGATAGGCTTGGTGGTGTCGCTCTTGCTGCGCTGGTGAACGGATGGCTTCGATTCCGAGGTACGCTCCTTATCCTCCGCGTTCTCCTTCTCCTGTTCTTCAGCACCGGGTGTGCCAAACAAAGCGCTCTTGAAGGCGCGCATCGCAA
Organism: Penicillium goetzii; assembly: GCA_037043885.1. Taxonomy (NCBI): domain Eukaryota; kingdom Fungi; phylum Ascomycota; class Eurotiomycetes; order Eurotiales; family Aspergillaceae; genus Penicillium; species Penicillium goetzii. The sequence goes on from JAWLST010000002.1 coordinate 320,947, forward strand.
ACACGGGAGCTGGCGTCTCGGGGGGCTCCAGCACCTTGGAGGTGTCTGAACCAAGGAAAAGGGCCGGTTAGTATCCGGGCTTCAAGATTGATCATAGTGGAGATCCTACCTGCAGCCCCATCCTCGTTCCCCTTCATCCAGCCCAACATTGTTGGGTGCTGAGATCCGATGGGGGTGGTGGAGGTTTGTTTACTGACGCGCGGGAGCTAAAGGCTGAGGTCAGCGCTTATCGATTAGCGGCCCGTCCGGACATCCAAAACACGAGGAAAACGGCTCTCGGCTTCCAAGGCTGCTAAATGCTTGGGGGAGGCTGGAGCCTGGCCAAGAAGTAGTAGATCACTGTATCGCTAGGTTTCACCTGGGGGCCAATTACCTAGTGAGTCAGAAACTGAAAAAGAGTCGAGATTGAAAGAGATATAAACCTGGGGGTGGGGGACTTGAATCAGCTCATATCTTACCTCCTCACATACTGTATTTTGCTTTTTCACTTCGTGACCAGCAGCCTGCAACGTGACCGACACACATAATCTACAATTACAAACCTATTCTATCTCTACCAACAAGAACAACTCCTTCGATATGCCTCTCTCACAGTCTTCAATTATTCGCATGATTGCCACTGCCCTAGCAACCGTCTTCATCGGCTTCGGCATCAACGCGATCTTCAACCCTGACGGAGCTCTAGCCATTTTTGAGCTCCCGTCTCCACCAGCAGACCGGGTCCTGGTGGATAGCTTGATGGCGGTGTATGGAATTCGAAACATTTTCATCGGGTTTGCCATCTATGCAGCCTCGTTCTTGGGCACTGCTCGCTCCTTGGGCTGGACGTTGATCGGTGCTAGCGCCGTGGCATTTGGAGACGGGGCCATTTGCTGGACGCATGGACACGGCCAATGGGGACACTGGCAGTATGCACCCATGTTCACCTTGCTTGGAAGTGTGATTCTGGGGGTCTTCGATGGGCCCTGGACCTTTGTGACGGGGAAGAAATAAGACTTCCGAGTGGAGGTTGATTTACGGTGGCACGATTGCTGGCAGCTGCAGTGCCAATCGAGTCGAGTTTAGTTAGACTGGAGGACAACGCAGACGGCCCCAGGAGAATCCCGAAATACCCACTCTTGGGCATGAGGTTATGTAACTTGCCTGTTTGCTATGGACTTTTGAATTTTGCGACTATTGTATATTGTGACTTGGAGGATATTCAAGTGCTTCAAAAGCAATTGAAAGTATTTATCATCTGGGATTGCCCTCTATAGAGAGAGTACTATAGAGAGAGTAAAGCAAGTAAAATCTACTGTCCGTCGAAGTAATACAAACGAAGTATACAAACTGCAAACGAGACAAACTCGGCCATTCCGTGAGCTTATCTTCTATCGATAAGCCCGATAAGGTACCATCACCGGTGCCACGCCCTTCGCATGTGCTGACCGCCTGTTTTGTGCTGGGCGCAAAAAAAGACCCCCTCCTCTACTTCGTCTCCGACCTGATTCCCTCTTTTTCCTTATTATCCTTATTACTCTAGACAAATTCGAATTCTCCATGTCGTACCTCCAATCCCGGATGTAGGGCGACTTCGCGCCACGCCCCGCGCCGCGATGTCTCCCAAACAAAGGAAGAAAGCTCCCCGCGTGAAAAAGCAAACATCTTCTGCCTCCGATTCCTCTTCCGTGACGTCCCCCGTAATAGCCACAACCAATTACCGTGAAATCCACCTAAACGAGGTCGAAGCGCTTCGTTCGATCTATGGCGATGATTATGAAGAGGTCGAGACTCGGCGCTCAGCATGGCAGGTAGGTGGAAAATGGGCTTGATCTAGCGCTCGAGGCTCTATCTGACCTGTGATTCCTCTAGCAATCCTCCAACGTAACGTTTAAGCTCCACCTTAGAGCCTCCTCAAATCCAGACGTCTTTCTCGTGCTTCTCGTCGAATTGCCAGCCACATACCCCAAAACTGTCCCGAATCTATCGCTGCAGAACCTCGACGACCTCCGCGAGAATGCCCGCTCTCGGATTCAGAAAATCATCCGTGAGAAACCGAGAACCCTTCTCGGCAGTGAAATGATCTATGAGCTAGCGGTGTCTATCCAAGATGTTCTAGAAGATGTTGCTCAAGCTCGAGAACAGGATAAAGATCTACCCAGTCTCGAGGAGGAGCGCATGGAACAAAAGGCTGCTGCTATTCACCGCGCAGAACTCGAAAAGCAAGAAGAATTGCGGAAACAAGAGGCTGCGCACGTGGAAGAAGCACGTGCGCTTCAACTGATGCTTGAGGACAGGGCTCGACAGCGAAACAAAGCTCAGCTCTTGCGGCGCAAGAGTCGGACCGGCGGAGTCGATTCGAATGATGTTGGAGATCTTGTGGAGAACACCCCGGGCGCAATCTCATTCGACCCGCCTATATCGGTCAATGACACTGACGAACAACCGCTATTGTTCCGAGCTGTACATGGAAAGACTTTGCTGCAATGCAAACAGGGCAAGAAGACGTTCACTGTGAGGCCCGTCGTTTCCGAGGGCAGGTGCCACGTGCCACTTCTTGTCCTCAAAGAGATTCTTCTCAATGAGAAAGGCTCCGACACATTAACATTCCGAGAACAAATGCGGTCTAGTGAGGATAGATTGGAGGGCTTGAAACGACTTCGACACCCGAACCTTGTCGATTTTGTGGGCTTCAAGATCATTCGTCCTCTCAGTCACTTTGACTCCCCCGACAATGCCTGGACAGTACTTGCTCTTCTGGAGTTTGCCAACAAGGGTTCTCTTTCGGAGCTTCTCGATATTGTGGGCACTGTCGCTGTTGAAACCCTTCGAGGCTGGATGATCCAATTGCTCGAAGCGTTGGAATTCTACCATCGTAGCGGATTTGTCCATGGAAATATTCACTGTGGTCGAATTATGCTATGCAGGAACACTTCCGGTGGGACCATTGTCAAGCTCGAAGCTAGTGTTGAAGAGGCCTTGCCAGATTCCCCTGGCGGAAAACGGTCTCTGACTACATCCAAGTCCCCGCTCTGGTTACCCCCAGAGCTGACACAGGAGGGTGCCACCCCGACTATGAAGACCGACGTCTGGGATCTTGGAATCATCCTGCTGCAGATGGCTTTTGGAAAAGATGTCCTTCTGCGGTATACCTCGGCCAATCAATTGATGGTCTCGTTGGGGCTTTCTCCTCCACTGCAGGATTTGCTTCGAGAATTCTTCCGACCAGACCCCAGGAAGCGACCGACTGCCTTCCAACTTCAGCCGTCGGAGTTTTTCCGAGTAGATGCGCCTTTGACTATGCGTGATAGGCCATCGAATTCAGTATCGATACAACGACGGCCGCGACTGGACTCTTTTGGGGCTATGCCGGCGTTCTCACGGTATCACCAAGACTTTGACGAGGCTGGTCACTTAGGCCGAGGCGGGTTTGGCCAAGTTGTCAAAGCTAGGAACAAGTTGGATGGTCGGTTCTATGCCGTCAAGAAGATTTCTCAGACTTCTGCAGCGGCATTAAAGGATACACTTTCGGAAATCATGCTTCTTTCGCGGCTGAATCATCCTTACGTCGTGCGGTACTATACCGCGTGGCTCGAAGAGGACTTCAACCAAATTGAAGAGGAAGCGATCTCATCGACTGAAGGTGACCCATTCGCCAGTCAAGACCACCGTGGATTTAGCACTGGCGGTCTGGATTTCATCAGCTCCAGCGGGTATCCAAAGATTGAATTCGCTGCTTCTGACAGCGAAGATGAAAACGAGGGAACGATTTCGGATCGAGCACATCATGATACCCCCGAGACTTATGAGACCGACACCGGCACCGAACACAGCGGTGAAATCAGCCACACGCGGTCTGGCTCATACGGTCGACCTATCCTCACTACGCTCTACATTCAGATGGAGTATTGCGAGAGACATGTGAGTTCAATATCACGTGCACTGAAGTTTCGGTGCTGACTTGCTATATAGACACTGCGTGACTTGATCAAAAACGGCTTGTACGATGATATAGACCGCTCTTGGCGTCTGTTCCGTCAGATTCTCGATGGCTTGAGCCACATCCACAGCCATGGCATCATTCACAGAGACTTGAAGCCCGACAATATTTTCATCGATGTTGCCAACAACCCCCGTATTGGAGACTTCGGTCTTGCCACCAGTGGGCAGTTCATGACTGCTGTACGCTCGTCAGCAGCAGCGGACTTTGAAGGAGACTTCACTCGTAGTCTAGGCACAACTTACTATGTTGCGCCTGAAATGAAGTCAGGATTGCCAGGGCACTACAACGAGAAGGTCGACGTGAGTAACACTTACCGGAGCTGTGACCTGATTTCGCATATGCTAATGTCTACTAGATGTTCTCTCTTGGTGTTATCTTCTTTGAGATGTGCCACCCACTGACGACTGGCATGGAGCGCGATCAAACCCTACGCTCCATCAGAGAAAAGTATCATACTCTGCCGCCCACATTCCAACAGTCAGAGAAGGTTGTCCAAGGGCAGATCATTGAATCTCTGCTGAGCCACAACCCAGCTGAGCGTCCTACAGCTTCCGAGCTCCTTTCTAGCGGTCGGATTCCTCTCCAGGTTGAAGAAGAGACATTCAGGCGGGCTATTGTTCACTTGTTGTCCGACCCGGATTCCCCAGACTACAAGAAGATTCTATCTGCGATATTCTCTCAATCTCCCAAGAAATTCGAGGATATTGCCTGGGATATGGACTCGCAAACAACGCCGGCAGCCAACGAACTCCTCGTCCAGGGACTCGTCAAGAAGCGGTTGACTTCCATTTTCCGCAGGCACGGCGCGGTAGAGTCGCCAAGACAAATGCTGTTCCCTCGGTCTCAGCACTATTCTTCTGGCGCCGTGCGCTTGCTGGATGCGTCGGGTAATTTGTTGCAATTGCCCTTTGACCTGACGGTCCCCAATGCAAGAGCAATCCCCCGACAGGATCCTTCCCTGGAGAAGACCTTTGCCTTTGGAACGGTGTACAGAGAGTCTACTCACGGCAGTGAGCCTCGGACCCATCGGGAAGTTGACTTTGATATCGTGTCCTACAATACTCTCGACCTCGCCCTGAAGGAAGCAGAAGTGATCAAAGTCCTCGACGAGATCATCGATGAATTCCCCCCTCTTCGGTCTGCCACAATGTGTTTCCTGGTCAATCATTCCGATCTCCTGCAGCTCATCATGGAATTCTGCCGTATCACTCCTTCTCAAATACCGCTCGTGAAGGACGTCATCAGCAAGCTGAATGTCGGGAAATGGACGATGCAAAAGATCCGAAGCGAGCTTCGGTCCCCGTCAATCGGAGTCGCGTCGACATCCTTGGACGATCTTGCGCGGTTCGACTTCAGAGATTCTCCGAAAGAGACCCGTCGCAGGCTACAAACCATCATGGAAGGCACTGAATTTGCCGAGCGTATTCCTCCCATCTTTGCTCGCTTGAATGTCCTCATGACGTACCTGCAGAGCTTTGGCGTTAAGCGCAAGGTCTACATCAATCCGCTCAGCAGCTTGCACGACAAATTCTACCGAGGCAGCATATTGTTCCAGTGCGTTTTCGATAGCAAGCGCCGCGATGTTTTCGCTGCGGGCGGCCGTTATGATCGCTTGATCCAGGAATTTGCACCAAAGGTCCTGTCAAATCGGCCACAGGCTCATGCAGTCGGGTTCAACCTCAGCTCGGACAGACTGGGCTCTTCGATGGCCGAATACCTGAAGTCCAGGGCGCCATCGAAGGATGTCGAGTCTGGATCTGAGCTGTACTGGACAACTCGAAGAGTAAGTCAAGCCATTCCACTACTAGCTAAATTATCAATTTGCCAACTGACCCTGACCCAAAATAGTGCGATGTCCTTGTCGCCAGTTTCGACGCAACCGTCCTCCGCACAATGGGCGTCAAAATAATCGAAGACCTCTGGGCCAACGGCATCAGCGCCGAACTCGCAGTCGACGCTTCATCCCTCGAAGAGCTAATGGCCAAATACCGAGAACACAACCACCGCTGGATTGTAATCGCCAAGCAAGATAGCAAAGAGCGGGGCTACAAAGTGCGGAATCTCGTCCGCAAAGAGGAGTTTGATATTCGCAGCTCTGAACTCGTACCGTGGCTTCGGGCTGAAGTGCAAGCCCGCCATCAGCGTGAGGGTACTTCTGATCCGCGCCAGGCCCGTCAACCTGGCCAGCAAGATGCCCTCTTATCGAATGAGAAGGCGAATGATGTGCGGATTCTTGTTCCTCAACATCGGAGTAAAAAGACAAATCGCAGGAATATCGTTGAGTCGGGTATGTCTTGAACAATTCTCCCCCCTTTCAACACCAAGAATATCACTAACATCTATCTAACATTAGCACTCGTCCGCTCCCGCGAAGTCGCCGAAAACGCCCGCAACGGCCCCATCGCCGCAATCGACACCCGCGACGACGTCCTCGACTCCATCCGCGACACTCGACTCTCCGACCCCGACAGCTGGCGCACGGTCATCCAGAATGCGCCATTAACGGAACGCAAATACCTAAGCCAAGTGTACGAATTACTGACTGATTTGGCCTCGGAGAATCGCACCGATGATAGCAACGAGAGCTTCACGAATGCGTTTATCTACAATTACCGAACGGGGTCGTGTGTGTATTATGATCTTGGTTCTTGTGACAGGTGAATGAATGAATTGAATGAATGACTTGGAATATGGATGTGGAGATCTGGGGAGTTTTGTTTTTGTTTTGTTTGTCTTGTTCGACGGCCTGCATGGAGAGGGTTTAACATCATTGCATTTACATCATTTGGGCGGATTATTTTGGCTTGTTTATTGCTCAACTCTTTTTCAACTCTTGTTATGAAACCCCATATTACCTCTCAACAGCTACATGTTCTACTTGCTCTTATTTTAGCGAAATGTCGGGACGATACCCATGTGATCCTTGATGAATCACACTGATCAATAGATTATGTCCTACGAGTCTATATGACATGTTTCTTTCAAGGAAAATGCAGGGGGCCGAGTATATCGTAGATAGAAAAAGAAATCTTTCCTTTTAGACTCCAGAGGTATCGATGCTATTGTACATGAAGAGATCGCAAACGTCATACTCAACTTGAAAGACCCCGAGTATGATCTAGCTGTAATTGCGAAGCCTAATCACTCTCGTCATCACTTCCATAAGCCACCAACGGCCCACCAGAGCTCTTCGGTGCAGCCTGCGTCGTCACATTACTTCCAGACATACCCCTCAGAGCTGCCAACGTCGTACTCGAGAAAATGCCTCCCTGTGCTTCCGGCTCCGGCTGCGGTTGAGCCTCAGCGCCTGCTGATCCCGCCTCGAGCATAAGTGGTTGCTCAGGTGCCTCGAGCTGTCCGGTTGCTGGTACGTCCTCGAGCTGTCGCGTGCGTGCATGCCACACATCATCCGGTACATCGTAGCCTTCCAATCCGAATGTGCCTTCGATCTTCTTCCTCTTCTTCGCCTCAGGGTCACGGCCTTCGATCTCTGCAACGAACGCGGCGGGGAGGGCTCTCCGCACTGCCTCCGCGGCTTGCTCTTCCAGTCTTCGTGCTTCGCGCTTTTGTGACAGGGGGTTCGGGTCGACGGTGGCCCATCTTACGTTCAGGATTTCGTCGTGGTCCAGGCTTTGATGTGACATCGCTTGCATCTGTGATTGGGTTAGCGGTGAATGTTTAGAACATACTAGCAAGTTTAGGAGATACTCACGGCGAATTGCGCATTGGCCTCGTTGGAATACGTAACGAAAGCCACACCTTTTCCCTATGGAATTGTTAACTCACAGTCATAGAGAGATGATAAAATCTAGATTCAAACTTACTGTTAGAACGCGAATTCGCTCAATTTGCCCCCATTCCGCAAAGTGGCGAGCAACTACTTCCTGTGAGTGAGTTAGCGACCGGTCCAAGAGCCGTGGTAATTTGTATAGTTAACTCACTTCAATGTCGTCTGTAACATGAATGCGTCCGACGTAAAGAGTACGGTTCACTGGAGGAGAAAAAGAGTTAGTAGGCCATCGCCGAATCTACCATCAGCTGTAGCTGGGTATTGATATCCGGTCTTGAAATACGAACCTCGGGTAAACGCGCCAACACCGCTCATGTCATCTCTAGATAATGATAGTTAGACTCTGAACAGACAATTACCAGCCAAAATAACCGGGCAGCTAGCTTACCGATAATCCTGATGCTTGTCGCGACCAAACGCATCAACACTAGGATTGAAATGATCATGAATCGTCGGAATGCGATGTAAATACTCGCAAGCCGGACCCTTCCAACATTGACCCTTGCTAAAATAAAGACAAAAGTATGATCCCGGCACTTGATCGGCCTTGGTGTACCCCGAATCGTTGGCGACGTTGCATCGGGACGGCGCAGGTTGATCCAACCCATGTTTATCCTGTGAATCACCACCACTCCATTTGCTGTACCAAATGTTCCAGAGCTCGCCTGTTTGGGCGGGAGGCTCGTTCTTAACAGTGGAGGGATCGACTTGCACGCGCGCGGGCTTTTTGCGGCGCCGGATAATTTTTTTGGTCTTTTTCACGGGTTGAAGGGCTTGTTCGCCTGCCTCGGTGTGCGCTGTGGTATTCTCGAGTTCGGCGACAGCATTGCTGGGCTCGGTTGTTGTGTCCATTGTTGAGTGTGAATTGAATGGTAAAGGTCCAGTCGCGATGAGGTTGATAGAAGGAAAGAGGTGAAATGGTAGGGGGCGGTGAGATGAGCGGTGAAATGATATTGCCCCGCTTGGTGGAATCGACCGCCCGCTACTGTTGGCTTACATAAGGTTTTTGGCGGGCGAACAACTTTCTCGCTGGACTTGATATTCGCGAGACTCGTGCGATTCGAGGGCCTACGAGCAGATTAGACGGTTCTCACCATAACTGTCTTCTTGGTTTCATCAGAAACAGGTAGGAAAAGAGAGAAAACAGGTCTTGGGTGTCTTTTAGGCGTGGAGCCTCATCAACCGACAAAATGGTGAACATTACGGAAAAGATTAAGGAGTATGAACTCCCTTGAAATAGGTGAATGGATGACCAAATACTGATTGAAATATCTATAGGATCGAAGATGAGATGCGCCGGACGCAGAGTAAGTTGCTTCATCCGAAATTTCCAAGCTATCAACCACCCCGCTAACATGCCCCGCAGAGAACAAGGCGACAGGTTGGTTTCACCGAGCTCCCTGGAAATGACAGTTGTTGAAAGCTTACTGACAACTGACACCTTGCAGAATATCACTTGGGTCTATTGAAAGGGTATATACTCTCTCAGCCCTAGCCCCAAGAAGCCCGCTTACAGGAAGCCCAGCTAACTGTCATCCGCAGAAAACTCGCTCGTCTACGAGCCCAACTCCTCGAGCCAACAGGTGGTGCTGGCTCCGGTGGTGGTGCCGGCTTCGATGTCAGCAAGAGCGGCGATGCGCGTGTAGCTTTGGTCGGATTCCCGTCCGTCGGAAAGTCTACTTTCCTCTCTAAGATCACGAAAACCAAGAGTGAGGCTGCATCGTACAGCTTCACCACGCTGACGGCTATTCCTGGTGTTTTGGAGTATGGCGGTGCTGAGATTCAGATTCTGGATTTGCCTGGTATTATCGAGGGTGCCTCGGAGGGTAAGGGTCGTGGTCGTCAGGTTATTTCTGCTGCGAAGGTATGTATATCCATGTTATCTCTGGCTGGGATTGATGGAATGAAAAACGTTAACCGGGTAAATTGTTGTGTGGTAGACCAGTGACTTGATTCTCATGGTGCTTGACGCTACGAAGCGTGCTGAGCAGCGTGCACTGCTGGAGGCTGAATTGGATGCTGTGGGCATTCGATTGAACAAGGAACCCCCGTGAGTAATCGTGAATCTAGCTACACTTGATGGATATGCTGACAAAATGTCACAGAAACATCTATCTCAAGGTCAAAAAGGCTGGTGGCATGAAGATCACCTTCCAGACACCACCCAAGGTCCTGGATGAAAAGATTATTTACAACGTTCTTCGCGACTACAAGATTCTCAACTGCGAGGTGTTGGTGCGAGACGAGAACGGTATGTCCCTCAAATTTGCCTAGTTCTTGAATAAGCTACTGACATGGATTTCCCTGTTCTAGCAACGATCGATGACTTCATTGACGTGATCATGAAAGATCACCGCAAGTATATTCGCTGGTAGGTCACTCTCGTCATCTTGACCCCCTATATTATAGTTTTTGTTGCTGACTTCACCCTTAGCTTGTACGTCTACAACAAGATCGATAGCGTCAGCCTCGAGTTTTTGGACCAGCTGGCCCGCGAGCCTCACACAGCCGTCATGTCTTGCGAGCTCGATCTCGGCGTGCAAGAGGTTGTGGAGCGGATTTGGAAGGAATTGCGCCTGATGCGGCTTTACACCAAGCGGTAAGAGCCACACGCTATTCATAAACCTTGAGGTGAAACCATATATCTAACTTCATCATTTGCAGAAAGGGAGAAGAGCCCGATTTCAGCGAAGCGCTCATTGTGCGCCGCGACTCGAGCATCGAGGATGTGTGCGACCAGATTCACCGCACGCTCAAGGAAACGTTCAAGTATGCTATGGTGTGGGGTGCGAGCGCGAGACATGTCCCACAGCGAGTAGGACTGGGGCATATGGTTGCAGATGAGGATGTGGTGTCTATAGTTGCGAAATAGAAAAAAACACGAAGCTTGAGACACCAACTTACTGAGGGTGGATACTTATATCTACAGCTGGGAATGAAAAGACGATATGTGTGTATGTTTTAATGAAGTTATTTCAGATTGAATATACCATGGAATATGAACTATGAACAAGACAAGACTATGCAACCCGAGAAAAGAAGACCAAATTTCCAGAAAGAACCAATCAAACCAAGCCGAACTCCCACCCAACATGAGAACATTTATGCCGCAGCGGCGGCGGCGGCGGCAGCAACGTTCTGCATGCCAATGGTGGGCTGGACACCCACACGCTCGTTACCCAGGAGGTCCACCAGCAGGGGGCTGGGACGGCTGTCACGCTGGGGGTACAGACCGGCCTGGCTGGCCTTGTACTTCTGGACGCTCTCCAGGTAGATGTCGAACAGGTAGGACGAGTCGAGGGGACCGCCCTTGGCCTCGGGGTGGAACTGGGTGCTGAAAATGGGGCGGGACTTGTGGATCATGCCCTCATTGCTCTGGTCGTTCAAGTTCACGAAGTAGGGCTTCCAGTCAGGGGACAAGGTGGAGGCATCAACGGCGTAACCGTGGTTCTGGCTGGTGATGTGGCAGCGACCAGTGCTCAGGTCCAGAGCCGGGATGTTGTGGGCCCGGTTACCGTACTTGAGCTTGATCGTGCGAGCACCGGTGGCCAGAGCGAGCAGCTGGTGACCCAGGCAGATACCGAAGATGGGGACCTGGGAAGTCTCCATCAAACGCTTCAGGTGGAAGACGGTGTCCTGGCAGTGGGTGGGGTCACCGGGGCCGTTGGAGATGAAGACACCATCGAAGTGGTGGGCCACCTTGTGGATAGGGAAGTCGAAGGGGAAAACGGTGACGCTAGAGCCACGGTTCACCAGACTCCGCAGGATGTTCTCCTTCACACCGCAGTCGATGACGGCAACGTGCGAGTGAGGGTCAGCAGCACTGATGTGGAAAGGCTGCTTGGTGCTGACCTGACGCACCAAGTGAATCTGTTCCGGGTCGGTGAAGGCCTCATCCTCGTTGGCATCGTACTCCTCGCCAACCGTGATCTTAGCCAGGGAGGAACCCTGCTCACGGAGGTAGGTGACGATAGCACGAGTGTCAACACCGGAGATGGCCGGGACACCTTCCCGCGCACACCACTCGCCCAAGCTCTCAACGGCAGTCCAGTGGCTGTACTGCTCAGCAACATCGGCGACGACCACACCGGCCGCCTGCAGGTTGGGGGACTCGAAGTACTTGAGAAGACCATTGGGGTCCTTCTCGGCAGAGGGCACACCGTAGTTTCCAATCAGAGGCTGAGTGAAAACCAGGATCTGGCCGCGGTAGGAGGGGTCGGTCAGGGACTCGGGGTAGCCGACCAGGGAGGTGGTGAAAACTGCCTCACCAGAGATGTTGGAGCGAGCGCCAAAGGACTTGCCGGTGAACATGGGGCCGTCACGGATGGTGAAGGTGGCGGGCTCCAGCGCGGCACGCTGACGAACGGTAGCCATGAAGCGGGCTTGGGGCTTCACGGTGGCGAAGGCCTGAGCCCGAGCGGGCATGGCCTTGAACAGATTCATGAACATTTTGTTTTGGGGGATTTAATAGAGAATTGAACGAGAAATGGGTCGGTCGATTCAGTTAATACGGGCTTTCCAAAGATGGTCTGCGCAAGGGGTGGTTAGCATTTTGTGAGGAATGGGGCCAATGCAAGGCCATTGGAATCATTCGAAGCATACCCGAGATATAGTCCTAAGAGAGAAAGGTATTAGCATGAGTTGTGGTCATCGAGTCATTGAATTGAGAATCCTTTGACTCGAGGCAAATAAAGATGGCGAGTAACATACCTGGGAGGTGAAGATAGAGGGTGCCAAACACATAAGCGCGACTGTGGATGTAGCAGTCAAAAGTTAAAGAGGAAAAGAAGAGATGCTTTTAGCACGACATAGGTAAAGCTTTTTGGATGTGGAGTTGTAGCTGGGGTGGAAGAACTGGAGGAGGAGGAGAGGAAAGGGACGAGGAAAAGAGGTTTTCGTTGAGTCAGTGCGGGCACGTGCTTCGGGTCTCACCGACCACCGGCGTGGCCAATCAGGTGCCCGGGCCGACATCGGCAGTGCGGGCTGTCGATCGCTGACTCATCTGTCGGAAATTGAAGGACTGTGATTGGCCAATTGGCCTGGCTTATCGCGACGCCCTGTGAGGAACCTTTGCACACCGCTACGAAGGACAAATTGCCAGTGTGCGTGAGTGGACTCGATTGTTTTAGTGGCGTCAAGACTGGTCAAAATCTGTGGGGCTGGTCTGTGACAAGAGGAAGTTGGGATTTCTCGGTGCATTTTCTCTGTGTCACTCAATTGACTGCAAAGATCCATGTCCAGGGTAGTATGAATCCCAAGTTAGGCAAGTAGGTAACGCTTTCGGATCATTTTGGCCGGTCAATATACACGTTGAACGGTTGCAAGGCATCAAATGGTATATAACCAAGAGAGATGCGACGGTGGAAAGTGTCGATGCACGTTATAGTAGCTATCGAAGCTATCAGCTTTCATCTGTTGAGACTGCAGTGAACCGATTTAGGAATCGGCACGATGATCATCCTGCGATATCTTACCGCCGCCCTGACGATCAATTGGGTCCCAACCACCTTTGGTAGCATCATTAGAGATGCCTCACAAAAGCCCCTCCCCCTCGAAGACCCTCGATGCGGTGGAACGGGCCTAGCCGACCCCGATGGGAACTGCAATGGCGACGGGATCATCCACGACCCAGCCCCTCACGAGCGAGAAGGATTCCAGTTCGAGAATCCCTCCACCAACTGTGAATATGTGTCACAGATGCATATTTGGGACTCGTTCAAGGACCTCGAGAAGGACATGAGCAAGTTGTTCACACTGATCAATAAGGATGTCAGTTTTACTGTTGTCGGCCACCACCCAATCGCCGGACATTATCGCGATCTACTACACTTTTATGTCAATGCCTTGCGCCGTGTGAGCGTGCTGTTTCTGGACCACGCCGATAAATTCGAGATTCATCCGCAGGCAATTCATGGGGGATGTAATAGTCGGTGGTCGGTGCAGGAGGTTAATTTCAAGGGCATCATGAATTCTGGTAAGAAGACCACAGAAGAGAGGATAAGGATGTAGTTTGATTGCACTAGATCGATACTATATTCTATATCGCAGGGGCTTCGACCTAACAAAGTACCTAACAGGTGAAGCCTTCGACATTGTCAATGTCTGGGTTACTCGCTGGCATGCCCGGACCAAGCAAATGGTCGAGATCCGAACCTACATCGATGCACCACGCATTATGGATGCATTACACAAGAACGAGCTGTGGTGGAACGGGACCACTTTCCGTGATAACTTGCAGTACATGCCAGGACCAGCGGGGATGCCCGATCTCAAGCAGCTGGAGGATTTGATGGGCTACCCGGATGGACGGAAGTATGAGAACTAATTGATACTGTCGTAAAAATGAGTCTGTGATCGAATCAAATTCAAAAATCTATACGGAGTACTGGGAGACTACCTTTTCAAATGGTAATTGTTCTTTTTGTAGACATTTCACAAGCCAATGCGGGCTCCGGCCTTTCGCGCTTAGCACCCCCAAACCCCAACCCCCAAACCTAAATATGCCCATCCCGCAACTGCCAAGTACTTTTGAACTTCTCCACGATGACTCCACGTCCAACTCATTCCTAAGGTCCCACATCAATGACTGAGTCCACGCTCCGTAAGCGCTCCCGCGCAGCCTGTCTATCATGCCAATCTCGCAAACGCAAATGCTCAGGCGAACAGCCCTGCAGCACCTGCGTCCAGGCCGGCGTCGCCTGCGTGTTCAGCGACTTGCCGCGCAAGAAGCGCGCCCGATCCGGTAGTATGTACCGGGCCTCTCTATCAGGATTAGACGAGCGACAGCGTCTTCCTCCTCCAGATGGATGGACTCATACAGCGCCAGCGGCCAGGCCGGCTAGTAGCGGTGCGGGCAGTGCTGCGTCGCCGGGGTCTTATCCTCGTGTGAATGATTCACGTCGCATGAACCATTCGCTGGAGGCGAATTCGGGCGCTGCTTTTGTAAGAAAGCTGGGACTTAGGATTGATCCTGCGCGTGCGCCGCGATTGCATCTTTTTGCGTGGAATGTTGGTGAGAGGCGTTTCGCGCTGGAGGCCGCGGTGTATCCTGTGACGTCGACAGCGGGCTCAATCACCAAGATGATATCGGAGGACGAGATGCGCCGGCTAGCGGGGATTTACTTTGAAAAGGTTCATCCATGCTATGCATTCCTGGATCGAAAGACGGTGCTTGCGCATATTGCACAACGCTGGTCATCGTCTTCTATATATGCTGTCGAACCAGCAGAGCAACCATACGATGTCGTACTTCTCGGCGTCGCAGCCTTTGGATATCTATTCTCGCGTCGCGAGATGTCACAAATAGAACTACGCATTGTCGACGCAGCGCGTTCACTTTTGGAAAAGAGCATCCTCGGCGCAGACACACCTACTATCGACACGGTGACAGGCTGGGTCCTCCGCGCAGCCTACCTACGCATGACAGCATCACCACACGCCGCATGGATGGCTAGCTGTACACTGATGCACCTAGTCGAAGCCGCCGGCCTGCACCTTGAAACCCAAGACCCCGAAGCAACAGGCCTTATCCAAGCAGCATCCTCCGGATCCCAAATCCCCAATGGAAACACCACCACACAACCACCAAACGACACCAACACCAACCTCCGCCGCCGCCTCTTCGGCATGGCCCGACACCTCAACACCTGGATCTCCTTCGATCTAGGCCGATCCCGCGTCGTCCTCCACGGCGCAACATCCCGGTCCCCCTCAACGCCCGCCACCCACACAGATCTATACCAACTCCTCCCGCTCTCCGAAAGCCTAGACCCAACAGGTCCCACACCACAAGACCTACCCGAACTGCAAACAGCACTCACAGCCGTCCTAGACCTAGTCTACACCGAACCCTCCCTCATCCTTGTCCAATGCAACCTAATGCTCTGCATCTACCGGCGCGTCCGCGCACTAAACGCCCACGCACCACTCCCCGGACGCGCGCTGGACCGCGTGCTCGCACTAGCGGAGCGAGGTCTTCGCGCGGCCCGCGGTATGGTGGCTGCTAACTGTGCGTGGCATCAGGTTGCGAATGTGCCGTTCCAGGTTGTTTGTACGTTATTGGCGATTGATAATCGGGCGGCGTTGGGGTTGTTGCCGGATGCGATGGGGACGTTGAGGGAGGTGTTGGTGGCGTATGATACGGCTGTTATGCGGGAGGCGTATTCGACGGCGTATTTGCTTATTGCGTTGCATCAGAGGCGGAGGGAGGATGATACGAGGGCTTTGGGGGAGGTTTTGAGGGCTAATGCGGCTGCTGCGGTGCCTGTGCCGGAGGTACAGAAACCTGAAGAGGATGGGCGGGCTGTTGAGCGAGGATTGGGGAGGGAAGAAGAAGAAGTGCAGATGACGATGCAGACAGCGACACAGATGCAGGCTCGGGCGCAGGATGTGCTGGGTCCGGTTTCTGATGCAGAGCTTTCCTGGTTGGGCGATTTGATGATTGATATGCCCAGCTTGCAGAACTTTGATCTTGATCAGTTCCTGATGACGGATGTGCCGTGGCCGCTGCCCGAGATGGGGATTTGAAGGGGGACCTGGCTAAGATTGGATAGGTCATGACTGGGGCATAGGATGGAGGATGGACTGAATAGGAGGTCACTGGTTGATTCTCACTGTCTATAGAAAGGTGGTGGATGAGCAGCTCCAAAACGCCATGTCGTAACTATGCATGCAACAAGAACGATATTGAGATACCCGCAACGCCAATGGAAACGCAATACCAATTATATACCCTGCACTCTGCATTCTCATTCCTTCTTCTCATGACCCTGTCCCCGGCCCTGCCCAGACCGCGACAACGCAACCTGAACTAACCGCCAAAGCACCCACAAGAAGCCCAGCAAAATAACCAACGATGTCCCGAGCTCAATATTCTGCGCCTTGAACAGTCCCTCACCTTCCTTAAGCTTCAGCACGGGAACCTCAATCTCCTCCACAAGCCGACCAGACTCAGGATGAAGCTGATAAAACATCGTCCGCGGACCAAATAGTCCATCCCAGCCCAGATTCGTGCGATCAAAGGGATTAACACCCATCTTCGTCCCATCCTCGGCCGTACAAGCCCAGAAAACAACGGGCCAGGGTACCTGCGCAGTTCTATACCCCGTTTCAGAGGGAGGCAGATACCGCAAATGTAGCGGGATAGTCGCGGTCCAATTCGATGTCTTGTCAGATACATCAATATTTGGTGTGGCTAGCTCGAAGAGCCATGTCGAGCCCCAGCGTTGTACGGCCCAGTCTGGTGCCTCGAGGTCCATTTCGCCGGCGTGCGCGCGGAGTGCAGCTAGGTTGTGTGATTCAAGGAAAAGCGGGTCTGTCGTGCCGAGTTGGTACTGGTCTCCGAAGACGGAGGATGGGAGCGTGAGGTATGTGTGCAGGGCGCAGGTTGCGTCTTCGGGGGCTGGTGGACGTTCGAGGGAGGGGCGTTGGAGGGTGATGGACATTGTTGGGTGTAGGCCGGTTGGTTTGGTGAAGGAGACGGAGTAACTGGCGTCTGAGGGGAGAGGGTGGTGTCGAGAGGGGAATGAGAACATTGTTGGTTCTGGGATTGGTTAGAATGGTGATTTCTAGCACATGTGCTGCACAAACAGGAGCCGATATTAAGAACGTACTCATCTTCTTGTCCTCCCCGACCACCGCCAACAACCCTCCCATCTTGATCTCCTCGGGCTCGATACCCTGCTCCGCACCAAGAAGACCAAACTCGACTTGGTCTGCTTTGGAAGAAGTCTTAGGGATATCTTCGCTCCAGCCACCACTGGGCGGACCAGCCCAAACACCCGAGATAGTCAGGGCGTGAGAGATGCTATCGTAGTCAACATCGACCGTATCGGCCGTGAGTAGTGAATTGGCGCGATCATGGCACTCGGTGCCGCCAATCTGAAGTTGGTGACATGCCGTACGTCGGATGAACGCGACTAGTGATGGTAGGCTTGGAAGCTGTGTGTAGTATTGGAGGGAGGCCGAGGCAGCGAATCTGGTAGATAGGAGCGGGGGTATGACGAAGGAGTCCTAACACGACACGCGAGTTAGACAAACCCAATTCCCGATGACGAAGCTACAACGAATGCAGCATAGGCGGAATAAGGGAACGGAATTATCAATCTACCTCAGGCGTTGTGCAGTCCACGACAGCCTTTCCATCCTCGCGATTTCCGAATACCGTGCGCAGCAACGAGCATAGCGCCTCCCTACCGAGTCCCCAGTCAGATTTCCTTCAGCGCAAGCAATATGTCCCAATATAACAACTCACGATGACTGATCAGCCGCTAGCGGAGTATAGTGCACATGCAAACCAGGCGAGATCCTGCTCGTAAAGGGCGCAATGGCATCGAAAGAGCGCTCGGTCGCCCAGCGAAGGTGGAGCTCATGGGACTGCTCGAGGACTGCGCGAAGCTACACGAGAACAAAGTACAGTTAGCATAACGCGCCAGACAATGTACACATCCGGTAGAATGTCTTTCTTACCTCCTCGGGGAGATCCTCCAAGCCGAACGTAATGCGGTCCTCGCGCGCGGCGTCCAGGTCACGGACCGATACGGTGGTGGAGCTCAGGGAGGCCTGGTACGGCTCGAAGGGGGTTTCGGGATGCTGGACGTAGGTGACCCTGCGCTTCATGATGGATGTTGTGTTGTTTATCTGGTACGAGGAGGGTGGGATTTGGCAGAATAGAAGTGGAGATAAGGACGAGTATGTTGATTTCTCCGAGTTGAGGGTGCTTCTCCGCATTCCCCAATCGGGTCTAGCCTGGTCTATGACTCTATGTACAAATATGCTATGTTCTACCTCGAGGCCAGTAGCAAAGGCTCAAGGTCTCATAAAATAGATTGAAAGGAAGAAAAAGGAAAAGGAGATACGAATCCATTTCTATGCACAAGAAAAGTAACAATCAAGTATGTCGTCATTGTCATTAATTACCACCCAATGATTGAATACAAAACGCTCACACCAACGCCGAGACCCATGCATGCAAATCAATATGTAACATGAACATGTTTAAGGAAGAAGATCCTTCAGGATCGTTTTTGTCTCGGCGCTCAAAGTCTTGGGGAATGTGACCTTCACCCGAACGACCAGGTCACCCCGTTCGCTGGGCTTCCTGTAGTTTGGCATGCCCCAGCCTGGATAGTGTTCTTCGTGGCCGGGCTGTGTGGGACCGGGCTTGGAAACGCGAATGGATTTGCCGTCGATAGTACGGACAATGCGTTCCCAGCCGGTCAGGGCTTCCTTGAGACTGAGTTCGACGGTCGTAACAAGGTTGTCGCGCTCGACCTTGAAGTCTGGGTGATCAATCTGTGGGGTTTGTTAGCAGTTGCTCATAGACAGAATAGAGGTTCTCGGGGGTTCTTAACGTACGTATTTAACAATCAGGTGCATATCCTGTCGGCCACCTTCTTCTCCATCTCCAATGTTTCGGTATTTGATCTTGGTGCCGGCACGCATACCAGGCTTGATGACGGCTTCCAGTGGCACATCTTTGACAGTTCGCTTTCCACTGGCATCAAAGGACTTGCTCTTGGCAACCACCGTCTTGGTAGTTCCTTTGAAAATTTCATCTAGCGTCAGCGGCAAATCTTTCTCGATGATGGTCGGCTCTGGCGTCGGAGCACGGTTCGCCTTCGACGATGGGAAGCTTGCTCCTGCGCCCGGGCGACTGCGGAAGTTGGCACCACCACCACCGCCTCCCATGCCACCGAGCATGGAGAAAATGTCGTCGTCGAATCCACCCATCCCACCACCACCACCTCCTCCACCGGACTTGGTGAATTCTCGGAAGATGTCGTCTGCATTGCTGAAGGTGAAGCCATGAGCACCACCACCGGGACCGGTCGAGAAGTGGAATGTGCGTGTGCCACCGCCGCTGGGCATCCCGCCAAACTGGAATCCTCCTGGCATGCCACCGGCACTGGGACCAGCACCACCTCCAGCACCACCGGGCGACGGCGCGGGGCCACCACGGAGCAGGTATTCGAGGCCGAATTGATCGTAGACTTTGCGCTTTTCAGGGTCGGAGAGGACTTCGTAGGCTTGGGAGACCTCTGTCACAAAACGTTAGTAACTATTGGTGAAATTGATGAAGGCAGGGTAGCGGGGTAACCCGAGTGGACAAGAGTCGGTGTGTACACATACCTTTGAATTTCTCGGCTGATTTGGGGTCATCTTTGTTCTTGTCTGGGTGATATTTCAAGGCGGCCTTGCGATAGGCCTTCTTGATCTCATCCTGGGTAGCAGCGGGCTTGATGCTCAAGGCATCATAGAGCTTTGTTTCGGCCACCATGGTTGTGCGGGGTTGAATTGAGTTTCTAGCGAGAGGCGAGAAACAGTCGACGCGGGTGTAGCGGGTAGGGCGAGCTTAAAAGATCGAGGAGGATCCTCGGGTGGGAACAGGGTGATCGGATCCCTCGATGGGGAGAGAATGTACTGGGTGCTTCTCGAACGAAGAGGAACCTTCCGCCTGGATCAAGCGGCGTTTGTGTGAAAATAGAGAAAGATAATTCTTTCAACGCTGGGGGGTTGAGTAGCCCAAATTCATCTAAGAATTCAACATGTGCAGCAAGAATGTGCAGTGAGATACAGAGAGGAGAAAACTGCGGGGATCTGAGAACTTGAATGACTGTAATGCTCGTGCCGGGTCTCCAGGTGAGTGACGTGTGACGTCGCGGCACCGAAGCTTCGAGAAGGTTCGATGGTCTCCCCCAGGCACTCCTGCCTTTTGGCTGGTCATTAGATGATCGTATGATGCTCAACAGTGAATATCTGCCCATGAACAATGATTATTGCATTGCGTTTAACTCTTTCGATGCATCTTCCATGTACATTTCATCGGCCGTGATCCTCATGATCCATAACATCATCGACGGCCCGGCCCCACATGGTTAGTCAGGCATTATGTCAGTGGCATTTTTGGTTGGGTCCCGGCAGATCTATACCCGCAACTTAATTAGACGACTTCGATGGGGACTGCATCGAGACTAGTTAAGGTGGGTGTGTCGTTGAATTAAGCTTAAAAGAGATGGGTGGGGGAGTCAAGTGTATCCAGTTCTACAGACAAGATTCTATTTGATATACTCAAGACTCTTGTGCTACGACACAACTACAACACAACAAGGTCAGATCAGGGCATGACAGACACGACAGGGCAGACATAGAAGGATAACACAGAAGGACAGAAAGACAGGACAAAAATAGAAAGAAGATAAATGATAACAGGTGATGGGAGGGAAAGGGGAGTTGGTCCTGTCACCGGTCTCTCGAGACACTCGAGACCTCCAGGACCATCAATCAGAGCAATAAACAATATACACAGGGGAAGAAGACGAAGGATAACAAGGGAAGAAAGAAAAGCGTTGTGTGTATGTGATGCACCCTCAGAAGATGAGTTATCGAATCCAGTTGAAACCCCGTCAGAGGCCCTTACGCACACCTGCCCAGTGAAACAACGCCGAACCCGCCACCAGGCCGACGAAGTCCAAAGAACAAGCGGTAAGTAGTGTCTCCAGGATGGTAGAGCATCTTTTTCATCATAAGGTGTCAGAAAGGAAGAACAAAACATATAAGAAATGAACCCCCCAAAATCCGAACCAACAAATCCCTCTAGAGGAATCCAGCCCACCACAAGAGGAACTAAACTCGGGATAATGGTGGTGCCCCGGCAGTGTCTTGAGCAGAGAAGGAAAGCCTGGAGAAGGAAAGGAGGAAGAAGAAGAAAAAGAGGAGGAAGAGGGTGAGAGAGGAGGTATTTAACGGTTTCCTGGGGGGGGGGGCCTGGATGTCCCGATTAGGAAGGCATTCACTAGCGTCGTTTCGCTAAGTTTGCCATTTTGGGATGGGGGATGCTGCCTGGGGACTCTCCAAGGCAGACAGACGCTTTAGAGGCAAACATTTCCAAAAGCGGACATTTCTTATGGATTATATTCCATGGCTGCTATATGCTCGGTGATATGGAGATACACAGGTATGGACTGTACAGACACTGTACACAACCATCTTCACAATCATCCCTCTTACTCGGCTCCACCATCAACAAAAATATAATCCTTGATAACCGCAGTCCCATTCATCACACTCTCAATCTGATCCTCTGTGCACGTTGCCTCCAACGCTAGAATATAACACACCGGCCCAGGACTCTCCGGCACCTGATTCTTGATATGCCACGTTGAAGCCGGGCCCTTGGTCGAATACGACCCGTTCCGCGCAGTATCAACCTTACCCGTCGCCAGATCACGATTAAACAAAGCCCGATGGAAAATCTCATACGCCGTCTGCGGTTGATAAGCGGGGATTTCATGACCCGCCTCATACACGCGCGTGAACGAGAAATTCCCATGCTGTCGCACCTGGCCACCCACGTACGACGCATTCGTGCGCAGGGGCGCGTACCCAGCTGCTCGGAAGGCATCAGCCCCTGCATGCTGAATGCTCAGACTGACGTCTTCGCCGCCGATCCAGTTGCAGGCGTAGTCGCGGTCTCCGTAGACAAGGGCCACTTTGATGCCCGAGTCTAGCACGTACGCTATATCGTCTAGGTATCCGTGGACGTCGGCGCGGGCATAGTCACCCGTGGATTGGAAGCCTTCGTAGACACTGTCGATGGACTCGGTGAAGTTGATGGGTACGCCCAGCGCGCCCTGGACCCAGTGCTGGTTCAGGAAGCCCAGGAAGTAGTTTGGCGGGAACGGGTCTGGGTTCTTGTGGGTGATGTCGTAGTATCCTCGGTCCGCGTAGTTGACGTATGCGCCCTCGACGCTGTTGCCGCAGAAATCGCCGGCTCTTTTGCACACTTTGTTGACTGTCGCATTGTTGCCGTGCATTTGGGGATCGCTTTCGGCGGCTAGAGCTCGGCAGTGCTTGATTTGGTCTTTGCAGCCGCCCGGTCGGCTCCAGGCGTGCATGGCTTGCATGTAGACGGTTTTGTTAATCGTTTGCAGGTCGTAGGTGTTGTTGTAGGCCATCATTGGGGATGAGGGCGCTTCAACGAGGAGATCAACGCAGCCGTTGATGATGCCCAGCGTGTCGAGATGGATGTAGTGTGATTCGCCCGCAGCAGTGAGCGTTTTATTCTTAATCTTCTCGTTTTGCTCCTGGAAGAACGCAGTGAAGGATGGACCGTAGCGGCCGCCATAGGACTCCGTCCAGATGCTCACGCGATCATCGTTGGGCTTATATTCAGGGAACTCGGAGAACCATGTCTGCGCAAAGTGCCACAATGAGCGCGCAGCATCCTCTGTACCGTTAGCAGCCGCAGAGGGTTTCCCGCTAGACGTCGTGCCAACATAAAAGGTGTTGTTCTGCTCAGGGACACCATGCTTCCACTTGGAGACATCCCATGCCGAGGCGATCTGGTCGAAGGTACCATTTGTGGCTACATCGTAGCTAAACCCGACCTGATTGGGCTGATCAATGTAAAGCATATTGACATAGTTGTTCCACGACCAGGGATTTAGCTCGGTCGAGTTACTGTCTGCATTTACAACGCACGGGCCGTTCTCCTGCATGAGACCGATCATTGAGGAACTGCCGGGCCCGCCATTCATCCAGATGGATAAGGGGGCGTTCATCGGGTCATGCCGAGCTTCGAAAAACCAGAAGAAGGTGTTGATGGGATATTTTTGGGATACACCCACGTCGTTCAGGGTTCCTGGAGGCAAGTGGACGTAGCCTGAGTACGATCTGACGCCTGGCGTGGTTTCGCAGATCCCCGGCTGTGATCTGAATTTAGTACATGTTCGTGCGACCATTGGTATTCGACAAATAGCACAAAGAAAATATAATCACCTACCTGCTTGTATGAGATCTTTACACCTTTCTCATGTTTCGAGTCCACCACTGTCAATCCTTCAGGCGTAGGTGGGAAATACTGTGCTGCGGCAGTGCCGACCAGCGAGACGGCCGCCAGCCAAGTCGTGGGGACCATCGCGGCAAGCGGGGAAGTGCAAGTTAGTGATAAGGAACCACGAGGAAGCAATTCTTTCAAGTCTCAAGTCTGGGATCTCACGAGTTTATGAGTCCATGACAGCCAAGACCGAACTGATAGTGTTGTGGAGCAACAAAGCGACTCATTTGCTTATTTACTCGGCGGTCGAGCGATCGGATGCAACGATAGACCCGATAGCGCTGGGGAAAAGAGGAGGAAAAGTGGGGAAACGGCGCCGTGATGGGAACCACAAAGCATCGTGCTGCATCGCAGTGCTCGAATCACCGTCTCTATCAATAATTATGACTAGGCTACCATTTAGATACGGGGTTCCCGCTAATACTCCCCGATCGCAGTCCCAAGGCTCAGCAGTTCCAACGGCAGGCCAACAGACATCCGGCGCGGCCGAGGGTTACTGGTGGGGGACCTGCCGATCAGGGGACCTTGAGGCTTTTTGCAACAATACAAGAGGTAGAACTGGTTGCGACAACGGAGACCTTTACGGTAATTGTTGAAGACAGTGGGATGCTAGGTCCAGGCAGCCTAGTTACGAGGCACTGGGCAACATCAACAGATAGTGACTCACAGAGCGATACTAACTCAACGATCATGGATGAAAGATTAAAAGTAGAACCTAACTCAAACTCGCCCTAAGCCGAATACGGTTTAGCGACAAACAGCCCTTGCTTACTGATCTTGTCTGTTAGTTAACTATCTACAGCAAGATCATTGCTGATCAGTCCATGTCAACTGTGACGAGGCTCTGTAGAAGACAGTTGAAGGTCTGGAATTTGATATCCTCTATACCAAGCCCGAAAGTACATATAACTCGACGTCTTACAGTATTTTGGTACGGCCACTGCTCGAAACCTTCCCGATGGAATTAAATTCTGATGCTCACTAGACCATATCCCTCTATCTTCCACACGCCTGCGATCTTGCTTTCATTTTTCGAGATGTCTAGCAAGTTGATCGTGTTGCCCCGTCCTGGAACGCCTCAACCCAGTGACGCACCGCAGCCCATCAAAGCACCACCTGAAGCCGCCTTTGTCGCAAACTTTGGCCAACTGCTACCACCAGCCTCATATTTGCAGACACCACACGGCAGAGCCGCGTATTACGTGCTACCAGCCTCATCTCCAACACCGTCAGACAGCTCCAACACGATCTCTCGTCTTCTCTTCGTGCACGGGGTCCAGACCTCTGCACTCGGCCTGCAACCATTGGCAAGCGCGTTATCTTCGCGTTTCCCACACGCTCAGTGTGTCCTCGTTGATCAGTGGGGCCACGGGCTAACAGACACGCCAACTGTACCCCACGAGCCCGCACTTTTCCATGCATTGTTGGAAGACTTAATGGTGCATCTTGGCTGGGACAACGCCCACCTTATCGGGTATTCGTTTGGCGGATCAACGACGGCAACTTTTGCAGTCGCGCATCCCGAACGTGTCGCGTCTATGGTTTTAGTCGCACCTGCTGGTCTTCTGCATACCAGTGAGTTTACCGAGGTACAGAAAAGTTATCTGCGTGGAGGCGAGGGATTGGAGGAGCGAACGCGAGCCTGGATTTTCGAGTTCCTGGAGGGGGGCCAGTTGGTTGTTCCTTCAGATTGGAAGGAGAGAGTCAAGAGGGGCGAAGTCGTTGCGGAGGCAGTTCGGGAATGGGAAGTGAGGGAGCATGATGGACATTCAGCAAGCGTGGTGGCTATCTTCAGGGACGGCGGGGTTCTGGATAATGATGCTGAGTTTGCTCAAGCGGCACAAAGTGGGATTCCAAATCTGAGTGTACTGGGAGAGCTTGATGGCGTGTGCAGTGTGGAGAAGCTTGAACGTGTTGGGATGCGAAACATTGCTGTTGTGCCACAGGTTGGGCATGGAGTGGTAAGAGAAAGGGTGCCTGAGGTTGCGAGTCTGATCGAGGATTTCTGGAAAGGACTGTAGTCTGTGAGATATAATACAGTGTGTTCATGTTGTTTGTACATATCGCGGGAAAATGGCTTCATTTCGGCTACACAAGGGATCTTAGCCAGGAAGAAAGATAAGGCGTCTACCGCTAGGCTTCGATCAGTCCATAATAAGACGAACATGACTAGTGATCTGAGTGTCATCACCTTTTTGGGGCCGGGGCCGAAACTGTAGAAACGGGAAATTGAAGGTCTCGTGTTGGTTCGGAGTCAAATTATGTACCTCTCGAGTACCGTCACTGCGCCAGAATTGCATTCACTTCTGGAGTTTGATGATACACCTTGTTCGTGATCTTGTTGCTACTAGTATCATGGGTGTATCTTGTATGGACCCAGAAAGGAACTTCACGCACGGCTTCTAGGAAAGGACCACTAGATGGATGACCTAGGTAAATTTCACTACCCTAGTAGCATTTGTCATACATGTTTGAAAACACTAAATCTCTTATTTCCTTTCAGAGGGAGAGTGTCGAAGTGTATAATTCCTCGACTATTCCGACCCTTCACTATTCCGTCTTTCCACGCCCATGTGTGTAAAAAAAGATGTGAGAATCTACGAACGCAGGAACCTTTGAAATTCATCATTGAGGTTGTGAGAGCTTAGGATTGAATTCGCAAACGAGAGTATTGTCATGTTTATTGGATCAGACTCTTTGTTTGCTCGTGTTACGTTCTTCGGCCCCCTCCTCTCATTGGAGCCGCCCCCACAAATGCTTCGGGCCGAGTCAAAAATAGATCTCATCGTATTTCCTGTTATCGTGCAACCTTGTTGGATGGGTTACAAGGCACAATTCATGCGAAAGTATCTATTGGCTCTACGGATGAGGCTATGTGCTGAGCACGTTTCCGCACATCACCTTGGACCCTGGATAACCCACGACGGCAAATCACAGAGCATCCCAACAGGGGTAAAAGCTTGGCCTCCTGTGGGCATCTATGAACCCTTTGTTGTGGCAGAGTCCTGTTATTTCATAAAACCCTCGTTTTAGCCCCAGCTTGATTCTTTCTTACCAACAAAGCCCCAGAAGTCTCTGCATACAACGAGGCTACTAAGGATTGGCCCCAGGGTTCTGGGGCCGGACCCTGAAAAAGATCGGTGGGTTGGAACAACAGAATCAAAGTGCATGAGACTGCCCTGCATAACCAAACAGATTCTGTATTCAATGTCGAATAACAATCCTAAGTCGAAGGTCTTTGACTCGAATAGTGTTGGCTGACCCTAATCCCGAAGCAAGATCCAAATCTCTTGTCCGTATTGGACGAATTCGGACAGGAAAGTCTTTCCTATAGTCGCTAGAAAGTTTGGGGAGCCGCAAAGGATCTTTTCATAGAACAAGGCTCAGACCCTTGGGGCCGGGGCCAAAGGATTGACCATCAGCATATAAGAATCTTTGTGTTCTCCCGTACAGCACGGAATGCTTAGTAGACCAAGACACCGAATAACCTGTGATGCTTGCTTTACTGGCTAGCACTTTCCTTACAATGGGGATTACCTTCGCTAAGCCGGTACCATCATCCTGTGTAGGATGTACGGATGTCGCAATTCCTATTCCCGCCGCAACTGGTGCCGTCGCCGTACCAGCTGATTTCTTCGGCTTTGGTTTCGAGTCTGGACTTCTTCCGCACTATAACAACAACTTCTCGGAGAATGCAGTCAACTCAATCCAGTCACGCATGAGCAAGCCGTTGGTCATTCGCGTGGGTGGTACAAGTGGTGATCATATCACTTACAAGAAAGATCAAACCAAAGTCGCTGCGGATTGTCATTCGAGCAAGAAGTCCTGCAATAGTCTGGACACTTATACTGTCGGACCCGACTATTTCAATGCCTTGAAACGCTTCAATAATTCCCACTGGACCCTTCAGGCTCCGATGGGAGATGAGATGAAGATTGACGACTCGATGACTTTCCTGCAGCAGGCATGGGATGCCGCTACCGACAAAGGAGCGAATAAGGCGAGGGTGGCTGCTATTGCGCTTGGTAATGAGCCAAACTGGTACAAGGCATATGGCGTTAATGGATACATTGAGCGATCGCAAAAGATTGAAGAGCAAGTCATCAAGGATTTCAAATTGAAAGGAGATGAGGCCCGAATTTTCCAAACTGCAGAAATTGCGGCCGAAGTGGCGGGGAAGCCGGACTCGCCCAGCAAGTTCACACTGTAAGTGTCTCATATCCTACGCCACTCTCTATAATAAGCTGACAAGTCTTATAAGTATGAATCTTATCAAGCCTCTTTTCAAGGCGAAGTCTACGCAGCAAAAGAAAATTAAGTATGCTGCTGAGCACTACTACCAGGTCATTGGCGCAAATAATGGTGGCCATAAATACGACACCGCAGATCTGAAAGGTGAGCTACTCAACATGACTGAAGTGGAATATCACTCTAACTTACATCACGTTTAGACACTTTGATGAACCATAAAGCTATCACTGATAAGCTTGCCCCCTATGCCAAGGATGTGAAATCCCTGAGTGCCATAGACAAGTCTGTGCCTTTGGTAATCTCCGAAGCGGGATCCGCCATCGGCCATACAGCAGTACAGTTTGCTGGCGGCTTTGGTGCAGCCATTTGGGCAGTCGATTTCCATCTCGCCGCCATGTGGCGCGGCATCCAACGAGTGTGCAATACGCATGGGCCCGACGCTACCCACGCTTGGTGGCTACCTGACGATACGAGTGCTCATGCGAAAACTCCCGCCGTTCAAGGCATCTTCCCTGCGGCACCCTTCATTACCGACTTCATCGGCAAGGATAGTCAGCTTCGCAAGATCAAAGAGATCGATCTCAAGAATGACTTCCTCAGTGCTTATGCCATGTTTGATCAGAAGACTGACAAGTTGTCACGCATTGCCATAATAAACATGCGTCAATGGGAGTCTGGTCCGGCCGTTCGCCCAAGATATGTCGCTCAAATCGACGTCGGCAAAAATGTGAAGTCTGCCGTTGTTCACCGTATGCAGTCTGAGCATGGTGCGGCTGCTCGCGGATTTGATCTTGGTGGCCCACAGGAAAATGTGACTTGGAAAGGTGAGCAGTGGAGCTATAAGGTGGACAAGGGTGTTGGACATAAGGTTGCTGGATATGAGGAGGAGCGTCTGACTGTCACCAAGGATAACAACAAGAACGGGCACATCTCTGTTAATGTTTGGGATACTGAGGCGGTGATTGTATATCTCCAATGACGTTGATGTGTGTTTGAATAGCTTTTTAATAGATCTTGACATTGGATTTTATTTTTGACTTCTGTCTAGGTGCATACCGAAGTAAGCTGGCTATCCCAATGTTTTCATCCAGTATTACATAAAGTTAGATGCAACTCGTGTACCATTTTTGTTTCTCGCCGCCAGGAGTGTTGTACTCGAGCTTTGAAGCATTACTTCGTAACCTCATTTGCATCGACCACCAGACTGGCCTTGTTGGTATCGTCGCCACCCTTTTGAGGAAGGGGTTGCTCCTCATCTTGAGGCGAATCCCAAGAGTCCTTCCTCTTGGAATGCTCAACGGGGGTATGATTCTTGACTACAAGCCATGTAGGCAGAACAGCGAGGCCTGTTCGAGTATATTGCATTAGCATCTCAGTCTCGCAAGAAAGGGACTTCCCTGTCACTTACCAAGCAGAATTGTGTTTACCGCCAAAGGAACTCTGCCACCATACCATTCCCGGGTGTTGAGACCGTATGAGACTGCCTGAGCAAAGCTTTCCTGTCCACGCAGGACACCAGACAAACGCGCTATGAATGGTCAGCAAAGTGTGATACCAGGCTGCAAGAGTAGTTTAAAACATACATAGCTCCGAAATGTTGTCGGTCATAGTGGAGAGAAGGTAGTAGAGCCAGTTTTGCAGAGCCTGCTGAGAGAATTCTGGAGACATGATTAGCAAGTATACCGATATTGATGGGAGCAAACAGGGTTCTTACGCCAGAGAATGATCACAAACATTCCTTTGACGAAGCCTTTGTCTGACCAGTCATAGGACGGAGGATTGGCCGTGTATTGCTCCTGAACCACCCAGCCATAGATCCAGGCAAGGATGTGGACAGCAATGACGTAGAAGAAACTTGAAAATAATTAGCCCTACTTCGCCACATTGGCAAAACCTAGGGGGTTCTTACCTGTAGGTGATGCGAAGTTTCACACTCAGTCCTTTGTAATCCAGGAAGCGACTGACAAGCCAGGATGAGAGGAGAGCAGCGAGATACGCTTAACAACAGTTAATTAGATTCAGATGTCCAAAGACGTTGGTACATGAATTGCGAGACTTACAGACGAGGCCGATTAGGGCTCGGGCGCGAACCCCAAAATAGTATGTTTCAAAGTCTAGATCATCGAATTAGACTGAGGTGCTGGCATTAAGGAGGCGTTTACTGGACTCACTCCCGTTGTACTGATTGAAGTAAGCCGCCCAGAACACGGGCAGTAATAGCAGGATCTGGAAATTATTCTAGATTAGCAGCGTTCAAGGCGTCCAAGCAAGTCGAACACAAACCTCCTTACGAGCAGAAACTCTCCAAAGCTCAACAAATTCCGCTCGCCACGAGTCCTGCGCAATGACCTTGACCTTGCTTCCGTCGCTGCGTTGGACCTTCTCAGGACGCGTCAGGAAGTATGCCAGCGGGACAGCCAGACACTGCAATGCGACGAAAATGAGATATGTCTCTGTAATAATGGTTTAGAAATAAATTGGGAGATAGAAGGATGTACGACATACCAGATCCCACTTTGCCCTTCTTCTTAGAAACGGCAGAGCTATCTCGGTGTGAGCGAATGTCCAGCGCCTGCTTGCGACCGACTTACTGGTTCAAACCAAGGACAATAGCACTTCCAAGCAAAGGTCCACCTGTACGAAACCAAAGCCAGATGCTGTTGACAGGTTAGTATTTTCTCGTCCCTGGAAACATGTCTAGGCTGTTCGGTTCGATCACTTACTTCATGTATTGGCCTCTCTTTGCTGGTTCAGGATACCCAAGTGCCACTGCACCCTCAGAAGCCCAAAAGAGGCCGGCTCTATGTTGTTTAGCAGTGAATTCGGACACATCACTGGTTAAGATTCCTTGAACTCACGATAATCCACACGCCACAGCTCCGAGCAACACGAACCATTCGTTGCCCTTCACACTGTTATTAGCATTTTCAACTCTTGCTGCAATGATAGGCACTCACATAGCGATTATTCGTATACAATGCAGCCCTTGACTTCATTCAGTATCTGGATCTCCTACAGGGTCTTCAGGCTCACCTACGAGTAAATTGGATAGCCAGCTGCACCCAACAGCAAGGTCCAGTTCATACCAATGCGGTTGGCAATCGGACCACCGAAGACACACAAAAATCCCACTAGAAACCACAAAAGATGCGATTAGTGATATATTTCACACAAAATCTGACCTTATTTAACGACATACTCAAGCCAAAAACCAAGGCATTGGCCGCGTTGATCAGGTACGGCGATTCAGCACCGCCTGCTCCCAGGGAGTTCATTGCATTCCACAGCCCTGGAGCCAGGAAACCAACACCTCCAATTACGAAGGCATTAAAAAGTGTGCTTCGGTGCCAAACCAGCTTCTCTGGAAAAGCCGAAACCTCCTCGGGGGATCTCGATGTAGGGATTGAGTCGGTCATGTCGCCTTGTCTGAATATTCCAATTCTTGGTTTCCTTTCGTTCCCATGAAATTGACGCAGAAAAAAACACAGTGATGAGCGGGCTCTCCTTGAATCTATACTCTTTCACTCTGCAGTGTTTTACTTAGCTAAGGTCATCTATGCCATCGATGGCGTGCTAAGAGACACGAAAAGCTGGTTTGCCAACTCATGTCACTAGATAACAGGTCCACTCCACAATTGACCCACAGAACAGAGATTAGACCAACCAGTCTTGTCTTCGACTGGAAGCTAAGTTACGCCAGCTTTCCATTGGCTTGTCTTGGCACCTTTAGCATTCGGTTTCTCCCCGTGTTTTTACCAAGTCCAGATCTCAACCCTGAAATTCTGGGTGGGGGCGTTGAGGAAAAGTGGGGGCTTTTAGGAATTATCGCGACGTCGGCGAGTGACCGACGCAAAGCGTTGATTTTGACTATTTATCCGGGAATATCCTCAGCATGTCATATGTAACCAAGAATTCGCCTGACTCTGGAAGTAACATTGTGATTCTTGCGGTTGCTGTCGTGATTGCAAAATTTTGAATACAACCTCCACCTTATTAGCTTCACAAACAAGGGACCTCTGTCTACCCTTCTATATGCCCAGATGATCCTCTAGCCCGGTCATTATTTCTTCACTGCTCGTGAGGGATGAGATTCTGAGCAGATATGTTGATCAGGTCGAATCAAGAGCCCTCCACGGCGTATCTCCGACGCAAATCACGACTGTCTCACCACGTCGAAGTCTCTGCCAAGGTGCCACACTTTGAGTAGGATCTTCCATTCTTTACAGTCCTGCTGAACGTCGTAAACCCTGAATTCATCCTAGCCCTCGTCATCGCCCACGATAGAAGTAAAATAATCGGCGTTGAACAAGTCCAATGTACTCCACTGACATTGGCTGACTTGAGCAGCACTGCTCTAAGCGCATCGAGGATGCCTCACGTCGAATTGAGCCCTTGAAGGAGATCCAGACGTGAGGTAGAAGTGCTCCTGCATCGAACTTGGGGCGGTAATAAGAGGTGTGAGCAGGTGGATGATCTGAACCATATACATATCCAATGTGATGCTCGAGCTAAAGTATAATGATAGCACTCGTTAGCTTGTGGTGTTCTCTTAGATTAATACTAGGTTGACTCACATTATCAAAATGTTCTTTTTGCTCCTCGATTCTCCGAGCAACCTTCTCCCGCTGCTGGGGATCTCCTAAGGCTTTATGGAGATTTTTTGCGAGCTACTGCAATATCTGTCACACCTGCCATGTTTTAACTTTTGACAAAAGTGAAGATCTTCTCGCCATTCTTGACGCTCTGTTTAGTTGTCCGCAATATTCCGACGTTCAGATGTGTAAGTTGAAAAGATTGATGCGTGTGCCGCCTCGTGATAAACCATGGCGATCTTGTAGGCTAGGCTATGCACATCTGCTATGCCACAATTCAGCCCCTAGCCACCGATCGAGGGGAAAGAGTGAGCTGCATCTCCAGCGCTATATTGTAGATTTCCTTAGCAATGGATGATAAATCTCAAAAGAGAATGTAACACCAGGGCGTGCACGTACAGGAAAATATTGCCTTTTTGGAACGCTGTTGCAATCTGTCGCCGGAATACCCATGGCCGAAAGCTCAAGATATTGAATGGAACGTCCTGGCCGATGGCAGCACGAACATTGGCCCGACTCATTTCTCCCGTCCACGACTCCACAGGATGCTCTGAAATATCAACCTCGCTTATACGCACCTGTGTGTCGCTCAGATCGTAACCAATAATTAAACCCGCTGCAATTGGGTCCATTATCCAACCACCCCATGTCCTAAGCAGCAGACCCGATCGGTAGCAAGGTTGAATTCACCAGCAATTTCCACGCACAGCAACCATCCTTGTAACACAGCCAACTACTACTTTCTTCCGACCCCGGATATTGCAATTTCAAACACACCGGTGCTTACCTTGACGACGAACTAGATTTCTCGGCTTGAAATTTTGGCAAGTTTAAATTGCAGGGGGATACACCATTCGGTTTGTGGTCCCGATTGATCGCAAGGAGATCAATGTACGCTATCTTTCTGTCTCCTCAGAATCGAAGACAGAGCTAATTTGGCCCATGGCCCTTAAATATGACCCAGACAGCTACTAATCTATCGGGAAGTTTTATTGTCCGAGATATTGTTCCACAGACGTGACAAGGCTGCCTCGCATTTTCACGCTACCTTTGAGACCAAAAATCAGTTTGATACCGTCTCCCATCACGGGAATCCCTGCTAGAACCGGCCAAGTCAACCGATGCATCCCATATAAGGCAATATCCACAGTCGGCTTGTCAGCCGTCGTCACTGGCCCTTTTGACTTCTGCTGGTCCGCGACTAAAAAGCGCATCGCCATTGTCAATGGCTGCTAGTTTGCATCAAATGTGGCTACATCGAGCAGTTTCCTTTAAGCCAGCAGGCCAGCATGACAGCGCCCTAACTACGTTGATGGTTATGATTTGGAAAAATGTATTGATATGCTGTTGGATTGTGGATTGAATATGAAAGATCGTCATTAGGTAGGAGTATTTATGTTGCCGTCAGAAAGCATTTGTCATATGAACATAGGTAATATCATCCATTAACATGAGAAAAGTGGTCAAAAAGTACCCCCGGAAGCCGTTTATCCAAGTGCAATTTATCTATCCCCCACCATTCATCTTACAGAGCAAGGGCAAGACCCAGGACACCAGCAGCACCAGCCAGGCCGATAGCAAGGCCACCGGTAGCAGCGGGGGCACCACCAGTGGAAGTGGAAGTTCCAGAGCCCGAAGCAGAGCTTGTAGTAGAGCCAGTGCTAGAGACCGATGTAATTTGGGTGGCAGTGGAGGTCAAAGTCATAGAAGTAGAGGCGGTGGTCGAGCTGTGGCCGGTAGAAACAGGGGTGGAAGAGGAATGAGAGCTGCTGCCAGCGGAGCTGGAGCCAGAGCCCGAAGTGGGAGTAACGGTGGGCAGGGAACCGAAGTAGCTGGAAAGAGCCGAGACCTCGGCCTCACCCTCAGAGGTGGCCCATGACTTCACGCTCTCGGGCAGACTGCTGTACCAGGCTGGGTAGGTGCTGTGCAGGAGATCGTTGAGCACGGAGGACTGGAAGGCCGAGTCGGTTTCGATGGCCTGGTACCAGGTGCTGGGAATGGCAGTCTCAATGACGGACAGGATGCCGCTGGGGATGGTCTTAGTCTCGATAGGAAGGTCGATATCATCCAGCAGGTCGTCGGGGGAGATGGTGGCATCGGAAGCCGGGGCGGCGAGAGCTGCCGTGGCGAAGAGCACAGTGGCAAGGGCCTTGTACTGCATGATGATGGGGTTTTGTTGGAAATTTGAAGGAATTTAGAGGTAGGATTGTATCCGAAGAGCTTCTGGTAGAGAGTTCTTGGGGATGATGGAGAAGATGTACAATCAAGAAAATAAGAGAGGAAGAGGCGGGCAATAGGCAGGGACAAATAAGGCTTAAATACGCCCCCACGGGAGCCTTGCCAGGAATAATCATCAAACTGTTGACTAAAATAAACCGCGACACTTTTGAGGCTCATCTAGCTTTCCTGATGATCATGATCATCCTTTTTTCTTTCTCACCAGGGTCGCACATGTGGACCCCAAACTCAGCCCGATGGGGTGTTTTTCTCACACTATGGTTTGTGAACTCTGCTTGGCAAGTTGGCATCCAATCGCAATCCACCCGCCCCCAACAGACGCCCCCAAGACTAGTGCTGAAACGGGAAAGGCGCACTGAATCCTGGCCAATTGATATTCGGCATGGATCGGTCCCTTTACATGCGTCATGGACTCATGGTGGTGTTGGCAACTTGGCACCCGCTGCGCTGCGCCCAGCACACCGGCCCTGCCGTTTGGAAGGGGCTGAGAGCCTGAGACTCTCCACCCCCCAAGACCGCCCTGACCCAGAGTTTCCTACCGACGGGCCAACAAGACCTAGACCTGCGCTTGAGATCTAGCGGTCTATTGGTTTTGTTCGGTCATGAAGAGTCGGGCACGGCTTTTACTACTAGGAATTCCCCATCTCTACAAGACAGGCAACGGAAAAACCCGCCGTCTGTTTCGTCACACGTTCGCCATCTTGCACCTTCTTTGTTCTCCGATCTGGATTACGCATACCTTTTCTCATGTCACTCAATCTTATTGGATTTGGGATCCTGTTGCTTTTCCATGACATCACGGGCCGGGGTGATAGTCTACATGTCTACATGTCTACATGCCCCCAAGTGCCCCAAGTTTTTCGCTGCTGCCTTTGCAAAATACTATTGTTGTCGACTTCGGGGGCGATGGCCCCAAGGCATTCAATTATAGGTGATTCGCTGACATCAATAGAACCTTTCATTTGACTGGCTGGTCTATACAGCCTCGGTCAGACTTTGTTGGCCTTGCTTGCGTCGCCCCATCAGCGACCGACTAATTCAGATGTTGGCTCGGCAGTTTTGCTCCATGCTGCCGCGAAGGATGACTGCCCCGGTACTATTTTTGTTAGCAAACGATCAACCGTTGAGATGTCAGCCTAACAAGCTTTATGCGCTCGATAAAGAACGCGTCTTACTATTCAGCTACAACCATGTTGGATTATTGGATTACGTGGACCTGCTAAGTGACTTTCTTGGCATGCAGTGGAACTGTCGTGGCCATGGTGAATACGGGGTGTTATAGCTTGCGATGAAAAGTATCGGCACATTCAGTGTCCTATTTTACTAGTCCACGTACAGGATTGCCCGGTACTGACTGTCATTGGCGATAGCCGTAATGCCAATCCGGGGTAGCTAGATCCTGCCGCACTTTGTATTCCCCTTCTGCTTCTTCCAGAATATCCATGTCAAGCTCAACAATCTTCATGCCTTCCTCGCTAGTATCAAATCTTTCAACGCGGCCGACGAACGGCATTGCAATCTGAGAAAGACCAGCGAATCCATCTTCCGAGGGACCACCAACATTGCAAAACACCACCGCGCAGGTGTTTTCAAAAGCTCGACTAACAACAGCGGCGTCGACAAAATCTCCCTCTGATCTGGGATTACGCTTGATTCCAACTTCCCCAGCATCGTTATATCTCCAGAAAGCTGGCACGATAATCATTTTCGCGCCCTGCATGATCAACTCTCGGAACGCTTCCGGGAATGCCAAGTCCCAACAGATCAGCAATCCAACCTTTCCAAGAGGAGTATCAAAAGCGACATGGCGGCTGTCATTTCCCGAGCCCTTGACAAAGGGCCTCTCGGGGTGCCAGAGATTCTTCTTCTCGTATCTCCCCTTGATAGCACCGGTATTGTCGACGAAGTACGCCACATTGACGATTGTACCATCATCGTGCAATTCTCCGAGGGAACCTGGAACAATACAGATGTTGCACTCTTTGGCTAGAGCGCAATATGCATCCAGGTATTTTTTCCAATTGGCACATTGCTTGCGAATTTCTGGATCATGACCTGGGGCAAAATCGGCCAGATGGTATTCCGGAAGGACCGCTAGATGTGCCCCGGCGATGGCCGCATCTCTGATGAATGATACAGCTCGCTGGTGATTGGACTCGATCTCACTGTGCGCCTAGAAGTAAACAACTCAATACATGTTCTCTAAACTATTGGGTGCGGTCTTGGGCATTCCGAGCTTACCTTCGGGCTTAGCTGAATAACAGCGACCTTGTGGATCGTCATCTTTGAAATTACAAGATAAAGTGATTCACGAAATTTGAAACACTGAGCGGCTGGGTGACTCTGGAAAGACAGCTGGAGATGGGAGATAGTTTGCTGAATTATAGCGCGGAATCTCGGACCTAAAGTACTCTCCTATTAACGTTCCCCGACTCCGATAGATTGAGCTCTTTTATTCGCTGCCATATACACCTACCTCATGGGCCGCCGCACACCTCGGCAATACAGATTGCAGCCTAAAACATAACTACTCTCGTGGTTGGCTCATCTTGCCGAGAGCTTATGGGTTGAACTGAATTTGTGGCTCGCACTCTTTGGGTCCTCATGTCTTGTGAAACACCGCAGTTTGATACATACCTCTACACCCCGGACTCCTCCAGTGTTATGACCCAGGATCGGAACCTTATCTCAGGATAGTTTTCAAGATTAACCCCAGACTAGTACTCTGTTAATTGAATTCAACACGTTCATATACAGAATTCGATGTCATTACTAAAGAATGTTTCTGGGAAGCTGCAGCTATCAGCTGTTATGCCTATAGAAATACCAATCAACCTATCACGCTGCTCCGAGCCTTTGCGCACTGAAATAGCGATATTTCCCTGCAGTACGAACTCTGAAAGATTTTCCAAAGTAGATGAAGATAATATTCCCGAGCATGATGACCGTCACGATCAAGCCAAAGGTCACGTAAAACCAAGTCAATCCGACACGGCTGACCCACGGTGACTGGGCGAAGACGAAGATTGTGGAGATCAGGTTACGGATGAAAGTGAGTCCAACAATCGAGTCAGCGATAATCTAGGATTATGGTTAGAGATAATTCAACATTTGCAAATTTCATATGACTTACATCTGTGTATGCATCGGTCAAGTAAGTGAGTGCAGCACTGCTGGCAGGAACCACACCGAATGCAACGATCCCCAGCCCAAATGCCGGAAGGAGCCAATGCGATCCGTTATTTAGGCCAATTCCAAACATGAAGAGACCCGCTGGAACAAGAGGCAAGAAGACTAAGCAGAGCCAAAGGCGCATCTCGGGCTCGAAAACGCCGCCGTTTCTCTTGGCAAGACGAAGCGCAATCTTGTCACTCAATGGACCACAGATTATGGTTGCCAAACTAATGCCAATAAACGGTGGAAGTCCCATGAGGCCAATTTGAGACGAACCGAAATTGTAAGGCGGAAGAGTCATGACTGATGAGAGGGTGGTCACTGGTACTGTTGTGCAAGCAGTCATGATTCCATATTCTAGGGCCATGAAGAAGACCGCTGGAATACTGAATATGATCAAGAAGGGCTGGTAGCTGTGTTTCAATAGGCCAACGAAAGGCATGGGGGAATTAGTCCATAATGCCAACTTCTTCAAGTAAGGCTTCTCTGGGATCGAATAATCGATCTGCACATGTTCAACTTGTGCAGTCTGTTGAGTCGGAGCATCTTGCTCTCCCTTCGAGCGAGAGGCCTCAAGCTCCCGTTTCTCAGAAGCTGGCTGTGGTGCCAGCTTATCAGCAACAGGAATTCCATCAATAGATGGCACACAAAACATGGTTTCTTCGTAGAAGAAAACAAAGGCGACGAGTCCAGCTCCAAACAGTATAGCCATCCACCACCACACCCAGCGCCAACCCTGAGAAAGAGTGATAAACCCACCAGCCAGTGGCGCCAGAGTCACTCCCACAGCCGTCACCCAAAAGTACAACGTGTTCATAAGTCCTCTCTCGTGCACGAAGAACATATCCGCCACGGTCATTTGGACCAAGACTTCTGCCAGGGCGCCGACGATGCAACTTAATATATTGACCAGCATCAGGTCTGCCACAGTCTGCATCCGGGCCGACCAAATACTGATACCACATTGGATAGCGGTGCTGAGAACGTATATGGGCCGTCGTCCGAACTTGAGGGCGAAGGGGACAAGAATCACGGCTCCGACGCACAGCGATCCACAACCGGCGGCGTAACTATCGTTTAGCAAAGCGAAGCTGAAGCCTAATTCGATGTTCATGGAGCCCCATGTGACGGTCGCGACATCGATGCTGAGAAGCTCAGTTTTCAATCCCAGAATCATATTCACGGGCAGGGGCAGAGAAGAATGGGATGACTCACAGTGCAAGAACCATCATAACATAGTAAGAAACGAACCCGAAATTCATATACTTCCTCCATTGTGGCCAATTCTGGAAGAGAAGGCAAAATCTCAGAATATGTAGTGGGAGAGTAGGTTAGTCGAAGTACTGACCAACGGATCATTCGGATCGCTGGATGGTTTTGGCTCGAAGATCACTTCCGCTCTTTCAGTCGAAGGAGATATGTCTATGATGGAAATCTGTCAGTGACGAGTTCTGGCTTGACCAGGTGCGTTGTTTCTCACCCTCAAGTCTCACGGTGCCTGGAGGCCAAGCTGGGTCGACATCGTGATTGCCAGCGGACATAATTGTGGGATGCGCAAGCCGGGTTTCAAGGGGCAGTGGAAAGGCCTGGGCGAGAAGTTGCAATGAAGCCCAAGGAGTATATGTGCAATGGATACGAAGGACCACCGGGACCTTTTATTATGTTTGCCTTGCTGGGTTACAGAATTAAGACTGCACTCCTGCTTTTCTTATCATCATCCGCTGTCGAGACTGATGTTCACTAGCCACTCACAACGCAGGTCTAGGCCGCCCAGTCAAATGCGGCATTTCTTAAAGGGGAAGGTCGGCGCAATGGCCAATAAGATGAAGAATTCGAATGAAGGTTGTAATCTTCTCCGCCAGGAAGTTTATGCGGGGAAATAGCCTTAGAATAGTCCGGGGAGTGGGGGTATTTGGGTTAACTCGGCATATCTACAGTAATATCTCGTCAGCTGTTAAACACCATAATTGTCGAAAAGACGGACTAAGAGACTACTGAAACAGTCAAACATTCGGACCGTACCATATGACTGGCTGTGTAAACGACCAATATTGATATGTTGAGATATACACAAAGATAGACAATTGATATTTTTAGATAACCGGGGTCAATGACTAAAGATATCAATCAATGTCTCTCGCCTCAAAAGGCAATTCTCGGTCTCATATCTCGAATCATCTTCTTGTATATTTTAGTCAGTTTGCGCTATCTAGGTTCTGCTTTATCTGCGAGGGTGTCCACTTCTCTCCCAGGGATCCCACAACAGACCGACCAATTGCGTCAAGTTGCGCGGACTCCACTTCTCTCGGGGATTCCACGACAAACTGACCAATTGCGTCAACTTGCGCGGACATGGAAATTACAACATCGGCTTGCTGCTTCTAGCCAGTCGACCCGAAATCTCTCCGGTAGCACTTGGCGCGGCCCGATCTGATTCCTCCGCTTGAGCGGGGACATTTCTCCACTTCACTTATCAATGATTCAATAGCCCCCTTCTCGACGCAGTATGTACTAGCCTTCTATAACTGCGAAAGGCAAGTCCTAGAGACTTGGGGTCTCTGGAGAACCTCCCGATTACCCCACACCTTTCATTAAATAGCTTCTGGGGACACCAAAGTATCTTTGCGTTGTGATCAAATTAACTCTCTTCTCGTCATCACTCAATCATGACTTCCGTCTTCCGAAATGGTCGCATTTTGGTGCCCACGTCACCCTCGACTAAGGGTACCAATGAGTTCGCCGAGGGCATGATCATCAAAGATGATCGCATCACCTACGTTGGCTCCCTTGACAATGCAGAAATCCCTACAGACGCAACTGTTGTTGATTTGGACAACCGCGTTGTGATCCCTGGCTTCATTGATGCCCATGTACACATCTTGCATTATGGCCATTCTCTACAAAAGCTCGATCTCATTGAATGCACATCCCTCGAGCAGATTCGCGCAGTGATCAAAGCCTACGCCGTGGCTAACCCGTCTGTGCCGCAAATATTTTGCCGAGGATGGATTCAATCATCTACGAACGGCGTTGCGCTTGCAAGCATGCTTGATGATCTTGACCCGCGACCAATCTTCATCAACTCCTTTGATCTACACTCCATGTGGTGCAACTCAGCTGCTCTTGATGGGATGAAAGCCCATACTGCCCCCGATATCCCGGGTGGTTGTATCCATCGTGATGAGAATGGAAGGGCTTCTGGTCTTCTAGACGAATCTGCTGTGATGAACATAGCCTGGCCTTATGTGGAGAGCCTCTACTCAAAAGAAGACAACCTTGATGCGCTAGACAAAGCAATTCATGCTTACACCGCTGCTGGCTACACCGGTGTTGTGGATATGGCCATGGACGAAGGCACCTGGGAGATTCTGACTGAGTATCGCCGCGATAAGCATATTCCGTTCCATATTGGGGCCCACTGGCTTGTACCATATACTGAAGATCAGGAAGTCAACTTCACCTACGTCGATCGCGCGATTGAGTTGCGAAAGCAGTTCAAGGAACCGGATTTCTGTGTCGTTGGAATCAAGCTCATCTGCGACGGTGTCGTTGATGGATGCACTGCCGCTCTGCTTAAACCATACGCCGGAAAGTCTGATCCAGTTGAGCCTATTTGGCCTGAGCATCAACTTCGTGAAGTTGTCCAGCGAGCTGATTCAGCTGGGCTGCAGTGTGCAATCCATGCTATTGGTGATCGCGCCGTTCGCCAATCTATCGATGTTCTCTCACAAGTCGGAACACCCGGTCGGAGACACAGAATTGAACATCTAGAAATGACGACTTCAGAGGATGCGAAGAGGCTAGGTGAACTAGGAATCACGGCTTCGGTCCAACCTGTTCATTCCGACCCAGCCATATTCAAAGCCTGGCCTGGTCTTGTCGGGCCGGATCGATGCAAGCGCGCCTTTGCCTACAAAGAATTCATGGATGGAGGTGCGCCTCTGGCAATTGGCACTGATGCGCCAACTGCACGTCATCTACCATTCCCCAATCTCTACAATGCGACTACCAGGCGATCAGCGCTCGAGCCTGAGAGTACCGACACCGTCAACGCTCACTTCGGTATCACCCTGGCTGAAGCCGCGACTGCTGCAACTACTGGAGCAGCATATGCGCGCTTTGCAGAGTCCTGGACTGGAAGTTTGCAACAGGGACTGTCTGCCGATTTTGTGGTAGTCGATTCGCATTGGACCCCAGAGAAACTTCTTGAGGCAAAGGTGTGCCAGACTTGGTATCGGGGAAAGAATGTATACGACTCAACTCAAGCTACGGGAGTGTAGCAATACAATGGTCGCTGGTATAATATTTTTAGATAGAACGAATATTCAGATGTATCATGTTGCAAGTCACTATTTCCGCTGCGTAGATTCAATCAGACTGCTCATAAGACCCATCAAAAAATGCTCTAATATATATTTTAATGACGAGAAATCTGTTATTTCCTCGTCTCTCTGTATTCAAACATTGTGTTTTAACAAAATACACGATGTCGATCCATCGGATGGCAAATAAGGTTGGGGTAGGCAGCCTGCAGAAGATCGGCGAAGGAAGTAGAATGGTCGATAAAGATTCGGAATCGGATGAAGGGGACTTGGAAGACCTTGATAAGCCTTAGGAAAAGTACGTATGTGTAGCAGCAGCACTACCCTATGTTTACTGGGTCACTGACTCGTGGCCCCTTAACACGCAGTACCTGACGAACGGAATAGCTCACTTCCATCCGAGATACAGCTACTACTAAGGAGACTGAGCCAACGAAACAAATCAATGAGAAATTGGCGAGACTACGAAAAGGGATTTCAAGTCGACTTAACGCCATCGCAACAGTCATTCATACTGCGTGCTGGAATAAAGCACCCCCAATCAGTCATAATGTTCCAAACTGAATTTTAGGCACACATGTAAAAACAGAAAAGTAGTCAATTAATCCCAAAAACTCAAGTCAAAAACCGTGATGAAATATCATAGCACCTCAACTTCGCATGATATCTAATCAAATGAAGGTCTAAAGTCATATCTCACACAGCCATAATCGATGGAGCCACCAGCACCCTTATTGTTGCCTATGGTATGGATTAGCTTTTATACCGCACGGAGACACGAAAGACTAGAACAACTTACACTTCTGCCAGTCATCCAACAAAAGCTGCCAACAAGTGTTCCCAAGATTATGCTTTCCGCCAAAGGGATATCGTGCATCTTGCTCGTCTCCCTCGCAGTTCTTAATCCAGGACATGGTGAACTTCAACTTGGTGCTTCCGTACGTTGACTTGAGTTCAATCGGATCCGAACCCGCCTTCAACTTGGCCTTCTCGTCTGAGATTCCAGCACAACCAGTAGCTGCCATACTGATCTCCCCGCCGCGAACATCTCCATGTGACCCGAACTGATCTGTCGTGTGGCATTTTCTTGGTTGAAGCCCATGCTGAGTGAATGCATCAGGCTTTGGCTTGGCCTTCTCGGGTACATTAATTTTGTAGCTAAAGCTTGCACCACAGTTGTCGACCTTAGCGCTAGCCTCCGGCTGGATGGAATGGCTGTCATAACCCTGGCCTATCATTTTTTTAGTAAGAATGCAAGGAATGGATATCGAACTTCATGGTGAGGAATGTATACATTTACCGATCATAGATTTAAAAGCTGCATTGCAGTCAGATTTGCAGTTCTTCTTCCCAGGATCGAGCTCAAAGTGGAACTTGTAGTTCTCATAAGCAGATGACGACACATCCTTAGCTGTGAGGTCCTGACTGCGCTTCTTGCTTGTATCCCCGCTGCAGAACTTCTTAGCCAGTTTGTGCATAAATGAGACGTCGACTGAGACGGCCTTGCTGTAGTTAGTGCTAGAGCATTTGACTTCTGGGTCTTTCGGCTTATCAGCCTCCTTGTCTTGCTT
Source organism: Penicillium goetzii (assembly GCA_037043885.1). Lineage (NCBI taxonomy): Eukaryota > Fungi > Ascomycota > Eurotiomycetes > Eurotiales > Aspergillaceae > Penicillium > Penicillium goetzii. The sequence goes on from JAWLST010000002.1 coordinate 364,702, forward strand.
CTTCATGTTATCAACCAATTTTTTTAAAACTTTCTCAAAGCTTTCGACCTCTGACTTGGTCCCAAGAGTGTAGATTTCCGAGGTAAGATCGGAGCATTCACAGCCGTGACTTGTACCCTGTGTCAAGTCATTATTAATTCAGCAAATCTGATGTCAATCTGAAGCGTCTTACAGCTGTGCATTTGTGATCCTTTCCTTTGCAAGAATCATCGCTGCATACAAGCACCTCCTTCTCTGGCTTAGGGCATTCTGCTTTACATTTGCAGTCCTTGTAGTGGCCCTGGAATAATGTCAGTAGATAATAACCAATAACAGCGAACAAGGGTGACGAACAACAGTACAAGTCCCCTTTTTCCCTTTACAGTCATCGGCTGAGCAATCGGGCTTCTTATCGTCCGCAGGACATTCCTCCCTACAGGGACATCCTGCTTGATCACCCACGGTACACCAACCATCTAGGTCCTTGCAGTCCTTACAACTGTTTTTTGTATAGTCTTCGTTGCACACCTTCTTTGGATTCGGAACTCCGACGGGAGGGGCAATAAAGCCTACCGGTGGAGGTGGGAATGGAATGATGAGTGGTAGGCCGGACCTTGACAGCATATGGTATTAGTTTAACGCGAATGATTAGAGCAGATTATATTCTTACCCTGGCTTGCCTGTCTCTTCGGATACACATTCGCAGGTCAGGCCACAACCTTCCTTGTGCCATTGCTTGCACCGATAATAATCGGACATCCACCCTCGACCCTTCTCATTGTCACAGAACCCTTTCTTTTTGCTATCTCCTCCACAAGTAGAACATTTGCGGGGAGGGCTAGGTAGTGTCAGGTCAACTTCTATCAAGCTGAAGGAACGTTCTGCTATGTTATGGGGAGGTAATAACGCACTTTGGACAGGTTGAGAAGACATATTGGTCATTGAGACCTCCTCCGCGCTGTTCGATTAAGGATCCTGGCTCCGAAGAGACCTTGGGAAAAGCCCAAGCAGGCTGGCATACCTGGAAGGCAAGAGCCAAAAGAAGATGTTTAGGTTGAAGCATCTCTTTCGATAATGAAAATGGAATAGATAACTGTCAGTATAAAGCAGAGAGTGATTTAGGCGGGTATTTCGAATTGGAGCACTTGTCGACGATATATATAATCGTTCGGAGAGATTCGATGAGATAAAAGTTTCGAATTCCGGAACTCCAAAAATATCCTCCTCACATTGGTTATCTTGATTAGAGAGCAGCCGCTGGTCGTGCGAGGCGTTTTTGCACCATCTCGTGAGGGAAAAGAGCAAGCCTACCCGCGGCCCCCGAATCATGTAACATTTGGACCCTTTTTGTCCAGATATGAGCATGTCATATCTCAATACCGCCTCTTTGCAATTGATCTCGCCAAATTTGGACAGTGGAAGTGGTGGGTGTTCGCCGAGTAGTATGCTGAAGGATTGCCCCCACGAGGTTTGGCCCGCTAAGGTCCGCCCCAGGATCGGCGCCAAGATCGGCCCAAGGTATCGCGTGGGCTATGTATACAGCATCCGAATCCAATCGGAGGACTTTAGTTCTAATGGGCACCGAGAAAGGAGATCCCGCCCCTTGAAAACGCCTTGGACCCTGCATACGGGGGCCGATAGGGCCATGCTAAGAATAAGCTAAGAAGGGTATGTTTTGATACATGTGATGTTGATGGCCCCAAAACAGGCCACTTGCCTTTCCGAAAAATGGATTATCTGACGCGAATGAAATTTTAGATGGGTCGATAAACCTACGTCAGGACGTGAAGTAGACCCCAAAACTCAGCTGCGACAAGTCTCGCTCAATGCCACGAACTCGTATGTCCCATGATAATCAAGGTTGGGCCGATAACCGCCGAAAAGAGCACGGCTGATTCTGGAAAGGAAAATGTCACCATCGTTATGGGGGCTGTCCAAGGCTGATTTTCATCATTTGAATCACAGGTGTCATGAATGTCTTGAGGGCCAGGGCCTAAATTTCGTAATGCCTATCCCAGACATAAAAGCTACCATGAACCCTACCAACTGCGTTCTTTTGTTATTACACTTTCAACAACGATAGTTACAATGGCTTGGACTAAGTTGATGCTTCTTCTTCCCTTGTTTTGGCTGCAGCTCGCTTGTGTACATGCATATAACATTGACAAGTCATGCGATTGTGAGTACCTTATCTCCTGGAATTTTGAAGATGCTAATGTTTCGACTAGCGATCAAAGGCGTGTTGAAGACAGCAGTCGAAAAATCGATGGCCCTGGCTAAGCTTTCTTACGAGGAATTGGGCAAAGATGACCCAGACGTCAAGGAACTTAGCGGGTGGTTCTTTCTCGACAAGAATATTAAGCAAGTGAGAAGTAGGTTATGGTATCATTCAACGAAGCGCATAAATTGACATAATCCTCTATCTTACAGGTGTCTATCACAATGTGCAAGAGTTCGGAACACTCAACAAAGCTGATACGGAGGATGTGATGCAACCAGTAAGTCCTTGGCGGAAACTCCAAAGCAAGCAAGAATACCTTCAGCTCACAAATGAAGACCATATACTGTGACCTGTCTCGATATCAAGAGACAACCAGGAAGACGAAAGATGGAAAAGACGAACCAGCCCTCTATGACAAGGAAAGAAAAACGGTTTCTGAACTGAGCAAAGAGTATAAAGGGTGCAAGTCTGGTGACACAGTGGCCTACAGGAGCAAAACTGAAAGACTGCCGGACAAAAAGCTACTTCACAACGATATTCAAATCTGCCCTTGGTACCTTGCTGTGCTTGGCCACTCCCCATTTAAAGATCTTGATGACCTTCCTGATCGCACAGGCAAGCCAAGCTATGATCCTAATCGGGGCTTCTCCAAGGATGAGCCACGGGCAAACGTATTTGCTAGCCGACTCGACGTTACTCTATTACATGAGGTCAGGGAATCTATCCCCGCTCTCCTTGACAACCTTAAGCCAAGAGGAAACTTTATCTTGCTAACTAGCACATTCTAGTTGACACATGCGTTGCCGGACTATGCGGGTTCCACTTTGGATCATGCTTATAAGTGGACTAAATGCACCGATGAGGGAAATAGGGAGGTAGGGTGCATGAATGCGGATTCGTATTCCTATTTTGCCACAGGTCAGCCTAGTCCTCTTCTTACTCGCAAGCCATCTACTAACTGTTTCTAGGCGTGGACATGATCAAGGTTCGCGGGTGGAAATTTACTAAGGAGGGTAGTGTTCAGAAGATCAAGAAGGCGACAAAACGAGCCGAGCAATTGGTCATGAAACTGTGGAATGCATGATGGTTCAAACTTGTTTTGAGTCAAAGATTTGAAAGTTTTGGTTTTGTTTATTACACCCAAGATACAGTTAACTAGCAAGGGCTGGAAATATCTAAGGCCACGGAAATTCCTGCTGCACCAACGATTGGTGTAAAAGCTGACATGCATGTCAGCCACCACCGTTCAGCAGCTTTGGAAAAACTTAAGCTTATCTTCTATTGTCAATTCCTTCTCGGTTTCATGTATCTCCAACTTGATGTCTTGATTCAAATTAAATTGTCTTGATAGCCCGTGGCCTAAAGAAAAACATAAATTGTTTGAAATAAAACAACTCTAGTAAAAGGAGATGATGACCCCAACTCTAAGATGTCCGATTTATCCAAGGCCCATTACAGTTATGAGCTTCCCAAAGAACAGGTGACAGTCTCGAGCACCAGCTCGGGTTTGTCAGGTATAGGATTGTTATCCCTCACTAGATGAAATGGCGCATCAAGAAGCAAGGCTTCAGAAGCTTCATTTGCCGGCCATGTTACCTCGACTGTGAAATGTCGTATCCCATCAAGTTCAACGAGCGGCGCAAATAGCCTTGCCTCCTGTTCTGCAGTCATCGTATTCCCTGAATCTTGGTCCATTTTCACCCAGGCTTGAATATTCAAAAGCCCCTTCGCATCTTTTATAATGTTCCACAAGCCCGTCCATTGATCGAACCACTCGTCATCGAGGATTTGAATCCTTCGATCAAGACATGCATGTAGGAACGAGATCTCAAGCGATCGAATCGCATAGAAGCTCCGAGGCGCTAGGACAGATCTAATATCGGAAAGGATTCGAAAATCCAATGACTCCATGATTTGGAGATGAATACTATTGTGCGACCATAGGATATCCACGGACTCCGAATAGCTGTGTGGATTCGGTGAGTATATCGGATTAGGTGTCAAGCAAAAGCGGGAACATACATCTGGCGACAAGTCAGGAGGAGTGGAAGTCGCTTCTGACTTGTTGAATCTTTGTTGTGTGTTAGACATTCACACCAGCAGCCGTCATTGGGCTGGTATGATAAAAAATGGTACTTTTGGCCTTTGGAGGGACAAACACAATGTCGTAACTTTGGGCCTCCAGTGAGCATGAATGCAACGACATTGTCTCCAAAGATGAGTTCATAGATTCGATGTCGAATCTCCACAGGGAGTTTCACCAAAAAGGCACTATCATTTTGTTCGGATGCCGGGGCCAGGTCCATCGTGAGTTGGGTGCGTCAGAGATAATCCTGGGAAGTCACGTTGTCAAGCCCCCGAAGCTTTCGAGGATTTGACTTCCAAGAAAAGCAGCCAGTGAAAGTATTTACGATGGAGGCTATCCCGACTCAACGCAGGCCCTGCGCACTATGTTGACAGGTAGTTTTTTGGGGGTAAGAAAGTGATGAACTCTCGCACAATCAGAATAGCCACCACGGGGCTGAATGGGATTTATTGCCAATTAAGATATAAAAAGAAAATTCGGTGTTGCCTGCATAAGTATATTGAGAAAGAATATCTGAAGAGAACACCTCACTCATTTCAGGGTGGGCTGAGGGTAGCGGGGTAGTTGGGGGCGGATAGATGGTGGAATTTTCCAGCTTAACGAGTGCGCAGATCGGTGGCGAAGCTGCTGCCTATATCTAAAAGCTTCGCCCCACAAACCATAGGCAAGCAAGATCAAGATAACTAACAAGCAAAGGACAGAGATTAAAGTGTCCTATAAGCGAGTGGCGCACCTTCGCCCGAACGTGTCACCGTGTAATACCCTCCCATTTCCAACTTCTCCGGTTGAAATTAAAGAATCGCATAGGAGAGATGTTAAGGCCCGACTGGAAGATCAGCATAGATTACTCATCGGGCTTGCGAGGCTCAGCCTGAGTAGGATGGTCGGCGTAGTTTACGGTGAAAAACGGATCTTTGTCTATAAATAAGTTAGTTAATTCAAAACCAAGGAAGACACTCTCTCAATCACATACCCCTCACTGGATCACTCGGCTCAGATGTGTGTTCGGTAATCTTATGGAGGTCCTCCAGCGCATGGTCATGGGCAAGTTCAGCACACATCGATTGAGGGGAGCTTTGGATATAAATGTAAGAAGTGGCTTAGATCAGGCGAATTAGGGAATTGAATTAACGCACGGTGCGACATTTCTGTCAACGATCATCTGCAGATCGTTGAGTCTATGAGTCTGACCAGTGGATTGTTCATTGTCGCGGAGCGACTTTTGAGTCTGCATCGAGTTGGGAACCAGAGGGTTGTTGTCAATAGTTGAGACCATAATCAATGTATTACTCGCGTATCAGGATACTGCGAGACACGAGGGGTGAGGAATTTCTTAAAACGAAGTTCTAGCAAGGAAGTTGTGGGAAAGTCGTATGCTTAAGTTTAAAGAAGTGCGGGGAGGTTCGCCGTGACATCAGACTAGATGTGGCAAACGGCAAACCTATGATATAAAGACTAATTTGTGCCACCAACCAATGTAGATTAGTCACTAGTTTGGGCCCTGCAATAAAGGGTTGCCTCTTATAATCTGGTGGCTCCTTAATCTGACTATGATGATCAACGTCATTTTTATCGGCGTTCGCCCGGGTGCTTTTTAGTGCTACTGCAATGATCCAGGGCTGCGCTCGACTTCATTATGGGGTCACGAGCACAATCAAAGAATTGCATGGAGGCTATGAATGAAATGTTTATGATTGAAAGACTCGATGTGCGCTAGGTGAAGACTGACTATCTGGAAAATGAGCCCTGAAACCGTCTGTTCACAGAACTAGTTAGACGCATGAAATACCGAATTCTTAAACCCGTGTACTTCGAGCGTCTATATTCTGTCGCTAGACATGAAAAGTTCTAGCCCTTAGAGGATCCGTCAAGGAGCCATTCGATCCCGTCGATAAAATCCGAAGCAGCCTTTTTGCTCTGCGAGAGCATTGGGAAAGTACTCCAGAAAATATGAGGCATGCCATGATAGAGATCCAACTTTGTCTCCACGCCATTTTCTGCTAAGAGTTGCTCGTAAATGAGATCCTCATCGCGAAGAATATCCATTCCAAAGACTTGGAAGTATGTTCTTGGTAGCCCTCGGTGCCCAGTCGGCCAGATGTACGGCACGAACATTGGAGACTGTTCGTCACCCTTTGCCGAATCGTGGAAAATCTTCTCGAGGCCAGGCGAAAGAACTGGGTCGTCCTTACATGCCTCTTGAATGCGAGACAGGTACATGTCTTTATATCTGTCAGGTAATGCCACCTTGGTCCCAGGGGGTAAGATCATCGGGGCTAGGAGAAAAGTGCCCGTTATCATTGGAGTCAGGCATTCATCGCGTGCAAGATGGGCAAGGACTGCCGACATGTTCCCTCCTGCAGAAGACCCGCCAACGACAAACCCACTTGACAACGATACGCCCAACTCGGCCTCGGCGTTGGCTGCAATCCACTTCAATCCATCCCAGGCATCATTTATGCCAGAAGGAAACGGATCTTCGGGTCCTTGTCGGTAGGCAGGTGCAATACAAGTGACTCCAAGCAATTCAACTAACCTCCGGCAAGGGGTCGCTGTATCTTCCGGAGATCCAATGGTCCATCCGCCGCCATGGATGTAAACAACCAGAGGCATTGGATTCGCGGGGGTTTCCATAGGTACAAAGACATGGGCACGTAGTTTAAGCCCATCCCGGTTGGCAAAGTACACGTCGCGCTCAATTACATTGCTTTCGGAGTTCGGTGGCTTATATTGGCTTTTCATGTACGTTCTCAAACCTGAAATGGCCTTGGCGGGGTCGGCAGTATTTATTTGTGGCAGCTTGTTTGTCTTTAGGAACCGGCAGGCATCTGCCATATCAGAAAAGGTAATCCCATATAAGATCGGGGCAATTCACCTGAGCCAGCTCATCGTCCATCACTGCCAGCTTGAGCCGATCTTCAAGGGACAAAGACATATCGTGAAATATCCTGGTTTGCAGCAATTTCAAGTGCGTCAAAACTGTTTAATCTAAACACCCACTGAATATCTGAGTATCAAAAGGTATCTCCATCTCTTCCAAACTATATATAGTTTCTGGTGGTGATCGGATGGATCATTTCAACCCAGCTCGAGTATAGGCGCTCGGAGATACAGTCTCTTATCTCCGTCACTTCTGAATACCTACTGATCGTAAACTCGAGGGGCCTGATGTAATGCAGTTTCCATTCGGGAAAGAAAACTTGACCGGGCCTATGGTAAAGTTGCTCACTCCAGTTCCAGCAGGACCAACAAGTTCATTTCGAACAACAGAGTAGAACCGAGCATATCTACAGTCTGGCTTTGGGAAATATAGCGGGCTTAAACACAACTCTAGAAATATTTCACCTGAACCTTGCTAATTCCGAATTTATCTCCACTGACGGAGGAAATGATATAATAATCAGAAAATCAACGCTAGACTTCGCCATCATAATCCTCAGGACGCGGTCTAAACCTGTCCCCCTTCTCACGTCGCTCCTTTTGTCTAGACTTTGCTTGGGCCTTGTTTGGGCGCTTCTGCTGACCCGATGACTGCTCCAAGTCTATGAGATCTCCGACGTCACGATGTGTAACGTTAACATTCAGCTGCCAGTACCGAGATAGGCCGTCGCCATGTTTGAAGTCGGCCAGCCTTCGGGCTAGTTCCTCGACAAATGCAACGCTCCGGTGACGGCCCTCTTCACAGCATATTGTCACAACCACATCGACGTCTGGATATCTCAAGGTGGGCTCTTCAGGAATATGAGAGGGCTCATCAACTTCCCCAGATTCACGTTCAGTCTGATCATTCGAGTGTAGAAATAGATCATATTCTGTTTTGACTGCGGTGACAAGCTCACTTTGGACCTTTACCAAGAATGCCTCGACGTTATCATTCTGCAGGAACTCCTTCTGGAGTCGCCGAGACAGACCAGTTGCATTAGCACGGAGGTGGCGCGGTGGATTGGGTAAGTGACGAATATTGTAAGCCAAAGTTTTGGAACAACGCGCTTGGCTAGGCTGTTGGACAATTGGCCCGTTGGCATGGCCATACGAAAAGAGTGAAACCGTGACTGATGGTACCAGTCTTGACGGAGTGACCCCAGTCAAACTTTCTGTCGACATGTTGAAATCACCGAAGAGCTGGAATCAAACCAGGAAGTTAGAAAACAGCCATTTCATGAGCACATGTGAGGCTCGATAACGGCTTATAGTGTTGATCCTCAAAGGTCGGTTGTCGGACGACTGAACATGCACATACATAGGTGACTAAAACAAATGAAGATAATGAAGCAATCTTGAATATTGCAGCTTTCCTTGGAAGAGTCTCATCTGCAATGACAAACAAAACTGAGTGGATTGGAAGAATCGAGACCATTCAGTCTGACTCAGAGCCTACTAAGCGATCACATGACGCACCAAAGCATGGAAGGCCTGGGAAGGAGTTCAACTATGCTGTAGAATCTAACTTTGCAGTATTCTGCCTTATGTGTCGCGCTCCGAGGTTTTTTTGCAACTGCATTAGTGATCTTAAAATTTGGTAACATTAATCTAATCGCAAGTTTGGTGATGCCTGGACCTGGATATATATACGACCTTTAATCTTTCGGCAATTCTTGGCACCCTGCAATGGAATTTTGCTGATGCGGCCAGGCTCAGATTCTACTATGTATGAATAGAGAAAATAACCGCCACGTAAATACGTCAATAGTCATAATAAAGGACTATTTACCTCGACCGCCAGGCTGAGAACAAATAGAACGGGACTAACACGCTTTTCGTACCACCCGACAGGCATGATCTGGAGGCTGCATGACTCGCATCAAGCATTGGACAAGAATCTCGAACCACGATCGAACCCCCAAAATGCGGAGTAGCGGGGGTGCAGCAGGGAATCATTTAGCAAATCAATTCTTCTAAGAATAATAAGATGGTCGACTAATGACCGTGCTACCGACGAACCAGACGTTGTAGCGATGTGTGTTCTTCCAGGGCCCATCCGCGCTAGTCCCAAAACAGTCACTATCTGGAGAGACCAGGCGGATGTGGATTCGAGAACCGCAAAAACTATGGGGGTCGCGGTTCTGGCGACAACATGATCGGGGAGAAAAATTTTCAGGTCTCTTGCCTGGATATATAAGAAAGTTCCTCGCATGGTTTGGTCTGGGGAGGTGATACCTGAGCTGATACTCACGGTGGACGTTTGTTCAATCTATACCGGCCGTGAGATCATTGGTCCCACGAAACCGGAGAAGTGAGGTCATTCCCTGGAACTCTCCGCATTGGTAAATTTAAGTCACTGGACAACATCGGTTTCTTTGATCGTGAGGGTGACTGTCGCGGGAAGCTCGAGGAGCCTCTGCGACAGTCTTAAACGACCCCAGTGAGATGGTCTTCGCACGTGGCGACGTCTCCGGCCACGATGATCAACCCATCGGTATCGACACCAACCTAGATCTGTCATTTCTGTCAGTTCCAGATCCACTAACTCTCATTTTAGACCACAATGCCCCGGGCAGCAACATCGAGATCGTGTCCTGGAATGGACTGAAAGATCCCGAGAATCCGTACAACTGGCCGCTCCGCCAAAAATGGACATTGACTCTCTTAGCGGCATTCGCCACGTTTATTACCATGATGAACGGCACTATCATCACAGTGGCGCATGTCGCGATTAACGAGGAGTTTGGCATCTCCGATGCAAACTTTCCTCACTCGTACTGGCCCGTGACATCCTGGGCCGTGGGCGGCGCCTGCTTCTCCCTTCTCATCTTGCCTCTCATGGAGGAGTTTGGCGTGAGATGGGTGTTCCTGTTGGCTTATGTGGCCTTCGTCTGCTTTGTGATTCCCCAAGCACTTGCGCAAAACTTTGCCACGTTGATCGTGACCAGATTTTTCGCTGGTGGCTGTGTCTCAATCCTGGCAAATACCGCTGCCACAGTGATCGGCAATGTCTGGGACACTGAGAAGGCACGAAATATCCCGGTCAGCCTCTATATTGTCACCTACCTGGTGGGAGCTAGTATTGGGCCCGTTATCGGTGCGCCTATCTTTGAGTTCCTCTCATGGAGATGGATCAGCTATCTCCAGTTGATCTGGCTTTGTGCCTTCTTCCCATTGTATTTCTTCCTCTTCAAAGAGTGTCGTGGTATTGCCATTCTGGGGCAACGAGCGAAGGCGCTGCGGAAGGAGGGCAAGCTGGCATATACCCAGCATGAAATCGACAGCGAGGGGACATCGATGATAATGATCGTGGCTCGTAGCGCAACGCGGCCTCTCGTCCTGTTCTTCACCGAGTCAGTCGTTTTTGTCTCATTCATGTGGTCTGCCTTCACGGTGGGAACCTTATATCTTTTCACACAATCCGTCGAGCAGGTCTTCGTCGGCCTGTATGACTGGACTCCCTCCCAGGCCGGATACATTCAAGCCGCCATCGTCGTTGGTGAGATCCTGGGCTGGGTAGGAACCTTATTCTCTGGCAAGATCTACTTCGACTCTGCTGCGCGGAACACCGAGGTCCCTGGCACTCCCATCCCCGAAGCACGCCTCTACCTGGCCATCGTGGGTGGCGTGCTCGGAATATCCGGAGGCATGTTCACCTATGCATGGACCTCGTATCCTAACTTTCCATGGATCGCACCAGCAGTCGGTCTCGCCATGGTGGGGGCAGGTAGTGTCATCGTCGTGACTGGGATCTCCGACTACGTCGTAGATGCCTACGCCAAGTATGCCGCGAGCGCAGTCGGAATCATCGTCACCGGCGAGAACACCTTCTCGGCGTTTCTGCCACTGGCCGCTATGAGCATGTACAACACACTCGGGTTTCAGTGGGCGAGTACTTTACTTGCGTTTATTTCACTAGCGCTATCATTGGCGCCCATCCTGTTTGTCGTTTATGGAAAGCAGATCCGAAAACGGAGTCCGTTCATGAAAGAAGCCATGCTCGAGAAAAGGAGGAAGAGTTTTGATTCCTCCGTTTAGCTAACGTGTATCTATTTTTGCTCTGGCTTGTACATACATACTGTCATCCGCCTAATCGAAATGCCGAACGAACTACTCCGTGCTATGATACGAGGACTGACCTGGTTCAGATTCTTTGAATAATTCTCCGGTACTGGCTAGGTTTCTCAGGCGTCCCCCACTATCCCGACTTCTATGCCCACATTTGAATCCGATAGATTGCAACACTGCTCGATAAGTAGAAGGACGAGCCGACGAGGTCACCGGGCGTAAGAAGAGCGGGCCACACCCGAAAAGCAGACCTCGATTTGAGGCTCGCAAAAAGAATTTGAGTTTGGTTTGATTGTGGATACTATAGAGTAACTATAGTAGTAGTACAGTAGTATGTACTGGGCTTGTTGTTGCATTGGAATTTGGAGACAATTCCTGAAACAAAGGCACTTCCAAGAAAAAAACACGCGGGTCGAAACCTTCATGCCCTCATCCCACGAACCGGGGGGCATGACTCGTGCGTCGGGTCAATGATATACACTTTGCATTGCCATTGTCGGCACCGTTGACCTCATTGTACTCCGTACTCGTGAAAGAGGGGCGGGCAAGAACGTGGTGGGACATCCGGTAAGAATCAATATACTTTTTCGCTCCGGGAGAATGGACGAGGCAGTCGGAGGTTTTCCAGAATAGGGCTTAGAACGGGCTCGCATCCGCTAGCCCCAGTTGGCGGGTCGACGCAACTGAACATCGTTCCTGGATAAACCACGCTGCTGTCGGCATGATCATCGATTCTGTACGAAATACTCTGCAGAAAGTATGTACAAAACCTTGATGGTTCACGAGGTTGTTAAGCGATGATGCCGATGGTTCACGTCATGGTTGGGAATACTACCCCGTTGTCGATCCAGATAGGCGATCATTCCTCTTTCTGAAACGGAACCCGTCGGCCAGCGGAAGTTTGTACTCCATAGAGCCGCAGTATATCAAAACTTTCGCGATTCAAGTGTATGTATTTTCGTCGTAGAGTTGGACGGTATGGGCAGTAGTCGAAGTCGAAGATCATCCCTCGATCCCTCGACAGGGGGTTTTCGCATACAGTAGTAGTGCATACAGAGGAGTAAACTAACTATTCGGCATAGTTGAGAACTTGAGTTTGACGGACTGCTACTAGGCCATGGCATACTACGTATGCTGTCATCTTGCGTTTCCCCTTGTGGTATGCTGCATGATCTTGTTGTTTTCCCAGCCACGGGATTTGATACGGAGAAAATCAAGGCTCCACGGGCCACCAACGAGGCTAGAATACTAGAGCTTCTAGATCGTTTCAAGCTGGACGATCAAACGGACATCAAACGGACACGCCTCGCCATGTGCCCTGTGCAGTCCACCCGCCCGAGAGTCAGTCGGGCCTAGTCCAGGAGAAAAAGCCAGAAAGGCCGCAGAAGTTGAAACCGCCATCAAGAGTCTATCATTGAGCCGGCAGTACTCCGTACATGCTCCTTCCTTCTAGAGTTCTAGACTAACTTCGCTGTGAAGTCGCCGCGCAACGATGGCAAGTACACTCCATAGTTTACCAGGCTAGGATAAACCCCCTCCTTCCAGCCTCCCTGGTGACTCTTTCTTTATTAGGTAATAGCGTGCTGTTTGTCAACAAGTTCGTGAGTTGACGCCGTGGATGAGCCAAAAGTAAGACATCCTGTTGGCTAGATGCTCACTTGCCCTTCTTCACAGACCAACACGATAGAGCATGACCGAATCTTGCCCGCATGTTCGAGGGTAAGACATGATGTTACAACCGGCAACTTTAAACAGCGGGTTTCACGGCATCAAGACCTGGGTTGTGGGAGGGTGATCATATCAGAGAAACCTCAAAAAAGTTCCATGAGACTCATTGTTGGGGCTGCCGAGCGCAGGGCTTCTTTTTGGGTGTTTGTTGATACAGTACTTTATTATTATTATTATTTAACTTAGATTGATTAACTAAAAGCGATAACCAAACTATGGGTACGCTGGGCCCTACCCGCAAAAATTTCTCCGATAGGTTGATGGTTCGCCATGTGCTTTTTTCCTCATGTGCTTTTTGTTTGGAGTGGACCGTGGGACGGGCTATATTGCTTGCGTCCAGGGGCAGTGCCAAGCTTTTGATTTGGACTTGTTTTCAGCCTCGTGAGTCGCGACCATCCGGCCATGGGCGCCCGAGGACTGAACGAGTTGGATAGGCTGGACAGTCAGTCAGTAGGTCCACTGGTCTGGAATGTGTTGATCTTTATTATTCATGACATAAACAATTAAACATGGATCAGGTACCCCGCAGTGGTATCCATGGGTAGCCCGTGGCGAAATGGATAGGAGAGGAATTCGACAAGTCAGAAGAGAGCTGGAAATTGACCCGGAGCCCTAATGCATGCACTCCAGACGGCAGGGTCGTGGACTCAGGTACAGTTCTCAACGGGGGAATCTCGGGGCCCGCCAGGAGTTACTACGGAGCATAACAGCATTGCAGTATAGAGCATGGGTCATTCATTGATTGCCAAAGTCGAGGAGTGCGATGCAGGGGGGAAGCGTAGACCACACTACGGAGTAAAGAGGGAGGAGTCAGTTGACCGAGCTCATGCCATGTCATGCCATTGACCATTATTCAACGTCTTGACATTCGACATGCATGATTCGTTCCGGCCGATCTCTCAACCTCTTTATTTTGGACTTGTCCGTTCTGATGTGTCGTGCGCAAAACCAGGACTGCGGTTGAGACTTGAGAGGCCCGGAAAGCGATCAATTCCAGCCACAGCCGTTTGTCCACGGGCTCAAGGGATCGGAGAAATAGCAGAAACGGGGAGACTACTGGAGACTCGACTCTCGAGAGCATGCCGGGACGGAGACCCGGTCGTGGACAAGGGCCACAGTAGGCTAGCGTGTTGAGCACTTGGAGGAGTGGGACGGGGAGGAGGGGGGAAGAGGATGCGTTTCAGTGGCTGCATGTAAGCGCCCACTGACTCTGAAACAACCCGAGGGCGGGTGCTTCAGATTCTCCAGTCAGGTCCCAGCGCCAGTTTGACCTCGCTCGCAGCCTCGCAGGGCTTGGCATGGACGGATCGGGGGTCCACTGGTGGATTCTCGTTGGCTGTAGCCAACATCGATCCCCTGTCGCGAAGGGCCTCTCAAAGGAGAAAATGATCCCTTGGCCTTGAACGGAGTACAGGATGCACAGACATTCTGCAGTCCAGTCACCCAACGGACGAGGGATGCGTCGAATCACCGTTGAAGTGCCGATCAGTCGAATTCTGCAAGGCACGGGTAGTGGTCAGTGGGCGGGGGAAACCAGGAAGAAGGAAAAGGGGGGGGGGGAGGAGACGCAAAAATAGCTTCGCATTGTTGACTCTTTTTTGTTTGTCCCGATGAAAGCCCAAAGACTCGACCATTATTCGAGAGGTGAGTAGTAAAGAGTACAAATCCCAAATCCCAAATCCCAAATCCCAAATCCCAAATCATAAATCATAAATCATAAATCATAAATGGGGCCCTGAATTCCACCAGCAACAGGGACAAGTGGGTCATGCGTATCGGAGGTATGACTGACCATACAGTACGCGGTAAAGTTAGAACTTTTATTAGAGATTTACACCACAGAGCAACATAGATTACAGCCTAACTTTCATACCATACCAGTCATGACCAGGCCATCCACCACCAGGGTTTCTGGCGCTTCCCAGTCTTTTTCCCACTTTGCCTGTCTAGATGCTTTCGATACTTCGCATTATTATTCTGGTCCTTCCCGTACCTCCCGATTATTATTAGTAGTAGTAGTAACGCCCGTACTCCGTCGTCACTGACGTTGTGTATCTCTCCCCCCTTCTCCTTCCTCTTCTTCTCCTCACCTCCCTCATCCTTACTCGATCCTCTCTCACCCTTCACTTTCACCTTCACCTTCGTTTCTTTTCTTCCGCTGCGCGAGGAATTCTACAGAGTTCGTTACCGGCTGGTCCAGTTCAATCTCTGTCGTCTGTCTTTCTTGTTGTCTTTCTCTTTGTCATCCCCGACCAAGTCTCAAAAAAACAAGAGGCCGGCTCCTCTTAATCCCACCACCACTTCGACCCCGGTAATCGCGTATGATCGCTTGTTGCCGTCGGCCGTGTGAACAGATCTGCGTCTATCTATATATCGATATATATACCCCGTCTCGAAATTTCATATCACAACCTCACAATAGCACCTATTATCCGGTGATCGCCTCGCGACGTTGATCACCCCCTCCATTGCGCCTTGTTGATCCGACCCGCCCTGTCGAATCATTTCTAACGGTGAGTCTTTGAAATTGGGTCATAGTCTCAAACAGAGAATAAAGGTCGTCAGAATTGCGGTCTAGTCCCCCCTGCTGGCATTGTTCTTTGTTCGCGACAAACCCTTATCTATAGCTGCTCCTTCCCGGTCGGCGCTGATGGTTTCTTGCAGAGCGCGTGGACCATGTATCCCCAACCAGGTGCCCCGATGGCACCTCCCCAGAAGCCAGAGACGTTCATGCTATCAACTGAAGCCCAACAAAGCCTTCCGCACGATGCGCAAGTCGCTCTGCAGCAAGTGGATAACCGTATGTCGTTGGACTCGGGATTTGCATTGCATGGCCAGACCGGCTGACCATGACTTAGTGAAATACTTCCTCCTCTCGGCTCCCGTCGACTGGCAGCCCGACCAGCTGATTCGCCGCTTCCTCCTGCCGACCGGCGACTATGTGTCTTGCGTTCTCTGGTTAGTGCGAAGCGCCGACGACTCCGAGCCCCCGCGCGAGGCCGACCACTAACAAACCTCTCGGTATAGGAGCAACCTCTTCCATATTTCGGGAACCGATATCGTGCGATGCCTCGCCTTCCGATTCCAGGCCTTTGGCCGCCCTGTCAAGAACTCCAAGAAATTCGAGGAGGGTATTTTCTCCGATCTGCGAAATCTCAAGGCCGGGACCGATGCGACCCTGGAGGAGCCCAAGAGCGCGTTCTTGGATTTCTTGTACAAGAACAATTGCATCCGTACCCAGAAGAAGCAGAAGGTTTTCTACTGGTACAGCGTTCCTCACGACCGGTTGTTCTTGGATGCGCTCGAGCGAGATCTCAAACGCGAGAAGATGAACCAAGAGGCCACCACGGTCGCCGTCAGCGAGCCGGCCTTGTCTTTTGAATTCGATTCGTCCCAGTCATTGTATGAGCAGTTGACCAAGGCGCAACAAGCGAACACATCCTCGTTTGCTGCTCATGCCCACGCACACGCAAGTACGACATATGGCCAGCCTAGTTCCCCCGTGGTTCGGACCGTTGACGCAATGCCTCCTCCCCAGATGGCTCCCCCAGCGATCCCGCTCCTTCAGGACGACCATGGCAATACGACGATGTACGGCAATCCCCAGATTCCACAGATGCCGCTTTCGAACAATCTAGTCCAGAGCATCATTAAGCGCGAGCAGGACTACGGGCACATCCAGTATGACCGCAATGGAATGCCCCTCGCCCGCGTCCACCAGCGCCATTCGTCCATGCCTACCTTCTACGAGTACTCGCCTGCCCCGTCTTTCGTCTCTTCTCAGTATGAGGATTACAGCAACCGCGGTCTGTCCTTTGAACCGGTGACTCCACCGCAACATTCGGTCGGACTGGGTGCTGAGCCCGCGTATATCGCCAATGAGGATACGGGTCTGTACACCGCGATTCCGGATCTCTCCCACGCGGCGCCGTATAATCCAATGATGCAGCTCCCGCCATCCAACTTTGCTGCCGGTCACTACCCTAGTGCCTCTCGGTCCTTTGCGTCCAACGCCTACTCCGTCATCGAAGGCTCTCCGACTTACAAGCAGCGGAGGCGGCGACCTTCTATTACCCCCGGACCGGCTAATGGTACACCGGGTGCTGCTAATGGGTCTCACGTTGCTCCCTCCTCTCAACCTCCACCTTATGCTGCGCACCGCCCGAGCGATCTTCGACGCTCCGTGTCTAGCTCGGTGGCCCCGGTTGCGGAGGGTGAGGAGTCTGGGCATGATCTATCTCGGACATACCCAAGCGCCATGCTCCCGCAGAAGGACCTGTTGCAGGAAATCTCACGTCATGGGACCCCGCTTCAGCACTTGGAGGAGACGGTTGATCAGCAGGCAGTGCCAATGAGCAACCCTTCAGATGATCTGGCAGCGCTCCCCACTAGTGCAGCTATTGAAACGACGGTTCAAAACAGCACTGGCCGGTCGGACCGTGCGGGCCCTGGTCCTGCACGTCGCGCCCGCAGTGCCACCATGATGGAGCTTGGACCGTATCCCCAGAAATCTCACTCGTGCCCAATCCCGTCCTGTGGGCGACTCTTCAAGAGATTAGAGCACCTCAAGAGGTAAGCTTCATTTCTATTTTTGCACACCCTGCCGTTTCTGGTGGGGCTGAAATCTGCACAATGACCCGGTGAGATGGTTTCGATAGCCGCCGACTAACTTGGGCGCTTAGGCATGTGCGTACCCACACGCAAGAGCGACCTTACCCCTGCCCATACTGCAGCAAAGCCTTTTCTCGTTCCGACAACCTCGCACAGTAAGCTGACCCTGCATGAATTACCTTGACGGCTTCGTATGCTAATTTCACTTCTAGGCACCGTCGCATCCACGAGGCCCAACAAGACGGTCAAGCACCTATTGCCAACGATGACGACTTGGAGAATGATGGCAACGAGTTCGAATCCGCTGGTGAAGACTCGTCGCCGCCTGCACACCACGCCCCGCACACCATGGTTCAGATCCCTACGATGACCTCGATGGCGACATCTATGAGCATGCCATCGGCAATGCCCACTATGGTCCCTGCCCCACATCAGATGATTGCCCCGCAGCTTCTCCAGCAGCAAATGTAAGCTTTGCTAGGGCTTGAGTATCCTTGGTGTGGCTTGATCGATCGGGTCTGTAGACGCATCTAGTTGTCCTGATCCTGGTGTTTAATTCCTCATGTTCATTCCTTCCGGCACCCCGACTACCTCACCAAGGATTTTGCATCTCATCATCTTTTCTTCATTCCCTTTGGGATGTAAGTGGCTGGCGATATTGTTTGACACATATCTCTATCTACCCATCCCGTCTGCATGGCATGCTTGTTGGATTTTCTTTGTTGCTTCTCTCTCTGTTATTTATCTGTGTTGGAACTTACTGCTCTTGTATTTTCGCCTCGCTCTCTTTGGCCTGACACGCACGGCACAGAACATTGGAACTTGGCCTGGCGGGTACGGGCACGGGCAACTTGTGGGCGTGCAACTTTTCTCGAGGGTCATCTGGAGGATTTAGGGGACATTTTGGTATGGCTTTTCTGGAATATCGGGTATCTTCTATGGAAAGTGGGATTTTTTTTTCTTGTCTCTATTGTGTGTGATTGTGATTGTGCTTGTGGTTGTGGATCAGTGCTGTCCTTGTTGCGGCTGGTATATTATAGACTTTAACGAATTGACTTGAATACAAAAACCGGCAAACGGACCTATCATCAACTGCAACTATATCTGTTCAGCTACAAGTTACTATATGCAACATGAAGGGAACCAGCTTCTCGTTTACCGTTGATCTATTCTTAGGTGATATCTTCACGATCTTCCCCATCCGGCCCCAGAGCCAAGATATTTGTATATCACGTGCGCTGACGTCTTCACCCCAAATGCGCAGCTGAGCTTCGACCGCAAATAAACATCTTCGGTCCCCCAGAGCTTCACAGCCAGCTTCCAAGGTTATTCGCTGATCTCGACACTCCCTCCATTCGATACAAAAACCAGCTCATCGTACCTCAAAAGTCCCCCCGAGCATACGCGACTACGCAACTCTCCGACTATCGGACTCCCTATACCCACTTGCGGCCCCCAATACTCGATGCCTCACAGCGCAATTGACCGCCAATGACTCGTTAACACCAAAATAAGCCAGCGACGTGACCCCGTCAGACCCCAAGCACCGTCATCCGTCCACCTGCACTCCATATACTCTCGCCGCCTACCACTAGCTCCTATGCTGTATCTCCGTGCCCCGTGAACGATCGTGGGGTATCACAGTGGGTCATTCTTATCGGCCATCGCCAAATTACCCCGGTCCCATGGTACAATCGACGACTGCGCAAACCGTCCACGAGCACTCGCCCCTTATGGAGTCGCGGCGTGGGAATGACTCCGATGTCGAGTTTGTGGGGGGCCAGGTTGAAGGGAAGAATTTGGATGATTCGTCCAAGAGTGGGTGGTATTTGTTTTTGTTGACTATTTCTATTGGAGGGTGAGTTTTTGTCTTATGATTGCTGGGGGGACCATGGAGATCGTGAGATGGTGTTTTTATGATTGTGGTTTCTAACTATGGTCGGGGGATAGGTTACAGGTTGTTTGGTCTGTGGAGTTGTCTAATGGGTCGGTGAGTTCTTCTCAAGGTCCTACATGATTTTATCTTCTTGTTTGATGGCGCAGAAAGACCTCGATCGAACATGTCACTGATTACTCTATAGCCATTTCTGCTCTCACTTGGAATGAGCAAGGCTCTTCTCGCATTTGTGTGGATAGCGGGACCTGTGACAGGTACCTTGGTGCAGCCATATATCGGTATTCGGAGCGACAATTGCCGGCATCCATGGGGCAAGAGGAAGCCGTTTATGGTTGGCGGTGCGGTGGCACTTATCATCTCTTTACTTGCACTGTCTTGGGTACAGGAGATCATGGGTGGATTTTTATCGATATTTGGTGTCGATCGACAGTCTGGCGGAGGAAAGATAACGAATATCGTTGTTGCAACGATTCTGATGTATTGTCTTGACTTTGCGATCAATACTGGTATGTCTGGTATCTTTGCTCTATGTGGATGCCTGAGCTAATGAGAGTCCCCACAGTCCAAGCGGCGATTCGAGCATTTATCGTCGATAACTGTCCCGCCCACCAGCAGGAGGTTGCTAATGCATGGGCCAGCCGGGTGACGGGCGTCGGCAATATCTGCGGCTTTATCTTTGGATATCTTGATCTTCCCAAGATCCTTCCATTCCTTGGAAAGACTCAGTTCCAAGTACTCTGTGCTCTAGCTTCCATATCCCTCACCATCACATTGCTCGCCAGCTGTCTCTACATCAAAGAGCGTGATCCCAGACTGGACGGGCCACCACCTTCCGATGGTCTGGGACTCGTCTCTTTCTTCCGTCAAGTCTTCAAGTCCATTCGCAGTTTACCGCCGCAGATCGCCCGGGTCTGCGAGGTACAGCTCGCTGCGTGGGCAGGATGGTTCCCATTCTTGTACTACGCGACAACCTATGTTGGCCAGCTTTATGTCAACCCGATCTTTGAGGATCATCCCAATATGTCGGATGATCAGATTGACCGGACGTGGGAAGACGCAACTCGGATTGGAACTTCGGCGCTTCTTGCTTATGCCATTATTTCTTTCGTTGCCAATATTGTCCTCCCGCTCTTTGTGATCCCCACATCTGGCCAAGTCTCTGAGACTACGGCCCATCATGAACGAATTGTGCATCCTGAGAGTGAGGACGGAGGTGAGGCGGGACAATCATATGAGCCACTCCTCGATGGAACACCTCACAAGGTTGTCGAGGAGAAGCCGACCTGGCTCTCGCGTCTGCAGATCCCCGGATTGACACTTCGCCGAACCTGGCTCCTCTCGCATCTACTGTTTGCGGTATGCATGTTCAGCACATTTTTCATTTCGTCTGTTCCAGCCGGCTCGATCGTCATTGGCTTTATCGGTATTTGCTGGGCGTTAACCTTGTGGGCACCATTTGCCCTGATCTCCGCCGAGATTGCCCGCACAGATGCCACACGGCGCCCACATCGTCCCGAAACAAGGGGAGCCGGCTCAGCGACGGAGTCCGGGAGGGCACATAACACTACCTCCGGCTCTTATGCACCTGTCTCTAGCGAGGACGATCATGAAGACACAGATTATGACGATGTTCAAGACCATGACATAGAGAATGGCGGTTCAAAACCACTTCCCATCAGTGAAGAAGAGAACCTTGCGCAGGCAGGTATCGTTCTGGGTCTACACAATGTGGCCGTTTCGTTCCCTCAGATCTTCTCTAGTTTGATCTGCAGTGCTATCTTCAAGGCTGCTCAAAAGCCGCGCGGCGAGCCGTGGGATGATAGTGTCGGATGGGTGCTTCGATTCGGTGGATGTGCTGCACTGGTTGCGGCATGGCTTACCAAGAGGTTAGCCGAGTGCTCGCGATGAAACTGAAGATCGCATG
The DNA here is from genome assembly GCA_037043885.1 of Penicillium goetzii. NCBI lineage: Eukaryota > Fungi > Ascomycota > Eurotiomycetes > Eurotiales > Aspergillaceae > Penicillium > Penicillium goetzii. The sequence goes on from JAWLST010000002.1 coordinate 386,138, forward strand.
GCTCAAGCCTATCACTTGGGAGTCAATTTGCTCCCGGAGATAAACACAATCTCACCCTTTATGATTCCAATACTGCAAGGGCATACCGATGATGTATTACGCGGAGGGAAGTGGGTCAGTCAGCCCTGGACGGTGCAGTCATCGTCCGAATGTAGGGGGCAGTGACATGATATGATATGATATGACACCGCGTAGTCATCTGTTTCATCTGAGTGTTGAATTCGCACTTATGAAGTTGTAATGATAGAGTCTTCAATAGAGATTTTGTCCCTTATTTGTTGATTTGAAGCTACTAAGACATACGCCGTTGATAACATTTAACCGGCCGTTTCTTGACTCCTCTCGTTACAGCCAGAGGTCCCTGGCCTACACGACCTGATATTAGACTTCTAATCTTTATTTCCTCCTCTCTCCTTCTTCCTTCTTAGGAGGTAGACCTTTTTTATCCTCCTTCTACCTTAACCTAAAGTATCTGTCTAGTAACTTCACTATTTAGGAGCTTATAAGGCCTTTTAGGTAAACACTGCATCCGCTAGTTACTTGCCCCATCCTCGACTATCCGATCATTCACTTTCGTCATAATCGTCATACTTATTTTCGTTTCTATTAGATTACTCGGAATTATAATACCTAAGGCCCTTAGTTATTATATTATCTTAGCCTCTTAAGGGTATTTTAACAGCCCTAAGATTATCTATTCCTATATTTCTTTTCTTCTTTCTTCAGCATTATTATTAGTATCAATCATTATTATATGTTCTCATATTTAATTCTATTGCTCCTATTAGCCCTGCCATCGCTATATATGTCACAGCTGTGTAATTGTTGACAGAAAACATATTAATAGAGCCAGCATTAACGGAGCTCGAGGCAACCCCTATAGCGTCCTGGCATAGGTCAAGTCTAGACAACTTGCCACCCCTCGGCTATCAAATCATCTAGGTGAGCACTGAGACAATTAGTTCCATTGGAGAGGTGGAAGAAGCCAGCAACTCCCCCACTTTCGCACTCGACAATTGGAGCACCACAAATCCCCTCCGAGATTGTTGAATTAGTGGCCCCAAACACAGTATAAACTGATTCGGCTATCCAGTGTCCAAAGGATATTGCAGGATGGCCGACTGGACGCTCTGGCTCCCTGAAATACTTACCGTACACCATCAGATTGACGAGGCCTGAGCTCATGCCATCCACTTCACTCCACGAACCCGCCTGTATCATGTCACCTGGTATAAGGCTCCGTGGTGGCTCTGCTTGAAAGTAGCAGTTGTTTGTGAAGCTTGCCGAGGCGGCAGGGGTTAACTTAACGAGAGCAACGTCTAACTCTGGGCGAGTATCTGAAACTGTGCCAATCATGTCCTCGCCAACCCGGGGATGGTGTACTTCATTAGAGAGCAAGAAACCGTGGTGTGCGACTATCACGACCTCCTCCTCACGCACATTGCGAATTTTCACGCCTAATGTAGTCGCAGCCACCGACTCAGTACTAGAGCCTAGAGCACTCAAGCCACTCTCGACCCTGCACCCTGGGGTTCGGTATACACGCCGAAGATAGTTCGAGTCGTCTTGAGGTAAAGGCTCGGGGTTGTTCATATACTGAACAGGATCGATAAGGCGGTTCCGCGTCTGGCTTCGCATCTTGTGGTAAAACGGTCCTTCTGCGTAGTGGTAGAGCGTAGTACGACCTGCAACGACTCCAGGTAGTGATCGTGGCTTATAGACCCGGCCATCGAGATAATGTAGCTCAACAATTGTCCAGTTCGGGAGGTATACGATTGCTCGTATATTAGCAAAGGGCTCCAGAGCTGTGAGGAGAGTGGCATTCTGCTCCTTAGTCGGGAATGCCATTTTTGGCCACACCAGCGTTGGACATGGGTCTCGAATTCGCGGATTTGAATAATGGGTGTCTGGAATGGCGTCGGTGGGACATTCCCCGATTCCAACGAACACGATCGGCATACATGCGAGTGTCAGGGGAATCGGTCGTGGAGGACTAGCGGTCTCGATCCACATGAACCAACCAGACTGCCCGAACTTCCCATTGCCAAATCTGTTGCGAATCCATAGCTGTTCGTCGCGATCTGGCATACGGAATCGGCGGTTTTCTGCATCCCATAGCGTAAATGGGGCCGTGTCATTGATATGCCGTGCACCCCAGCTGCCAGGATTCTCCAACCATCGGTTAAGATCAGGGTGAGCGTGAGAGAGTGTTTGGCTGCGATGATGTGTGTTTTCCCGTGGGCGAAAGGAAGCGAGAGGGGCATTCGTGAAGATATCAGTGTATGGTGAACTTTGTTGCATCCGCTGAACTTGCGGTGACAGTCGAACGGGAGTTGCCATAGCTAGGGTTGATTCGAGAGTCAAGAAGTGGGGGTTGGGGAATAGAAACCGTTATCTCAGAGGTAAGGTGACTCGATGAGTAAATGGTAATTTCAAGTGGACTTGCAAGTCGAGGGGGAGGGGGGGTCAACGAGTGATAGGTTATTGACCTGCGATTTCAAGTTTCAAGTTCACTTACAAGTCGAGAGAGTGTATTGGTCAAGAGTCGCGAGTGAAATTCACTGTGAGTGGACTTTAGATCGAAGAAAGGTGAAGGAGAGAAGTGAGAGGAAAAGAAGGCGTAGAAATGAAAGGCGCAGAAAAGGAAGGCGCACGTATGCCGCGGCCGGCTAAACCATGGATATTGGATCGTGACCAGATTAGATCACCTTCGGGCTAGGGCCGGTGATCGCCTTAGTCAGCGAATCTTGGCGCGGCAAGTTGCGCCCAGCACTCCAACAAGAGGCCCACGTGTCAGATTTCGTGTAAAACAGGAACATTACAATACGCAAACAGCCCTGGATTGCATTCACCGACGGGGTCGCTGCCAAAGCGCCCGCCATCATATTTGGTACTGTACTGCGTATACCATACCTCCTCCCCGATCAGTCCCTCCGCTCGGCGGATGCAACTCAACTCACAACTCCAAGCCTGGTCACCTTGGATTTTGAAGACCTACTTGTATCTGACCGCGCCACCTCTCGCTCGTTCCCCTGTCCTGCACCTTTTGGCCTGCGGATTATGCGCGCTTGTTCGTGCCCTGTCTGACTCGCCGCGCGGGAGTTTTCTAACTGCCAGGTGTCATCCGCGCCGAACCTTCGGAGGTTCGTGATCGAGTCGCAATGGCTACTCAAGTGATGGGCGAAGCCCTCCACGCCCTACTTCGTATGTGATCCTGACAGCTTCGGTCTTTTCGCTTGCTTTTTCTCTCCTGGATCCACAGCTAACCTTTGATTCTTATTTCAGGGCGAGCGGCGGAAGACACAGATCCCGATGGTACGCAGGCACAAGCTCCCGAGCCCCTCTCCCTCGATTGATGCCGAGGAGTCTTTATATGGAATACGATGATCTGACTATGAGTCTCGGGATACAGATGCTCCTGAAGCAGGCTCCAAGGAGATTACTAGCTCCTGGGCGCTGTTTATCATGATTATGTTGCTGATGTTCGCCCTGTTCACGAGTTACATCCTTCAGCAGAGGAAGATCCAAGCTGTCCACGAAACAGTACTATCGATTTTTGCGGGTACGTCGACCTGGAAAATAATGAGAAACCCTCTCATACACCTGTGATAAGATTACCACAGGAATTGCAAATCCAGTCTTGCTGACAGGTTGACAGGGATGTTTGTTGGGCTAATCATCCGCCTATCCTCCAAGTCCAACCTCCAGGACAGCGTCGCCTTCGACTACCAATTCTTCTTTAACCTCCTCCTCCCTCCGATTATCCTCGCTTCCGGATACGAGCTCCATCAAGCGAATTTCTTCCGGCATATCGGTACAATCCTTACCTTTGCGTTTGCCGGCACTTTTATCTCCGCCATCGTCCTCGGCCTAGTATTGTACCTCTGGACACGGATCCCGCTGGACGGGCTCAACATCTCCTTTGTCGAGGCGATCTCAGTCGGTGCGACACTATCCGCCACGGACCCCGTTACCATCCTCGCCATCTTCAACCTTTACAAGGTCGAGCCGAAGCTTTACACGGTGATTTTTGGCGAGGCGCTTTTGAACGATGCCATTGCTATTGTGCTTTTCGAGACCGCGCAGAAGTATGCAGAGAGCGAGGCTGGCTCTCTGACCTTCTTGAACCTTTTCGAGGCTGCTGGACTGTTCTTGCTTGTCTTCTTTGGTAGTATGTTGGTCGGTATTGTGGTTGGTATCGCTACTGCGCTGGGACTCAAGTACACTTTGGTCCGGCGGATGCCTAAGATCGAGAGCTGTTTGATTGTCTTGATTGCTTACGCCAGCTACTTCTTCTCCAATGGCGTGCATTTGTCTGGTGAGTTTATGACTGATGAATTATGTTAAATCGAATCTTTGAAGCGATGTACATTTCAAAGCTAACCTCCTTGCACACAGGAATTGTGTCCCTCTTGTTCTGTGGTATCACATTGAAGCATTACGCCTACTATAACATGTCTCGCCGAACACAGTTGACGACGAAATACCTGTTCCAGGTTATGGCACAGTTGTCGGAGAATTTTATCTTCATCTACCTTGGACTGGACTTGTTTGTCGAGTCGAACCTGCATTTCAACCCGCTCTTTATCCTTGTGTCGGTGTTTGGCATCTGCCTTGCTCGGTACCTGGCTGTGTTCCCTCTTTCAAAGGCCATCAATTGGTTCATTCGCTACCGAGCTCGGCGCCGCGGTGTGGAAGTTGCTGATGAATTGCCATTCGCCTATCAAGCGATGCTTTTCTGGGCCGGTCTGCGTGGTGCTGTCGGCGTCGCACTGGCGGCTGGTCTCTCTGGTGTGAATGCGCCCACTCTGCGAGCCACAGTTCTAGTCGTTGTCGTGTTGACCGTGATCATCTTTGGAGGCACGACGGCACGCATGCTGGAGATTTTGGGCATTCGGACCGGAGTCGTCGAGGAGATTGATTCAGACGACGAGTTCGACATCGAGGTCACCCACGGCGGTACCTATTACAAGCGCTCTGATACTGCTCTGGGCTACACGCCCCGGCGCACCGAGTCCGGCATCCCTCTCGATGGAGTCAATCAACCAACGCGCGCTGGTCTCGATCGAGTAGACAGCTACTCGACCGGCAGCAACCGTCGGCCCAGCCCACCTCAGGGACATACCCGGATGTACTCGGCGGCCTACAGTCCCAAGGACGCGCAGTCCCGACGCGATCGCTCATCGGCCGCGACTCTCCTCAACGGCGGTCCTGGCCCAAGCAGCCGAAGCATCAGCAGCGGTGGAAGTGATGACGAATTCGGCCTCCCACCCACCGGCAAGAGTCGCGCGGGCCAAGTCGCTCACCCCGACGAGTTTGATCTCGATCTGGACGGCCTTTCAGATGATGACCTCCCACCCGCCGCAGGCAGTGCATCGCGCCTCCGCCGCGCATCTTCCCACCCCTCACCAGGCACACACACGCCATCACCAAACCCCATATCAGCCAGCGTCTCCCCCGCCCGGCAACCCCAAGGCCTCAGCGCCCGCGAAGCCCTGCGCGACCTCTGGCAGGGTGGTGCTTCCGGCGACCACGCCGCATGGTTCCGGCAACTCGATGAGGACTACATCAAGCCAAAACTACTGCTTGATCAGTCGAATCACAAGGGCCCCGGTGCGGTCTGATGACGGTGGAAATTTCTTTCTGTTTTGGGATTGTTTGGTCGGTTTTGATACCTTGGGAAGAGTGGGCCGATTACACAGATTAGGCCCGTCATTCCTCTTTTCCCGTTGCATTGGCCGTCTTGTGTGCCTACAATATGAATGTATATTTAGCCTGTGCTTTTGCGCTTGGGGTTTTTGCATTGACGTAACAAGAATTTTGGTTTTCCTTTTTGAGTATGTCTTGTCTGTTGATGGCTAGACTGGACTGGGTTGTCGTGGCCCTGGTGGTTGCGGTTGAGTGGTTCGTTGTATTTTGTTTAGACTTGAGTTTCCAATTAAATACCGGCCGAGGTACTTGAGGTTATACCTGGAGGTGCACTCTTGGTTTTGAAGAGCGCCCCTGTTGGGATAATCAAGTCTTTTCAACCTAAGGTTCCTTCAGTACATTTTCTAATCTCTTTTTCAAGACCTCTTTCCAAATAACTTTGCACTGGTTTTCCAGCTCTCCCTTATAGATCTCCACGCTTCCAATTCCAATTCAGCGTAATAGATGTGGAAAAGTAGTTTGTCGTGACACGTCTTAACAGAATTCATTTCTGGTTGATTGAGTCTCACTTAATAACAGCTTTAATCACTTTGCCTAGCTGATTCAGAGAACAAGCCAAAATTAAGCTTGCTAGCTCTTTATACGCCACCGGTTTCTCCTTCTCCTCACGACCATCATATATGTCCTCACGCTGCGACGCAGAAGATGCGACTTCCTTGTACACACAACAAGCATGCTCTGTCTTGCCAAGATACACATTGAAAACCCCGAATTTCAACAGAATGGAGTTCAGAATCAAACGAGACATGCGACCATTTCCGTCTAAGAATGGGTGAATGTTGACGAAGATATGCGAGTATTTGGCGGCAAGCATGATCGGGTCTATAGCCCCAGACTGTATAGCCTCGGAGATTTCTGAATTATATTGGCGAACCAAATCCTTCATTTTTCCTGGGATTTTCTCAGAGCTGATAAAAGTGTGGAAGCCGGCGCTCACGTCGTCTGAGCGGTATACACCGCTATACTTCGACCACGATGCGCTCTCAGCGTCAACTTTATACATGAGAATACGATGTGTCTGGAGTATAATGTCCTCTGTGAGATCTTCGCCGTCAATGCACAGCTTAGTAATTATATACACTGCTGCTTTGGCGTGCTGGACTATCTCACGATGACAGCGCAGGATATCCGTATGGTTCGCAGGGAGTTTGGAGTGTATGCGCTGCTTCTGGATACGCATATAGTATGTATCGCATTTCTGAACGTCGTCTTCGAAGGAATCCTCACCACGAAAAACTTTCAAACACAGTTTACGAGTGACTTTAAGGTCTACACCCGCGTGTTCGATCTTGTTGGAGCCATACACCATATCAGACAGACGCTTTAAGACTGTATTTTCGAAGAAATTTTCTTGAGTGGTGCCACCTGTTTCCAGGATTTTTGTAAGTTGGTTCACGTGCTCGATGAACTGATCAAAAGTGAGGCCTGGATTAAATCCAGCATGAGCTATCTCGTAGCTGTATGCCTCATCTTGAGTGATAGTAAGCTTCATCTGCATGCCGTGCATCGAAGCAGATATTGCTCCATAGTCAACATTGGGAGTGGATTTAACAAGTGTCAGGATCTTTTGACCGAGACTGACGGGATTAGAAGCGTCTGGCATGGTCGCACCTTCGTGTGCGTTGGCGAGGCATGAGCCTGTCGGCTTTTGAGATGGATTCTGCGACGGCATCGTGGCTGACGTAGGAAGAGATAAACGCAGATCGCCCTCAAGATGGTAGTGATTCAACGATAACTCAATTTTTGGCGAGAATATCTGGCTGCGCCTTGCGACTGAACTTTGAATAGGTCAACTTGCAGTTTTGTCAGATATTTGAGATAATAGATTGAATACCGATTAGATGTTAGGTGTAAAAGGAATAATGAGAGGACTTAGAAGACAAGGGAGAGGAATAATAAGTAGAAAATGACTCGCGACATACAAGGAGAAGACATGGTTCCTTAGATAGGTGTTCCGCATTAGGCTTGGTAAGGTTTATATCCGCACGACTCACTAGTACTGATTTGGATCAGCAAGTCATAACAAAGGTATTTCTTGATTATTAGGTCTCAGTACACATTAGATACTTTAGAGAAGATAAACTTAAAGGTCCGATTCCTAAGTAGTGGATGGGCCGATTGTCCAACTTACAATGATCGTGACAAGCTATAGCCGTGACATGTCATTACCGTCATCCTCGGTGACCATGACTGTGAATATCATTAAGATAGTAGGTAGATCCTTGACTGATCCCAATCTAGAAACTTAACCCTCTCACGACTGGAGGTTTTGTTCTCCGCAGAGCAACATGTCTGCCTAACTCGCGTCCCCATCTCCAAGCATGGGATGCGTTTTGGCTAGTGCTGTTCCTAGAAGCCATGCTTAAATTATGTTGACAATAGCTATAATGGTAGAAAGATAAGCGATGCTATCATAAACACGTGGCCATGTTTCAAGCATCGAGCACGTCAATTTTCCAATAACAGTAGTCGCGCTCTAATTCCGTTAAATATGTCCGACCAGCCCCTAAAGGTTAAAAGTAAAGCGGACTTTGGCCCGCCCACTCGACCTCACTTAAGAAGCACCGGTTTATCCGGGGTAAGCTCCAACCATCAACAACAAGTTGATAAGAAACCCTCACCAGGATCAAAAGGATAACCATTTCCAAGAAATCTCCTATGTAGGTTAGAAAAGTGAGGAAAATAGAAACCACCCAATAATTCTAATCGGAAGATAAAAAGCAAGTCCAGCAGCTAACTACCTAAGCAGCTTATCTCATTCGGCACCAACTCACTAACCAGAAAACAAGCCACAGGCTGTTATCTCTGGCAAGCCTGCAGGATAGGGCAGTTAAGGCGAGTTATCACAGCAATCTGGTGTGACTCCAACGACGCCAAACTCAATCCAGGCATGATTACCCTCATTGCGACGTTTCGTTCAGCCACTCAAACCCTACTCGCCCCCCCTCCTTCATCCCCGCTCCGCTTTCCTATGGTGTTCTATCGTATTCACCTGCTCCAACACTAACCTAGGCTATGTTTTTATCGGCTCTGCCGGAGGGAGGGGTGGTGATGGCAAGCGCGGACACGACTTTTTGGAAGGACTTATGCTTTTCATGATAAGATAGTCTTGAGACAACTCCCGTGTTAGTTCTTTTAAAGGGGGTTGATCTCCCATCGTGGAACGCGATCGTCTTACTTTTTTGGCTGGTGGCCTTGTTATGCATATTGCATTCTAGCCTAGGTTTTGCTTTTTCTTGGATTCCTCTTCTGGCTAACGCGGCGGCCAATCTGTTTTCCGTACCTTTGACGTCGTCTGGAATGCTATCTATTTATCCCATCTGAATCATATCATCTTATCAACTTGATCCAAACTTCACACACTTCACACCAGCTATAGCGTCGTCACGGTCAGAATGGCGGACGGGGTGAAACCATCGCGAGAGAGCGATGTAAAACCGCCACATACAGTTGACCATGACACCCCCGTAGAGGCCGGCGATACCGAGCTGCTGGGTACGTTGTGTCGTGTCGCATCCTGACCAGGATAGAGTATAGTTGCGATGTCTGGAAGCCTGATATACTGACGCCTGGATAGCGACCCTGGGTTACAAGCAGGAACTACGGCGTCATTATTCTACCGTCCAGATCTTCGCCGTTGCCTTTAGTATCATGGGTCTTTTGCCATCGATTGCTTCGACTCTGTCGTTTTCAATGCCTGCAGGACCCGTGGGTATGGTTTGGGTAAGTTCAATTCTGGATTGAATCGTTGTAGTTGACTGGCTGACTGACATTTCTCTAGGGTATGCAACGAATTCACCTCAGTGATACATACCATGAATATTGACAGAAGTGTATAGGATGGCTGGCTGCGAGTGTTTTCATCTTCATTGTCAGTTTGGCTATGGTAAGCTAGGACACCGCAGAGTCATTCAAGTCTGCTATGAGAACACGGCTGATCAAGATCTATATATCGACAGGCTGATATGGCATCCGCCATGCCCACTGCCGGTGGTCTATACTTCTGGACCCACTACTTCGCCGCCGAGAAATGGAAGAACCCATTGAGCTTCGTTGTCGGATACAGTAACACGATTGGTCTTATCGGAGGAATGTGTTCAATTGATTGTAGGTCCTATATTCTCGATCACTCCCATCCCCTAAAAACTTTATTAACAGCGTTTCATCCAGACGGATTCGCCAACATGCTCCTCTCGATGATCTCCATCGCCCGCGACGGCACCTGGACCGCAACACGACCAATCATCTACGGCACATACGTGGCAACCGTGTTCTCCCACGGCGTCATCGCCATATTCGGTGGTAAAATCATGCCCAGAATCCAATCTATCTGCATCTTCCTCAACATCGGCCTGGTAGTAGCAACAGCCATCGCTCTACCCGTGGGTAAATCCCACAACGATCCCCCAGTTAACCCGGGTTCCTACGTCTTCGGCGATGTCGAGAACTTGACTACCTGGCCGACGGGTTGGGCATTTATGTTGGCCTGGTTATCGCCTATTTGGACGATTGGCGCGTTTGATTCGTGTGTGCATATGAGCGAGGAGGCTACTCATGCGGCTCGTGCGGTGCCGTTGGGGATTATTGCGTCGACGGGGATGTGTGGGATTTTGGGGTTCTTGTCGATGGCTGTTATTGCTGCGGGTATGAGGCAGAATATTGAGGGGATTTTGAACTCGGAGTTTGGGCAGCCCATGGCTCAGGTATGTTGAACATGATGTGGTTTTTCCTGGTTCAGTGAAAACTGATATCTCTGGTAGATCTACTATGATGCGCTCGGCAAGAATGGGGCTCTCGGCTTCATGGCGGTAGTCATGACCGTTCAATACTTCATGGGATTGAGCATCGTGAGTCTGTTCTACTCACTAACCCCCAAAACACTTCTCTAACCCGTACATCCAGGTCCTAGCAGCCTCCCGTCAAAGCTGGGCCTTCTCCCGCGACGGCGCCCTCCCCTTCTCGTCTTTCTTCCGCAAAGTCAGTCAAAGCAAACTAACCCGCTACCAACCCGTCCGCATGGTCTGCGGTGTAATCGGCGCCGCCGCAATCATCGGCCTTCTCTCCCTCATCGACAATGCCGCCGCAAACGCACTCTTCTCTCTAGCCGTAGCCGGAAACGACCTCGCATGGCTAACACCCATCCTGGCACGTCTACTCTGGGGCCAGGATAAGTTCGTGCCTGGCGAGTTTTATACGGGCAAATATTTGAGTAAGCCGATTGCCTGGGTAGCGGTTATTTATATGGTTTTTGCGATTGTGTTGTGCATGATTCCTACTGAGGGGCCGAATCCGTCTGGTAAGTTTCCCTTCCGCTTTGGGTAGGAAGATGGGTATATGCTGACATTGAGGGATGATGGGAAGCTGAGAATATGAATTATACGGTTGTTATTAACGGGGCGCTTTGGTTGGGGGCTTTGCTTTATTATTATGTTCATGCGAGGAAGACGTTCAAGGGGCCACAGACTACTGTTTCACCGGAGGATGAGGGTAAGCAGCTGGAGGCGGAAGCTGCTACCTTAACAGGGGGTTCGGAGAAAAGTGGATAAGGTATTCAGTATGAGAGGCTTTCAAATACCATTCTCGCAGTGCTTTAAGGTATATTCGGAATGAAATTATTGATTGAAGATGTTTCGCTTCTCATTAGATATTGATATCGCTAGGACAAAGAGGAGTGTGTTCACATAACGGTAGCTCTGGGTCTTGAGTTAATGAGTAGAAGGTGCTCATCACTAAGACATGCTCATCGAATCCGGTTGGAAATGTGCTGTCTGTCGGTTGATACATTTACTCCGGCATCTGGAGAACGTAACGACCGGCAATCTTCCCTTGATCTAAATCAAACATATTAGTGACTTGCAACGTGAGAACCTTGGAATCAATGACTTACCCATTAGCTCGAACACCTTGGGGAGCTCCTCAAGAGGAACGATCTTGAATGGTGCTTTGATCAAGCCACGGGAATAGAAATCGACAGCCTCGGCAGCATCCTGGCGGTTGCCCACGTAGCTGCCCTTGATGGTAATCATCTTGACGACGGTCTCAAAGACGGGTGCCTTCAGGAATGCATTGGCAGGCAAGCCGATTGCAACGATCGTACCACGGGAACGGGAGTATTCAACAGCCTGCTGGAAGGGCTTCTCAGAGACGGCAAGCAGAATCACAGCGTGAGCACCCAGTCCATCGGGAGTAGCGGCCTTCACGTCGGCGACGAGATCCTTAGATGTGGTGAAGTCGATGTAGGCCTATCAATAACCATGTCAGTCAAACACAAGAAATACCATGTGGTGAGATGTACCTCTGAACCAAGCTGCTCGCACACAGCACGCTTCTCCTCACCACCATCGATAGCAACAACGCGTAGTCCCATCGCCTTGGCATATTGCTGAGCCATAACACCGAGACCACCGCCCGCGCCAACAATCGCAACAGTCTGACCAGGACGAGCATTAGACTCCTTCAGTCCCTTGTACACCGTGAGTCCAGCACAAAGAATCGGCGCAATCCCATCCAGAGCCATATCCTTCGGCAGGATCGTAACATGAGCAGCCTTGCCAATCGCGTACTGCTGGAATGTACCGTCGACAGTGTAACCCGAGAGCTGTGGGGTGGCGCAAAGCGGTTCGTCAGCTGTCTTGCAGAACTCGCACGCCAGGCACGATCCGTTCAGCCACTTGATACCTGCGTGGTCGCCGATCTCGACGCCCTCGGCCAGTTCGCCCTTGGCGACGATGATACCGGCACCTTCGTGGCCACCGACCAGAGGCATCTTGACAGGAAGAGGCCAGTCGCCTTTCATGGCGTGCAGGTCGGTGTGGCAGACGCCGGAGTACTTGATCTTCACCAGGACCTCATCGGGGCCGGGCTTGGGGACGGGGATTTGCTTGTAGACAGGTGGGCCGCCTTTCTTCTCGACGACTTGCGCCCACTGCATCTCAGGGATTTGAGGGGCCATGGTGTTTGGTGGAATGAAGTGTGTTGTGGTGTGTGATATGGGGATGATTCGTTGGTGGGTGAGAGATGGAAGAAGTTGGGAAGGTGGAGAGTGGGGGAAATGTGGATGAAGAAAAGATGGAATGGACTAGAGGGACGATACAAGAGGATTCTCTCAATTATAAAGGGAGATTGGAAATAAAAAGTACAAAGACCCTGTCGCAGGTAGTGCCACATGCGGCGATGTCGATGATGGCCACAGACAAGCAAACCGGCTTGGCGGGATTTGCCCGGTCGGAGAGTGTCTGCTCGAGGTGGGATGATGATGGCATCTTGACGGCCAGCTGCCCACTGTATTGTCCATTCACATTCACCGGTTGATCTGGTCTATCCAATGGTTCCTGGTCCATGGGTAGTTGCCGGTAGACGATACATCTCACGATCGAAGCTGCTTTCCGCTTCCGTAACACTAGAAGACCCTGCTCGTCATACGGTCGCATATACCCAATGGGGCATAGACAGACACCAAATACCCATCCCAGTGGAGTTGATATCAGGTTTCTTTCACCGAGAAAGCATGCGCCTTGAGGATCTCTATCATCTCACATCCCGGTCGCAATGGGAGCCATCTCGGCCGAAGCTAAAGACATCACCGAGCGTCCCCGACCGTAAAGAGTTCCCCCGAGAGAGACAAGACCTATTTTCGACCTCCGAAATCATGGCCAGACCTTGATACGTTAGAGTCTGACTCGCCATGTTGCATGTTGGGGAAGCTGCTGGGTGCTGTTGTGTAGTATATTGACTGATGATGGGAGGATTCGAGTGGAGGACGTCACCACCTCATCGCCGGCTTCTCCGCACCGAGTTAGCCGAAAGATCAGGCCATCAACTCAATTAAAATAGTAATAGCAATTAGGAGATCTTGCATTAGTATTATTGTAGGTGATCGTTAGTAACTCAAACTATCTAAAGTTTGAGTTGCAACCTTAGTATAGAGCTTCTCTCAGGTACCGTGCACCTTGGGGGAATCGCGACCATACATACTCCATTCTATGATACTTTAGTACTTTTGCGTCTTCCACACTTCGCAGCCACACAATCCATCCCCTTGATGGTTCACACAATTCGGTCGCTCCAAATACGACCCAAATTCAAAGGAATTCGTGCATAAAATGTGCAAGATATACCTGTTTGACATTCTGATATCTGTAGATCCAATGGATTTGCACATCTCTTTGCCCGCACTTCTCATAGCAACTTTCCAGTTATCAGGTGACTTGCAGGGGGTATAGTCACATCAGGTGACCCATCCATGGAGGTGGGTTGTTGGGGCTGAAAGGCGCCGCGGGGGAACAACTGACCACGACCAACATTATAACATGTGAGCTGCTCGACGGACTGTCCAAATGGCGCGAATATCAGATTTGATTCTAGATTCGAAGCTGGAAACACATTTTCTCCCAGACTGTACAGTTCACACCTTTCAAGAATCCGACCCGAATTCGAGGCAGCGCCTGGTGACCAGATCGGAGCACTGGCGCCGGCAAAGGAGGATTGGAGGTGGGGGGTACGGTACCGTCTGGCTAGAGACGTGCACTCAAGGCTCCCGGGCTCAAAGTGCTCCAGTACGCGCAGTCAAGCAGATTGATTTGGACTCGCGACTCGGCAAGATCGACTACAACCGTGAGCTAGAGGCCATTGCCAAGTTCTCGCATACTCGTGTTAGTCTCCAGAGAGAACCGTGATTATTACGAGAAGATATACTAATTTGGTCAGTACGAACGATGTTTCGTCAAGTCATTCGGGTGGTATGAAGGATCTAGCCAGCTCTTCCTAGCGATGGAATACCTCGAAATCGGCGACCTTTTCACGTATCTTCGTCAGAACCCTCCGCTTCCAGAGAACGAGGCAAAAAATATTGCGTACCAGATCCTCGATGGCCTGAATATGATGCATCAAAATGGATTTGCTCACCGAGACTTGAAACCGAATGTACGTCTCCTCTTCCTAACGTCCACTCTTCCCGAACCGAACCAAGAGGCATTACTGAGGACATACCCAGAACATCCTGATCAAATCACATCCTCCACATGATTGGTGGATCAAACTCGCAGACTTCGGTATCACCAAACGCATCGAAGAAGCCCGCGGGCAAACGACAACGATCACGGGCACCCCAAGATATTTTGCCCCCGAAATCTGGGGATTCGTCGAGCGAGCAAGTGCGTATGCTGCAGATATCTGGGCACTTGGAGAGATAACCTTTAAGGTTCTTACCAAGAAACCTGCATTTAGTAATCCTGCAGCGCTCTCGAGCTATAAAAGTCAAGAGCATTTCCCAATCAAATTACTCACCAAGGCCAATATTAGCCAACCAGGTATTACCTTTATCGTTTCGCTCATACATCCTGATCCTCAGGGTCGAAGGACCACTACATCAGCTTTATCAGACATATAAGTACAATCGCTAGTACCCCTTTCGTCCGATTCCACGAAACAAGATCAACACGAGCCCCAATTTTCCCTCCCTATTACAGACTTAACTAAGGAATTTGCGTCATGGAACACACGATATTCCTCGAATAAGAAGGAGACTATTACGTATGGAAAGCCTCCTTCGACCGCACGAGATTTGAGAGAGGCCACCTAAAAGCCAGTCACTATAGCAGAGCAAAAGCAGACAGGCTCTTCTTTAGGAACTACCGCACCAATAGCAGTTCAAGACCAAGCCGAGACCGTGGAGCTTAGTCCTACTAAACTCAAGGAGCAACTTAACATTACCCACTCTCTTTTTCAGGACAATCAGATCAATAGAGCAGAGAATCTACTTCGCCAGATTTATCAAATACAAGAGAAAGTACAATACCAAGATCAAACCGACACACTTAACTCTAGATACTGGCTTGCCTTATATATCTATTATCAATACCGATTCACAGAGGCGGAGACTTTAGTTCGCGACACTTTGCAGAGGCACGAGAAAGTGCTAGGCCCTGATCATGATCAAACACTCAACTGTGTACACTTTCTTGGACTGTCTCTCTATCGTCAGGACCGGCACAGCGAGGCAGAAACTACCTATATTCCGCCGAGCTCTCCAGGACCGAGAGAAAGTACTAGGCCCTAATCATAGAAGAACCTTAGAGTCCTCACACTCGCTTAGCCACTATCTCTATAATCAGCACCTATTTAAGAAGGCGGAGTCTACATACCGCCGATCTTTTCAGGGACAAGAAAAAGTGCTAGGCCTAAGACATCGCAACACACTGAGTTCTGCGCACTCTCTAGGTCGGTCTCTCTATTTTCAGAAACGATTTAAAGAAGCAGAGACAATATTCCGCCAAGCTTTTCAGGGGCAAGAGAGTCTGCTTAGCCGGAGTCATAAAGATACACTTCAATCTATATCCCTACTAGGTCTGTCTCTCTTTAAACAGGGAAAGTGTCAAGAATCGGAGACAATGTTCCGCCAAGCTCTTCAAGGGTATGAGAATGTGCTTGGCTCAACTCATAAGAAGACGCTTGCCTCTGCGTATTTGCTAGGAAAGTCTCTCCACAATCAAAACCGATTTCAAGACGCAGAGACAATATTCCGTTAAGCTCTTGAAGGGCAAGAGAAATTACTAGGTGTCAATCACGAAAATACACTTAACATAATATCCTAGTATACTCTGTCTCTCTATAATCTACTCCGGTATAACGAGGCAGAGACCGAGTTTCGCCGAGCTCTTTAGGGCCGAGAGAAAGTACTCGGTCCTAATAATAAAATAACTCTTAAGTGCGTATACTGGCTTAGTCACTCTCTCTATTATCAAAATAGGTGCAAGGAGGCTGCAGATGTATCTCGCCGGGCCCTTAAGTGACTAGAGAAAACGCTAGGACCTAGTCATGAAATGACTCTTAACACTGCACACTCTCTTGGTCAGTCTCTCTATCATCAATATCGGTACAAAGAGGCAGAGATCCTATTTCGGCAAGCCCTCGAGGGACAAGAGAAGGCCTTGGGGCATGATTATGAAAAAAAACACGTCTATCGAGGCTCTACCTCGATAAAGCCCATCGACAGGCTCTTGCTGAAAGTCGTCATGGACCTATGGATGTCGTGGCAATGGACCCGTCCCGCCGGCCTTGAGATCGCGATGAATCTATGCCTCTCGTGGTATTGGACTAGTCCCGCGAGCTTCGAGAAGAATGGTAGCCATTTCTCGCAGAATGTCAGTCTCGGTTTTGACAGTCACAGAAAGCTGAGATTACTGGCATGACTTTTCTTCGAGGGCTCCTGCAAGTTGCTGCTTCGCCGAAGACTTTGGACCTTATGGGAGGGCTCTCTATTCTGTCCTTCTTGAGCTGTTGCATTTCTGTTCTCCCTTTGGTTTCATAGTGGGTAGGTACAGAGCTCGCTGCTTCTCATAGCTAGAAGAGAACGTCAAAGTGAGCCCTGCAAATCCAAGCATCAACAAGGGTTATTACCAACTTCCAGGTCAAACAATCACTCTCCCCCCTCCGATGGCCTAGTGGTCTCCAACTGGAGACCTTTGGGTGTGCCCCGGAGCAAACAAAAAAAAGATACAGGCCACCAGTGCTGGGCTCCGCTCCGCTGGTGGCCGGGGCACACCCCTAGGCGGGGGAGAGTGGGCGGGTTGGGATGCGGGGAGGTGAAAGCACCTCCTCGTGGTACAAGTTTTTTGTGATTTTTTCTAGAAAAAATTTTATATTCTCTTTTTCATTAGGCTTGAGATTTTATTTTATTATTTTGAATCTTCTACAGGCTCTCTTGAAGGTGTTATAGGGGTGTAGAGGGGGTCCTGTTTATTGGGTGTGGCATCGGGGCGACACTGGGCGATGTACTCCGGCACTGTGGGATGCCCCGATACAGCATCGGGGCGAGGTATGTAGGGCATAAGG
Organism: Penicillium goetzii; assembly: GCA_037043885.1. Lineage (NCBI taxonomy): Eukaryota > Fungi > Ascomycota > Eurotiomycetes > Eurotiales > Aspergillaceae > Penicillium > Penicillium goetzii. The sequence goes on from JAWLST010000002.1 coordinate 403,679, forward strand.
GGGTTGGGGGTTCGATTCATAGGAGGGAGGATCCTGTTTATTTTGGATTATGTGATATTTGGCGTGAGGCCAGTTTGATATGGCCATCCTCCCCTGCTACCTTCAAGACCGGCTCACGTAGAAGCTAGTGCCTAGTCTTTTTTATTAACGTTGGGATGAACGCTCGTTATCTCTGAGCTTGAGCGTTGTGAGCAGAAATAGTGTATAAGGGTATCTGCATCAAGTCTCTGGTCGTCTAATGTATGTAGCCTTCTTGTGTTGGGCGCTTCGAGTTTGTCCGGTTTCAGGGGAGTCAAGTGGACGTTCCCTAATATGTACCCAGGTAAATGAACTGCCACCTTTTCGCTCCTGCAATAGGTAAGGACTACAGTAGTCAGACATACGGGCAACGGCCACTGGAGAATGAGTGATACTATCAGTTCAGTCCTTCTTTCTTAGCACTGACTTGGTATGATCCAAAGCATAGTAATCAGAATCTTTCAGTTTGATACTGGCTAATGGATTGTTGACGCTGGTCGTTCCACTGATCGTAGTCCTGAGTATCCTTTTAGTCCTCTTAAAAATCATTACTGATAGGTAGGCACTTACTATTTTCACTATCCTACTGTGTAATCTGCGGAGCAAAGTGTTACTATAGAAATCTTATGTCTGTGACCTAAAAGGTGACCCCCGGCAGACCTAGTACGTCATCGTGGCTCCTCCCAAGTCAGCGCCCCCAGTTCCCGCAAACGATATCCGAGCAGTTTGGAGAACACTGAAAATTCAGCTTATCGGCTTATTTTCGTGACGTTGATATAGCGCTTCCAGTGGCCGGGAAATTGGGTTAATATTCTGTTATGTAATTTTGTAAATGTGCTGTTGGGCTGCTCTATGCCCGTCGCCAGCGAGACTCACAAGTATACACTCGATTTAGGGACCTGAGAGTATGGATAAAATGTAAAAATCAGACATTGTACCTAGTTTTCAATATTAGTATGGCTTCGGACGAGCCAAGAAGAACCGGGGAGTTAATGCACAGATTGCTTGGCCTGCTTGTGCGTGCAAAAGGGACAGTCGGGAGGAGAGAGGAGACAAGTAGTCCAGCCATCCGGGAGAGTTGAGCGTGTCCAGTCAATCGAGCGCATGGATCGGCCTTGGCGGCCCGCAATCGCAGATACGGTCATGGACACAGCAGACACGGACACCAGAAAATGACCAGCTCGCCAGATGGACTCGTGGCGTTTAAATCACGCATAGTATTTCTTTAGGAGAATCCTGCACCTAGGATATAACCTGAAGCTACACTTGTGAGATGAATCTTTTCACACATGATCTAGATAAGTTATAGCCATACTCGAGTTGGGGTCCTTTCGCGGTGGGTGGAATCAGACAGATCTTCGGATGGACAGGAACTTCAGCCGGGGGGCCGGACCAGACTGTGAAGATTGGGGAGGAATAATGAAAAGTAACTAGATAGATATTACTATCAGGCCATTCTAGACAAGAATATCGTAAAATTCACGCCAGTTTAGTATTTCCATGCCCGATCACGTCAAAACCCCATCTCTCTCTCCCTCCCTCCACGCCGCTCGTTTGTACTTTGTATGGGATGCGCCTCGCACGGCGGCACCAAAATCAGGTGGCCACCATCAGCTCATCGGAGTCTTCTCGCAAGACCAAAGGTCGATTCCAGTAAATTCAATCAAGATACAGCTTCTCTCGAATAGACAAGCTCTCGAATCCATAGGGACCGAAGACCATCCCGAGGAAGACGGATGAAGCATAAACGCTAGACAACGGACGAAAGACGCATTCACAGCCTCTCCAAGGGAACTGCCAAATCCTAAATTGCCCATTGCCCCCCCTTTCCTTTTTCCCTTTCAAATCGTCACCTTCAAACTTGTTCTCCCCCCTCCCGTCCATCCTCCACATCGTCTCTCTTTCATCCTCATCCGCTTCCTCTCTTCCCCCCATCCACCTTATCCACCACCCCCGACATCACCGACGGTCCGGAGCACCTCCCCTGCATCCTCGCCTAGCCCAGCCCGCGCATTCTCTGCTTGGGTCGCCGCGGCCACAACGATCTTCCTTCCTGCATCTTCCCACCACCAAACGAATTCATCATCCCAACTCGGTATCATCAACCCCCCCCATCTCCTTCGTTTTCGAACTTCTTCCATCTACCCTGCCTCTACACCTTCGGTGTTCCTATCCTATCGCCAAACCCACCTAGCTGACGTCGCGTCCGTGCCAGATCTCCGCGAACAGAACCCCCCTTGACACTTGTCCCATGGGCAACACCCTCGGTGTCTGACTCCCTTTTCGCCCAATTCATCCCGTTTCATCTCCCCCCTCGAGCTATTAGCCCTTGCTGCGCTTGCTCAGCGCCGGGGACGCGGCCATCATGACGGGCGCTCCGCCATACAACGCCCAGTCCCCGACTCAGCAGCACCGGTTCGCTGCCTACGAATCCCCGACCAAGAACCGTCCTTTCTTTCCCAACAATGACCAGCCGCAGGGACAGCAGCAGCAACAACAATTCTCCCAGCACCCTCCCCAGACACCCCCGGCCTTCGGTCCATCCTCCGTTCCCCGGAGCCCGCGCTTTTCGCACGCGTCTTCGCCGCTACCTTCCACCCTGCCACCGCCCTTGAATGGGACCGCACCGCCTCCACATTCGACTCACACGGAGAACTCATCACAATACCCCGGACCTTCGGGAAGTGCAAATACAGGATTGCCACTTCCGCGTCCCTTCTCGAGCTCCGTGATGTCTGGCAATGGCACTTCGCCCTACGGGCCTTCAACACCACATGGACATCCTTCGAGCCGGCCGGATAGCCATTCCCAGTCTCCGACTCGCGAGTCAGAATCGCCATATCGGGTGAGAGGCAATGGCGTCGGCTACGGACAGTCGGCGCCAAAGGCAGCATCCCCTCCCCGGGAATCGGTATGTTCTTAATCCATCAGGTTTTGGTTGCAAATCAAGAACAAAGACACCTACTAACCACATTCCGTTTTATCACAGAAGCCCACACGCGCGGCCGATCCCATGTCCTTCGCGAGTATCCTTTCAGGGCCCACGGAAGAACAGCCTGCTAGAAAATCGACCCCTCCGCCCTCCGCTACCACGCCCAACCCCCCGGTCCAAGCAAAGTCTGACAGTCGCCCACCCGAAACCGGCCCAGTCCCGGGCACATTCTATCATAAATCGGACAAAGGGCCGGTGACTGAAAAGCCGCATGCAGAGCCACCAAAGGGTATCTTCACTCCCAATGGACTGTCCAAGCCAGCACCAGAGCCGGCGAGCGTTGCGGCCCGTGCGCCACAAAGGAAACCCTTCCCGCCTGGCGTTGATGCCGAGCAGGTCAACCGTGCCATGATTGACATCGACAATGGCGAAAAGAGTGATGTTGAAGGCCCTGGCTTCGAGGAGGACTTGCAGCTCTACATCGAGAAGGGTCGGAAACGATTGATGGAAAGCTATCGGGCCGAGCAAGTCTCTCGCAAGGTAAGTTTTTTAAGGCCGCGTATTTACTCAAAGTTTTACAAGCAAACTGACTCTGTTCCAGCGTCGTCGCAATAACATACTGAACGAGCTGGCTCGGTCGTTCGAGAAGCATGCTATTCTCGGTGGAGAGCGGTTCCGGGTCAACAACGAAAGCTCTGTCATTGCTGAAGTCCAGCAGAAAGAGATCCAGGACGAGAAGGAGCGAAAGAAGGACATGCAACGGAAACGCCGCCGCGAGAACACTGTGCGCTTGGAGATGCAAAAGAAGCTGGAGGCTGAGCGCAAGGCCGACAAGGCCCAGGACTCCGCAGAGAAGGCCAAGTTTCTGCGCGAAGCGGAACGCGCCCAGAAGAAGATTCGGTCGACCAAGCGTGCCCTCGAGGGCGGGAGTGCCCAGGACGAGCTTGGCGAGGTCACCCCCCTGGCACCTAATCTCGAGGGAGGCACCACGAGCTCATTCCATATCGGTCGCGGTTCACCCTCGCGTCGCAAGTCTGGACGCGCTGGCCCCGTTACTCGGCCTAAGAAGTCCAAGGAACAGAAGCAGGCCGAAAAGGATGCTGCCGAGAACGCCTACTTGGCCGGCCTGGACGATGAATCCGTCTACCTCACCCCCCGCGATACGAAGAAAGACGGCAGATCCAAAGAGGGTACTCCCATACTTCATTTGCACTACGACAGCAAGGGTTACAACCAGATCTACGAGCAAATCTGGCGTGACATTGCCCGCAAGGACATCCCCAAAGTGTACCGCATCAAGACCACGTCCCTCTCTACCCGTCAAGAGAATCTGCGCAAGACGGCCCAGCTGGCGAGCAAGCAGTCGCGGAAATGGCAAGAGCGGACAAACAAGAGCACCAAGGATACACAGGCTCGTGCTAAGCGTACTATGCGTGAGATGATGTCTTTCTGGAAGCGGAATGAACGTGAGGAGCGTGACTTGCGTCGTTTGGCAGAGAAGCAGGAGTTGGAGTCGGCCAAGAAGGCCGAGGCTGAACGTGAAGCCAACCGACAGAAGCGCAAGCTGAACTTCCTGATCTCCCAGACTGAGCTGTACTCTCACTTCATCGGTCGCAAGATCAAGACCGCCGAGGCCGAAGCAATCGGTGACGGAAACGTTGCTGGCAGTAACGAGATTATACAGCCGGGCAAGGCGGCACACACTGTCAACCTTCCCGACAGCGTCGCCAATCCTAATGCCAAGGTCACCAACTTTGAGGATTTGGACTTCGATGCTGAGGATGAGAGCGTTTTGCAGCAAGCCGCCATGGCTAATGCTCAGAATGCTGTGCAGCAAGCTCAGGACCGTGCGCGTGCCTTCAACCAGCAAGATGGAGAGGACCAGATGGCAGCCTTTGACGAAGGGGAGATGAACTTCCAGAACCCAACCAGTCTGGGTGACATTGAAATTTCTCAGCCGACTATGCTGACTGCCAAACTGAAGGAGTATCAGCTGAAGGGATTGAACTGGCTTGTCAACTTGTACGAACAGGGTATCAACGGTATCCTTGCAGATGAGATGGGTCTCGGCAAGACCATTCAGTCCATTTCCGTCATGGCGTATCTGGCCGAGTTCCACAACATTTGGGGTCCTTTCCTGGTCATCGCGCCCGCGTCGACGCTGCACAACTGGCAACAAGAAATTGCCAAGTTCGTTCCGAACATCAAGGTCCTGCCGTACTGGGGTAATGCTAAGGATCGTAAGATTCTTCGCAAGTTCTGGGATCGCAAGCACATTACCTATACTCGCGACTCCGAGTTCCATGTCCTTGTTACCTCCTATCAGCTGGTGGTTCTTGACGCCCAGTACTTCCAGAAAGTCAAGTGGCAGTACATGATTCTGGATGAGGCCCAAGCCATCAAGTCCTCTCAGAGTTCGCGTTGGAAGAATCTGTTGGGCTTCTCGTGCCGTAACCGTCTCTTGCTGACTGGTACGCCCATTCAAAATAACATGCAAGAGCTTTGGGCCTTGCTGCATTTCATTATGCCTACTTTGTTCGATTCCCATGACGAGTTCAGTGAATGGTTCTCGAAAGATATCGAGTCTCATGCTCAGAGTAACACGAAACTGAACGAGGATCAGCTCAAGCGTCTACATATGATTCTGAAGCCGTTCATGCTTCGCCGTGTCAAGAAGCATGTGCAACAAGAACTGGGCGACAAGGTCGAGAAGGACATTTTCTGTGACCTCACCTATCGCCAACGTGCCCTGTATGCCAATTTGCGGAACCGTGTCAGCATCATCGACCTCATTGAGAAGGCAGCCGTTGGTGATGACACTGATAGCACTACCTTGATGAACTTGGTTATGCAGTTCCGTAAGGTCTGCAACCATCCCGATCTGTTCGAGCGCGCCGAAACCCGGTCACCCTTCTCTGTCGGAACCTTTGCGGAGTGTGCTTCCTTTGTTCGTGAAGGATACTTTGTCGACGTCCGATACTCCACCAGGAATCGTATCGAGTACCAGTTGCCTCGACTGCTATGCAGCTCCGAGGCTCGTGTGGATGTACCAGGTCCTGGCAATGATCGTGCTGGATTCCGAGGGAAATACTTGTCAAACTTGATGAACATTTGGAACACTGAAAACATTCATGAGAGTTCCCGTGAGAACGGGGCGTTTTCATTTTTGCGATTTGTCGATACATCTGCTGGAGAAGCCAGTGAGTATTCGCGTCTCGGTGTTTTCGAGCGCGCGACTCGACATCCCGACAGACCAAACCGACTTTCCCGCCTGAATGTCGTCTACGATGACAAGGAAAATGAGTCTGATGGCAAGTCGGTGTGGGCTCAGTCCATGCTGAATATTGTTGAGCGCAACAACCGCGCGGCGCTCAACGAGATTACCCCCGAGGGCCGGATGCGCAACCTAATGAATGTTTCACGTTCGGCGTTCGAGGGCCAAGGCCTCAACCTGATCGAACCATGCGCTTCTCCTGCTGCCTCGGCGCCTCCGATCACGCTCTCCTGCTCGGGTCAAGAGGCGAGTCGCGAAACCCAACGAACTCTGTTCAACCCAGTTGTCCGGTCGGCATTGTACGGCAACCGTAGCCGACAAGTTGACGAACAGATCTTGTCACACAAGCTGGATCCCACACCTTATTCAAAGGAGCCAATGCTCCCAGGGCCAATGTCACTCAAGTCTCGCTACACTCACATCGAAGTTCCGTCCATGCGACGCTTCGTCACGGATTCGGGCAAGCTTGCCAAACTGGACGAGCTTCTGCGGGAGCTCAAGCCTGGTGGCCACCGTGTCCTGCTATACTTCCAGATGACACGCATGATCGACTTGATGGAGGAGTACCTGACGTACAGAAACTACAAGTACTGCCGACTGGACGGAAGCACGAAACTGGAGGATCGTCGCGACACCGTCGCTGACTTCCAGTCCAACCCCGAAATCTTCGTGTTCCTGTTGTCTACCCGTGCCGGTGGTCTTGGTATCAACTTGACAGCTGCCGATACCGTCATCTTCTACGATTCCGATTGGAACCCGACTATCGATTCCCAGGCCATGGATCGAGCCCATCGTCTTGGTCAGACCCGCCAGGTGACCGTCTATCGTCTCATTACCCGCGGTACGATCGAAGAGCGCATTCGCAAGCGTGCCCTGCAGAAGGAGGAGGTGCAGCGTGTTGTCATTTCTGGCGGTGCTGCTGGTGGTGTTGACTTCAACACTCGCGCCCGCGAGAACCGCACCAAGGACATTGCCATGTGGCTTGCCGACGACGATGAGGCGGAGCTCATCGAGCAAAAGGAGAAGGAGGCACTTGAACGAGGAGAGGCCTTTGGTGCAACCAAGGGCGGCAAGAAGGCTACGCAGAAGCGGAAGCGTGAGCTCACGATGGATGATATGTATCATGAAGGTTAGCAAACCGTCCCTGCATTCGACTTCGTCTTCAGATGATTGACTGACACATTTTTCTACAGGCGAGGGTAACTTTGACGATGCCAGCGCCAAGCCGTCAGGCACTGCGACCCCCATGTCAGACAATCTCGACACCACACCCGCCGCTACTTCGGTCACGCCAGCGAAGCGTGGTCGTGGTCGTGGTGGGGGCAAAGCAGGCTCGTCCAAACGCGCAAAGACCGTGAAGGAACGGCTTCGACTAATCGACGGCGATGGCGGACTCGCTTAAAACCATTCGGGATAACTTGTTTCAAATACCTGCAATACTGCAAATGGGCGACGGCGTTGTTGTGATTCTTCTTCTTCCATGGTGCTTCTGTGGTACTTTCCGCGCACTTTTTTTTTTCTCATTTTTATTGTTCTTTTTCGTCCTTCTCTCTTTCTCTCTCTCTTCTGTTATGTATTACCATACGACAACTTGATCGACCTAAACTCCTGCCTTTTGATCTCATCTACCCCGCTTTGGAGGGAGGCCTGCTTTGGATTGGAAGAGACGGACAGACAGAACGGAACGATTGGTGTTTTTGACATCGGTGATTATCCGAGTAATTTTGGAAGGTGCAGGGTCATTCTCTGCTCGGCTATGCTTATGCCTACAATGTGGATGGCAGGACAGAGTTTATGCATGGGGGCAATGGGGTGGATTGCGGGAAATGAAAAGAGGGCTGGTGATAGATGTGAAAAACTTGATTTTTTTTTCTTCTTTTGAAATATGTTTCTTTCTCGCCTTCAGCGGTTCAATGTATTGGCCTTTATCAGGTAGTACTTAGGTACCTAGGTCTAGTATGTGCTTGCTTGAGGCCGATGATGGTAATGGTAGGTCCTGTCCTAGGTGGTAGATGAATGTCTTTTCTAGTTACCATAGGTAATGCATAGAATGGAATCAGTCAGGTGTCTCCGTCATTTGTGGTCAGTTTCGTAGATCTCTCGGCAGAAAGTACACCTAATCGTGCTTTCGTGTAGATATTGGGCTTCATTATGAAATTGCACTGATATTAGGTAGCATGACTTTTCTGTCTTGCAATTTGAAGGAGGCTTGTAGATATATCACATCCCAGCAGAGAAACTCAGCGTAGCACAGGTACTACCTACTATATCAGACTTTGCTAGTTCTTCGGAGGTTCCGGCACATACCATCATCAGTGCCTCACACTAGCAACTAATCCGTATAGTGATTGGACAGTGATGTCATTGCTTCTTTCAATCTCATCCAAGTGGCATTCATTTATGAAAGGATTTCTGGACGCCTAGATACAACTCAAGCCAGACAGTACATACTGTAGTTCATTTCGGGGTGCTAAACGACGTTAAACGAGGGTAAACGATAGCGAAAGTCAAAAGTAGGCGATCTTGCCTGGATGGCCTAAGGCACCTACCTGAGGAATTCGTATTTTGGAGGTGACGGGCCGAGATTTCCGAGTGGACACATGTGTCTGTTTTCTGTGTCTGGGTCCCGGGGTTTGGGCAGAGCCCGGCATGCACTTCCAGTAGTGTCTACTCCGTATACTCCGTAGAATATTGTAAAGGATATGTATACTAGACAGTCCACCGAAGAACATATTCTATGCATCATGCAAGATAGTCATACCAAATAGAGTACATAGTCAATGCAGACAATTTCTCGAACATTCACCCCGCATTCCTAATGTTGCAATTTTCTCCGCGCTACTATGAGGGACAGAGTTCCGCCACGACAAATTCACCTCCCAGTATTAAGTAACCGACTTTACGCCGATTTCACGCGAGGAAAGATGATGACTAAAACATCCAACGCCTCCATCTGGACTTTCCCGATTGGGCCAAATCGCCCGGCCGCGGCCCGTGCCCACCAATCAGAGGCTGTTCTTTGTCAGCCCAGGGCTCCCCGCCCCGATTGATTTTCACCGGTCCCCCCGATGGTCCCATTTATGATTTATCTTCGGGTCTTCGATTCTTCGATTCTCCTATCCTCATTCTACACCTCCCCTACACTCACAATTGTCTTGTTGGGGTATCAATTCGCATCACTATGGAGGCAATGCTTCAGCAGTCACGGGCTATGTGCCCCTTCCTCAAGCGCACCGCACCCACCACCCTGCGCACTCTCTCGACCGCTACTCGTCCCAGCACCGGCGGAGGTACCATGTCCAACCTCCAGGTCCTGGCTCGCCGCTGCCCGGTCATGAGCAAGGCTCTGGCTGTGCAGTCTGCCCGTATGAGCGGCACCAAGCGCTTCACCTCCAGCGCCGCCGGCATTCCCTCCATGAAGCCTATGCGCCCTCCTACCGGCAAGCGTGCGTTGCACACGACCGGGGGGCATCCCGCCAGCCTTGCCCCTGGCACCTATGAGAAGAACGAGCAAGGTAACACAAGATCGGCAATTGGAGATAACCATAATTCAGCGTATACTGATGGGTTCAGCAGTTCATCCCAACATTGCCAACACCATCCGCTCGACTCCCGCCACCGAAGCCGCGGTCCGCGGCCCTCGCCCCGCCGCTCCGATCACTTCCCGCTTCGACTACGACGCTTTCTATAATGGCGAATTGGAGAAGAAGCACAAGGACAAGTCCTACCGCTACTTCAACAACATCAACCGTCTGGCCAAGGAGTTCCCTCGTGCTCACACGGCCTCGGCCGAGGAGCGTGTGACCGTCTGGTGCTCCAACGACTACCTCGGCATGGGCCGCAACCCGCAGGTCCTGGAGTCGATGCACCGCACTCTTGACACCTATGGTGCCGGTGCTGGTGGTACTCGTAACATTTCCGGCCACAACCAGCATGCTGTCGCGCTGGAGGACACTCTGGCCAAGCTGCACGGAAAAGAAGCCGCATTGGTCTTCAGCTCGTGCTTCGTTGCTAACGATGCGACTCTGGCGACCCTTGGAAGCAAGATGCCTGACTGTGTGATTCTGTCGGACAGTCTGAACCATGCTTCCATGATTCAAGGTATTCGTCACTCCGGTGCGAAGAAGATGGTCTTCAAGCATAACGACCTGCAAGACCTGGAGGCCAAGCTGGCATCCCTCCCCCTCAATGTTCCCAAGATCATTGCATTCGAGTCTGTTTATAGCATGTGCGGATCCATCGCGCCCATTGAAGCGATCTGTGATCTTGCCGATAAGTACGGTGCCATCACTTTCCTGGACGAAGTCCACGCCGTCGGAATGTATGGTCCCCACGGTGCTGGTGTCGCTGAGCACCTTGACTATGATGCCTATGCCTCGCAGGACACGGCCAACCCTAAGAGCACCAAGGGCACCGTCATGGACCGCATTGACATCATTACTGGTACCCTAGGCAAGGCGTATGGCTGTGTTGGCGGCTACATTGCCGCCTCCGCCAACTTGGTGGACACTGTTCGCTCGCTGGCCCCAGGATTCATTTTCACCACTTCGCTGCCTCCGGCGACCATGGCTGGTGCCGACACCGCCATTCAGTACCAGGCGCAGCAGCCCCGCGACCGCGTCCTTCAGCAGCTGCACACCCGTGCCGTCAAGTCTGCTCTGAAGGAGCTGGATATCCCCGTCATCCCCAACCCCTCGCACATCGTCCCCCTCCTGGTCGGTGATGCCGAGCTGGCCAAGCGCGCCTCGGACAAGCTCCTCGAGGAGCATGGTATCTACGTCCAGGCCATCAACTACCCCACCGTCCCCCGCGGCGAGGAACGTCTGCGTATCACCCCTACCCCCGGCCACGTCAAGCCGCTACGTGACCACCTCGTCCAGGCTGTGCAGGCTGTCTGGAATGATCTGGGCATCAAGCGCGCTAGCGACTGGCAGAGCATCGGCGGTTTCGTCGGTGTCGGCGTCGAAGGCGCTGAGGACGCTAACCAGCCCATCTGGGAGAACTCCCAGCTTGGTGTGGATGCTTCCGAGCCTCTCGAGTCCTCCATCGCTCGTGAATTGAGCGCCGAGGCCGCCGAGAAGGCCGCTTTCCCTGCCATGAAGACTGCCACCCCTCTGGGCAGCAACGTGCACTCTGCGATCGCCTCTACTCCCGTCGGCGTTGCCGCGTAAGCTCTCTCTCTCTCTCTCTCTAGAGTGCTCTTTTCGGGGTTTTTGGGGCGATCGACTTGTTGTGGTTGCCTGTCCACTCTTTTGATAATATCATAACATAACATAACTTGCAGGAGATGTATTTTGCACCTACCGGCATACTTCGGTTTTTTTTTTTGTTTTTTTTTTCTCCCTTGATCACCATTGTTTATATTCTTGTCTTGTCTTGTCTTTGTCCCTTCTGTTCGGCTCGATTGGATACTGCATTGGCATCTGGATCGAGTCTTGCATATTGAACAGTTCTTGATGTGTATTTTACGCCCTTATTTTTAGGGGTTTATTTTGTGTTGTACACATATTGGGTGTCATGATTGGGACGATGGTGATGGACGCAAGGCAATATAAATGGGTTCTTGGGGATATCTTTTTTTTGTATGTTCTTTGTAAAAGTGTAGTCATGATAGATCCTACTCATGGTTCTGCCAACTCAAGGGAAATCAATTCACACCTAATCGTGTTGTACGATGTTGGTTGCAGACGATGTGTCATGACTAGTCGTGTTAGGTAGCTGAGATAAGAATTGACACCAGCTGTGGGGAACAAGCAGGTCCCGCAGTTGACATCCAAAGGGCGTGGGTATGGACACCGGAAGATGAGTCATGAGCGGTCTCGTAAACAGGTTATAAAGACAGGAAAACCATTCCTTTAATCCGTCAGACCACAAATATCACTGCAAAATGGGTGACCTTGCCCCCTTTGCGCTCCCAAAGGTACATTGAATAGAGCCGACTCCCTCCACTACCATACTAACATGATCCCCAGTGGGTCGAGTCCAACAAAGACAATGTCAAACTGGGATTAGCGGGCAGCGCCACTCCAGCACTATCAATCCAAGATCTAATCGATCTATCTACCGACAAGCAAACCACAGCCTCCAACCTCTCCTTCCAGTCCCTAAAGCTATCCCTGGGCCCATTCGAGGGCAGCCAACCCCTCCGCAAGTCAATCGCCGCTCTATACAATGACACCATCACAGCAGACAACATCTTCCCAACCCACGGCGCAACCGGTGCCAACGCTGTCCTCTTCCAGAGTCTGCTCAAGCCCGGAGATCATGTCATCGCCATGTACCCCTGCTACACGCAGTTACTCTCCCTCCCAAAATCCACCCCGGGCGTGGAGGTCTCCTACTGGAACCTCGATCTGCAAAACAAAGCACAAGCCAACATCCAACACCTGCAAGACCTAATCAAACCAACGACAAAAATGATCATCTTAAATAACCCGAATAACCCTCTAGGAACGGTCTTACCACTCACAACACAAAACGAAATCGTGGATCTAGCCCGTAAACACGGGTTAACAATCCTAGTAGACGAAATCTTCCGTCCACTTTTCTACGACGAAACGCAAACACCACGCTCCTTCCTCGATTTACCAACCACCTACGAAAACATCGTCGTAACAAGCTCCATGAGCAAAGCGTGGGGTCTATCCGGAACTCGAATCGGCTGGCTCGCCACAAGAAACGCCTCGATCCTGTCGCAATGCTTCGACCGCGGTCTCTACACGATCATGGCACTGAGCAATATCGACGAAGCAATCGCTACAGAGGCGCTTAGTGACAGATGTCGTCCGCAGATTCTGGCTAAGCATTTGGATATTGCGCGGACGAATATTGCTTTGGTTGATGAGTTTGTGGCGAGTCATGAGGGTGTTTGTGCGTGGACGAGGCCGCAGGGTGGGGGGACGGGGTTTTTGAGGTTTTTTGGCCAGGGGGGAGAGCCTGTTGATGATGTGGGCTTTTGTAAGAGGTTGAAGGAGGTGAAGGGCGTTTTGTTGGCGCCGGGGAGTCTTTGTTTTGGGGCTGGTGGTGGTGGGGATTTTAGGGGGTTTGTGAGGGTGCATATTACTGTGGACCCGGAGGTTATGGAGAGGTCTTTGGTGGCTATTGGTGAGTTTTTGAAGGAGTATTTGGAATAGGCTATTGGGATGATTGATGTCTGGATCGGAGATGTTATACATGGGCGGTACATTCTGGAGAGGGAGAGATTGACTCAGTTATTAAATAATTATGCATTTTATTATTTTCTCGTGGGTGCAGTCTTGCAATTGATTCTATAAGACAAGATTGTTTTATTTCCATGCCATACTGTTCTGAAAATGTGGATGAGAGTATCATGTTTTTGATAGCGCAAGGAAAGTAGAAGATTTGACCACCCAACCGCCAGCTTCGCCTACCGTATACCTACTGGCCCAGAGACCAGTTGCTCCATCAGCACAAACTTGCGTTCCTATGTGTACTCAAATTCTGCCTTTCTTTTGTTTTGGTTCCTGCTGATCATTACTGGCTGTTATATACTCTCCTACAATTCTGGCCCACGTGTTCATTCAGTGACTCTTTGCATCTGTAACACAACCAGTGTTAGACAAGTAAGCTCGCTGTATAAATCAGAATAACCAGCCTACAACTTGTGCAAGTCTCCATTATCTTTATGTGGGATTTAATACTCGATTGCAGGACATGAATTGAATATTTAGCATCCATTCTGAGAAGATTCATTGGCGTTTGATAAGCCGCAATGCATTCATGACAACATCATGCATTTGCATCCTTGTAATCCATAGCCTCCTTCTGGATCCACCCTCCATGACAAGAAAAGTGCTTAGCGGCGAGATACACTACTTGTGCAGAGACAAATTATTGTAACGTGCATTGAAGAATATCATTCATGACTTGACGTAGTCTGGGCAGATATGACGTAAAAATCGGGGCTACCGACTCCCCGAGCCCCACGAACTATCAAGCGGAATAGCCACAACCGGTTTTCCCGTTCTACTAAATCCTTTTCCAACGACACCTCAACCATTCAGATTTAATTTTGTTGGAAATCGGTGGGGACGGCTCTTGTATGAGCACTATGAATCTCACCATATTGTATTATCAAGAACTTGTGCACGGTTCCGGCCGACGTCTGACGATGATGCTGCCTGGTCGGCCATGGATCTTGTTTTGGTTCTAGTAGTAGTTGGGGGCAGGACCGGGGTGTGCTTTCTCACCATAGTACATGGTTCCTGAGACGATGCCATATAAACTGTCAAGATCTCGCTCTAAGTGCCCCGTAATTTCTCTGCTAGGGGCCTCAAGTCCACTTTGTACCCCGTATCCACTTATCCTCCACTTTCTTGATACCCACAACCTTTGCTGTACTGCATACTTCGCCCTCGATACGCATAGCACAGCCTAAATCCTAGATATTTCCTTGCCACATGGCATCTCCAAACGATCCTCCGCTTTCCGAAAAGCGGCAAGATGAACAGAAGCCCGAGGATCGTGCTGTCAAGGACCATCACAGCAAGACCGAACACGGAGACGATACCCACGCCGAACATGCCTCTGAAAGCGAAAGCGCCAGCCACAGCGACACTCCCAGAATCGAAAAGTCAGGCAAACGCGAACTCACCGAAGACGAATGCTACGATAAACTAGGCTTCTGTTTTCCCACATGGAAGAAATGGACCATTCTATCCGTGATCTTCGTGGTCCAAATGTCCATGAACTTCAACACGGGTGTCTACGCCAATGCAGTCACCGGTTTAACCGAGGAATTCCATATCAGCGAGCAAGCTGCAAGAGTAGGACAGTGCGTCTTCCTCGTTGCGTACGCTTTTGGTTGTGAGCTGTGGGCTCCTTGGTCTGAGGAGTTTGGGCGCTGGCCTATCATGCAGCTGTCTCTGTTCTTCGTGAATATCTGGCAGATTCCTTGTGCTTTAGCACCTAATTACGGCACGATCGTCGTGTGCCGTGTCCTCGGTGGCTTGAGTTCCGCCGGTGGCTCTGTTACTCTTGGTATGACGGCTGACATGTGGGAGGCTGATGACCAGGGGTTCGCTGTGGCATACGTTGTGCTCTCGTCCGTTGGTGGTTCGACCATTGGACCCGTCTTTGGTGGAATGATCGGTCAATGGCTCTCCTGGCATTGGGTCTTTTGGATGCAGTTGATTGTTGGTGGTGCCACTCAGCTTCTACATTTCTTCCTGGTACCTGAGACACGGGCTACTATCCTAATTGACCGGGAAGCGAAGCGTCGTCGTAAGAACGGCGACGAGGTCTACGGTCCGAATGAACTCAAGACACCCCGTTTAGATCTCAAGGACGTTCTACGTCTCTGGCGACGCCCTTTCGAGATGTTCCTCCGCGAACCGATCGTCCTGTTCCTCTCCCTTCTATCTGGTTTCTCCGATGCGCTGATCTTCGTCTTCACCGAATCATTCACTCTCGTCTTTAAACAGTGGAACATGAGCACCCTCGCTATCGGGTTAACTTTCTGCTCCATCCTGGTCGGTTACGTGATCGCCTACTTCATCTTCCTACCCGACATCTGGCGCCAAATCAAGCTACGCAGAAAAGAAGGAGCAGGCAGTCGCCTCGCAGAGCGTCGATTACTTCTCCTCCTCTTCATCGCTCCCCTCGAACCCATCGGCCTTCTCGGCTTCGCTTGGACAACTATGGGCCCACCCATCCCCTGGATCGCACCTTGCATCTTCGCCTGTCTCATTGCGATGGCCAACTATGCTATCTACATGGCAACCATCGATTACATGGTTGCTGCATACGGGCCTTACTCTGCCTCGGCGACGGGAGGTAATGGGTTTGCTCGAGATTTCTTGGCTGGTATTGCGACTATGTACTCGACTCCGATGTATCAGAATATTGGAGGTAGATATCATCTTCAGTGGGCTAGTACTTTGCTTGGTTGTGTTGGCTTTCTCGTGTTGATTCCGATTTATGTGTTCTATTGGAAGGGACCGGATATTCGGGCGAAGAGCAAGTTTGCGCAACAGCTTGAGGCTGATCGTATGAGACATGGTGGTCGGCGAGCAAGTCGGATGGGTGCTGACCAGGATCCATATGCCTAGATACTGTAGCCACAGGTTATGATGATAGTATGTTTGTATATATAGAATGGAAGAACATTCATTACGAGCAATTACAAGACAGCATACGTTTCTCCAATATCACTTTGTAGCCCTCTGAGCGCCTTATGGCTAGTACCGACCTTGCGAGGAACGAAAGATTTTTGGTGGCGGCTGAGAAGATAAACATACAAAAGCAGGCGAGCCCTGGGTATCCGATGGATGTAGGCAAAGAAGGATCGTAAGGCCTTGAATACTGACTGCAATATGCAACAAGGTTCATTTATATGAAAAGATTTAAAAATATGACACACATGTAGAAGTAAAAACGCCGGATATACCACACAACGACATGAGAATTTTGACCATCGAACAAGTCGAGGCGAACCGCTGCAACGAACAAATCAAACACCCCAAGCCAACACATCTACTTGCGACCTCCACGGCTAACCTTAGGGAACTCAAGCGGAATACGCAGACGAGCAACACGGCGCGCAGCTGCCTCGGCCTTTCCACCCTTGATATTCCACTTGCTGAACTCCGACTCACGGGGCTTATCAATACGGCAACCCAGCTCGCGGAAGTACTGCTGGATAGTGTTGGAGTCGAGGCGCAGGTCGTCACGCAGATCCGAGGGGTCAGTAGCAAGCTCGTTAGGCGAGTTACCACCCAGAGAGCTGGAACCGCCATCTTTGGCGGGCTGCGGGGGGATGTGGAAGGTGAGAGCACAGATGGTAGTGTGGAGGAGGGTCAGGTCGTGTTTGGAGAGGAAACCACCCTGGGGAGCGAAGCGGCGGCGCACGGCATCGACCACGGAGTCGGGGAGGAGTTCGATGTTGGAGTCTTCCTCCTCCTTGCCGGCCTTGGATGCACCAGATGTGCTGGAGAGGATCTTGCGGAGATCGTCGCGAGGAGGGAGCTTCTTGCTGCCGGGGCCGGCGCCCTTGTCACGGCCCATGCCCTTGAGAGAACGAGTAAACTCAAGCAGCAACTGGATAAGGCGGAGGACTTGGATTTGTGTGGGGTTGCCGGACTGTGCAACGGCAACGACACGGTTGGAGACATATCGAGAACCAGTGACAACGCTGAGACCAGCCTCGACTTGCTGCGTCCATTCGTCGATGCCGGTCAATTGGCGCAGAGTAGAGTGACCACCAGGAACCAGGGTCTCGAGCGAGTAGACATCCGAGGGGTGAACGGCCGTGAGATCTGGTGTGGGCAAGGGCTTGGCTGCTTGCACCTCGGCTTGGACATTGCTGGCCTTGGCCAATCCGGACGCCACATTTGCGGGGAGTGAGGAAATGAGGGCAGCGCCGGCTTCGTTGAGAGTACCGGCAGGAGCGTTGGAGAGCTGAGCGTTCTCGGCCATGGACTGAACCGCCTTGCGGGATTGCTTGGTACCGAACGTGTTGGTGAGGTTGGTGCGTTGAGCGCGCATGGTGCTCTATAGTATCGTTAGTATATGATATCCGACCACTCCACATATGGAATGAATAGGCGCGTACCATCTCCTCCTCGGACTCCTCCTCATCCTCCTCGGGCTTCCTGCTCCGGACAGCGCCGCGAACAGTGACTCGTCGCGCTTCGATAACCTGCCATGTCTTGCGCTCCGGGTCCACGACAGCGATGTAGTGCTTCACCTGGGAGTCGGCATCTTCACCGGTTCCCTCACGACCAATAAAATCCATCTTCTGGTGCTCAGACGACTGCAGCAGCATCTCGGAAGAGACGATACCAGGGTTCCGGGTAGCTGTCCGCTCGGCATCCTGGCGGGTTTTGGTGTATGGGTTGAAGCGGAGGCCCTGTGAGTTCAGGACACCGGGAGTAGTAGCTGTCGTACAAGATATACATTAGCGATTGAAGCCATGAATTGCAAACGAATTTGCACATACCAATTACTGGCGCAAGCTCGCTCTTGTCCTCGACGACACTAGCTGCGAGTGTCGGGAGGGACTGCAGAGCAGGCTTTTTGGTCGGGCGCTCATGGCGATCGGAAGCGCGCTTGCGCTTCTTGTCGATTTTGTCTGAAGGCATTGTGGTTGAGGAGTTCCCGGTAGAATCACTGAGAAATCTCCGTCGTGCAGCTCAAATGATCGGCCGTTGAATGTCGATGAAATAAATGTCCAAGCCGATGGCAGAAAAATTTCCTAGCGGTCTAGATGAGGAAGGCGGTGAAAAGATATCCGCACAAATAAAAATTAGCCCCGGATATCATGTCGTATATGGCAGGAATTAAGCTGCGTCGAGACAATGCAGATTTACAAGAGAACAATCTACGATAATAAAGCTACTCAAAAGGAAAGAAAGGTACTTTTCAGTTCATCGATTCATGGCTAATATTGCTTTTGAACCGATCGTTCAGTAAATTTTGAAACTCTCGGTAAGAACCTCTCCATAGCTCCCGACCTTTGAAACTAGTTCCAAGTGCCGTGTGGGAACAAATGAGCAAAGTCTTGACCAGAACCCCAGCGCCGAGCTCAGTAGACCAGTAATTGATAACCAATCTTCCAACCCTCGACCAAACACAGGAGCCTCTCCAAGCTTAAAACATCAAGCGGGGACCACTTAAAAAACCATGCCCGGCGTGCATTCGACCGACGTTAAACGAATCCGATGAGTTGGAAATGTGGGAGAACGGAGGTTGTTTGAACGGCGGATTCCATCGGACGAACGGTGATCTCTTCAAAAGGATAGGACGGAGATCGTATCCGGGCAGGCAACTTGTTGAGTGAAAGGCGTGTAACGATAAGAAACGAGAAAGTCGTGATATCGATTCATCAATTGTCGTGTTCAGCGTTCAAACGTGAGCCTCGAACTGAGGAGCTGAGATGGGAGGGGCGAGTAGTTTATTTCCTGACGAGGTTGTTAGAATCAAAAATTGCAGATTCAATTGCCCAGTATCATCAAAGCAAGCTCCGAAGATACCGAGTGGCGATGCGGGGGAAGACTCACGATCTGGCGCGCATCTTTCTGCGCTTGCGCTTGAGACGACGGACGCGCTTCTTTCTCCACTTAGCTCTCATCTTCGTAGATGGTCTAGTGATGGTGGCAAGGTTAGTAATTGCTTCTCCAGGGCTGAGAACATTTTTGGGGAGGGGAGAGCAACTCACAATTCTGCGAGGATGAGGAGAGATGGTTGAAGAAAGACAAAAGTGAGGCGATCCCGCGACGCATTTGTGTAGTGGGCAGCTTACTCAGCTAAGCGAGCCGCTAGCCGCATTGGGTGCTGTCCAACAGCTGTACACGTGACCCGTTACATCACACAGTGCGATTTGGGCGGTTCGAATTGTTTGCTAACCCTGGGAAGTGGAAATAAAGTGGAAATAGGGTTTCCGCTCACATTTATCATGGATGGTCATGGAATGAGCAGGAATGACACAGTCGGGTATTTTCTCTCTCAAATCTGGAGGAATTGGGAAAAAAATCGTGCATTATTTCAAGACAATGGAAAGGAATCATTGTGTATTATGTAGGTCCTATATTTCATATCATGTATGTTCAAAGCATTCATGATCGAGAGCTTCACAAATTCATATACCATGAATGGCAATAATGCCCCAGTCTTGCCACAGAAATGGGAAGGTTCACATCGACCGTGGTTAGTCGATGGACTATTCTTGGTCCCGACTCAATGACATCTACTAGAGTTGGTATCGGTAGCTCGGTGCCAGATCACCGAGGTACTCTTCTTCCTCCTCAGAGGAAGGTTGTGCCTCAGCCGGCGTGTTCTGACGCTTCCGGTTCTCATGTACCAGTGCGAGACCATAAGCAATGCAGGCCAGGATAGACAGACAGCAGAAGGAGATACAGATGCTGTATCCGGGCTTGTAGTATGGCGCATCCTTGCTCAGGAAAGAGTAAGTGGCGATAATTCCACCAATGTTACCAAATCCAATTTGCCAGGCTGAACCCACGCTGCGACGGTGGTGGCCGCCCAGGTTCATCGCAAACCAACAGACAATGACAGGCATGGCACTGTAAGCGCCGCAAGTGACCAGGAACAGCGCACCGTACTGGGCTGCCCGATTCTCCTTGCCGTGGATGGTGAATAGCATGGCAAATCCGGCAATTGCAATACAGATCGGGATAATGGTAAATGCAAACCGGAATTTCAAGCGATCAGAGAACCACGCAATGATCAAGGAGAATCCAAATGCTGCCGCCCACGGGGGGATAGAGTACAATTGGGTTTTGACCGCTGGAGAGGATGATGTCAGTCAAGATAATCCACGAAAGGGTATTACGAGAGGAACAGGATGCGCTCACGGGAATATCCATAGCTTTGGATGATCGAAGGCGCAAAGTATGCGTAGCCTAGATCGGTAGAGTTAGCACTAGCTCAGATCATAATCAAATCATCAGAACTCCGTAAAGGACCACCAACCGTATGCGGGGACGATGAGACCAAAGTACATGAAGCCTCCAATAATAACCTTGTCTAAATCCCAACTGTTAGTATCTCATACCATGTCACAAGACCCAGATTCCACCTACAATCCTTGAGAACACCCCAGACCTCACGCCAGCCCATCTGAACGTGGTGAGCCGACTTGCCGACATCCTTGGCCAGCTTCGCGCGCACAAACTCGCGTTCTTCATCGGTCAACCACTTGACTTCCTCAGGGAAATCAGGCAACACGAAGAACCAGACGATTGCAAACACGCAGGTAATCAGACCCTCGATGATAAACACCCAGCGCCAGCCCATATAGCCGCGAACACCGTCCATCTGTCCCAGTCCGTATGCCAACAGACCACCGAAAGCACCGGCAAGTGTGGTGGAGCTAAAGAAGAAGCTGAACCGTTTCTGGGCTTCACTTCGCTTGTACCACATGCCCATCAGGTAGAAACCTGTCCCGTCCGTGTCAATACCTCTGCGCAGCACGTCTCATGTTCAAGTAACCTAGCAACTCACATCCTGGAAACATGCCCGTCTCAAACACTCCCAAGAAGAATCGAGTAGTCATCAATCCACCCCAGCTCGAAACCAAGCCCTGGCAGATCATCACGAGACCAAAGCCGAACATGCAAAGCGACACTACATCAAAGCAAGTCAATTCTGTGTTCCTTATATGCGCCGATTGCGCTGGGATTCGACAACATACACCAAACATGGGGCTTCAACTTCTTGAGCAAGATATTTGACGGGATTTCGAGAACAATATACGGCACGAAGAAAATCGTCAATGCAGTGTTATATTTCGTTCCGGTCGTCAGGCCCAGCTCATCCTTGAGTCCAAGAATAGCGGCATTACTGATGTTAACACTATGCGACAAAAAGGTCAAGGGTCAGCGCGCGCGTCGCAAAAACATGGAATGAAGAGCGCATTGTTTCATACCGGTCCAAAAAGGCAAGCAGATACAGGACACACAAGCATGGCAGGATGTGCCAATCAATCTTGGCCATCAACTTGCGCTCGGTGGTATTCGTGAGCGGCGGCAGGTCATGATCTTCATATGGAGGAGGATCGAAGATTTGTGGAGGGCCCATTGGCTCAGCGCCCAGCTTCTCCGAGGTCATGTCTGCGAGAGGGAACACGAGAGCTATCAGCGGGGATCATCGCAAGTCAAGCAGCACCGCGTGTGCCACGAAAGAAACGAGCGCAAGGGCTCTCTGCGATCGGAGGGAACTCACTGGGCAAGCCCATGCTTTATGCAATGGTCAACTTCGCAGGACGCGATTTGGAGAATGTCAAGAATCTGACAAGGAGGGGAAGAATGGATTATTATTATTATGTATTATTCCGGTCTGCGGACTCGCGAGTGCAGATCACTCGGATTGCAGGGATGGGCTGCTGCAACGCTAGGTTCTGGGCCGCACCGATTATTATATATGCGCAGGTCAACCGGAGAAAATGCCGAGCTGAGGAAACAAAGAGACACGAGGACAAGAAAAAAAAAAGTCAGAAAGGCCAAGAACAGCCGGCGCAAAAAAATAAGTAACCCTTTGAGTCACCCTCGACCATTGCTAGCTCGGATCCAGAACTTGACTGCGTTGCGACTCTACTTCGGTAGATCCACTTGTACGCTTAGGGCCCGATCTCGGCCTGTAGTGGGAGAAGATCGTCGAGGCGTCCAGTTCGCAATGTCAGTACAACTACTAATTCTGTGTACTCCGTGCTAGGGCCGTCGTCGTTAATGTCAATGCATTAGCTGACGTGTCTCATCATTATTATCTGCCCCCATATAGTATATACTTTGTATGCTTAGGGAGAGTCTAAATACCTAATGCGAACGTGAGATCTTCGGGGATGTTCCGCCCTCGGTTTCCATTTCCCCGCAAACTCAAGGCTCCGCTGGACTTAAAAAAGGGGTGCCGCCCGGCTGAAAGGCTCTTTACTAACCCTCGGCTAGCCATTCGCTTGGCCCGAGCATCTTGTTGTTGGATGATGTGTACATTATAGTGTCAGAGACGATGTATGTACTGTAGGCAAGCTGCATAGTCAGGCCTCCCACCACGCGAAATTTGAAAACACTTGGCTCGCTAAGCTTTTTGTTCTCGGTGTTGGCGTTCGAGACTCGGCGTCCTCCGATCGTCGCAGGGGGTCTTGGATTATTGGGCGCTAATCCATTATCCGACCGAGCTTTTCTGGTGGAACGGTCCACAATCAATACATCCACTTCCATTCAAAGAGCTGAGATTGATCATTCACATGACTCAATCGCAAGCCTATATCGGTCTTGCTCATCAGTTGTTCCATGTGAGATATCATGCTGGAGTCGTACCTAAGCTCATTAGGGACCGGAATCCCGCGTTCACCTCCAACACGGGCTGTGGTTCCAGCCGTTGTCCAGTATATATTTCCACGTCAACTAAGCTTAGTGCTGACTCTCCCAAAATTAAACAACTTCCAACCAACCTTAACCGTCTAGCCCCGGAATACAAGCTGAATATATGCACATACCTAAACTAGCTAGGCATTTGCCACTATATACATGAATTCACAATCCTGCATGGACACCTGATTATAACATCCCAGGTGGTCCTTGCCAACAACGCCAGAAAAGGCAATCTGATTACCTACCTATCCATGTACACACGCCTCCAATACCTATGCGTCTCTTCTCTCGGCCATGGGTGAAAGGAGGTGGCGAATTGCAGCGACCGGGCAAGAGCCCCAGAGCATGCTTGACCGAAGCATCTACATATATTTCTCGTGGAAACCTTATGGTACAAGATGACTGACCTTGAAATAAAGATTTGAACAATTGCAACCCCATATGCGAAGATTGGAAGGATTTTAGTTGATCTCGAGCGGTGTTGAGAGAGTTGAATATTACGAACTATGTTCGGGAATATGGAAATCCTGTTTCAAAGCCAATCTTCTTTATCTCATTTTCAGCCTCTTTCTATTCCATCAGCCATGGGTCCGCGCTCTCTTTTTTGCGCCTAAGGCTCAGGTGGCCATATGGTGGGATATCCTTATCAGCACGTGATCTTCAAAAATTGCCTGGAAAGAGCAATCCAACGGCGACTTTTCGATTTAAGCAACTCATCTATCCACTACCACAGAAATCAAAATGCTTATCAACTGTGGCTCCCTGTCAGATTTCACCCAGACACGATATGTGATCCATCTATCTACCGGGAAGCGCCTGGTCTTATTTCGCTTACCGTCCATCGACCCGTCTGGTTCAAAACCCAACGAGACGCAAGGATGGTCATACTACGCCATGGAGGCCGAATGTCCCCATGCTGGCGGACCCATGGCCGACTCACAGGTAGATATTGAAGACTCAGCATACGTTGTGTCCTGTCCCTGGCACGCGTACGATTTCAACGTTGAGACAGGAGAGTCGAGTGTCGGCATCAAAGCCTGCACTTTCCCCGTCGATGTGCGCGATGGTTCTGTGACGATAGACTTCCCGGTCGAGGATGGCGTTTCCGTTGGATTGGGCAGAGTCGAACCAGTCAGCGAGAAAGTGAAGCTGAAGCATGCGCGACCCTCCGACAAGCCAGCACCCAAACAAGAAGATCCAGGCATGGCACGCTATCTTAGTGACGACGCGACATTGTGTGACTGGGCTGTTCATATTTTGAGCACTGCCAACCCGGAGCAAAAAATTGAACTGACCACTCATTTGTACAACATTTTCACTTCGAGGGAAGGCACTTCCTCACCCATGGACATTGGAAGAGGCACCGTGGCCGCTCCGGATCAACCCCCGCGCGAGAATATGGTCGAAGTGAAACCCGGCGCGATGCCGAAAACTGGAAAGGGAGGGTCTTTGAAAAGCAGAATCGCTATGCTCCATGCACTGGCCAATATCGAGCTCTGGGCTATCGATCTAGCAATCGACATTTGCGTCCGATTTTCAACATTCAAGACGGCCGAAGAGACTCCCCAAGAGCTACCCCGGGCATATTTCCATGACTGGCTGAAGGTTGCAAGTGACGAGGCCAAGCACTTTTCTCTTCTCCGTACCAGAATTGAGGAAATGGGCTCTCATTTTGGCGCCCTACCCGTACACCACGGTCTATGGCAGTCTGCCACGGAAACAGCACACGATCTCCGATCTAGAATCAGCATTATCGCCTTGGTCCACGAAGCTCGAGGTCTTGATGTCAATCCCATGACGATTCAAAAGTTCCGCAACGCTTCAGATAACGAGAGTGTCGAGGCGCTGGAGGTCATACATAACGATGAGATTACGCACGTCACAACCGGCCATCGATGGTTGACTTGGATCTGTGCTCAGGAAGGCACGGATCCGGTACGAGTCTTCCGCGACAACGTTTCAAAACACTTCCGAGGGAGCATTCAGGGGCCGTTCAACGAGGAAGCTCGCTTGCAGGCAGGCATGGATCGTCGTTACTACGGGACTACTCCGACTCCGGTTGCAGCTTCATAATGAGAGCTGTTTCTTTTGATGATGTATGAAAAGCGTTAAGATATCATGTTCACGAACTATTAATTAAGCGAGTCCCTATCAAAGTTTGTGACTATGTCATCGGGTCTCAGCCTCGAATAGTTCGATATCATCCCTGGAGCCGATCTACTTGATGTAGACGGGCTTGAGCTCAACCTTGCTGCAGCTTGAAGGAATCTTGGCATCGTAGTAGCGGTTCAAATAAAACAGCTGAGGGCTGTTGTGGAACCAATCACAAACTGAGTTGTGTGTTAGTATATCAATGTGCTTCTTTCCTTGTACAGACATCAAGATCATTCGATATTTACTCACCGAGCCAGCCACCGAAGCCGTCTGCCACAGACCAAATGAAGTTGCCCTTGCTGATGGAAAATCCCTCCGAGCCAGTGCCAACGTTGATTTCAATCGGCTCCCACGCTATTCAGTACGAACATCGAGATTAGCCAACGGGTTTTCTATATCGACACGAGGTCATCGATCATTGACAATCCCTTGATTCACTTACAGGCATAGTTGGTGTCACCAACAGCTACCATGCCCCAAGGAAACTCAGTCTTCAGATTAGCCAAGGCCGTAGTACCGTTGAGATAAAACGGGCTGGCGATGGTGCTGTCCTCGCTCAGCACAGCATCATTGATCCCCGCACCGGTGTGATAGGCATAGACAAAGAGATTGTTGTGCTGGGAGTTGCCGGCGCCAGAAGTCTTCAAGTGAAATTCCTTGGGAGTTGTTGCAACAGGATTGGCCATGGCCGTTGCGGCCAACACAGCAAGACTTGCTAGGAATTTCATGGTTGTGGTGCTTGTGTGATATGTAGATGATGAATTGTTTGCGTCGGTAGAGGTTGGGAGGTTCTCTTTATAGGATCGCCAAGGCAGGAGAACGGATGATCTTATATAAATAAATCTCACTGGTACAGCGCAGGGTGTGATCGTGCACTTTTCAAAATGGAGTCATGAGCAGCAGCAGGTGTTTGCAAGCGATATCGTTCCACCCAGCTTTACCCATAAACCAGGTGTGCCGTGGGAATAGTAACGTGAAAGACCGAAAATCAAGACTCGGTACTGAGACATAAGCGACAGAAGCAATGTGCCTCGTGCAGCTAGCTAGTGGCAATTGGGAATGTGAGCAGCGCGCCCGCGCCACTCATGTGTTTTGTTGACGCCGATCTCCCCGCATCGGGCGTGGATAGAGGTGGAGCCTATGAGGTGGACTGGTCACTGAGGGGATGTGAGACATTTCTCTGAGTGATTTCTGAATGTGCACAATATAAATTCCCGTGATTATATTTCCATACCTCTAGTATAACCTATTCGGTACCTATCTCCGGGCAATGTCTTATATAGTGTGTGAATCATGCAGAAAAAGACCGCGACTACCGTGAGACGTGGTATGATGTCAGATCGGGTAGATTCTTAGCCGGGATGTGTAGCTCTTTGAAGGTAAGATGAACGGTGTGGCTGATAGTTTCTAAGACAATTCTAATAAGTATGGCTCGAGCAACTCTTGTATTCCATTTCTTGCCGACCACGGGCCTTCAGGAGTATTCATACCCTGCTGCTCTACGACTTGGCCACCGCTGTTCTATTGTGTCTCCAAGACACTGCCATTGCTGACTGGCCCGGTTCCTAGACCACGCTCTTCATCCTTATCCTCTTCTGTAACTTGCTCCTCTTTGCTCGTCGGGGCGAATTTGCTCCGCAATCTGATTTGCTTCCCATACTTATAGAAGAGAAAAGGGATAACGGCGAGCAGGGTTGCGACACCCGCGATCAAGCTGCCTCCCCCTCCCACGCCCAACGCCGCGAACATCTGAGACGTGAAAAGTGGTGCTGCCGCTCCACAGGCAGAACGAGCGATTGTGTTCGCAGCAATGGCAGATGCAGCGTACATCTGATAAACATCCACGAGGTAGTTCATGTACCCGACGAAGATGAGCAACAGGGCACTCGACAGAAAGACTCCTGCAAGAGTTGGTACGATCCAGTGAACAGAGCTATAACAAAGTCAGCTTTTATAAGGTCAGTTTGTTTCGAACATCGGGTAACTAACTTGAACTCAGCCGACCAGGCAAACCAAAACATGGTCACGGCAAAGCCGATACCTCCACCCATCGCCAGCGGTAGGCGGTCTTCTGGTACAGCATCCTCCATCTTCGTTATGCCCTGGTCAATCTTCTTCTGGCGCATCCGAGTGTCTGCTACGACGATAACGCCACCAAATAGAGCACCTACAACAGTACCCAGTAACGGCAGCTCCCCAACACCAGAGTTCCAGCCACGTTTTTCTTGAAACACAATGGGGTATATAGTGAACAACATGTAGAGCAATGTATAAACGAATGCCAAATAAATTGCGCACAGCAGAGAGATCGGGTCGAACAGAATGATCCACGGTCGAGTAAGAGCAACCTTATAGATGCCCACGAGTGTCCGGTCACTATCTTCGATCGGAGCCTTCACATTTTCATACCCGGGTATCTTTGCATCGCGGATCCGTCGGGCCTTGTTATACAGGATAATCGGCGCGTAAGTCTCAGGGATTGTCAACATTATGACAGCTGATGCTCCGCCAAGCCAGAGAAGCACGTAAAAGCTCCATCGCCAATCTTTTGTTAGCTGGAGGAAGCCTGCGACAACAGGCCCGAGTGCTGGCCCCATATAGACCATCGCTGAGAAGCCAGCCATAGCATTGGCGCGCTCAAGCGGATTCCATACATCAGCCAAGACACCTGGGCAGTTGCTCAATGCGGCCGAGACAAACGTTCCCGTCAAAAATCTCCCGACCAACAAGCCTGCAAAATTCGGCGCGAATGCACATAGAAAGTTGAAAGCGAGGTAAAACAGAAAGGTAATATAGAAAATCCATCGGCGCCCGAAGAACTCGCTGAGCGGGGCGAAAATCAAGGGCCCAGCACAATATCCAAGCAGAAACAGGGTTATTGTCAAACCTGCAACTTCATTGGAAACACCGAAATACTTTGAAATTGACGGGAAACATCCACTTGGCGAGCTTGAAGCGAATGTGGCATTCACAACCAAAAGCACCGCCGACATTGTCACACCAGCTCGACGGCGCATCGACCAATTCCGAGGGTTCTCGATGTCCCCCGGGGCGAAACCAACATATCCATCTTCGTCGAGAGTAGGCGGTGTCTCGTGTGTCAGATCTTTTGTTCGGTATGGTTTATTGACCGCGCGGGACAATACGCGCGAGATGGGTGTCATCGCGAATAATTGAAAAGAATGAAGAACTTCATGTCCGCAGTGTCGGCGAGGGGAAGATGAGGGAGCCAAGAATACATATGCAATATTCACCGTTTTTTTTATGACAGGACAAACGTGCATTGGGAGAATTAATAATAATGCTTGTACCTAAAACCTCCGTGGTCCGGGGGCCCATGCTCGGCGAATGGATATCGCTTTAAGACCGGGGTTTATCTCCGAATCTGTGCCGATTCCCGAGATGAGATCATCTCCAACATGAACTAACCGTGGCGGTGACTGATAAACAAAGAAAAAGTACCGATCAGATGCAGATTGATCAGATCGCGGTACGATGTCTCAGTAGTTCAAATTATTATGGATATCTACAGAGATGATGCTTTGCCCGTACCCCCCAATAGCTGGTAGTCAGAATGGGATACAGCGGTTGGTTCCGCCCTTCTCATGGTCATCATGATCTCACGTTTTAGAGGCCATAAGCATCAAATCATCTCGGAGTTATGCATTACAAGAGATATTAAATCTGTGCGCCACTCGGGCTATCAGTGGAATCTTTTGCTATCCCCTCGTCCGTCTTTTTGTCATTTTTATTGGTTGATATCTTACATTTATGACACTAATTGAAACCACGCTAAAAATGACAAAAAGACGGACGAGGGAATAGTGCATACAACGGCGCTAAATAGTAGGTGCGGTGCAGTTGTCATTCATAGTCTGACAAGCTTAGCACTGATCAAACATCTATCCCAAGCAATATAAGAATTCTCAATTTGAACAGAATTTCTTTCTGCTTCGAAAGTCCTGGACAACCCTAGGTGCCACCCAAAAACTATATCGCAAACCAAACTCGAGACATTCAACATTGCTCTTGACCACTGAGAGAAAAGGAAGCTACCTTTTCGCTTCCTTTTCTCCTTCACTTTAGCCCGTGCACTATCTTTTTATATGATGGCTTGCTCATTCTGGCTTTTACCTAGTCGCAGATCTCCCGTTATTGAGGCACATTTCAATTGTTCCACAGCTATTAAGCTCACACATACACTACGTAAAATCGTCGTAAATTTGCCTAGAACTTAAATTCAAAATCCGTGAAATGTCCAGAGGTAAATGTCGAGGCAGCTGTCGTGGTAATTCCTCGAGAGGCTTACTATGGGATTCAATCGCTGAAGATACCCTTCAAGAAGGCACCTTAATCTCCACTTTCATTGGATGAATCTTCAATTCGATCAATTCGGTTCAAATCATGCTTATCTTGACTATTTCCTGTATGTCAATAAATGTAGAGTCTGTCGGCTTGATTTGCTCCATGCATATCGTTCTGGGTAGCTATCGACGAGAGATAGATTGGCATGAGGCTGCCTTCACGAACATTGTTTGCTGCATCTTGAACTTTTCATAGCGCGTTGTTGATTTTCAGGTAAGTCATTCTATCTCCCACGGACTATATTCTAGCCGTATCATAATGTCCCACGCACTGATTTGTTCAATCAAGGTCGATGAAGTGCCTTGTGGATGTAGCAATGAAGCAGAGTCGAGGCATGCCGATCGGTGAGCTGATTACTACATTCGGCCTAGCGAGGCTGCGAGAAGGCCCCTGCTCTCGGTGCGTATTTTTAGGTCAGGTTGTTTGAAGCCAGGGATGTGCAAACGCAGATGCAATTTTATTGCATTCAAGACAACCAATTATTGTCGAGAATCCGCGGTGTTAGGGATCTGTGATTGGTGACTGTATTGTAGAAAATACCCGAGAGGTATACTCATGAATGAGAGTAAGAGAATTCGCGATCGGATGTATTCTATCTATTGTGGTGACTGACTTTCTCTTTGTTTATGGTTTATCGTGGGAGCCTAGGGATATTCAGGGGGGGCGACGTTCTCATTGAGCTTTAGCTCCCCATTCCGACCGTGGAGTTACCCGCAAACCCCCTGAAATGTAGGCTGTTCTACCGGCAGGTTGTTACAGACTATAGAAAAGATCTAACTGCTACCAAGCTCCAAAAATTGAACGTCAAACTCTGTGTTGGATATCCATATCTGTATGAAATATTAGCTAAATCGATATACAATCGAGCCCCCGCTGCCCCTCCAAGCTTCCTCGGATTGTTAAAGTGTCAGCTCATTCGGACCCACATTGAGCGCGGGAAAAATCTTCCCACCCCTGACCACGCGTTATCCTCGCGAAGAGGACGAGTTGCAAGTTGAATAATTGCTCAGCCCATTCTTTACTTCAGTTCTTTCCGGTGTACATTACTCTGTCGGAATTTTGGTGACTTCAATGGAATAGAGTGTTTCCGAGGCTGCCGCTTATCACCGTGAGTGTGTGCCAATAACCTGCAGTTGCGATCCAAATAATGCTAAGATCCCATCTATTCAGTCGCCCAGCATGGATCCCACCACATACGTGGATCCTGAGCTTACCATCGCAGATCATCTGGTACTCGACACACTCGTTGATAAACCAGTCTCAAAAGGTGAGTGTCTCCCACTCGCTTGTAAGTTCCTTGTTAGCAGCGCACTGACAACAAACAAGGGGAGACAAAACAACAAAAGCCTAGTGATGAAGATGTCATCCAGAAGCTCCAGGATATGAATGATGCAACGCATCCTGATTTCGATCCTACTATCTTCCAGTTTTGGGATACCCCAGTGCTTCAGGCTAAGCTGCCCGAGGCTCTTCAGCGTTATGTCCTGCAGCCCTATCAGAAATGGGCCCAGGGAGTTGTGCGCTTTCCCACCGACGTTGTCATGTTGACACATCTCTTGCTATATTTCACCACAATTGTGCCCAGTGCCATCTTCTTATATTATCGCTTTTCCTGGCTACATGGCGTCTTGCATTGGGTCATGCAATTATGGTACTGTGGAGCATTCACCTTGATGAAGCACCAGCACATCCACATGAACGGTGTTCTGGCTCCTCGGTACTGGATTTTCGATACGCTCTTCCCATATGTGTTAGACCCAATGCTCGGACACACGTGGAACTCCTATTACTACCACCACATCAAGCACCATCACGTTGAGGGCAATGGTGAGCAGGATCTGAGCACGACCATGTTCTACGACCGGGATAGTGGCTTTGATTTCGCTTGTTATGTCGGGCGATTCTTCTTCTTCATCTGGATGGAACTTCCCCTCTACTTCTGGAGGAAAGGCCAGTTCAAATATGCTGCCAGGGCTGCGTTCTGGGAACTCGGCAACTACGTGGCCATATACCTTCTCTACAACTACGTCAACGCCCGCGCGACCGTTTTCGTGCTCATTCTACCTCTCACAGTCATGCGCTGTGGTCTCATGGTGGGAAATTGGGGCCAGCACGCTTTCGTGGACCCTATCGATCCCGACTCGGATTACCGCTCAAGTATCACGTTGATCGATGTTCCGGTAAGCTTTTTGTTGAGCCATTCTCAGTCTCCTGTGCTAACATAGATCCAGAGCAATCGATACTCATTCAACGATGGGTACCACACTTCTCACCACTTGAATCCTCGTCGCCACTGGAGAGATCACCCTGTAGCATTCGTCAAGGGCAAAGACCGCTATGCCGAGGAAAGGGCGTTGGTCTTCCGCAACATTGACTACATCTTCATTACTGTGTACCTGCTACGCAAAGACTACACTCACCTGGCGAAGTGCCTTATCCCGATGGGTGACCAGGTTAACATGACTCTGGAGCAACGAGCGGAAATGCTGCGCAGCAGGACTCGGCGATTCCCGCATCCTGACGCGAAGAAGCATCGCTGAAGAGCCATCGAGCATCGAAATTTCCTTGGCTGAAGGTTCCTAAGCAGTGCCTGTTATTTTGGCTTAACCAAATTTATTCATAGACTGTACCAAATAGATTTCAAAACTCAGGATAAGGTGTCGTCCCAGTAGACAGAACGCCATGCAAACAATAGTTTTTCCAATAAAGAAGCTTTCGACCACAGTTCAGACGCATGGTAGTGTTTATTCTTATCAATCATCCAGATTTGAGTTTCTCAAGCCACCTGTGTAATCTCCCCTTCTCTTTAGTGCTTCTTGTCTTTCCAAATGGGCTAATCTGACCGCGTCTGGGGGGTCCTATCTGTGCATGTGGAAGTCCCAGCCCTATCGCTACTTTCCTTGCTGCGCGAGTCATTTCCTCCAGCTCCTTCACATCCCACAAAGTAGTGAGCCTTCTGACTTGCGCGGTAAGCTCACGAAATTGATCGAGATCCACGAGCCCATTCTTGCAGAGACATCGTAAGATACCAAGGATGGTCCCGGTTTCATAAAACTCCAGCCCTGTCAATACCGTGTCGAACGGAATGTAACCCGTTAGGGGGCGAGTCTCCACCAGAAGAAGAATCATGTCTAGGGGGTTGCCAACCACTTCTATCTGAGATTGTGGATCGTGCAAATCATCCGCAGTTAAGTTTTTAGTAGTCTCGAAGATTCTTTGAAGACTGCTTAGTCTCCCTTGTTCGCTGATACTGTCTGTCTCGAAGCAATTCGAGATAAAGCGGGTCAGGTTTCTCATGACGGCGTGGATGATGAAGTTTTCATCTTCCGTTCTATCCCAAGGGTACAGAGGCAGGTAGCCCGTAATTGTACGATCAAGATGCTCAAGGACTGTGTTGAGCGACCTTTGATGAGATTTCTCGAATTGCTGTGCTGAGTAAAATATCCCTTCCGTCAGTCGCTTGAGAGTGCTTGAATCTGCAAGTTTTGGATGCAGCTCTTTGACCTCGGCGAGTTGAATATTGCAAAGCGCGTAATGAACATCGAAAGTGGAAGGCGTCCATTCTTTCAGTACTCGCTGGCAGTCTTCTGTGATAAGAAAGTCTCGCACCGTCCGATGGAGAAACTCGACTATGATGTCGGAAGGAGTCTCCCAATCTCGCGCCTTCACAATCTCGAGAAATCCTTTGAAGCGTCCGTTAATACGTGCCCCCATTTTGCGGACCTCCTCCCTCCAGAAACGCCCAAGTCTCTGGTTCTTCACAGCCAGTTTGTCAACCTGCTTGGCAATGGCAACATCGGCATCCAGCTCAAGCTCATCAAGGTACCAGAAGCTGACAATAGAGAGCGGTTCCTTGGCAGCCAGTGCGACGGAAAACCCGCGAGCAATTTGTGCCTGATAGAATGGATCCAGTGAGTCCATTATATGTCTGAAAAAGTCGTTGAGGTCGGCCGGGTAGGCGCTCACACGACGCTTCAGGTCCACGAGTCTGTCCTCATTGACCAGGCCCTGTTTTACCAGAAGCACGACCAGATAGACCCAAAGAAAAACGCCCTTTGACCTTTCAACAATATCAAAAGCCAGTTCCGCGGCATCTGGACTAGACAGCGCCAAAGCTTGAAAATCAGCGCGGTCTTGCAATTTGTTCTTCACATAGAGCTCGATGTCGGGTCTGTTCAGGTTCTCCAAGTAAAGCTTGCGAGTCAGATTTGTTCCCAGGGCCTTTTCAAAAACATTCCAAGGCCTACTTGCGACGCATAGCTTAATTGGGGATGTATTCGCCATGTTGGAAAGTATGCTAATCAAATCCTCGTGTTCGCCCTCGTATTCATCAAGCCCGTCGATGAAAATACAGAACGCATTGGACGAAGCCGTCTGTCGAGTGATCCTTCGTAAGCCACTCAATAACTCCTTACGATTCCACTCCATTATGAATTCCTTGGGGTCGTGACTCATATTCATAGACTCTAGCCATAGCCCCGGAAATGCTGTCTCAATAAGTTCAGGACACTTCCGGAAGACGTCAAACAACAAAGATTGAAGTAGGCCCTCCTGTGAGCGATGGAGATCGGTACCATTGATCCAAAAGAAGTAGTCGATGATGACTAGCTTTCTAGTGCCGGCCCATTTGCGTAGATGCTTGGATGTATCGGGGCTGTTGACTAGGTACTTCATCAGAGTGCTTTTGCCCGAGCCAGGTTTCCCGCTGATCCAGAAGAGAGGGTCCCCGGAGACCATCCATTCCGAGAAGTTCGACATGTAGGCCCAGCTGTACGTGCGGTTGTGGGCCTCTGTAACCTGGGATCGACGCAACTCCATACCGTCGAAATGGAGACTTCGCATGATAGATAGTTTCGCGGCCAGATGATTACTGGCAACGGCGGTGGTCTGTATTCTTTGCGTGATTGCGGCGATATCGGCAGGCAGGAGGGCTTCTAGATGCTGTATTTGTTGTTGTCGCTTCATCTGCTGCTGGGGCTTGATGTTCTCGCCTCTTTCCTCCTCTAGAGCAAGCGTAAACAACTTACTTTGCCGCTCAAAGTCTGCCCTCAGTGTCTCCATAGATTCCATCACTGTTTTTCTCAATTCTTCAATGGATGGTGCCATCCCAGCTCGGAGCAGGTGGTTGGTTTCGAGCAATATGTCCATAATACGCACGTTTCCACCACTGGAGCTGTAGCTTTGTCAACATCTTTAGAGCATAAGAATGGGCTGTTTAAGTCAATGACTGACCTCTGCATAATTGTCAAGCGGAGAATAAGCTGCAATCGATAAGACTCAAGTTTTCTAGTCATGTCATCGATGCGATCTTGTGCCCATACTGTCTTCAGGGCTGCTCGAAAACTGCTCCATCGTGAAGTTTTGCTGTCTTGCAGATCGTCCAGAACAAAGAGAAGCTCATTAGCTGTTCGTTTGCATCTATCGCCAAGGTTGACAAGCTCTGTTTCTTCGGGTGATAGGGAATTTGGATCAACAGGCGGCTTCAACTTCTCCGTCAGAGAGCGGATGTCCTTGGTGATTCCTAACACAGTGTCGGTGTCCTCGTCGTATCCGGTAGTGCTCTTGTAGATTTTGCGCGATTTGGAGAACAGCGAGCCCGAAAAGTCAATGAACTGGCATACCGCACAGGCCAGAGACAGTGAAGTAAATGGATCGAGGACCATTTTCACGATGGCCTTGCGATCGGAGGAGAATATGCAGCGGTAACTGCCCAGGTAGTTATGATGAAGAGATGTTTGCTTACTCCTCAGCCTCAGAGCGGGCGCGGGGCTGAGCAATACGGCGGCTATAAACACAACATGATTTGATGGTATGAGGAGCCAATACGATATCGAAAACGTCGCTAATCTGCATTTATGGGCGCCTTCTAACTGGTACAGCAGCAAAGTCATATATATGATGCCTCAAGCACCATAGAGCAACTGGGTCTAATTTTCTAATCTTCAGTGCGTCAATTCAGAGTTGTTGCTTCCCGTTTCTAGGATATACCTGTAGCGCCTCATGACTCATGAAGAAGTAAGATAGCAGACTATTAAGATAAACTAGCTTTGAATTACAACGGAGGATACGACAGTGAACATACACCCTGGGCCTGGGGCACATGCTTAGAAGCCCATGTAGATCCCCGACTTAGATGCCTCTTATCTGTCTATCTGCTTGGTACCCCAGGCATGAAGCTGTTCAGGTTTTCTCTCACCTTCTTCTCGGAAGTCCAAAGATGGCCATACTTTTAAAGAATAGCTCACTGGGTGCTATAAAACCAGCGGAATTTAGTTTATTGTCCATGTGCTGGCGTGGTCTATTTTATTGCTGCGGGAGGAGCTTCTATCGACTAATACATCTCGAATACCTACCACGGAACCTCTCATTTCCAATTTATGAAGAAAAGTTATGCGAGGTTGGTCCTAAAAGGCAGGGTCTGATGGATACTTGAGAGAAGGCGGGACAAAGCGACCTCAGTGAATGTGTCGAATGATCAAAGAATTTGCATCATGGGGAAGCGTGCAGTCGTGACTCCCCAGCCCTTCTCAGTACTGCATTAATCTCACCCTTGCCTTGGACGCTTAGACCGCGTGGGCCGAGCCAAGATCTGGCACTGTGAGGAACATTGATGATTGGATCTCCATCACCTGATTCCGGTCGCACTATGTACTGAAAGATGCGGGGAAATATGTAACCCTTTGTTTTTATTGATGCGGTCGACAAAGCGATCACAGGGGTAAATCAGATGAGCAGGTCCGGCAGAAGTCCGATACATACCGCCCATATAAAGACGACACCCCTTGAATGCCGACTCGACTGGTTTCTGTCTCTAAAGCATCATAACCGCTGAAAGCTGGACTCTACGACGAAGGAGCTACTGGCTAGTCCATAATGCGTTTCTGGCTCCCATTATCGTTAGCCACCCTGGCAGCAGGCTATGTTGTCAACAAAGACAAAACCTGTACACTATACCCGGAATCGCTCAAAAATGATGGCCAGCCAGTCGACGATGCGCCTTCAATTCAAGAAGCCTTCGAGCTTTGCGGTACCGATGGCAAGGTTATTTTCGCTGCCAACCATGTATTCAATGTCAATTCTGTTATGAACACGACCAACTTATTGAACTGCGACGTGTCTCTACGGGGCGAGCTGCGCTTCTCGACAGACATCCCATATTGGCTTTCACACTCCTACTCTGTGGTCTTCCAAAACCAATCGACCGCGTGGCTGTTTGGCGGTACAAATGTGACTTTTCGAGGAGAAGAGGGTGGCTGGTATAATGGCCAGGGTCAGGCCTGGTACACGCAAAACCGTAACCGAAACAACCAGCCTGGTCGACCTATTAGCATCACCTTCTACAATTCGACAAACCTGCTAGTGGACGGACTGACCATTATCCAACCGCAATTCTGGGCTACATTCGTCTGGCAAAGCAAAAATGTCTCTATCACGAACTTTTTCGTCAATGCTACCAGCGACAATGAATGGAGTACCGTGAACACCGACGGCTATGATTCTTGGAATAGCGACACTTTGCTTGTTGAGAATGCCGTCGTCGCAAATAGCGATGACTGCATTGCTGTTAAAGGGAACACGACGAATCTTGTTGTCAGGAACGTTACATGCCACTCGGGCTTTGGTATGGCAATAGGGTCTGTCGGGCAATATGCTACAATGCCTGACTACGTTGAGAATGTCACATTTGAAGATGTCAAATGCTATAATTGCATGGAAGCTGCTTTCATCAAAACATGGCAGGGAGTTCCCGAGGACGACAGTTCGAACGGCGATGGTGGAGGAGGTGGCAGTGGTCTCATCAAGAACGTGGTGTTCCGCAACTTTGAATTGACCAATGTCGCTTTACCTATTCAGATATCCCAGTGTATCTACACTGAGAATGGGCAAAACTGCAATACGTCAAAGATGGCAATTGAGGATATCACATGGTCCAACATCAAGGGCACCTCGCGATATAACATCGCTGCCTCACTTTATTGTTCAGACGTACACCCTTGTCCGGGTATCAAGTTCGAGGATGTCGAGATTCAATCGGTTAACCATACCTTGGGGTTGCCGATGTCTGACACGACATTACAAGATGAGGTGTACCAGTGCACGAATTTGATTGACAGTTCGGGGGTTCCGTGCAATCGCGCTGCACCGAGTAATTATGGACAAGTGGTTACTTCGAACGTGAAAGATGACGGAAGTAGCATGGCAACTTCGAAAGACCCGATAGTGGCAGCCAAGAAGGAGGAGCAGGAGAAACTTGCTGTTCGGCACTGATCCTGACCCTGAAAATGCCCATCTGGTCTTATCGCTAAGTTATCGTGATGTCAGCTCGAATACATGTACATATTTCTTCTGTATGAACTAAAGGTGTATGAGAGACAAGAAGAAAGACATAATCGAACGCCTGCTCCAAAACCAGAAACCTATTTACAACCTCATCTAAAACATCATGTGCTTTTCAAATAAATCCATCATCGCCATAGCTCTGGCAGACACCATCTTGCACTCATCAGTAACGTCAGAATCCTGGGAGACCTCCCCAAAACGCCGCTTCCAAAACTGCCACCTTTCAAGAGAGAGACCAGCTGCACCATTATAGAGGCTACCGGCATCCCAGGCGCCTCGATCTGGCCAAGTTTCATACGTAACATCGTAGAGGGCTGGCTCTAGGATAAGGTTGAATATGCTTTGTCCATTCCATAAAATCCACTGGGCAGCTCCCAGAATCCAGGAGCTACGAACTTCCTTCGCTTCATGGCTTCTCTCGTCTTCAAAGGCAGCACGCATAGCCCACAGAGCATACGTGGGATCTGTCGGGAAAATGCGGTGTTCGTATAAGTGCGCTAAGAATGAATTATAGTTGACGTATCTTTCGGGGTTTTCGCCGTCAGGGCCTAAAGTGATTGATCAGCGTTTTTGAAGCTTTACAAATGGGTTTGATGAATTACCTGCGCAGAAGTCTTCCATTGAATGCTTGAGGAGATTGAAACGCCAGACTCTCCCATTCTGGACAATCAGGTCTCTCGTCAGCGAGCTCAAAGACGGGCTTAAGAAATAATTACCTCTTTGGCAAGAAACGTAAAGTGGCTTGAAAGACCAAGAGCCTCGAGCAATTGAGCCAATCTTGAATGTGACGAAGTCTTATAAGATGCCATTTCAGCGAGCTCAAAGCAGTCTTCTCCGAATCTGCAGATCTCTTCGGAGTCGGGAGCATCTGTAGGCAATAGCTTCAGGAGAGACTCTACAGCCAAGTCGAGTGGTAGTGGGCTTTCGGGCCCCAAATAATCGTTCAGGACGGCAAACACCTTCTCTTGCGTGTGCTCTGGATTCGAAGTCATTCGCTTCATCTCTCGATCCTCTCCACAGGGCTTTCGACATAACTGAGACAGGTGAAGGCCCATGTTGTGTACCTCGTAAAATAGTCTAGACTGTGGTACTTTGATAGATGCTTGAGAATATGAAAGAACCTGAAGATTGAGGTAGAAAAAAGGAACAGGAATACATCCATATGGCTGCTTTTTAAGTACCTGTCTTCCTCGTACCTGGGAGTAGATTGGAAGCCGGCCGTCAAGCGCTGGTTAAGCGCTTTTTTAGGGTAATCATCACGGGCGCTACGTATTTGTATTGGCTGAACCATTAAATTGTTGGCGCCCGTTTCAGGACTTTTTATTTGACATGACCCAAGGACTTTATTTTCGACTTCGATTTTCTACAATCTTCTATTATATCAGAGCACGAGATTTTGGGGGGGAAAAGAGGAAAGAGGTCGTCGCTTTCACGATGGAATAGACGTAAGTGCTCCCCAGCTCTGATCAACTATTGAGGTAGGGACAAAGTGCACTTTAAGAAGAGGCGCCCGTACATAAATCAGTGATCGACTTTATCCAAATCCTGAAACACTAGCTCCACGGTAGAAATTCTAAGTCTTGATATTTAAGCGCTCCGCTGTGGGAAGAGCTAGAAGTACCAAATGATCACAGCTTGGCGGGGGAGGGGGTGGAACCGTCAATTTATCGTGATAAGAGCAAAAGCTGATCAGACTTGAACAATAGCCTGAACATGAAATCATGGTCCTATGACGATTGATTTTCGAGTGTCCAGATGTACCAATATGATTATAAATGCTGTAAATTATAGGCGCACGAAGCTTTTCTTGGTTTGGCTTGATGGTGATTGGTAATTAGTGAGCAAGGTGACTCAATGGCACAATCAAGCGCCATAAAAATGGATATTCCCTCCTCATCGATCGATCAGAAATCCCCTTTTTAATTACAGTTTCTCGAAAATGGCACCACCAATCGATCTGAGTCTTCCTACAGCCCTAATTCTCATCGACAACCAATCGGCCTTTACCGACCCGTCAACTGTTTCTCACTGGGGCGCCTCACGCTCCAATCCTCTCTACGAAGCTAATCTCCAATCGCTTCTCTCCACTTTTCGAGATGCACGAGCGTCATCCTCGACTCCTTTCGAGGTGATTCACGTTTTTCACTCCTCAGACTCGTCTTCTTCCCCTCTTCACCCTTCACATCCGGGTGGTGGGATCCGACCGCTAGACTTTGCTATCCCGGCAGCGGATGGATCGGAGCCTATCTTCTGGAAGAATGTCAACTCTTCTTTTATTGGGACGGGTCTCGAGTCGCATTTGCGACAGAAGGGGATTAGGCAGATCATTTGTGCAGGTCTGACGACGGATCACTGCGTCTCAACAACAGTTCGCATGGCGGCGAACTTGGGCGTTGTGGATCGCTTTTTGGACGATGGTCCTGTCCGATTCAGGGCCGATGGTTCTCGTGAGAATGAGGTGCGCGTGGAAAAGGGGCGCATTATTCTCGTTTCTGATGCGACTGCTACTTTTAGCAAGGGTGATTTCGATGCGGAGACTGTCCACAAGGTTTCTGTTGCCAGTCTTGATGGCGAGTTTGCCGATGTGATTGGGACTGAAGAGGTAGTTAAGGCCCTAAATAGTATCAAGAAGCCCTAGTCGTTTGATATCTCACTATAACATGGGGCATGAGATCTGAAAGGATGTACAGATCTCCATGGCACTTAGAAACATGTTAGCGCAAGTATCGTCGAATGTTATATCTGTACTTCATAATCATATTAGCCTCCTTAGCCTAACTCGAAAGGGGTGAAGCCAAGAGGAACCTCACTTTGCCTGAATCACAAGATTCTAATTCTAAATGAGCCAATTGAATCTTTTGCGACGCCCAAGCGTATCAGGGCCGACCCATCGCCATAGTCCTGCCAGTCGTCGCAGTGGTAAGTATCGAACGACCTACGAGGCACGTCTACCATAATGCATGATCAACAAAGCAAAAGTTACACGAAACTAATTACTTCAAGGGTCTCTAACACAAAGGAGAAAAAGAATACAGGCGCGGCTTAATGAGATGAACCGCAGATGACCATTTGGACAAATGGTGAATATACCTCCGAACCCCCAGTCTTCCAACAAAGAACCAGGACACCAAGAGAGCACAAAACGTCAAAAGCAGGGCTTCAGACACAAATTTAGACAAGGTCACGCTTGACGAACTCGGCAAGCAGGGTCTTGCCGAGGGAGGCAGGGCTGCGCTCGACGATGACACCAGCATCCTGGAGAGCAGAGATCTTGGAGTCGGCACCACCCTTACCACCGCTGACGATGGCACCGGCGTGACCCATGCGGCGGCCGGGGGGAGCGCTGATACCGGCAATGAAGGAAACAGCGGGCTTGTTGTGGATGTTGTTGGCCTTGAAGAACTCGGCGGCCTCCTCCTCGGCGGAACCACCGATCTCACCGATCATGATGATACCGTCGGTCTCGGGGTCCTCGAGGAAGATCTTCAGGCAGTCGATGAAGTTGGTGCCGGAGAAGGGGTCACCACCGATACCAACAACGAGGGACTGACCAAGACCAGCCTGGGTAGTCTGGTTGACGGCCTCGTAGGTCAGGGTACCGGAACGGGAGACGATACCGACACGGCCGCGCTTGTGGATGAAACCGGGCATGATACCGATCTTGCATTGACCCTATAGAAGCGAAATGAATGAGGATATGACGTTTAGCTGTCGGTGAGGATCGACACTTACGGGAGCGATGATGCCGGGGCAGTTCGGGCCGACCAGGCGGGTCTTGTTCTGGGTCTTGAGGATGTCGGTGATGCGGACCATGTCTATGGGGTATATGTTAGATCGGGTTCCACTCGGAGGCAATGGACTCAATTCGTACCGTGCTGGGGAATACCCTCAGTAATGCTGCAATGCAAACGAAGCGGTTAGCTCGGGCTCGAAAAAAGGGTACTTTTAAGGGGAGCTTTCAGGGAGCTCCGGGGGGCCGGGGACACTCACCAAACAACAAGGGGCATCTCAGCAGCGATGGCCTCCTCAATACCGGCGGCAGCGAGAGGAGGGCTGATTGTAATCAGTTAGTTGCGTTCTGCGATCATTTAGGGCAGCATAGCGGTATCATACGGGACGAAGATGGCGGAGGCAGTAGCACCAGTCTCCTTCCTAGCATCGGCAACGTTGGCGAAGACGGGGAGGTCGAGGTGAGTGGTGCCGGCCTTCTTGGGGTTGGTACCACCGACGACATTTGTGCCTGTTACGTATGAGTTCGAGTGGTCTTTTTCGCGATCGCGACGAGAGGATAAATACCGTAGGCGATGGCCTGCTCGGCGTGGAAACTGTTCAAGAACTCGGCCGTCAGCGCCCGGCGCATGGATTCAGATATGACACAAATGATTGGTACTCACGTTCCCTGCTTGCCGGTGAAGCCCTGGAAGAGCACCCTGGTGTCCTTGTTGATCCGCAGGTTGTTCACAGTGTCGGCATAGGCAGAGGTGGCCTTAAGGTAGCTCCGGCGCTGCTGACCAGCGACATTGCGAACGGCCGAAAAGGTGTTACGGCGGAAGGCCTGCATGACGGCTAGAGGGTAATTGAAGGGTGGAGAGGAGAGGGGAGAGGAGAGGTTGGGAGAAAAGAGGTTGACTCGGGGAAGAGATGTTCAAAGGATTCGGGATGCGCGCCCGGGAGTTTTCGTTCGGGACAAATCTTTACTTAAGCGGACCCGAGTTGAGTTCGGATCGCTGCCTCGGCCACCAACTTTTTTTCTATCTAATCGCTTCAACAACCCCACCACTACTGCTACTCCGGCATCTATCTCGATCGCTTCAAGAGGCTCGTGGGTTTTGTGTCTTGTGTCTTCTATCTCGTGGCAACCCAGTCGCCGCTGCGCGGTGACACTCCTGCACCATGGCCACCATGACCATGACCGCGCCGGTCAATAAGAAGACGGCGAAGAAGAACAACAAGCTGATCCCAGAAAACGAGCGATACATGCGAGCATGTTCCGATATTGCGAATGCTCTCATCCAAGAATATGAGTCGCAGAATGACATCTCAGCGCCACGGAAGGACATCAACCTGAACAAGCTGCGGGGCATGATCGCGAAGAAGCACTCTCTGGCATCTCAACCGCCACTGACGGCTATCATTGCGGCCGTGCCGGAACATTATAAAAAATATATCCTGCCGAAGCTCATCGCGAAGCCAATCCGTAAGCTGACTTTGTTTGAAGCCGGTCAGACCTTGAATCTAATCCCGTCATGCAGGAACTTCCTCTGGTATCGCCGTTGTCGCCGTGATGTGCAAGCCTCACCGATGCCCTCATATCGCGTATACCGGCAACATTTGCGTCTACTGCCCCGGTGGTCCCGACTCCGACTTTGAGTACTCTACACAATCCTATACCGGATACGAGCCGACGTCGATGCGTGCGATCCGCGCTCGCTACGACCCCTTCGAGCAGGCGAGAGGACGAGTGGACCAGATCAAGTCTCTGGGTCACAGCGTGGATAAAGTGGAATACATCATCATGGGCGGAACATTCATGTCGTTGCCGGAGGATTATCGCGATACCTTCATCTCTCAGCTTCACAATGCTCTGAGTGGGTACCAAACGGACAACGTGGACGAGGCCGTGCTGGCTGGCGAAATGAGCAACACCAAGTGTGTCGGTATCACGATCGAGACTCGCCCAGACTACTGTCTGGATACCCATTTGAG
This sequence comes from Penicillium goetzii, assembly GCA_037043885.1. Taxonomy (NCBI): domain Eukaryota; kingdom Fungi; phylum Ascomycota; class Eurotiomycetes; order Eurotiales; family Aspergillaceae; genus Penicillium; species Penicillium goetzii. Next base: position 447,315 of record JAWLST010000002.1, read on the forward strand.
CAGCATGCTTCGCTACGGCTGCACGCGACTGGAGATCGGTGTGCAGAGTCTGTACGAGGATGTTGCGCGGGACACGAATCGTGGCCACACCGTCGCGGCGGTCGCTGAGACCTTCAAGCTCGCCAAGGATGCCGGTTTTAAGGTTGTCAGCCACATGATGCCCGATTTGCCCAACGTTGGAATGGAGCGCGACCTGTTCCAATTCCAGGAATACTTCGAGAACCCAGCCTTCCGCACAGACGGTCTCAAGATCTACCCTACTCTCGTCATCCGTGGAACCGGTCTCTATGAGTTGTGGCGGACTGGGCGGTACAAGAACTATACTCCCAATGCTTTGATTGATCTCGTTGCTCGTATCCTTGCACTAGTACCTCCATGGACTCGAATCTACCGTGTCCAGCGTGATATCCCCATGCCTCTTGTCACTTCCGGTGTTGAGAACGGTAACCTGCGCGAGCTGGCCCTGGCCCGGATGAAGGACTTCGGAACGACCTGCCGGGACGTCCGTACTCGAGAGGTCGGTATCAATGAGGTCAAGAACAAGATCCGCCCTTCGCAGGTGGAGCTCATCCGCCGTGACTATGCCGCCAACGGCGGCTGGGAGACCTTCTTGGCCTATGAAGATCCCAAGCAGGACATCCTCATCGGCTTGCTTCGTCTGCGCAAGTGCAGCGACACTCACACTTTCCGCCCCGAGTTCACTGGCCAGCAGACTAGTATCGTCCGCGAGCTGCACGTCTATGGCTCTGCCGTGCCACTTCACGGACGCGACGCTCGCAAGTTCCAACACCGTGGTTTTGGAACCTTGCTCATGGAAGAGGCCGAGCGCATTGCCCGTGAGGAGCACGGAAGCACCAAGATTAGTGTTATCTCAGGTGTTGGCGTGCGTAGCTACTACGCGCGCTTGGGATACACCCTGGATGGTCCTTACATGTCCAAGATGCTGGACCCGTACGAGGATGAAGAATAAAGCAAAGGACTCGAGGGGACAAGGTCGCATCGGTCGAATCTGCATATACCAGGCGTTAGGGGAGCACGCTCCAAAAGTGGTTTCTTGTGACATAATGATGAACAATGATGAAATGTCTATACTTGATTGCGGCACGTAGCAAAGTATCCCTGCTAAGACGATCAAAAGATAAGAACTAGTAAAAATAAACATTCCGAGCTGCTATGTACATATCGCGTAGAAAAGGGCTTGTCTGTGTATGCATACTCTCAGCAACAGGAAGACCGGGATACCTGCCCAGCAAATGTCTTCCTTGGTGGAAAGAGAGCAGCAACTGCAGACATATCGTTGCATACCGACGGACTCCGGTGTGCCACACAAGCGGAGGATAGTGAGTAATCAATAGAAAGCGCCTGGTTGATTGGAAACCGCTGATCCGTTTCAGATCCTTTCCCCGCCCCCTCGGACCCTGGTCACCATGTTTCCCTAAAGACAGACCGAAATTTATCAAGACCCCCCGCTGATTGAATATGACAGAAGGACCGTTCCGACACCGAATGAGAAGATGTGTTGTTGTAGTAGTTGTTGTAATTGGTTTTCTTTTTTGACTCTGGGTTTAACGAAGTGATATGGCACCGCCCCGGCTGTCTCGAATGTGGAGGTAGGCTTGGAAACCACAGAAGACGAAGAAGCCCTATTGAGAGTAAATGAATTGATTAGCGAGGAGGTTCACCTGCGGGAGCTCAAACTCCTGGGGGGGTTCGAATGCTAGATGACGTACAGCGTAGACAATCACCGCGACATAGATGGAGGCAGCAACTGCAGGGCCATCTTCGGGATCACCTTCCGAGCCGGTGAAAGAGTGGTTATTGCTCTAAAGAGAAAGGAGACAAGTCAGTATTTCATACTAACGAAACCGGATAGTTGTCGATGGCCGAGCGCAAGTTGGGGCCAACACGGACGAGGGGCTAGGGAGCGTACGCCGTATAGGGAGCCGAGAACGGAGAGAATGACGATGGCAAAGATGGAGATAACGACACTATCACGAGAAAAGATCGTTAGAAGCTGTAAATATCCAAGGGCATGGCCATCCTCTGGAACGGGGGGGAAGCTTACCAAGACCAGGCGTTCAACGCTGACACAACGGGCTTCATCTTGGCGTCAGCACGGGAGAAGGTATTCGAGATGTGAGATTTTGGGATAGCGATAGCGGAAATGACTTGTTTTGGCCCGATTGAGAGGTACCTGGTCGCAAGGGAATGGCGAGGGAGAGTAGTGATGATGATGGAGGAGCAAGTGACCGAAGATACGGAGGTTGGCGGGCGGAGCTTGTCGTGGCCCTAAGCCGCTTTCGGACAGGCGCAAGGCATCCCCGACTTTTGTCTGGGCCTGGGGCCGTTTTTACTCTTTGAATCATTTAACACATGCAATATACACCGTAGAATATGTGATTGCCCTGTCCGACTATGTGTGGATGCACACAATATACCCAAGTGGTATCTATATGCACACTCGCTATTCTTCGACAGACGGTGAATACCGTCCAGGGAAACCACAGACATGTCTTAATAGCCCAACTACAGCTCTGGAACCACCAAGCGATCAACATCCGGACCTGAGAAATACAATGCAATTAGTTATCTGCTCCAACTGGATGTATATCTCACCATCAGACATGATCGGCATCACTTACCCCATCCAGACTGGTACCCATCGATAGTAATAACATTCGAAGCCCCGGCGTTCAGCTCAACATTTAGCGACGACGAGAATGGCGTGTTACCATTTGTCGAAGGGATGAAAGCCAGAACCTGCGATTTTCCATTCACCATCACTGTAGCATACCGCTGTCTTGAATCCCCATTCTCATATCTCACCTGGACAGTAGTCTTTGTGGTGGCATTGCTAGAGATACCGTTGAACTGGAGGGTTCCACTACTAGAGCCTCCGATATATCCTACTGACCTCCCGCCAGAACAGCCACTGCGGGCAAGGGTCACGGCACCATTGGATAACGTGTTGGAGGAAGATTCAGCTTCAGGGGTGGTTTGTGCTGGCGAGGGTGTCCAGGACTGCTGGGACGAGATGACCCAACTGTCTTCGTTGCTCTGTGGTTGTTAGATAGTTTTTTGTCAGGAACGAAGGTATTTTGGGCTCAGAAAATATGAAGCGAGAAAAGACATACGAGGCTGGCGTTCGTTCCGGACAGGGTCAGTGGAAGCCAGATGTAAGTCGATGCCATGAGGTTGGTGGAGAGCCATCGATCACCCATGTACCTGATGATATCAGCCAAAGGATCAAACAATACACTTGATTTTCGCCTATCCCTTAGGGACATACATCACATTCGGGCCTACTCCCAAGATAAATGTATTTTGGGAGTTGTAGGTGTTCGTGCCGGTAGGGGCAAAATTGGCCCAAGAGCTCCAAGGACCACTCAGACTCGTAGCAGTGCTGTACTTGTTATCGTTTGTAGCTGGTAGAAACCGGTTAGTCCGAGACAGAATTCATAATTGTGTGTTGCAGAGACGAGAATCATACACCATCCTATAATAGAGTCATGGTTAGCTCAAGTCATAGTGGAAAGAACAAGCACTGACCTGTCAACTGGGATCCAAACATGAAATAGACGCCATCTTGCTTGTACATGGCTGGGGCTTCAATATGCTCGGACCATAGGTACGTGTTGGAAGTAACGTTGGTGTAGTCGTCGGTCAATCGGTCAATTCTCAACCCGTTCGGGCGCTGGTGATAGTTGTTAGAATATTGTACGGTGCGACATATAACGAGAAACACTTGGTCCCAACTAATACACTCACATCTTCTGTCAAAAGATAGGCAGACCCGTCGTCATCTTTGAAGAGACCCATATCGCGCGACTCGAAGCCTAAGGGCTGAAATGATCCTCTAGAAGTAAACCAAATTAGTCCGACAAATTCTCGATGGAAAAGTGATGTTTCCAGAGTCTCACAAGTAGTTATACTTGCCACAGATACTGGAACCCGTCGCAACACCAGTCTTTGCTTCCCCGTAGCTGCTGCTGTCAATGTGCATCCACATCACCCACTTGGACGTTGCATCATTGTAAATGACCTTGGGGCGCTCGACGACTCGACTCGGACCAAGATCTCCGCTACTTTCAAGGGAGAGCAGCTCTCCAACAAAGGTCCATTCCACTAAGTTGGTGCTGGAATAACAATTGACTGATTGAAAGGCACTTCCGTTTAACTTGTTCTCACCAATCCAGTAGTAGACAGAGTCAACTTCGACGATTCCTTGGGGGGAGATGTGAGCTCAGAGACACCGCTGATAGAAAGGTACACTTCGTTTCCCATACATACCTCCGCCGTGAGCCTGGACATGTTGGTTTGTACCAGCTGCTGTCCACGACCCACCAGGGACCTGAATGTGTTAGCGAAACGTGCCCAGCTATCACATTCACTGATTGAGTGGAGACGGACAATTTGCAACGAAGCAAGGCTTCCCTGTACCAAAGCCAAGCCAGCAACGACTAAGTTCTTCTTCAAAAACATATTTGATGCGCCGAATATTCACTCGATGTAAGGAAGGCGTTTGCGAAGAACCGGACCCACTGCCTGATTAGTTTAGGGAGTGAGCCAAATATGTACCTAACTAGTCGAACAATAGGTATTCACTACCATCATGCACGAGGCCTTCCTTCCCCACAAATCAATATGCAATAGTTTAGGTGCAGGTGACTACCCCATGCCTCTCATACAACGGAGATTTCCCCCTCATGTCAATGAAGTAAATTCAAACGGTCTTTGCATTCGTCAATACCGAGTCGGCCTTTCCCCCTCGCCCCGCCGGAGTTTCGAGGTGCATCGTGCAGAGTGCGGGGGTTCGTCGACTGATCGCAATCAACCTACTCCCCGGAGTAGTGCCGGAGGGGAAATACCCCGGAGTATTTCCTGCATATTTGCTCCGCTACATTTTCCCTGCACCTGCAGGCATAACTAGAGCTAAACATTGATACTTGACCACCCCCCCCTCAACTCACAAATCAAATGTCTTCCCAAAAGGAAATCATCGGGAATCGGGATAACTCTCGGCCTTGGCCCTCGCGATTTACTAGACGAATCAGGCATAGAAATTGGGTAGCCCTATACATACCCCTCTCTGCGTCAGTTCATGTAACATCGCGCAGCACCTTCCTGGTGAAGTGGCGCTTTAGTCTTAAATAAGAAGTTTTCCAGGAACCATCCTGCGATTTATGGGGTTCCATATAATGAGCAAAATATCTCCTGCATTATTCCAGCACCTTCACGATAGATCAGATCAAGCAAGTCTTATACCAATTCCTCCGGCAATGTGTCTTAATTTGTTCTATCTCCATTGGGATTCTCTAAGGGTTCTTCAGGAAGAATGCTTAGTCCCGATCGCCTCTTATATGAACTCCACCGATGGCCGAGAAAGTTAGCCCGTTCCCCGAGCCATTGACAGGGATCTCGCATCAGGTACCCATGCAGCTCTCGGGCGGAATGACGGATTTAGTCATTCTGTTCAGCTGAGTACCGAAGTCTATGAAGTCATGCTCTTACTATGAAGCTAAGTGAAAAAAAAAAAAAAAAAAAAAAAAAAAAAAAAAAAAAAGAAAAAACATGGAAGATACTAAAGCAAAGTTGTTATCCCTAACCACGGTTATGCCACAGTCCAGATGGAATAATTCGGTACAACACAATGTTTGAAAATATGATAATCACACTCGGACTAACCGCCTGACGCCTGATATTCAGAGGCCGTGTGAGTGGAAGAAATCAATGAAGTCAAAGAAAGAGCGCTTGTAATACCGCTCCTGGGTGGTTTGATTGACAACCTGCATACCAAAGTGCTGATCAAAGGAGCCAAACTCCCAGTTATCAAGCATACTCCACCCAACGGCGCCGATGATGTTAACGCCATCCTCGTGGATACAGTTCAGGATCTCTGTGAGGAATGCTTCATAGTACAAGGAGCGAGGCAGATCATTCAGCTGGGATGGCAGGTCTGCCTCGGCTTCGGCGAATACAGGGAAACCAAATTCGGTGACCATGATCGCTTGCGGCTGGTATGTCTCCCAGATATAGTTCATGAAAGCACGGAAGTACTTCGGGGTCAGATAAGGGTAGGAGTTGGAGTAGAACCCAATTTCCCATCCGTTGGAGCTGACTGATGTGGTGTTGACACAGTTTGGCCACAAGGAATGGTTTGGGTCCTTGGCGCAGGCTTCGATACCATCATCGGGTGGGAAAACAAAGGTCGCCGTGTAGGGGTCAACCGCGTAGAAGTCGGACTTGCCCTTGTATCGAGCCAGAGTCTCGGGAGAAAGTGCGCGAGACTCGTTGGTGCAAGTCGATGTCACGCTCTCGGGAACGTCCTTGCCCAACCAGGTCGGGTTGGACATGATACCCAGAAGATAGTCCTGGTACCTGTTGGTAGCATCGATATCTTCCTGGCTGTTGGAATCCAGCGGAACGCCGAAGTTGTCGGCATTCTTGTACGACATCATTCCCTTGCCGCCCATTGACTTGTACAAGTCGTACACCTGGGTGTGTGCCTCCAGGAAATTGTACATCCCTTGGAGATTGCCAGATTCATAGTAGGGCTCATTGATGGTAATCCAGATAGGCACGCGGTCGCCGAACTCGGCGAACAAGATACTGGAGTAATAGACAAAGGAGTCGACAAATGTGCCATTGGCAGCCCCCGAATTAGTGGAGAGATAAGATCTTGTCACATTCCCACCTTCCATCACGAACTCGTACGGCTCGTCGGCATGCACGATAGTGACCATAGGCTTCACACCATATTCGAGGCAGGTGTTGATTAGGTCGTTGTAGTGGTCAATACCCTCCTTGTTGACAGGGGTGCCAACACCGGCAAACGGAAGAATCCGAGTCCAAGAGATAGAGAAAGAATAATATGGAACCCCCATGGCAGAAATGCGTGCAATATCCTCCTTGTAGAGATAGTAGTTCCAGTCGGTAATATAGTCCGGAGCCTGGCCCGCATTGAAGTTGAAGTAATCCAGAACACTGGGTGTGCGACCCTCATCCTGGATAGCACCCTCAATTTGACCAGCCGATGAAGCCACTCCAACAATAAAGTCCTTGGGGAAGGTATAATCCTTTGCATTGGGCGCATCACTGTAACTGAACCCCGCTGGCGGTGGCATGACGAGAGAGGAAGACGGCACTGGAGTGGCCTGAACGGTGGTCGTAACGCTGAAGGTCGAGATTGATACATTCGGCATGAACGTAGCCCAGCGACGGTTCCATTCGGCTTGGCCATAAGGATTATCCCAGTCTGAGGCGCTCGCTTCATTTTTGTTCCAGGTGGTAGTCTTGACCCCCGACGGCATGATGGCCTTCATGGAGGCTGAAGGCATGTACGTCGTCACCGGCGACGATGTTGGTAGAGGAGTCGCATAACGTGTCGAGGTCATGGAAGAGAAGCTGTAGCTGCTGTGGTTGGGCTTAGGAGCTCGCGGCCTCACAACATGACCAGCTTCGACTGGCGGAGCAGCGCTGACTAGCGGTGCGCACCCAGCAGCGATGGCCGCAACAGTCGCAATCTCGACCCGCATGACTGGAGTATCGGAACTGAAGGAGAGGAATCTGGCTAACCAGGTGAGTGAGCTCTCCTATTCAGCAGATAGCGCAGAAATACAGGACTCGCCATGGCTACTTATATGCTGTACTTGGATGCCCCGACATTTCACCTACCGTCCCAGTCGGTCCAGCAGCATGTCACCATTTCCCCGCAAATCCCCATGTGAACTTGATTTCCCCTTGGAGCAATGCTTCTTTGCGGGGTTAGGTGGGACCGCATCGGCCTAGGACGGGAGGCTTAGGAGTTTTGAGAAGCTTAGTATTTCACGCCCTCATGTCGAAAATCGCCGAATGTCAATGCAACAGCGCTAGCAGACACTAAGCTCCACAATATTTGTGCAGAATGATGGGTCGATGATCACAGTGGGGAAGCCCGGGCCAAAGAAACGTGTAACTAGAACCTGGGTAAATGGGGCTTGATCGATTTAAAGGGCCCCCTGCAACACCTGTCACCTATCGGTGCCAGACCGGGCTTAATTAGGCCCCGGCCCCACCCTGTTTGATAGCCGGGGAAATACTCGACACCAATTTCCCCGGGCATCGATATTTTCCCGAAAAAAGCATGGGTATTTTCCCGACCCCACGATCTTCCAGATACTCAGTTGTTCTGAGTAGGGCCGTAGGCCACCAGCGAGGCTAACAAAGCCAATCGTCCCCGAAAGAGTATAATCTACGTCATACTACTAAATACCTTAGGTCTTTTACCGTTCTCATCTGACTCTTGAGACCTACCCATTAACAGAGTACCGACAACTCTGTGCTTTTATACAAAGCAAGCGTTTCAATCTCTTTCTCTTTCTTATTCTCTTTAGCATATTTGTTAATTTCTATCCTTACAAGGCCATTCACCGCATCCAAGCGGGCCAAAAACATGTCGGCTGCGGCAAATTTCCGAGTTCTGCGAGTTCACAGGGAAGGAAAAGGACACAATGAAATGAAGGGACCAATGGTGGGTCTTAATATATATGAGATTAAGCTCTGCGTCTGATTCCATCAAAAGCCACCACATTCATCCCACTCATGGGGATTGAACATGGTAACCAAAGCAAACCCTAAGGAATGTTTTCGAGCACTTGGAAGTGTTCAGATAGATGGCATGTGACTGTATTGATGCTTCCTAGTTTAGTTAGACATTTTCACCAATCAAGTACACTTGGGAGTAAATCCAACTCATAGGAATCATTGCCAATTGACATCCCTTATTTCGCCCGTGCATCAACATCCTTGTGCTGAGTGATTAGTACTGGTGACCCATATTAGGGAAAGCGAACTGCTTGCTATCAGGTTCAATATATGGATTGACAAATTTGTTATTTCACTTCATCTATGCATTGAAATTTTGGGCTACAAGCGTGTAGTATCCTCTAGTTGTAAGAATTCCAAAAGGCCCTAAGATAGTTCCTAATGGAAGCTGTTTCATCCATTGGTTTTATAGACAGAAATTGTACTCTAACATAAAGGTGAAATGGAAGAGATGAAAGTAGTATCACGTGAAATAGCCAAAAGTGTGGATGTGAAACTAATTGTGGCTGAATAGACTGCCAGCTTAAGAATGGCCTGACTAGCCCCCAGCGGAAGCTTATTTTGCCATCCGGGTCTTTATTATTATTACCAAAGACGGCAAACTTTCGCTCCGCTAACAAAGCCGGCTGAAGCGGGAGATACGAGTATCCTTGAGTCTTTGGCTAGATATTATTTGCGGAACTATTAAGTTATGTCAAGACATTTATCCACATCAGGTAAGGAGCCCGGTCCGAACAGACCGATTTGCAGATCTTGAACATTTCAAAACAGCCCGGATGGATAAATATGGGGTTTCTTCACGGCGTGTGATCTGCAGATCTTGCAGATTACGGCCTGCAGAATTGCCAATGCGGGGAAATGCTGCCCCCTGGCTGTTTCAGTTACTTCAATTTAGCCTGGGGAAACTCACGGACAAAACACGAATAAGAAAATGTAACCCCGCGTCTTCCCTTCGTCCGAGGTTGTTAAGCAACTCATTAATTCAGCCAAAATTTGATCATGATTGAAACGTCACGGAAGAATCGACGATATGTGATATTAGGAAATCATTACTGAAAGTCAGGATAAACTCAACCAGTTCACCATGATAAAGGCCTGGGGATATCCCGCGATTGCTGGCCCAACACTATTTGGGTTCAATTCAACAATACCAGCTTCAAACGATCTCTAGCCAACATGAAGAGCATATCTTTCTCCTTTCTTGTTACCTTATTTCTCTATCTCACGTTGTCCTCTGCCAGAACACTGGGCAAGGATGTCAGCAAGCGAGTCACCGCTGGCTCGCTCCAACAAGTGACCAGCTTTGGAGATAATGCCTCTGGCACTCTCATGTACATTTATGTCCCAAAAAACTTGGCCACCAACCCCGGAATTGTTGTCGCGATTCATTACTGTGAGTGGAGACTTTCCTTCTTGGTTCTCTCTTGTCCTGATGCGCAGCAATAACAACGGATGATCCAGGCACTGGTACCGCCCAGGCATACTACACCGGATCCCCCTATGCACAGCTGGCGGAGGAACATGGCTTCATTGTCATCTACCCTCAAAGCCCCTATAGCGGGACCTGCTGGGATGTCAGCTCTCAGGCTGCTCTGACCCATAATGGCGGTGGAGACAGCAACTCAATTGCCAACATGGTAACCTGGACCATCAGTCAATACAATGCGAACACCAGCAAGGTATTCGTGACGGGATCCAGCTCTGGCGCCATGATGACGGTGAATAACCCCTATCCTCTTGATGTATCGCTCTACAAGCCTGGCTGACTTGACTCGACGCAGAACGTCATGGCAGCCACCTATCCCGAACTCTTCGCAGCGGCGACGGTCTACTCCGGCGTTGGTGCCGGCTGCTTCTACTCCTCCAGCAACCAAGTCGACGCATGGAACAGCAGCTGTGCCCAGGGCAAAGTCATCAGCACCCCCGACGTCTGGGGCGGCATGGCCGAAGCCATGTACTCCGGATACTCTGGCTCACGGCCCCGAATGCAAATCTATCACGGCAGTGTCGACACAACTCTCTCCCCACAAAATTACTACGAGACCTGCAAGCAGTGGGCCGGCGTCTTCGGATACAACTATGACTCTCCACAGTCGACCCTCCCCAACACCCCGGACGCCAACTACCAAACCACCAACTGGGGCCCTAATCTCCAGGGCATCTACGCGACGGGTGTCGGCCATTCAGTCCCCATCCATGGAGCGAAGGATATGGAATGGTTTGGCTTCTCAAGTAGTAGCTCATGATCCTCCACCACCACATCGGCCACCAAGACCAGCACGGCAATAACGAGCTCGACTTCGAGCACCACGACTTCCACCGGTGTGGCGGCGCATTGGGGTCAATCTGGAGGCTCTGGATTGGCAACCGGATATACCTGCACGTATGCCAATGCTTGGTATTCCCAGTGTTTGTAAATGAGTTTCTGGTCGTGCAACAGCGAGGATGAGAGAAGTTCTTCCTAGATCGGGTTCGCTCTAACTTATTTCTCGTCAATCAAGATTGTCAACAAATCAAAATATACCGTGTAGAATGAGGGAGATCATGATCGATCGTCTGTTGAAATGCGGCCTCTCCATCTCTGCAGAAGCTCTAGCCACCGTTATCAAACCTACGTGGCCATTAGGCTAGATCACTTGGGTCCAGAGGAATTCTTTCAGCTCCGGGTGCCTCCATGTCCAACCTCGTCCCTTGGGTATTTTACAGAATCTCGATGGGCCTATTGTCTCGACAGGGTCGAATGAGGCTGCCATTTATCCACCTGGAGCGCCATCAGATCACATAAATCGCGTAATCCTGCGCCAACGTCGTCATCATCGTCGTCGTAGATGTCACTAGTTCACTCATTTACCCCGACAAAATCTTGACACATAATCCACTAATGATTAAGGGACGGGTAGCTTTACCAACAAATGCTGGACACTCTGCATACGCTGTGTGCGCAAGGATTGCTCTTGGATATTCAATGGCTCAGAACGAACCATCTCAGAAAATATGATATGGCCACGTTCAACTGGCCACAAGCAAACACTCACCAAAAAAGCGAGATCAAAAACCTCCTCTCTGCCATGAATCGAACTCCGAACCTTGCCGTTCCCTATATACTTCGCCCCGTTACTGCATCGCCATCCCACGACACCGAAGTACATTGCCCCGTGCCAACCCGATGCCGCACCCAATAAACAGTACCCCCTCTACCCCCTCCTAACACCATCAAAAATCCCTTTTAAGAATTAAAATAAAAAGGAATATAATTGTCTAAGGTATATCTTAGCACAATTTAATTTCTATCTAAAAAAAAATCTAAAAAAACTTGTGCCGCGAGGAGGTGCTTTCACCTCCCCGCATCCCGACCCGCCCACTCCCCCCCGCCTAGGGGTGTGCCCGGCCACCGTGGAGCTTATGAAGCTCCACGGTAGCCATGAACCTTTTTTTCCTCTGGGGCACACCCAAAGGTCTCCAGTTGGAGACCACTAGGCCATCGCAGGGGGGGGGGGGAGTGATTGTTTGACCTGCAAGTTGGTGATAACACCAACCATGATTAGAAGATGGCAAACAAACCCCAGATTAATTCCCGAGGCATCCATGAGTGTCCCAGCAATGAGACGCCATCTAGCAGCATTCAGCGGACGTGGACTAAACTTTCATTTTCCCCCCTATTGTCATTTGTTGAGATGCTTGGTCAATTCATATTCATAATGCCCTTCGCAAGGGTCGTCTATTTTAATTTGGTTCTATCATCAATGGGTCTTGTTCCACTCGACACACTCATCAAACGTCACTCCGGAGCCGCCAAAGATATCCAGAGCACTGCCGATCGTCAAGTCCACCTTGCCCTTGCTACTGATGTGGACTTTCTCTAAGTCCTGTAGGCTACGAGCACCACCGGCATAGGTGACGGGAATGGTACACCACTCAGCCAGTCTGGACACTAACTCCTCGTCGACGCCCTGCTGCAGACCCTCCACATCAGCAGCATGGATCAAGAACTCGGAACAGTAGGGCTCCAGCAGTGCAATAGATTCTATGAGAAAGTTAGTTGAGGAGATCTGTCAAATGGTAACTGTGGCCTTAACGGCGCATCTTACCTTGGTTGATTTCCATCTCTGTAATGGTCTGCCATCGGTCCATCGCCACGAACCAGGTATTATCCTTTCTCCGACAGCTCAAATCCAAGACCAGCTTCGATTTATCACCGCCAAGAGCTGCAAGTACTGACTCGAGCCGCTCAAGCGAGAATTTGCCGGAGGGGAAGAGGAATGAAGTGATGATCACCTATTGTCCCACATTCCGTTAAACATGATTAGCGTCATCGCTCAAGGTATTGACGAACATGCACGCAAAATGTAATACAGCAATTGCTGGAAGGTATGCGTCCCCTTCTCGTGAAACAGCAAAGCCAATGCAGGGAATTGAGCCATGGATCACAACGCGCGGCGGGGAAGCAACTCACCTTCTCGGCACCCTGTTCAATCCAGTATTGCGCATTCTTATCGGTAATTCCTCCAGCCACTTGCAACCCATTAGGCCAGGTTCGAACTGCCTCTAGTGCTGCCTCCTCATTTCCAGGTCCAAGCTTCACCACATGTCCACCGCGCAAGTTGTGCTTTTGGTACAGTTCCGCATAGTGGCCGGCGGGGAGCTTGGAGACGTAGTTGGTCTTCAGGTCTCCGGCGACATTGCTGAGGGTACCACCCACAATCTGCTTGACCTGCCCCGAGTGGAGGTCAATGCAGGGCCGAAACTGGGTCATTTTCTCCTGGCAATTGCAAGTCTTCGAGTGCAAGAGTAGTGACGCCAAAGTTCCTCCGCCGCACCTCCGATATCGAGGGGCTTATCGTTATCGCACGTGACATCGAGCTTGGTCCCCAAAAAAACTTCGGGGAGCGTCGCTGACTCGACATCAAGTTTCTGCCAGACATTTCTCTTAATTCACATACATCATGGTCGGAAAACGGAAGAGAGAGACTGCTGTTGTCTCTCGGTCTACCAAAACCAAAGAGGCAAGCCCTCCACCGGCGAACGACGCGCAGGACATTTTCCGCAAATATTTCGAGGCGCAATTCGAACCCATCGAAGCCGACGTACCTTCTAAGCGCGATGACGAGGAACCGGAGTCTGGAGACGAGGATGATATTGAGGATGACGAGATTTCGGAGCCTGATTCTGATTGGGATGGAGTCTCTGGGGAGAGCGACGAAGACGATGTGGTGGAAGTGGTTGAACATAAGGATGCCAGTTTCGGAGACGACTTGATGGACAAGAAGGCGCGCAAGGCATTCATGGTAGCTCACCACAACCCTCACTTGTCCGGTCCACGAGCTAATGACGGATACAACAGAGTGCGAAACCGCCATCTTCCGCGGATGAGAAAAAGAAGACTACCAAGACAACCAAGAAGGACGACTCGGACGACGACGCCAATGATGCTCTAAACCTGAAACACGACCTTGATTTGCAACGACTACTTCGAGAATCACACCTCCTCGACTCGGCCTCAGAACTTGCGCCGACCGGCAAAAACCGACTGAAGGCTTTGGATCTACGCATGCAAGACCTCGGAGCCAAGGAATCTCTCTACAAGCAGAAGAATATGCCTGATGCCTTCCGACAAGGCATCAAAGCGAAGGCTATTTCAAGGGATGAAAAGCGACGGCGGGAGGCTAAGGAGAATGGCATCATTCTCGAGAAACCCTCCAAGGTCACCAAATCAGACAACAAACGAAGAGAGCGTGGTATTGGAGGATCTTCCATTGGTAAATTCTCTGGAGGTACATTGAATCTGAGCAAGCAAGATTTGCATTCTATGCAAAGTTCTCGGGGGCGCAGTAGCCGCGGTGGTCGCGGTGGACGTGGTGGACGTGGCGGAAAGGCCAAAAGAGGTCGCTTCTGAGACAAATATCTCACTATAAGAGGACATCTTCGCCTCCCCATCTACCATTCCTTCATGCAAAAACAGTCATGACCCATACAATGCTGTCTCGGCAGCTTTTCTCATCACGATCCTGAAAAGCCGCCATTTTATCCTCCATCCAACGAGCGCTCTTAGGGGACATGGGCCACCACCTCGATTTCCACCCGCATAGCATCCTGGGCGAGTTTTGGTACTCCAACACAAGTCCAGATAGGCTGATGGCCCGGCATCCACTTCTTGAAGTTGCGAACCATGGCCCCAAGTGCCTCACCATCCATCGGGACGTGATACGAATTCACCCGGAATACCTGCTCCCAGCCCTTGCCGCCGGCGTGCTTCAGGTTAAGCTCAATGTTCTCAAAGGTCTGATCGATCTCGGCATTGATATCTTGATGGATGTCTCCGGACTTGGGGTCCCAGCCACCTGTCATAGAACATGTCAGTCCCATAGCCTTTTATAGAATAACTGCAACATGAAACTAGCGCACCTTGACCTGAGCATTCGATCCGATCACCAATGCGGACAGCTTGACTGTACCAGTAGTCTTGCTTGTTCTTCTCGCCGACACCCTCATAGTTGTGGAAAGTTAAGTGGGCCATTTTGTTGCAGCGACTGTTCACAGAGCGACGAGCTGAGCTTTGGTCAAGACTGGTTCCTACCACGCCATGTCAGGGAACGAGGTGTCCTTAAATAGAGAAGTCGCTGTACTTTTGTATGCTTTTAGACCCCAAACAGCTACGTTTGTCGGCCAGTGAGAACATTCGATTTCTGATCGAATCTGTAAAATGTGAGGGGGAAGCGGGATATGCATTCCGGATGAGTTGTACTTGAACTATGACGACATAGTCTGTGTTGGAGGCCATTCCAGAGGCTGCTTCTTGCGGGGAAGTCGTACAAAGAATTTGAAATCTGACTGAGTAGTGGATACAGCTTTCCAGTGCCAAGAGCTTGAGGTTTCAAGGTTGGTTTTGTGAGTGTAACTCGACCGTCAAACATGCTGAACCTGAGATTCTTCGTCGTGAATCCAAGACTGAGCCTCCATCAGAATCTAATATAGTGAGCGAAGCCTCTCAGGAAATCCATGACTTCACCTAGCAGTCATAGACACAAGAAGTCGGTACCTTGAGAGAAATGGCGATCAATCTGACCGCTGGCCTATAGATCGGGTTTTCTTTGTTGTAGCCCGCAGTCGACCGTTGGCTACTTACATAAAGGCATCGAAGTAGTGCGTCTCCCGTTGCCAGTCCTACCACTCAGAACGTTCGACTGTGCAAGGATTCTCCGACAAAACGGCATGTGTGTGTCAATATCCCGGTCATTGATTTGTTGTTAAGTCTGGTCACCGACTGTTCGTTTGCGTGGAAGACCTCTTCAGGTCTTCCGCAGCTTGGCCTTGTTGCATCTTGCAGTTCTCATATGCGCACTTAATATGCACAAAACGAGTCAGACCGCTTTCCACGTCACTATATCTGTCGCCAAGGTCCCCCAAACCGGCCTTGGGGGAAACCACTGCATCGCAGATGTCGTGCGTATCGCGGGCACTCGATTATCCGAAGATACCGAGATCACCTTTCCCACGATGCTCAATTCAGGGCCTACGTCAACGGCCTGTGGAAACAACATACTGGCCTGGGCCTTGCCGTTATTTCTGCGGGTTCTCATCACGCATTAGCGAGTTGCTCGGTCTTACATTAGCGGCGGATAGATAGGGCAATTACCTGCCCAGCGAGTCAGCAAGAGTCCAGACGAGCAATGCCAAGAAGCAAAATACCATGGCTCCACTTTCCGACAGCGGGCCATGGGTGTGATTGTCGTGCGCAACTTCGAGCCTAAAAATAATTACTTGGCAAGCTAGCTGTTATCATCAAGGGGGAGGAAGCCGGGAGGGATCGCCACTACTCCGTGCTTTTCTCATTGGAAAATGCATACGGAGTACTAGTAGTGTCTTGATTATTCCCAAGCTGTGCTGGGATGAGGATGATCATAGGACTCCTGAGAGCCCTTTCAAGCAAGAGTGCGCATCTTTCTCGAGTGCTGACGTCTCCACAGTCCTCTGCGATGTCTCCCATTTAGAAAACATTCCAAAGATCACACCATCGGCCCGGCCCACTGATGATCGTCACCATCGAGGATGATCAGGGGCGTTCCGAGAGCTTCGTAGGGCACAAAACCAGAGGCCCAGTTGCCACCCTTTATCTTGGGTCTTCGTATGGGTGGAACCGGTCGCATGGGGGAGAAGTCCACCTTTTGAGCGGAGGGATCTAGTTCTGGAGTAACAATCAGTCTTTTGCTGCCAAGAGAGGTCTTGATAGTACTGGATTTTGGGCAGAAGAACTCACTTCAGCCAAGTAATCAACAGTGCTCATTCCTCTCTACCCAGTCTGCTGTCTTGCTTGGCGTCATAGAATTGAGGAAAGTCTCAGTCGTATGCCCATTAGAGCTGGAAACGTTGCCACTGGGGACATTGGAGACGAAGGGGATGTTCTTCATGGGAAAGGATATGCTGGGGGATTCGCGTATGATCATTCACACCCACAGCTGCCGACTATGTTGGGGGGTTCTCATTCCTCGTACTCCATATATGGAGATAACACCCTGAATTGCTCTTAAGGGGCTGACCAGTGTATGTCAATAGTCTCCCATGGCAGTGGTTTCAGCCCAACGGGGCTGTGCTAAGTCTACGAAGAACATGGCCAGTGCATTTTATTGAAACATATCGCGTATGGATCGACCACAAGCCTTTTTTCTAGATTTTATGAACACCCATTAATGAGATATTAGGTAATATCTGGTCAGAATGGTGTCAAAGACCCTTGGTCTAGATTCTGAACTATTTGGTAGCTATCCCCGCAGTGGGTTGTATGGCAACTTGTCAAGGGTAAGCCGTGCTGTTTCATCTACCACTCTTCCATATAGGGTATCTTTGGCTTCAAAGTCCCGGATGTCTCTCGGAGGGAAGCCTATCATGCAGAAAAAGTTCTCGTGGGGGGTGCGTCTGTGCTACGCAGCCCGTGAGCGGCAAATTGACTAACTACTATGTACTCCGTACTGATATCTCGGCAGTATGCAGAACATTTTCTAGCTCTTGATGACGAAATGCTTTTCTGCAGCCGAGCTTTGCGCTGGGTTTCAATCCCGGGCCTAATCCCGGGCCTGAAGAATGCCAAAGGCAAGAAGACAGTGATTCAGTTGTCGATAGATCGAACAAGAAGGGCAAGTTCAGCACGACATGAATTCTGCGTGAGTCGAAACAGGATGTGAAGCACTTTCTGTACGGAGTACCACCAGACTCAATTGATTAATCTGAACAGACAACGTGGGCGGCAGTCCATATATGAGAGGATGACTGGCCAATTTTATGCCAGGGCCGCCACCGTAGATCTCGGAGACCGGAGCAGCGGGTGGAGACTTTTCGAGAACCCAGCACGGGTCCTTTTCCTCTTCTAGCTTCTGATGAAGTCAATACCACCTGCTTCGGCGATTTATAATCCTGGCTTATCTTCAATCTGCCGGCCCGGGGCTGGACAGGATCTCTAACCGCTCCCTTCTCTTCACGGTCACGGTGTGACCATATTCGAAGGAATGCTTCCGAGAAGTCCGGGCCCGACGGTGATCCCGGGTGGAGTTATCGGGTTCTGCTCAGCCTGACGATATCAATAGGCCAATGGTATGTCCTGGCGTCATTCACCATGCATAAGGGGTTGCAGTCGGCTACCCGAGTCGGGATCTCCTCGGCGGACAGTCCCGGCCACGAAGACCGGGCACCGGCGGAGAAGAGGCTAGGCGTAAGTATCGGAAAAGTCTTGGCTCGGACTAAAAAATTGGAGGCCTGAAATTGGCTGGATATGTGGGTTTTCAGCCAAGATAAGAGCCCTACCGGGCAGCGTTGTGGAATATACCGTTAACCTTAGTGACGCCTGCTCGAGGTAAGGAAGCAGAAAACCTCCGACGAAATGGGTGGCATAAACAAATCACATCCGCCGAGACTTCCGGGCAGGCGATCGTCCGGCAGACAAGGAACAGCTCTTGGCTGCTCCGCTGGGATTTCTGAGCAACTTCGTAAATCGTTCTATGAGCCCTGGTGAAGGCCAATAATGGTTGGGGGAAGCTGGCCTGATCAACTTTGGACCATCAAGCAGCAGTCAGCAAACGATATCAGCACAATGGGTCTTGTAATTGTACAACACCCCTGTCGGGTGCAGTAGTGCCAAGGGGGGAGAGGAAAGTGAAGTCAGTGGGGCTGATCGACGGGTGAAGATTGGCACCATTGACCACTGGCGACATAGGGGCCATTCGATTGTCGATCATAGCCGGCTAGCGCGAACCTAGTACAAGGTCGAAAAGCACATTCCTGACCCTTGGCACTCTACCAACGATGTCTGGATTTAATGAATTGCAGATGCAGTGGCCGCGTTAGCGGGCGGATACAGCCTCGCACGCTTATCTGGCCGTGGGTACATCGTCATTGGACTATTTTCAGGACCCTGGATCCTCTCGGCCTTTTCTTGGACCCGATTTGATGGTGATCAGTGCCCAAGGAGCAAGGGCAGCAACCTATCCCCTGTATAGATGCTATCCCAAAACAATAACAACAAATAAACCCATAATAGGAGACAGTCTACGTAAGCTACGTAATGACTAGCTAGTGTATGGGTTTGAAGAAGTTTTTCTTTTCTTTATTCCCCCTGAAACATGGTCTCCCGTTGAGGGACATTCTTGGCATTTGCTTGACGGCTTTAGATCGTCACAGGTGGAAACATCAGTCCTATCCGATGCAGGTTTCGCCACCATGTGCAATATGCCGAGACCAGGATAATCCTTCACGATTGGCTTTCTGTCTCGGCCATGCTCTTATCATGCAGATTCAAGTCCTGCACGACACCGGGATGAAAAGAGTAAGCGGACGGCGAGATCAGGATGTTCGAGGTCGTTCGATGTCGGAGAATATAATTCTTTCGTAACAGATTCATTCAATTATTCTGAAGTGTGTGGCGCACATGCTTTGCAGATCTTCTCATAGTCGATACGTAGGACACGCGTGCGATGACCCTAGAAAGAATTCCCAGCGGGTAATGGTATTCAGCCGCGAAGCTTGTCAGTCAATATGAGGGCACTTTTCAAGAGACTGTGCTTGAGTTATTACAATGACATCTTTATTATTTGTGTTTAGAAATGAGCCTTTGACAGGGTATAGGCTATCTGGGCATAGAGGTGTGCTTCGTTTTGAAGCAACTAGTTTCATTTCACCGGGGTCCTTTGTGCAGGGTACATACGTACGTGATAGGAAGCCATAAGCATTTAGTCTAGAATTTGAACCCGCTGATCAGCACCTATCTGTCATAGACTGGGCAGCGTCCGGTTTTACCGTCTTCGTCCGATCCTTGCCACCTTCCACTCGCCAAGGGGATAGGGAGGGTGGTCTCCTGGGCGAAATCCACAGTGGAGCACATGGCCGTAACTGTTCTCAGATTCATAGACCTGTCTGATATTTTCGGGTTCTGCAGTAGTACTAGGGGGAGTCAGGGCTGACGTCCGAATACAAAAGGGCCCATACCATTCCAATCTCGAGACATGAGTGAAGGAAATCATTTAGGCCAACGGAGCAAAACCTCTACTTCTTTCTGTCTATATTGATTATTATTCTTCCGAGTTATGCTGCCTTAGACTTTTTATTATCAATCCATTCTCCAAGATGTCATCCACCGAATTTTCGGGTACTTTGAAGAAAGAGCCCCAAGTCACAGAAAGCTCTGTTGCCTCTAGCCCTAGTCTTTCGGCTCAGGATGAAAAGCACCTTGCCACACCATCTTCAAATTCTATCAACCTTGAGAGCCAAATTCCCTCACCACCACCATACCATGTGTTCTCTCGGTCTCGGAAAATGCAGATGGTCTATATTGTTTCTCTTGCGGCCATCTTCTCCCCTCTATCTTCCAATATTTACTTCCCCGCCCTAGGGCTTATATCAAAGGTGATTACCTGCTCCATCCTCCAAAAAGGGTATTTTCATGGAGCTAATACAATCCTTTCTTACGGAATAGGAGTTGAATGTCTCCATGTCACTTACCACTTTGACCGTCACTGTGTATATGATTGTTCAAGGACTCGCCCCTAGTTTCTGGGGCTCATTCTCCGACGTCATTGGTCGCCGCGCGATCTTCGTCGGAACATTTGCTGTCTACATCATTGCGAACATTGCACTTGCAGTCTCAGACAACTATGGAGAGCTCATGGCTTTTCGGGCTTTGCAGGCCGCCGGTAGTGCGGCGACAATCTCAATTGGTAATTTCTCTCCTCCCTTCCCCTCACACATGTTGGCTAATCAGTGTAGGTGCTGGCGTGATTGGAGACATCACCACATCAGCTGAGAGAGGAAGCTTGGTTGGAGTCTTTGGTGGAGGTAAGTCAACGATGAATACAACCTCAAATTAACAAAGTTTCTCTACGGTACTAACATATCCCAAGTCCGTATGCTCGGTCAGGGAATTGGTCCGGTCTTCGGAGGCATTCTATCTGAGTATTTGGGCTTTAGGTCCATCTTTTGGTTCCTTACTATTCTATCTGGATTCAGTCTATTCTCCATTCTCTTCTTCCTCCCCGAGACCCTCCGTACCGTCGCTGGAAATGGCACCGTCCCTCTTCACGGCATCTACAAACCTTGGATATATTGTATCACTGGTCAGGAGCATGCCAAGGAAGGTGCAGTGCCATCTGCAGAAAAGAAAAAGATCACCATCAAGACGGTGGTGGCACCTCTTGGCTTCTTGGGTGAGAAGGACGTCTTTATCACCTTGTTCTTTGGTGCTATTGTGTACACGGTCTGGTCAATGGTGACCTCGTCGACATCGGATCTGTTTGAATCCACTTACGGTCTTAACACATTGGAGGTTGGCTTAACCTTCTTGGGCAATGGTAAGTCACCAATTTACTTGTCACTCCAAAGCTTATCTAACAACCTCTCCCAGGATTTGGCTGCATGTCTGGATCGTACACTATCGGCTACCTGATGGATTACAACCACAAGAGAACCGAGCGCGAGTACTGCATCAAACACAACCTTCCCCTCGACACTCGTATCACAACCAAGACTCATCCCGACTTCCCGATCGAGTATGCCCGCATGCGCAACACTTGGTGGATCACAGCCCTCTTCATCGTGTGCACAGCCGTGTACGGAGTGTCTCTTCGAACCCACCTCGCGCTTCCAGTCATTCTCCAGTATATCCTTGCTTATTGTGCCACTGCCATTTTCACCATCAACAGCGCTCTTGTCATTGATCTCTACCCCGGAGCAAGTGCCAGTGCAACTGCAGTCAACAACCTCATGCGATGCTTGGTCGGTGCAGCCGGTGTCGCTGCTATCCAGCCTATCATCGACGCCCTCACAGCTCAATGGGCTTTCTTGCTGCTCGCTGGTATCACACTGCTCATGGTTCCCTTGCTGGCAATCGAGATGCGATGGGGTGCCGGATGGCGACATGAGCGCACCGAGCGCCTAGCAAGAAAAAATGCATCTACCTAAGCCACCGATCGGTGAGGTTGACCAAACACATCATCGAAAATAACTCAGCTTCAATGCTTGAGTTCTGAGATGGAAAAACTTCCACTTCAACAGGAGAAAGAGACTGGACTGGAAGGGATGGAAAAATAGACTGGGCACTGGGGCTTTCACGATATAATGACTTGGGCTTCAGCGTGTCTTCGCGGTACATATTTAGATTTTTGCTTCTCTGATACTTAGATTTTTTTGGATTGTGCTTGTCTCGATCAAGCTGCTTGTTGTATATAGGTCGGGTGCTCTTACCGACCAGTTCGAACTTAGAATAACATGTTCTCCCATATTGTTTAAAGTGTGATATGAAAGCAGATCTCGGCTAGTGCTATTGGGAGTGCTATTGACAACCTTACAATCATACTCCCATGATTTGGAACGATATCGCGGGGCAGAAGATCCCCATGGTCAGCACCAAAGTGACAATAATGTTTTGCTCACGTCCACTTAACAATTGAATATCTCTATGATACACAAATGGCGCAGGGTTGAGACTCAGAACGGTGAGTCCTATGGTCTTTCTCTTTAGCAGGATAGAGCGCACCAAGACATAGTAGCTGTATGTCGAGTGGCTGGTTTCATGAAGACAATCAGTGTCGCGATTGAGGGTTCTTGGCGCTAATACGATCGGTCGGGAGCATTTGCAATTTTTCGGCCTCTGAAAACAAGACTACCGGGGTCCATATTCAGAAATAATTATCATGAACGTCTATTCTGAAAAGATGTGATGTGATGCCCCTTAGTAAAATGGCATTATTTTTATTCAGGGCTATGTAACAAATTGAGCCCGAAATTTCCATCGCCTAGCAAGCTGGCGCATAGGAAGCGCGTCGGGCTCATAACCCGAAGGTACCTGGATCGAAACCAGGGTTTGCTATCTTTTTTTTTCTCCGAAATTTCGCGCCTCAACTTTTGATTGTATCACCTATTAGGACTGTCGTACTGGTAGGTCCTTGTAGGAATGGAGAACTAGAGTGAAGGAATCTAAAGGGGTATATTCGTATTGAGACTAATCGCTAAAGAGCCTAAGTCCTACTCCTGTGTGTATAGGAAAACCCTAGTAGGGTCCGGTAGGCTAGGTAGACTAGCTATATAGGTCACTACGTGACCTAGTATAGTCGGGTAGCCTAAGTAGACTATCTATATAGGTCTAACTAGGGATAGGCGGTTCCTAGTAGAGGCTATAATATTCCCCCCCTTCTTTAAGGGCTATATCTTATAGCTAGGCCTCCTTATTATCGGAGGTAGCTATTTACTACGGATATTTTAACTAAAAATAAAAATTCGAGGATAAAGGGTTATAATATAGCGGGCTAGGCGATATTAGGGCGGTTCTTTATCTATCCTTAGTAAAAATAGATACTCGTTCCCTAAGATTTTAGGCGATCTTTATTATCTTTTAATAACCTTTAGTTACTATAGTAGCTCCTCTATTCCCTCCTATTAATTCTATAGCGTATAACTATTAGTATATATATACTATTCTAGCGTATATCGCGCCTAGTAATCTAGTAGTAGTATAGTACTAGCGTTACGTAGATTATTTTACTAGCGATTCTATCTACTAGTATTTCTCTCTAGCGATAGGTATTAATACTCTAGAGCCCTACTATATATACTATACTACTAGGAGGTATAGATATATTATAGTAAGAAGCCCTATATAGTATTTAGCGTCGATTCTAACCTATATAGGTCGATTCCCGCCTTAATACCTAAGCTAATATATATATTAACGCGCCTTATAGTAGCGCCTTTAATAAGTAGTAGTTTACTATAAAGATTAGGGTATTTTATAGTTCCTAAAACTATCTTTTATAGGCGATTTTTAGAGGTACTATACTATAGTTTAGTCCTTCTTACCTTAAACCTCTACCTTCTCTATCCTCTTTACTACCTTCTCTATCTCTAATAATATCGTAGGTAATTATCCTATAGTTATAAGTATAGATACTAGTAGTATAGATATATATAATCTTCCCTATAAGGTAGATTAGAAATAAGATTAAGGCGCTTTTAGTTTACCTTTAGGCTATTCTACGCTTAGTACTAGTAGTACTATTAGCCTATAGAACTACTACGCTAATAGTAGCTTTAGTATTTATTCTTTTTAGAGAGCCTATCTAGTATATACTATAATTTTATTTTAAAGCCCTCTAGCTCTTCCTAAGGCCTCTATTAATCTTCTAGGGTATTATCTTACTACCGCTAATATTACTCTAGTAACTCTTATACTAGCTTAGCTAGATCTAGATACTTTATTAGCTTAGCGTAGAGTAGTTTAGGATCCTTAATCCTCTACTACTACCTTTTACGTTTCTATAGTAGATCTAGTAGTAATTTCTATAGATACTTTTATAGATAGTCTAGGCTAAGAGCCTCTAGGCTTAACTATAAATACCTTCTTCTTTCTCCTCTTCTCCTCTTCTTTCTTCCTCTCTCTAGGGTAGCTAAGATAGAGAGGATAAGACGCTAATAAAGATAAGTTTAAGCGATCCTCTCTACCTTAGCTACTTACTCTTCGAGAATATAGTTAAAGACTATATTATCTATCTTTATAGAGCCCTAGTTACTCTATAAAAATAACCTAGACTAATACTAATAAGGAGAGAACTTCCCCTAGGATATCTAGAATTTAATTATTAGTATTAAGGATATTTATAGGCAACAAGAGGAGCTAGAGGTCTATAGCTATTAGCTATCGATCTACTTTGTAATAATCTATAGGCAAGAAAGAGTAAGGGATTTACTATTATTAGTAGTATATATTAAGGCTTAGTCTTTAGTAGGCGCCCTTAGCGCTTATAGTAATCTAGTAGGATAGGGTTCTTAGCCTTTTTCCTATAATTTTCGAATACTATAGTACTTTCTATATTTACTTTAGGCTCCTATATATTCTCTTTATAACTATAGTCTTTCTATTTAATAAGATATTCTACTCCCTAGTAGTTATCCTTAAGGATTTCTTCTACTTCCTATTCTAGTTCGCTATCTACTAGTACTAGGTTAAGCCTCTCCTAGCCCTTTTATAGGTCTCTATAGTATAGTTTTAATAGAGATATATACTATATAGCGTAGATCTTATAATATATTAGAGTTAGGATTAGCTTATAGGCTTACTTACCTATAGTTCCTATAATCTAGAAGGGCCCTATATAGTAGTTATCTAGCTTCTTATAAGGGTAGCTAGAATCTATATACTTATTCCTAAGTATAACCTAATCTTTAACTATAAAGCTCCTATTAATATACTTCTTATTATAAGTACGCTTTATAGTAGCTTTAGACTCTTCTAGGCGCTTTATAATCTCCTCTTATATCCTTAGTATCTCTTCGATATAGCTAGTAGTATCTTTATAAACCTCCGTTACCTTATTAGGAATAGTAGTTCGTAGATCTAGATAGAACCTAAGTAGGGCTTTAGCTAGTAATATCTTTAGTATACTATAAGTAGTATTATTATAGACTATCTATACTAGTAGTAGCTATCTTACCTAGTTATCCTAGCTCTATCTTATAACGTTCCTTAAGAAGTATTCTAGGGTCTAGTTCTACCTCTCTATCTACCTATCTATCTAAAGGTAGAAAGCTATTAATAGCTAATACCTTATAATAAGTAGGTAGTAGAAGTAGGCCTAGAATTAACTTATAAAGACTAATTCTTAGTTACTAATAAGCTTTTCTAGTATTCCCTAGAGTATTATAATCCTCTTATAGAATAGCGTAGTAAGACCTAGAGCGTTAATATCCTTAGTATAAGGAATATATAAAGTATACTTAGTAAAAAGGTTAATTATAACTATAATACTATTATAGACTTTCCTCTCCTACTTAGAGAGTAGTAGTCCTATAATAAAGTTAACGCTTAGCTATTCGCTAGATTTTCTAGGAACTAGTAGAGGCTCGAGAAGCCTATATAGCCTATAGCGCTTTACTATATTTCTTTAGTAGACTAGGTAAATCTTAATATATTCCCTAATATTATCTATTATTATCCTCTATAGATACTTCGACTAGATAGCTTCTATTATCTATTTTATAGCGAAGTACCCTCCTTAGGGGTCGTTATAGTAGAGATATATAATCTCTTAGATAATAGTAGGTTCTTATAGTATAAAGACTTTACTATTATACCTTAATAGCCTATTCTTAGTCTTTCTACTCTACTTAGTCCTAGAAGGCTACTTAAATTTATCTTTCTCCTAGATTTCTATAAGCTTAGTATAGAAGAACTTATCCTTATTTTATACTTTAAGTAAGAGATCCTTTATAGACTCCTAAGGCTTAGAGTAATATATAGTCTTACTAGAGGTAGCCTCTTAGGCTTCCTTATAGCTTATAAGCTATACTAATAGGGATAGGGACAGAAGTTCTATATAGCTTATTATTATTATAGTATTTAAGTATATAGTACTATTTAGCTCTATTTAGTATTCTACGCCTTTATTAATAGACTACTAGAGCCTTTATATAAAGATCTTACGCTTTTTCCTATCTAGTAGCTTATCTATTATATAGTCTAGCCTTCTACTTAGAGTATCTATAGGGTTTATCTTTCTTAGCTAAAATATAATAATAAAGTTAAAACTAGCTAGGTACTCTACCTACTAAACCTAATAGCGCGTAAGTTCCTTTATAGTTATAAACTATACTAGGTTAGTATAGTCTATTAGAACTATAATTAGATATATATTTCCTTCTAGGAAGTAATACTATTTCTTAAAGCTAGTATAGATTACTAGTATTTCCTAGTCTTCTATCTTATAATTCTACTTTACTATAAGTATCTTCTAAGAGTAGAATATAATAGGGTACTAGTATCTATTAGCGTAGAGTTAAGAGATAATTATATAGATAGCCTTTCCTAAGGCGTCTATTTCTATTATTATCTTTAGTAGAGTATTAAAGTAGATAAGAAGTAGCGCTATTTAGAAGGCCTCTTTTATTCTCTAGAAGGATTCTCTTGCTTCCTAAGTAAAGATAAAGCCTATCTTATATTTATTCTAACCTTTCTTCTATATATCTAGCCCTTTAATTAAATTATTTAGGCCTCTACTTAATACTAACTACTTCCTAATAAAACGCTAGTAGAAGTTAGCGAATCCTATAAATTACTAGATATTAAAGATATACGCTAGCTTAGGCTACTAGTATATCGTTTCTACCTATATAGGATCTATAGAGACTCTATCCTTTAATATAACGAAGCCTAAGAACTCTACTTAGTCTATATAGAATATATATTTAGAGGCCTTAATATATAGCTTATACTTAATTAGATATTCTAGTACTTCCCTAATCTATTATATATAAGTCTTCTTATCTTTTAAGAAGATTAGGATATTATCTAGGTAAACTACTAGTAATATATTAATAAGACCTATAAGAGCTCTATTAATATATACCTAGAAGATAGTAGAGGTATTAGTAAGCCTAAATAGTATTATAGTATATTTAAAGTACTTATAGTAGGTTCTAAACGCTATCTTCTACTTATCTCTCTCCTTAATATAGATCCTATAGTAGATATTACGTAGATCTAGCTTAGTATAGATAACTACTCCTAATAACCTAGTAAGAGACTTATTAATTAGTAGTAGAGAGTAGTAGTTCTTAATAGTAATTATATTTAGCCCTCTATAGTCTATATAGAGTCTTAGCTTACTATCTTTCTTTAGTATAAATAAGATAGGTATACTAGCTTAGCTCTTAGAGTACTAGATCTATCTCTTCCTAAGGTTCTCTTTAATATACTTATATAGTACTTTAAGTTCTGCCTAAGATAGGGGATAGATCGGCTTCTATAAGGGCTCTTTACCTAGAATTAGATTAATTATATAATTATACTTCGTATACTCTAGAAGGGCTATAGTACTTTCCTTATTAGCTATAGCTTTAAGGTCTTTATACTCTAGGCGTAGTATATCTAAGGTCTCTATAGCTCCTAGTATCTTATACCTACTCTCTAGTATACCCTTAAGGATTAAGTATAGTTCTATAAATATACCTTATAGAGCTATAAGCTCTTTAAATTCTTATAGGGCTAGTATTTTAAGCTCTAGTAGAGCCTCTTTATAGTATATCTACTTAGCTACGCTCTAGTTAATATTAGGATTTACTATACTAAGCTAGTCTATACCTAGAATTATATTATAGATCTTTATATCTATAGCCTTATAAGTTATATAAATAACCTTATAGGTCCTATTATAATCTACTAGCCTTAATTATATATCTCGGTTCCTATATAAAGAGATCTTTCGGCTATCTATAGTCTCTATAAGGTAAGCGCTAGTCCTAATTATATCTTCTAGATTCTCTTTTACTTATCTTTAGCTTATAAAACTCTAGGTAGCGCTACTATTAATTAGCGTTCTAGTAATCCCTATTAGAGAGCCTTCCTTACTATTAGTAACTAGAGTACTATACTTAAGTACCCTATTAGCTATCTTATATTTCTCTAAGAGAATAACCCTTAGTACTATAGTAGCTTATATTATAAGGTTATCTATTTTTTTAGCTCTTTAGAGGTTATAGTATCTACTACTTATTTCCTAAAGTAATCCTTAGTCTAGTAGCCTAGCTTCTTATAGAAAGTATAATACTTAGGTTCGCTCTTATAGTCTCTTTTTAATCCTATTATAAGCCCTTTACTATCCCCTTTATCTACTAACTAAGGGTTTTACTATAAATTAGAGTAGCCTTAGCCTTAGTATAGCTTCCTTTAGTTACTCTATAATTCTAAAATTATACCTAACTACTATAGTTATAGCTTCTTAGCGTCTTTAAGCTACGCCGATCTAGTAAGTATTCCTTACTCTACTTAATTATAGAATACTACCTATTTATCCTACTAGTCTATAATAGGTTCTATAAATCTCCTAGCCTTACTCTAGATCTTCTTAAGGAGTCTAGTCTATAATTAGTTAATCTATTATTACTTAGATAGTATATCCTTAAGGTAGTTATAAATTCTAGTAAGCCTTAGGGTATATTAATAGATATCTTAGTAATTAGCCTATACTACTTACTATTAATCGCTCTTAGCTTTACGCTAAAGCTAGATAGGATCTATAACCTAGAAAAGGGCCTAAGTCTTAAAGATATTCTAAGTAAAGTCTAGATAAGGGTTATCCTTACGATATTATATCTAGATTATATTAACCCTTAGTATAAGGAACTTAGTTACTCTATCTATCTTATAGGTATTATTATAGAACTAAGTAAGGTATTAATTCTAGAAGGCCTTTTACTTTAACTTAAAGAGATTATACTTACTAGAGCTCTTAGCCTTATAGCTAATTATATTTTAGGGTATATATAGCTCTTTTATCTTACCCTAAGTAGGATTAGGCGCTAATATACTCCCTTATAATATTACTAAGGGTACTAGCGCTAGGTATCTAGCTCCTAGTAAGAGGAAGGTAAGCTTAACTACTAGTTTAGGTAGAGTAGTAGATTTATATACCTCTATCTCTAGGACTATAGCCTCTCTTACTCTATCCTTAAGGTAAGCTAGGATCTTAGCCTTCTTATTAGCTAAGACTAGGCGTCTTTTAAGTGCCTTAATCTTATATAGCTCTACTACTAGGCCTTTATTAGGCTCTTCTCCCTAAGGGGTATTAACTAGTAGGGTTTTAGTCTTAGTTTCTTATAGGGCTTATAAGGCTTCTTTATAGGGCCTACCTTTAGCCTCGCGGAAGGTTATATCCCTTAGTAAGGCCTAAGGGGTATTATTCGTTATAGGGTTTATATTAGTTCCTATTATTAGGTCCTTAGGTACCTCTAAGGCCTCTTAATAGGGATTATTACGAGTATTACGTAATATTATAGCGGATTCTAACGGTCTAATTTAATTAAATATAGCGATTAGAATATTAGGACTATTATACTAGTAGGTCCTTATAGGAATAGAGAACTAGAGTAAAGGAATCTAAAGGGGTATATTCGTATTAAGACTAATCGCTGAAGAGCCTAAGTCCTACTCCTATATATATAGGAAAACCCCGGTAGGGTCCGGTAGGCTAGGTAGACTAGCTATATAGGTCACTACGTGACCTAGTATAGTCGGGCGGCCTAAGTAGACTATCTATGTAGGTCTGACTAGGGACGGGCGGTTCCTAGTGGAGGCCGTAACATCACCTCTCCTATGTTTTTGTCTATTCTTTTCCTATTAATATCTATTTCTATTTCTTAGCTGTTTATCTTCACTGTGACCACACTATTCACGAAATAATGGAAGCCTTTTATCAACTTATTGGTAGGAGTGGCCGACCAGGCACGAGATATATTTAGATCTGTATGTGCCATGCTGTGCTATGATAATGCACAGCTATAGATATGCGGACATAGGTACATACACCTATCTAGTGGATGAGAACGTATCGCTGTAGTCACGAGTGTGTTCCGTAAATGTCTCTCCGATTCTGGGGTAGTGGCCTCGAAGAACAATCCTCGACGTAGGTACAGGATTCTGGGGCGGTATACGAGGCTAGCGGGCATAGTACGTGCGCTCAAAGGTCAATCTCATAGGGTGAGTTGGCTCCAAGGGATAATAATGCAGTGCCAATGCAGACCGAAACCCCCTGTGAACTTTGATCAGATAGTTTGCGGCTCAGCCACCCAAACAGCCTTCATCATCGTGTGAAAATCTCGTGTTGTCTCTTCGCTTATTTGCCAACACTGGATGCGAGGCTCACTTGGCGGCCCCCGAAGCCCGCAGGGGGCCATGCGCCCGTGTTTTTGACTCGATCGACGGAACTAACTTCCATATTGGGACTGGGTTTGGGGCCGAATGTTAAATCCTTTGATCGTCATGCATTCTGTTTGACATTTAGAAGAGAGCCCCCCCCTCGTCAAGTTTTTTTTTCTTTCCCCAGATTCATTTTCGTGCCCGTTTACGCGTCGATATCATGGAGCACAACAAAGACTCAACCTTGGCCAGCGCGCCTGCTGCTGCTGCTGAAACACATCACAACGCCAGCTCTGCGACGCCCACACCAGAGACAACTGCGAACAACAACATCACCAGCACCGGCACCACCCCTCCAGCAGGTGCATCAGTATCCGAGATCACCACGGACGCCCAGCCTCCACGCTACGAAGAGTATGCCTCCAAACTCGATATCGATGATATCTGCTGATGGTTTCCTATAGACACGACAAAGAAGTCATGCCAGCACCAGTACCAGGAGTTACTTCCACCGACACGACCTCCGCTCCGCTTGAAAAGACCGCATGGCAGTCTGCCACACAGACCCCAGCTCCCCAGCCGGGCCAAGGCCTAATTGCCCGGAGAACAGTCGACCTAAACCAACTAGGTGAAGAGCCGCGCCTGGTCAACTGCCCCTTTTGCCACCATGAGGCAATGACAAGAGTCCAGAAAGAAAGCACCAGTGCCACAGGGTAAGTTCAAGTCTATGAAGACTGATCCACGTCTCGTTGCTTTTCTCGATACTAATACCCTGCAGAATGGCCGCAGTCGGCTGTTGTCTCTTCGGCGGCATTATCTGTGCCTTCCTCCCGTACTGCATGGAAATGTGCCACGATAGCCACCACTTCTGCACAAACTGCGGGCAAAAAGTAGCCATTCGGCCGCACGATGGCCAAGTGCAGGTATTTTCGCCGCAGAACCCTGTGGTCACAGCACCCGCACACATCCCGCCCCCGCAAGCAGTTGCAATGACTCACGAGAACATGGGCAAGAACTAGTGGTCCAACTTCCTTGCACTATGTACTACTGTGTCTCACTTTTTGTTTTTTTCTTTTTTTCACATGTTCTGGCCCCTATTTTAGTGGCCTATCAGCGTTGAGATATCCCCGTTTCTCTTTACCATCGGCCCCACTTAGGATGAGGCTCAAGCTCATTCAGATTATACCCCCGTGTTTTACCGACGGGGGCTGTGCACCTCTAAATGACTACTGTAATTCATGATTCCTACTGCCCACTGCCAATAAAAATCGCGTTAAGAGTATCATTAACGTATGGTTGGTCCCTAATAATGAAGAAAGCCTGTCTTCTTTCCCAATGCGCCTCGTGGGTTGATGGTCTCGCCTCCGACCCACCTTCAGTGGCAGTTCAAAAGTCTGAATCTACTGCAGAGACCAGCGAAAGGGTCCAATCAGATATGCTTCAACTTCCTCTCTTTGAAAGGTCTTTTTAAATGTATTTCAGATTATCTTTCGTGATCGTTGATGCATAATTCCTTAATTTATTGTTGAAACTGTGACTGATAAGATGATCTAAAGTTTTGTCGAAGGTTTAGACTTCTGGGATCCCACTACGGAGTATACACCATAGCACTCTACTTATGTATGTCCATACCAGTGACCAAAGCATAGAATATTGAAAAAAGGTCATGGCAAATCCTGGGGAAGGCTTCATGGTGCCTTCATATCCAAGAATGATTGACGAACATGCTCTTCGCCGCCACCGTACTTTGAGAATAGACGTTCCACCGTAGACAGGCCAAAAGCCTCCAAGGTCAGCAGGTCGAACCTCCAAGACAGTAACCCCGAGGCCCATCTTGTGTCGGCACCAGTTGCGTAGCTCGATCGCAACAAGCGAGTCCACACCCATGCTGGAGATGGACCGGGAGATGTCGACTTCCTCGACTGAGATCTGTAGGAATCCGTGTAGGGTCTTTCCCAACTCCGTTGCGAGAAACTGGGCACTGCTGGCTTGCTTGAGCATGGCAGGGTTGGCCGCCGCCTCGGCCAGGAATTGACGGAGTCCTACGCCTGCCGCACTGGAGTCTGCGGATTCTTCCACTTGCTCGATATTACGATAGATTGATATGCGTCGATGACCTTTCCAGATGCATCTATATGGTAGCGCATGGTCAGCTTGGAAGCATGGTAGATACTTTGGAAAGTGGAGGTGTCTACCGGTTGTTCGGTGCTTGCGATAGTACAGTCATTCGGAGACCGATGCCGATCTGGCCTTTATTAACGAATTCATCAACGGACGAGGCTTGTAAAGAAGACAGTATGGCAACGTGTAGAGATTCAAGAAGGTCTGTTTCTTGCAGGACGTGCAGATTGATGGCTTTGAATTGATCAACGACCATTTTGTTCGTACTAACGTAGCCGATCTAGTAGGGCGTGCCTGGTTAGTGGACGGTCTGTATTTCGGAGTGATTGGGGATACACTGGAGTACTTACATCTTCGATCTGGCCAATATCGCGGAGTGACGCTGGTAAGCCATTGGCATGGCGATAGTAAACGAAGGCATCCAGGAACGTGTTTGCTGAAGCGTAATTGGATCGTAGGCCTGGGAGCGCTAGTAGTAGCTATATGCTTCTCTTCTATCAAAGAAAGACGTAGTTCCCAAGGCGAGATATCAATAAGCGATAATCACGGTGGGGAGGAGAAGGTGACAACATGAGTGTGATAAACAAGAACCCGATGGCGAGCTGGATAGCAAAACCATATATGACAATCGCCTTGCAGAGGGCGAGAAGATCAACTTTCCGCTGATCGAATGCTACAGCTACAGCTTGGACTTTGAAGTACGTACACAGTCACCGAGAACAAACTTGTTTATCAACCATATGATGCAAATGAGGGAGTGATGCTCGATTTCCAGGTGATGGAGCTATATTGTACTTCCTGAGGAACTGATATCTTTCCGGCGAGCCACATTCGGGTTTACTCTCTGACGACGATATCAGTCGGCTTTCATCTAATGACCAAAACATTCTACTGATCTTACGAGAGCATTAGATCTCAGGATATCGTCACTGAGAGATTACGAGCCGGGAGACGGTTTGCGGCTTACTCATTACGGTGCAATAGGACTGCTCGGATGGACGTAGTTGTGAGGGCATAACAATGGAACTCCTAGCAGTAAAGGTCCTAGGCCGACCAAATTGAGCAGAACAAGGTTCATCGAATTTATCAAAGAGCAACTCTATACGTCAGCAGCAGTTAATCATAGAAGTATCACACTGGCATCTCGCGCACAGCATAACTAAACATCTCATTGGAAGCCACACTACTCTCATCGACCATCTTATCCGCTGTTTGGGCTCCTGCGCCCGGTACACGATATTCAAGTGTCCTACCGGGCTGCGGATATGGACCATTAGGCAGGTCGTAAGAGATCGGCAGATATTCCGGCATCAAACCAAGCTGAAATAGAACTGTCAGTTGATCCCATGTGATATGTTCATGGTACAGTCTGTCTCCTCGAATGTTGACCACGGCGATGAATGGTATTCGGAGCTTTTTCCCGGTAGGGGGGATCCCGGGAATACTGTATCATTTGACGCATGTTAGAGGAGAGTCCATTTTCACACAATTGCAGAGAGCTCTTACAGCCAGTCAACCGGCTTGTTATGAGTAAAGCACATAACAAACTCGTCCACGACTCGATCAATGCCAAGAGTGCGACTGACGAGCTCCATACTAGTATCTTCTGGATTATTGAAGATAAAATGATTCGCATAGAAGAAGCTCAGCTTCTCCCTACCAATACCGCCAGTCATTGTTGGGATGTGATTCACATATGGCTCTTGAACCATAGTGTCCATTGTGTTTTCGACTGATCGTTCATCGAACTCAAACTTGGTGTGCTCATCCCATATCTCTTCAAGATCAAACCACGGTCCGTCGAGCTCTTTCTTCAAGAACGAGAGGCAACGAGTATGTGCGACTGCCGCCGAGGCCACGTTGAAGTCCTTGTGCGAGGGAATGATGAAGGAGTCCGACAAGACTTCCGGATAGTGGTAGATGACTCCATTTTCGGGCTTGGACTTCGTGCCTGGCTCGGACAAGTGGTAGAGGAACGGTTTACTCGGTGTTGTGGCGAGTCTCCCATATGAAACAATAGCTTTGATTTCATCAGAGTTGTCGATTTCGTCGACTATGTCAGCGACAAATGACGGCGAATAAACTGTGATACCTCTGTTAGCATATGACTAGGCAAGTCTACAAAACATTGCAATGGTCTTCCGACCTATGACGCCGTATCCTTTCTTCTTGTCGCATTTTTCGTGTTCACCAAGAGCATCGATAGCTTGGCGAAGATCTTCCTTGATTGTGCGATGGTCCGAGGAAACCGTCACTTGGACGACAGTGTAGCTCTCCTCTGCCCACTTCTGCAGTGGCTCGGGATCTAGC
Organism: Penicillium goetzii; assembly: GCA_037043885.1. Classification (NCBI taxonomy): domain Eukaryota; kingdom Fungi; phylum Ascomycota; class Eurotiomycetes; order Eurotiales; family Aspergillaceae; genus Penicillium; species Penicillium goetzii. The sequence goes on from JAWLST010000002.1 coordinate 482,488, forward strand.
GTGGCCCGTTCGTTCTGTTCGCTAGTAGTCGTATCTGTCCGAATAATTATGATGCCCGGTCCATGTCCTTGGTGTGAGAGTGGTGCGTGGATAGTCAAGTTGTCAGTCAACTTGACCGGCTTGGCGTTGGGAAGGGGCATGTTGAGCTGGAGAAGGGCAGTGGTGGTATGGACGTGTAAGATGATCAGGGAACTCAGAATTTGAAGAAGAGCCGGCAAGCAAAAGGAATTTATGAGCTATCTAGTTCTCCAGTCTCCGATGGAGATTGGTACATTTATACTCTAATCTACGGCGGCCGATAGCGGACACCGATGCCCATTTTCATATGTAGAAAGACTGGCAGAATCCTGAAACCCTTTAACCCGTAAACCCGGCCTCTTTGTACGCCCCACCCCGTTCGGGGGTTGGGGTTTCTAAGCCAAAAATCAATCTATGCCATAAATCAATTTCGCCATCTCTAACGGAAAATTTCATTTTTTTGTTTTCTGGTAGTAGTAAGCGTACAGATTGATGCCAAGTGAGTTCCCGATTGATCTTTAAAAGAGTATACTTACAAAGCAGGAAGTTATGGGGGTCCGGGGGATATAGCATGATAATGATTGGCTTTTGGCTTAGATTTGATTTTTGGTTTAGAAGCGGGGATGGGGCGTACAAACAGGCCAGGAATTAACCGTCCAACTACTGTAGCGCTCATTTCCTGCCTTGCTGCCTTAAAACTTAGGCATATATTTTGATTCCAGGCTTCTCATCACTAGGTTTGTACGCGCTCACTTTGTAGCTCTACTCTACCACTGGCTTACTGGTCTCTCAGAAGCTGTTTAAGCCGTAGTCTCTTCCCTGTGCGTATTAAGGGGGACCCGGGGTCTTATCTTGATTGTTGTAGCGGGATAGGGTCAGCAGCGAGAGGGGGCTAACGGCGAGATGCGGTCATTAGTCTAGAAATGCAAAGAATCAACAGACTGTAGGCCCTGAATAACCTTGAACCGACCATTTTTAGCAACATCGAGATAGGGTCAGCATCGCAAGAGAGGGTTAGTATGGCGAGATTCGTTGATTTCTGCAATAATTTCAAATGAGCCTAGGTTGCCTAATTAAGATGTGTATAATAGGCCTGAGAAAGGAGGCACCAGGGGAGGGCCCCCAAGCGGTCAAGGGGATACTATGAAAATGGGGCATCAGGTTGGTCCGCCGCTAGCATATCTGTGTTCTTTTCGGATTTACGGATACTGGTCGTCCCATAAGGAAAGATAATGATATGCAACCACAAAAGACGGATAATTGCATTTAACCCTTACCCGATGGTTTGCAGTGAAGCCGGAAGCCTAATCATTAGTACTTTCAAATCAAAAACATTCACATGCGAAGATAGCATTCAATAGCCGGTGCCGGATTTCAGTTTCGGGTTCGAACATCGAATGACGCTGTACAAGATATGCAGGGCATATCCTGCCTGAGCCAAGGGAATGTGTGCCTTAGTCGCCAGGCCATAAACATATGCCTTACCCATAAGGCCTATAATCATATACACCATCACATGCACCATAGGCAGCCACATGAAAGAATTCTGCTGTGGCTTAACCATATGAGCCAGTATACCATGGTCAAGATAATATTAACAAAATAAGGTTACCAGGATCCACTGGATACTATGCATACCAGCATGGCTCATAAGCCACGATCATGATATACTACCAATAGGCATACTACTGCATTAATGCAATACATCATGATAAAGGTCATTCGACTATTCAACCATAGTCATATGTATCACGATATGCATCTAGACCAATCATATGAAGATCATATGAGAAGCATATGCGATTCAGCGCATTTACCATGTGATGCGATTTGTCTATAAAATACCCTGCAAATTCCTGCGTAAATCATCATCATCATCATCGTTGATCATCAATCATCGAGCACTACCATCAATCCTCAGAATCCAATCAATACTACTATCTTCATTATATATTCCTTTTACTATTACATGATTTTTGAGCTACCTTTTTGCACTCTATATCACCACCATTCCTTGTAACCTTGTGGCTTGTTCATACGCTGACACTCTTCGTCGTACAATTTCACTAAGAAAAAGCCTTCGGGCTTACCACAGCGCCAGTAAACAATGTCCATCGTTCCTATTTTGATACAATGGTATTCGAATCTCAAAACAGGACGTCCGATGTACAGTGGCAATGCATGTTCGGGACATACAGTATGAGATCTAATATTGATACGACAACTGAAGAAGTCTCTACATACACAAACAGGAAGCAGTCGAAAACCTGGGGAGAATAGAATGAATCGGTCAATCTAGAACTATCTACAAAAATACAAGGGAAAGCGGACAGAGAAGGGCTCTTATAGGCCGATGGGTAAAGACCTGACCAAACAAGCAATCTGCCAAACGGCAAATCTCCATCAACAGTGAACAGAAAAATACCGCCTTCAAAAGCTAGATCTAGAACCGCTTGATAATTTAGTGAGTAATAACAGGCTTGATCTCACCACTGAAAGCCTAAAGCACTGATCTCACAAAGCCAAGTGGGATAGAAGAAATATCGACCTGTAGGGATGCAAGTTAGCGTGAACCTTTCCCGAAATCAAGATCAATGATTGGAATACATACATAGGAAGGGTTTAGTTGATCGAGTGAAGTTAGGCCAAGCAAGGCCATTGTCGTCTCAATCTCATTTTTCAAGATGCGTATTGCCTTGCTGGCACCTGCTTCGCCAAAGGCTGCGGAATAGAGAAAGGCCCTGCCCAGCCCGACACCCTTAGCGCCGAGCGCAAGTGCTTTGAGAATATCGGAACCTCGAGTGATACCGCCATCGACAATTACCTCGCACTTGTCGAAAACTTCTGGGCAGTGCTGGCGCATGGAGACTAGGGTTTCTACCGCTGAAGGAGCAGAATCTATCTGGCGGCCTCCGTGATTTGAAAGCCACGGATGAGCGCCATGCTCCATGCACAACACCGCATCTTCCCAGCACTGTATACCCTTGACGGCAATAGGGAGATCAGTTATCTGTCGAAGCCACTTCATAGCAGAAACCCAGTCAAGACTGGACTGCACTGCTCTAGTGATTGTTCAGCGTGATTCAAAACAAAAAGGGCAAGGAATGGTCCTCACGGTCGCCCCACCGAAGGTTCTTCAGCAAAGTCCTCGTCCTCCTCATCATCATTGACCCTCATACCATTTTGTTCACGCTGAGCAAGAGTCACCCGCAAGTCACGCTCTCGCTTCCCGGCACGAACAGCATCTACAGTCAATGCAAACCCCTTGTATCCTAACTTGACTGCCTGTTTGACTTCCTGAGTTGTGATATCAAGGTCTGACCTTGCATAAATCTGCCAGAATGTGGTTTGATCAGGTGCTCGCGCGTCACTCATATCTTTCTGAGACATATGGCTGTTGTTGCACACCCAGTGCAAGATGTGGTGACGACCAGCAGCCTTAGTCAGACACAAATCAGCCTTGGGATGAGCGAGCTTGGCTCCCCCAGCTGGGCAAATGAAGAAAGGCGCAGCGAACTTGGTTCCTAGAATAGACTGCGATATGTCCACCTCTTCGACTGGTCGAAGTACACGCGGACGAAAACGAACCGTTTTCCAGGAATCACGGTTCCATTTGGCGGCATGTTCGTCTTCAGCGCCCGTTTTGATAACTGGAAGGATCTTAGAATATGCCCAGCATGTAGTAAATAGCAGCACTCACACGCAAAGCCAGCTGGTGGAAGATTCTGCGATGCGGCGTATTCAAAATCCAGAATGCTGATGACGGACGAGAGTCGCACTTTTCTATCTGAAACGGTGGCAACTTCGGGCTTCTTTTCATCCTGTGCCGTCGAGACGGGTCCTAGAATTTGTCTAAAGCTGGATTCAGCATTGGTGTTGAATGGGTCACTTAGGATTGAGCGTACTCATGACCAAGGTGCTGGGTAAGAATTTCGGCTTCATGAATAGAATCAAATGCTTCAGTTGCGTCATTTCCAGCATATTGAAGTAGAATGCCTGCTCCTCCCGGATGCTGATCCAAGAAGTCTGTAATATCATAGACAGTTTGGCCAATGATTACCCAGCAGCTCTTCCTGGTACGATGTTGTTGGACTTCCGACCTGAGGCAAATGATGATTAATGATTGGAAGTTAGACGGAAAATAAGATTCAAGAAGCCAGGATTTGTACCTTGTCAACATAGTGATGTTTGAATCGGATCTTACTGATGATTCAATGAATGTAACGGCCAGGGTCATCCAATAAATCAGTAGCTTACTGGCAGTCTGATCATATAGCCAAGTCTATATTCCTTTCCTCGGCTATGGTAGACAAGTCTGCATCCTCATCTCCACAAAATATACTCCGCACGGCACACCTCGGAATTATCGTCGCCAAGAATCTTAACTATTATCTCGGGTAAGGGAGCGGACCATATCCGCCCGGCTGAGCTCCACCAGCTCGACCAGCTCTGTGGAACAGTAGCTGAGGGATATGGTGTTGTCGCAGCAGGTGCAAATAATGTACTGATAAGGGTTATTGTGAGAAAATAATCTAGAAACAGAATAGTGCTACTTCCAGCGCTACTAGGTAGGAAAATATTCCATGTCCTCTGTATATTATAACTTCTGAGAAGTAAATATCGGAACTTCGCCTAGCTTTATAAGACGGTCTATCAAGTAAGCTATCTAATCGCTACGGGTAATATATTAAAATTACTTAAACTGACCAGTACGTCTATTACAAGCTATTTCTATAGGTATATCCCATCTTCGTCAGAATTTTCGTAAATAATTCCCGGGGTGTCCTTAAGGAGTTGATCGTGGGTATAGCTACCTATCGGTAAAGTCCCTAATTGGCTGCTCGCCTTGATGAGTTGCTTACCTACGCCCCCTACCACACCGCCGGGACGGTGCAGGAACTCTTTGAAATGGAAATCTGCGAAAATGGCGTATGTGCTACATATTTTTTTTTGGCTTTGTGTTATTGCAGGCGAGGAACTAACCTAGACTGTCCTCGCTACTAGTTGATAGTAACTACATACAATGTGATTTTAGCGATGGAACGCTAATGAAATCGATTAGACGGAGGGGAGACATAGCGAAGGTCAAGCTCAGCTTAGGACAGCCGGTGTACCGCTCTAACACTAACAGTATGAATAGTAAACGATGCGTTTCCGGAAATATGCGGAAAGCAGGTTGCCCATCAGACATGTTCTGTTGGACCGATTATCTCATTCATTTTACTTGTTGATCAAAAGGGCTGTCTGATTTATGTTGTGATCTTTAACACATATTAAAATCTCTATTGGCATAGATGTGTCCGTGATGAGAATCAAAGCTCACTCAACGGTGTAGAACAAATGATCAAAAGATTGGAGCTCCGGTTGAAAGCAGTCCAAGAATCCAAGCCAGTCATCAGGTCCTACACCAAAGCTTTCGTTCGAAATCGAATACGGTGGTAGACCTGCTATATCGACAGCCATTTGCGGCTGAGAAGTGGCAGCCAAATACAACTGCCATCCTTCATCCGATCCCTGAGAAATGGCGCTGAAACCTTCTCCGCTGGTGTTGTTCTCACCCGGTGATGCTTCAAAACTCAGTACCCGGTCCATGTAATGTTGTACAGTGTAATTCCTTTCTTCAGTCACTCGCTGTTTGTATCTCTTAATGGCCTCGGCAAAGCTCGTGAGTATGTTGTGGTACAGACGAGCCTGCGGGCTAGTTAGCCCAATATCTCCCAGAATGATGTGCACACTGCGGAAGGCATTCTCGATGTCCTTGCGGGGCTCCCCGGCGAATACTGAGAACCCAAGAACCAAGCCCGCGCCGAAAACCCATGCCCTGTCCAAAAACTGTTAGTAAGTCTGTCTAGCGCAGAAACAGTCAACGAGTTGTTCAAAGAGCACGGATGACTTTACTCAAGGAGACAGAAATTGCGGAACGTAAAATTGCAATTTTTGGCTTTCACACACGTATCGACCATGTCTATGGCCGAACTGACGCAGACCTGCGCTAGTCTGGACACTTTGCTGTTCTTGATGCTTATATCCGAGGCTTCGTCGGGGTCGCTAATAAGATCATCTGGTGCTTTGCCACGTAGTCTCGACATCAAGTATGCCACGAGAAACGGGCGCGTAATCAGCATTACGGCGAAGTAATGCACACACGAGATGTGTAAGCTTCCAAGGAGCGCTTGACGATCCGCAGGTTGGAGAGTGGCATTCATATCACATTCAACCGGCACGCGACGGATATGTGGAGGCAATTCTCGACACCACTGGCGAAGTTGTCTGAGCAACTCCTCGGCAGTAGGAACATGCAGAATATTGTTATTCTTTCCTAATGTATCGACGATATGGTCAAGTAGATTGCATGCTTTGACCATTGCAGTAAACAGAGGGCGCGAATATCGTTCACCGCTCGTATCGAACTGCGCAAGCTCAACCGAATCGGGGCAAACAGCGGGTAAACTTTTCGGTCGCCCTAAAATGAAGCTGCTCAAAACATCAAGGTTTTGAACGCTATTCCAAATCCGGATCCTTTGGGACGTGTTTTAGTGGCCTAAATCACAGAGCATGAACGGTAGATACAAGCCTTACCTGGCACATATTTCCTCTTCTGGGAGATTATGATCATTTCCGGGGGCATTGAGGCTCAAAATGACGGCAGCTTTAGCTGCAATACCCAGAAACATAGATGCAGCATTTCGGTTGCAGGCACCGAGTGTATAGAACGCAAGAAGGGTAAATAGCCGCACCGTATCCAGGGTTTGGGACATCAACATGCCATCAAAGGCTGTAGCGCGAGCGCGCAGAAAATAAGAAGTGGAAATTTGCGAGTCGTTGCCAACTCCTCGTGTCTGGGCTCCAATGGCGAACACGATGTCAAATATAGCCTTCACGTCACCAGAGACAGGTGAAGACCGAGGGAGAGGGTTCTGACAAGAAAGTGGACCCTCAGATAAGAGTTTGTCAATCTCATGTGCCGTAAAAAGGTCTAGAACACCGCTGGTCTAAGAAAAAAATGAGCGCTGTTCGTGCTGAGCTTACTCGTGAGGATGTGGTCCTTACAGCTTCAAAATAAGAATCAAGGAGAGAACATCTCTCATCGAAGGAGATGACTTGATTCATGCCCTCCACGGCACTATCCCCAGTGTCCACAGTGACATGGTGACTCCCTTCCTCTGTAAAAGGTACTGATCCGATGTACCCTTTAATGGTACGTTTCAGGAAATAGAGGAATGATAGTGAAGATGTCTCTCCCATAAACACTGAATATATTGTAATCAGCCTGTGGAGAGCGATAATATGTAGGATGACGCCACACCTTTTCCACCCCTGTCCGAGGTGTAGGACTCGGAATCTTGATCCATTACGGTATGGTCCACTGATTTCGCGTTGGGGCTAAAGACGAGCGTAGCTCGGTCTACTGAACTTGGAGTCTCCGTGGGAACACCAGGCGCATTTGGAGATACACCAGAGCTCGGAAGGACGTCCACGAGCAAGGAGGGATCCTTTGCCACGGACGCCACATCCCGCGACTTGCCCTGGCCTTTGCGACGCCGGTCAACACCCGAGTATATGCATGAGCTGCCCTGATCACGTCGGAGACACGAGCTGCAAGGGTCTCTAGCGTCACACCTTATTTTAGAAGCCTTGCAAGCCAAGCAGGCTCGACAAGATCGTTGGCGATTTTCCGGGCGTACCTTTGGACGTGGCATCGGCGATCTGATGAAACCTGATGTTGCCTCTTGGAACGGAGCGGGAACGGAGGAAAGAATGGTTGGTTCAAGAGATCCCGGGGCCCCCTGGATTTATGTTCGGACCTACTTGACGTCTGATAAGCGGGGAAATGGAGCGTACTGGGTCACATGACCAAGCAATCCAATCGCCACCTCTACCAAGGCTTGGAAGCGGGGGACAAAACGGGCTAATAATGCGAACAGAACTATCAGGTGGGGAGGGGGGAAATTCAAGCGGAACCGTCTTGAATGGACAAGATGAAGGAAGGGTTGAAATACCACATCGATGGCTTTGATACACGGTAATACGACAACCGCCAGCCAAGGCTCATTATCGTTCGGAAACGCCCCCACCTCCATTCCACCCCGTTCTCAATGATACCAGCGCAGTATCTTGCGTACAAAACGGACCGGGAGCAGTGGCCGAGCGCTCACCCAGCAAATTATAGTTTTTTTGCGAAACCTAAAACATATAGTAACCAAGACATCCGGGGGCAATATGACCGCTATACCAAAAGTGCTCCATGGGCAACAATTCTTGGTAGTTGTTACCGTCATTTATTGCTTTGATATATAGTTACTGAAGAATACGTTGCGGTGGTTCGGATCCGTTGTCGTACAAATATTGACCAACCTCCGAACACCTTCCTCGTAGTGGAAAAGCCTAGCATTGAAATTGCTACTGTACTCAACATAGAGCGGAGTGTTAGCGTTGTGACGTACTGTTATGGTTCGAAAAGCCAGCTGGATCTCTGCCGGTCGCGTGGAGAGCTGACTTTCTCATCTACAAGATGTGTCGAATACCTACTACTTAGGAGGAGGTATTCTTATAGGCCTTAGTCAGCATGGAGGAAAAAGACAATTCGTTGTTTCTCAATCTACTTGTATCGAGGGAAGAGACACCCCAAAGTACTTAAGGAGGTTTGGTACCCCAAAGTACCTAAGGAGGTTTGGTTTCTTATGCAGCCACTGTCACCGACCGACTGAAGTTCGCGGCAACCTGTTTGGCAAAATACTCGCCAACAGTTACGGGGTCACTAGAAAGGTCAAGGTCAGACAAAAGAACTCATGTATCAAGTTCATCTGGGACATACTATTTTTTCAGCGGCCCCTGCAGTACGAAGTCGCGTCTTGCTTGATTGAAATAAGCAATTGAGTATCGAGACGGCGATACGCCATTGTCCTTAGCCCGCACTCGGTGGAAGTTGGATTTCAAACGGTCATCTGACCACGCCACTGTGGAATGAGTACTTGTGTTAGCTCTGGAAAAGTCAGACTGAACTTCAATTCTCTCCTCTTCACTTACTGAGCATGTCTCCAATATTGACGACAATAGGACCTGTTTCAGCTGGAAGAGGTGTGAAGACATCGCCGCTTGCAAAACTGGAATGACTTTCCCGGCCAGGGCAGATTTCAAGTCCGTCTTCCCCATCACGCTGAAACAAAAGAGTAAGACATCCAATATCAGTGTGACTTCCGGCCCTCCATGTACCGGTCTCTTTTTCGGACTCTGGATAGTGGATTAGTCGGAGTTGAGTCAGGCAGTCCGGCTGAGAAGGATCGTTCGCTATTCTAAAATAGTCTTCTTCAAATCCAAGTGCACGGGCGAAGCATGTCACTAGACAATGTCAACGGAAATCCCCAACTAGAAGTGATATCCACAGATATACATACAAACTTGATCCGAAACACCAGCACATTTGTTCATGAAGTCCCGGGTGGTATCCCGGAACCTAGGCACATCATCATCACTTGGCCAATCAGAATTTCGTTGGAGCCAAAGTGACTCCTTCTGGTCGTATGTGCCGGTGCTGGGACGCAACTGGGCCTAAATGAAGGGAGTAAATATTAACTTCCTAACTCAGACGGTGGTTAATCTGCTTACCTTATATTCCCATCCATTGTTGGTCTTTGGATCATGGGGAGTCTTGCCCTTTTTCTCAGCTGGGAGATTAAAGAATGTCTTGGAGATGGAGAATTGAGTCTCAATTTCTTCCTTCGAAATGCCATGATCTACCAAGGTGAAGAAACCAGCATACTCGGCTGCCTCTATCAGCTGTGCTGTGATTTCATCCTTGCGTTGTTCAAAGTCTGGGATATGTGTGAGTTGGTTTTGCAGCATGAGGCACTATCGAAATCTCACCTTTGAGGGAAATGACAGGAACCAGTCTTTCGGCCATGATTGTTCTTCTAGCTTTGTTGCTTCCTAAGCTTCTTGTCGAAAATGTGGGAGAGTCTTTCAAAGGGTCATCTTTATATCTTGCTGTGACTCCTGCCATCGGCAATGTACCATATCTGGGCATCGCGGTCAATACCCGAAACAAGATGACGGATTATCCCGTGAGCACAAATCCGATAAAGCGGGGTAGCGTGAAGTCTAAGAGATTAAGCGGGGTAGAGTGAAGTCTAACCGATCAAGCGCCAAGATATTGGTGATCTGTGGTGCTGGTTCCGAGTCCAGATTGGCCCGCCCACCTTATCATGAGGCCCCCAGCTTATCATGTATCTGTGATGGCTTCGGTTACGTACCTGATGACCATCCTAGATGACAGATAGCAGGTGTCATCGAAACCTATTTTTTTATCTGAAGCAGATATAAATTTCTCGATGAGTGAGAGATTATTAGTCGAGCAAATATCCTGCTTTAACTGAGACAGCAGTAAAAATGGACGATCTCAGAATGAAATCTGCCAAGGTGAGCAACTCAGTTCCCTACGCTACTGTAATCGGTAACAAGGCTGATTCCAGGGCATGACACTTTAGGAAGATATTTCCACCAACCCAGAGGGAGATGTTGAGAAACTTGCAGGAGACTATATCAATATGGCAGGCAGAGACAAAGCCTTGAATTTGCTGGCTAATAGCCACGTTGTCTTTGATCCCAATTCTCCAGAGGCCAAGCGAGTGAGATGGAAGATTGACATGCGTATCATGCCGATGATATTCGTTATCTACTGTCTCCAACTCATGGACAAGAACAGCTTGTCATATGCTGCAATCATGGGCGTCAAAGAAGACACGAATCTCACATCCGCAGAGTACTCTTGGCTAGGTTCGCTTGTGTAGTAAGTACTCCGTTCCACTTTTCAGGTTCAGAAATCGTCAAAACCAAAAACCCGAGATAGCTGAGGGAAAATACTGATTTGTATTGACAATGGCAGTTTCGGCTACTTAGGAGGTGATATTCCTGCGACTTTTCTTATGCAACGCCTACCATTATCCAAGTACTTCAGCATCATGTGCATGATATGGGGGACGGTTGTTGCATTACATGCAGTGTGCCATGACTTTGCCAGTCTGGCTGCTGTCCGATTTTTCCTAGGTGCTATCGAGGTCTCAACGGTCCCCGTGGCTATTCTTATCACCGGCGCCTTTTACACAAAGGAAGAACAAGTCACAAGGGTGGCGTTTTGGTACACAACGTCCGGATGGGCAAATGTTTTCGGAGGCTTTATTGCCTGGGCAATCTATCATGCGAGCAGCTTTCGATGGCAAGCGCTCTTTATACTTTACGGAGCTATGACATTTGTGACTGGGATTTTCTTATATTTTTTCCTTGCAGCTTCGCCGACCGACGCTAAGTGGTTGACCGAGGAAGAAAAAGTCATTGCTCTTGAGCGAGTGAGAAGCAATAAAACCGGAACTGAGGTTTGGAAATTCAACGCCTCACAGCTTCGGGAATCTTTGCTTGATGTTCGCTTCTACATGATTTTCCTGATGCTTGTTTCGACTGGAATGCCTAATGGTGGACTCACTGCTTTCGGTAGGCCAGTCCATGATTTTGAGGTCTTATTTCACATCAACACTGAATTAACACCCTTCTGTGCAGGTCCGACTATCGTCAAGAACTTTGGCTACGACGTGTCTACCACCCAACTCCTGAACATGGGTTCTGGTGCGGCTCAGGTAGTTGGCACTTTACTCGCTCTACTCGTTGCGAAATGGACCAACCGCACCATTGCTGGTATCTTCACAGTTGTCCTCGCATGTATTGGGACCGCCATGATGCTTGGGATCCCGAGCTCCAATAATTATGCTCGTTACGGTGGTTATGTGCTCGTCTATCAATGTTCGTTACTGCCTGCTTCCTAAGTTTTGCTACCTACTTGTTTGTGAATCTTGTCATTCTCAGGCGCGCCACTAACAATATATAGTCCCGATCTGCATTATGTTCATCATTACCTTTATGACTGCAGGAATATCTGGGTCTACGAAAAAATTTGCCTTTGGGGTTTCCTATCAACTCGGCTATGCGGTCGGCAATATTATAGGCCCCCAAACATACAGGGCACATGATGCGCCTGATTACTACGTGAGCACAGCAGCACATCTCTCAAGTCAATCATCTAACCAAATTTCAATAGCTCGCAAAATACACTATGCTCGGATTCTTGATCTTGACCGCCGTTTTGATTGGGATTTACGGCGGTATTCATTATCGATGGAATAAGAGAAGTGAAAAGCAAGGGACGGCTGCTGTGCCTGGTATGTATCCTTTGCTTTAAAGGTTACACGCAAATACTAACTTTTCCAGAACAATCGAGCGCTGTAGAAAATGAAGAATTTGCCGACTTAACTGATTTCCAGCAGAAGAACTTCAACTATCCAGTATAGTCTGGTTCAGAACCCAAGCCTGATCAGATTCTCAGTCAGTTGGTGCATTTAATGAAGTGAAATCTTATTTTTCCTGTGATTCGAGTTTTGGGAATTGACTTAGAAATTCTACCGATATTCTAGTATGTTACAAGATTGAGAATTTGCCATTCAAAGAAACAGATTAGCATACACGCATTACAGAGCCTATAGTACAGTATAAACGCAGTTAGCTACGCCTCGTCACTCCTGCAAGACTCTCACGACGTATTTGACGGCGCTAGCTTTCCCGGCTTTCAAATTATTCAACGCAGATTGAACACCATTCAGACCCCCAGGAACAGTCTCATGTGGATGGGGCTTAAGCCAACCTTCGCATAGCCCCCTGCTCACCACTCGAGACCACACAAATGCAAAATCTTTATCATCTGCATGACTGCTTCCAACGTTGCTGAACTCCACGCGAATTGTGCTAGCTAGTTCCTTTGGTCGCTCCGGAGTGACAATCGACACTGCTCCGGAAGTCTGGTCCAAAACTTCGCCGATCACCTTGAAGCTGGAACTCTCGCTGACTGCGTCCACCGCATGTAGGAGGCTTTCACCGGCGGGAATGGCATTCAAAATTGCGCGTACGACGGCAGATTCACCGTCGCGATAGTCTATGACCACATCGCCCTTGTCATTGCTCATAAGGCTTTGAGCATAATCCTTGCCTCTTCCAGCAATGCCTATAACAGGATGGATGTCTGCTTTTTGCAGTAGTTTGATTGCGAATGATCCGACGGCACTCGCAGCACCGTAGACGAGAACCCCTCCCCGAGGTTTGTTGGCCCAAGGTTTATTTCCTAACCACGGTTGAGGTAGTCCCAAGCGAGCAAACAATGCTAGCGAAGCGGTTGCTGCTGCCAATGGCACCGTTGCCGCTGCATCGAAAGGGATATGCGGTGGAAGATGAAAGGTGGCGTGCACTTTCCCGATGGCATATTCAGCGAAACTTCCATGCGGTGTCATATAATCATGAAACGCGGCGACTCGGTCTCCCACTTTGAACTCGAAGACATCGTCACCGACCTCGTGGACGTACCCAGCGATGTCGTCGCCTGTGTTGGTCCCGTTGAAACTGTCAAACCACTCCGGAAATTTCCAGTCCTTGGGGTTCGTGCCGCTAGCAACGACCTTGATCAGAAGTTCGTTCGGTCCGGGTTTGGGAACGGGCACCGAGTGAAGCTTGACCTCCACTGATGCGTTATTGCTGAAAACCAGGGCTTCTTTCATGTTGTGATGCATAGGAAGCTTGACAGGAAACAATCAAATAGAGGAACAAGCCTTGCATGTCAAGATGAGACATACATGGAGGAGGTAGGTGTTAGATCAAATTTTTTGCTCTGTCCACCGGAGCGGGTGCTCCGCATCTGCATCTCAAATGTGTTTGGTCAGCATTCTTTTTTTTCCACTCTTCTTCTTTTGGTTTTTTTTTTTTCCTTCTTCTTCATTCCTCACTTCTTATCCCGAGTAAGCGTCAACGGTTCCGTCATGACGTCGATGGGTGGTGTAGACATGGGCATGCATTGTATTCGTCTAAACGAGTTGCGAGCCCCACACGCCCACCTGGAAGCTAACTAGAATTAGCAGCATTAGCCGCCAAGACTTTTACGTCCACTTGTGGAATTCCCACGACTAAGAGCCACATCTCTCCTGGTCCTGTGTCCGCCTCGGCAAGCTGGCTGGGATTTTTGCCTTCCCCTATGCTACGGCAGATGCAAATGAAAGTCAAGAGTCGTGCAGTGTGTCAGACCTGTCGGCAAAGGAAATATGGAGTGAGTTCTGGACATCTACTACTGAGTCGCTGCTGCTGTGCCAAGTAGCGATTTTCTTGACCAGTATTCACTAATGTGGTCTCATCCAGTGTGACGGAAAACGTCCCGCTTGTACCCAATGTCTAATGACCAAGAGAAGCTGCCCCGGTTATGAGGATGTGACTTTTGTTTTGCCGAATACTACCAGGCCACCGATCGCCCCCTCAAGATCTTCACCCAAAGATCTTCCGTCACAAGGAACGTTAATGCTCCAATCTAGATCTTCCACTAAATGTCTCATGCTCAACCTCTCCACTTTCCAGTGGTCTACAGACGAAGAGGTCTTTGCTTTGGTTACTGAGTATTTCACCCCCGAGCCTTATGGCTCTTGGCAGAATCTCAGTGCCGATAAGTCTTACTCAACCACCTGCAGCCCTTGGCTGGAAGTGCTTCCTCTGCTTCTGGACCGCAGCCGAAGCACCAGCCGAAGTACAGCTCTCTTGTCTGTGTCACTCAGGACTTTAGGTTATTCAATCGTTTGTAAGGGGGATCAAAGCTCCACACGCTGTCAGTGGGATATTTGTCGCGCGGAGTCTTATTCAAAAGCTGTGCATTTCTTGAAGCGTGAACTGACCGAAGACACCGGCGTATGCGACGAATCTGCCGCTGCTATCATGTGCTTAAGTATGGCGGAGGTATGTTATACCTTCTCCTGTCCTACTCCGAGGAACTATTCACTGAGACTTGCAAGTTGTTAATCCCCACCTCTAGAGAGGGCTGGATGGCTCACGTCAGAGGTATCGGTCGCATGATGGAACTCTGCGGCCCGGGATCATTTACGAAACCGATCTCGCAGCAGCTCTTCATCGGCTTCCGTCCACTAATTGTACGCACCTACGCATCGCTTTCATTTTCCACCTCTTGGTAGGAGTATAGCCACTGACAGAGTGGATCTAGATCATAGAGGCGTGCCTCTCCCGTCAAGATACGTTTTTGTCATCATATGAGTGGCGGACGATGCCTTTCGCATTGCATGAAGCCTCGCCCTTGCAGATGCTTCTTAGTCACGGCTCGATTCTTCCTTCTCTTCTTCGAAAGATTCGATCTCTACACCTTATTTCCGGCGAAGAGAAAGAATCTACGGCCCAGAATAGCCTTACGGCGTTGATGAATACTCTTCAAGAGCTTGACGCGTGGGAGCTATCTATGCAATCTGCGATTTCTGGTCCCCTATTCTGGCTAAAAACAGCATGTCCAACTCCGCAGAGAGCCAGTAAAGCTGTGGAATCGTCTCTATGGTTTCCCAGCCTACCAGTGGCAACGTCACTGAGTTATTTATGGGCCTTCCGTGCGGTATGTTTCAGTCAGGTAGCACAGCTGCTATCTTCAGATCTAAATCTAGCTTCTTGCACGGAGAGGATTCGGGCCTGCCTGAATCTATCTGGAATCGAGGATTGTCAAAAGAAGACCCTTGTCTTTCACTCAATGATCTGCCAAAGCATACCGTTTTTCATGCAGAACGAAATGAAATTCTACGGGGCGGCCTCGGTCACGCTCCCGCTAATGCTGACGCAGACGGTCTTGTGATTAGTTATTTTGCAAACATGACCTGGCTTGTGCCTCGCCTTCTCTGCCGGTGACCTAGGCTTCTTTCGGTTCGGTCGATTGTGTCTGATATTAGACAATAGATAGCCAGCCGCGCATCCAAAAGTGTCCCCTGCGCCTTGCTTTTGTGTACTACACTTACACTGTATGAACGTACCCGCTGATCAAAATATTGTAGATTAAGGGTTTTTATTGACTGAGGGACCTGGAAGCGTAGCTCGTTAACTACTGCTGCACGAATGGCATACCCGTGAAGGAATTCTGTTTAGAGTATATCTCATGAAGGCGATAATAGGTGCCATTGAAAACAGCAACTGAGGGATGTAGTGTTATTCTAGGATGTTCTGCTATTGTAGGTAGCAGTTGTGAAAACAATGCGCCGGTAATTTACAATGTAAGAAGTGAACGCCGAAACATACCGAAGTCTACCGTAGGTATGCCAAATATCGGTTTAATTGAGTTTAAGAGTAGTGCTACTTCTAGCGCTACTAAGTAGGAGCGATATCTAGGTATTTTACCTTCCCTGTGAATTATGTGGGTCCTCGCTGGCTTGGCGGGTTTTATTCCCTTATTTGGTTAATCGGCTAAGGGCTTCTATGATAGCAACTTCATGTCTTCTCCTTTATGCCTTAGTCCATTCTGCCTTTGTGTGCGTGGTAACTCGACCTTAAAAGTGCTTAGGCTTCTTTGCCTATTCTCTATATTAATGATATTAGATGAAAACTGTATAGCTTCTCTGCTGCTTCTACCTCGAATTTATTCTGGTCCCCGACGAGTTCTGGGTCCTTCTTTTATCCTTTGTCAGATACCTTTTGCGGCGTCTTTGGTTACGACTGGAATAGCAACGTGGGGTCTGCAAAGGATGGGGCTGGTCCGGGTCTGATCCGTGGGTTGCATAGTGTATGTCGTGCGGCTAGCGAAATTCATCCTGTCGAGACGTGGAGTGGTAGCGATTTACCTGGCCTCTGGGGTACGCCCCAGGCCCCCAGCCCCTTCGGGGGTTGGGGCTTCTAAGCCAAAAATCAGTCTAACCCGTTAGGGGGAGGGTGGTCAATGCCACGGGTATGCAATAAATCAAATACACCATCTTTAATAATAAATCATATTTTTTTTGAGTAGTTGCTAGTGTACAGATGGATAGTATATGAGTTTCTAATAATTGATTTTTAAAAGAGTATACTCGCAAAAGTAGGTAGTTATGTAGAATTGACTTATGGACCATGGCGTAGATTGATTTTTGGCTTAGAAGCCCCAACCCCCAAAGGGGGTGGGGCGTACCAAGAGGCCGGGTAGTGGTACTGTGGTACTGCCTAGATGTGAACTATCCAGTGACGCATTTGTCCCTATCTTTGGCGTTACGGTTGTCGTAACACCGTCTACCTTAGCCATCTACGGTGTATTTCAACTGCCTATGATATTCGCTTGCTTTCTTAAATTAATCCACTCAATAATCACCCAAAACTAATTCTGCTTGATCTCGCCTTATTGCCTATTCGTCCGAGCCTCCGAGGGGACCAATAGCCTAGACTATTCAAGTTTGCTCTGACATAATCAGCATGAGTTAACTATGTATTGTTATTACCTGTGTTTAATGGCCAGGAGAATTAAATTGCTTTTGTGACAATCTCCTACTTCTCTTCAGTCTCCTCTTCCTATCTCATCGCTATCGAGTTTCACCTGTGATCTTCTTCTTCGTAGTTGATCGTCTAGCCAGATGCTGGCTGATATTTCGGTAAAGAGTTGTTTGCCGATTTACCGAGACGTAAAAACCTCGAAGACTACTGGTTTCGCTAGCGGGTATCCACTAGTTATCTAGTTAGCGGACCACCCAGCGCTGACAAATTCACGCTTTACCCGCTGCAAACTCTCATGCTTTCCGCTTCCCAAACCTGGTACTGAACTGCTGAGATACAAAACAGAGATAGAATCCTGCGATTAGAGATCCACACATCCGAAAGAGTTTCACCCATATTCAGAGCAATAATGGCCACAATGCGCGGAATCGGTACGTTAGCACTAATCACCCTAGTCCCAACCTGTGACTACTAGATAATAGCCATGCAAGCTATCGCAGATGTAATGGCTGGTCACACAGATCTTCATTCTCTGTCACTTCCTTTTCCTTCACATAACAATATCACGATACTAACTTCCTCTAGCTATTCAAGGCGGCAAGGGCCCCGCTACTGCGATGTATGTTACCGACATCTCTAAGCCGGTTCCCATGCCGGGCCAAGCGCTCGTCAAGATCCGCGCCTTCGGCCTTAACCGGATGGATATAATCCAGCGTGAGGGTCTCTATCCCTTACCACCCTATGCGCCGGAAACCATGGGTGTGGAGTTTAGCGGTGTTATCGAGGGATTTGGCGATGAGGCTGCCGCTATGGAGAGTGGATTCAAAAGTGGGGATGAAGTATTTGGATTGGCATATGGCGGTACGTATATTGCTGATGAAATTAAGAGGGGCCTATGTTCGTTGGCTTAGGTTGCGTTGCGTTGGTGGGAGGAATAAACGGCACATCAATTAAGCTAACAGTGGCTGGATAGGTGCCTATGCCGAGTACATCGTGGTCTCGACTAAGACGCTAATGCATAAGCCGGAGCAGCTTTCGTGGGAGGAAGCTGCTGGTATACCGGAGGTATGTGATCTCATATAACTATAGCCTAAGGATATTTCATAGGCTACGGTAGCTACCATACGAAGCTGATACTAATTATGATGGATTACTCATCTAGACCTGGTTCACAGCGTCGCAAGCACTCTTCTTTATCGGCGAGTTTAAACATGGCCAATCTATCCTATGGCACGCCGGCGCCTCCTCGGTCTCTATTTCAGGCATTCAACTAGCTAAAGCTAAAGGTGCTTCTGCTATCTATGCTACTGTGGGCTCGCAAGAGAAAATTGACTTCCTCGAGAAAAAGCTTGGTGTCACGAAGGCTTTTAACTACAAGACAGACAACTGGGCAGCCGAACTTCAAAAGCTCACTAACGGCGTTAATGTTATCGTCGACTTTATCGGGGCACCCTATTTCCAGGGTAATCTAGACGTTGCTGCACGAGATGGGCGCGTCGTGCTCTTAGGCCTTATGGGTGGGGAGAAGTTACCGGACGGTGTGAGTATTGCACCATTGCTATACAAGAGGCTTCGCGTGGAGGGCAGTGGGCTGCGAAGTCGGGATTTGGAGTACCAGGGGAGATTGAGAGATATGTTGGTTGAGTATGCCTTGCCAAAATTCTGTGATGGGTCGTTTGAGGTTTATGTTGAGAAGGTGTTTCCGTTTGAGAAGATTGTGGAGGCGCATCAGTTGTTGGAGAAAAACCAAACGAAGGGCAAGATCATTTGCACGGTAGGGGCCCAGTAGGTCAATCTGATAGCGATGTGATGAAAGGCGACTGGTCCCTCTGGATGCTTTTTGAACAGGGTATTGTGTACTTCGAATGAAGAATATATATGCAAGTGTCGGAATACGGCCAACTCGCAACCTTAGCTGTAGGTATTCGCCTCAGCGGTATCCATGGATGTGGAGCGTAATATATTCGGTTTGTGCGGGATACAGTATTAGCCAATACAGGTAATCAATACGACTGTTCCTGTTGTTGTCAAGACCCATGGTCCTTCGTAGACAACTCTTCTAGTAGCTTCATAGCCTCGAATGCCGCCGTCCAGCGTACACTCCTCAGGTACCGCGCGACTTCCAAAGTGAGGCCATGCGTACAGCACTTGTTCAGCGTGCGACGGATATGCGTCGGCAAGGTTGATGCCATGTGCGAGACCATGTGATTCATCACCATTCGTGACTCTGCCTGCTGCATGTTTGCCCCACTGGGATGGCTGCATTTCCCTCTGTCCTCTAATCTGTCGCAGCCGAAGTGGTGGAACGTCCAGCAGGTTAACGTCCCGATGACTAGACACCATGGATAATGAAGGATTCCATTTGCTTCCCAGTCCTTCAGATTGAGAAGTCCCTCGTGCAGCATCTGCGCCGCATGCCAGGCTGCGTGGTCTGCGGCGGTCATCTGGGTGCGGACCCAGTTTTCAGCCCACCTCTCGCTCTCTTGACGATCTGTTGGCATCACTATATGCCCGAAGATAGCCTTAGCACCAGCTGCAGCTTGGAGGTGGCGGATGTCGGAATTGATAACAATATGCGCGGTATGGTACAACGCCAGGAGCGCGATGCTCTCTTCCTGGCGCCTTCTAAGCGGCGTCTCACCATCAGTAACGTTTTGGAACGAGGTCATGGAGTAGGCATCGTAGCATGCCTTCCACGTCTCCAGGGCATGCGTGATCCTTTGTCGCCAGGGCGTCAACGACCCTTTGCTCTTGTCTATGTCGTTAATAGAACTAGCGCGGTTGTCAAAATGGGCGATATCGTTCCACATGGACATAAGGCCATGTAGGACCAGCGTCAGCGATAACCTATCCACTAACAGGCTCTGAAGATTATCCCCGTCTTCGACGAGATACCTGACCATATCGTTAAAGAGGGGCAATTCAGTCTGAGATTCTCGTGCATGTTGCCAGGCTGCCTCGGTTGGTGCTTCCCATACCTCTTGGGAGCAGGGGAGTGGAACCTGGATATTGTGCGTGGACATGCTTGGCATGACAGAGTAGTAGGACACATTTTGGGCGTCCCACATGAAGATGAAAAGAATTAATCTTTTGCTGTTAGGCAGCGGTCCATTGACTGAAGAATCGGTGAGTTATATACCTTTTGTATTGCTCAATGTAGGCGAAGTCATTCCATCCGCCTTCGGGATGGGCTACATTATTTGGAAGCCTTATTCCCCCGCGGACGTGGTATCGAGTTAGCCGCCGAATAGCCTGGCAGCATGCATTAGAATCTAACTTATTTTAACAATAGGATGCAAACTCACACTAAACAGGAGCGAGTGGATTAGCATCGCGTTTTCGCGCTGATAGGGCCCAGCCCGGTACATTCCGTAGCATTCGAGAATGAGAAACGCCTGGAGCATCGATAGAGTGGGGTTTGAAACACTCATCAGCCCGCTGAGAATATATGGCACAAGGGCATCATAGAGACACACGGAGAGTTGATGAGTCTCTTTGTTCTTGTATGTTTGGCCCAGGATCATCATGGAGAGTAAGAATATTGGATCTCCTTTCGCGATCTGGAATGTCGCGACGTGGACCATCGGGTAGGAAGCGTTGAAGTAGCAGAAGAATAGATCGAGATATTCTTGCATGTTCTCCAATGATAGGAGCGCCGTGTTTCCATCGACGAGGAAGCCTTCTGGCGTCACTGGGCGGGTCTCTGCTAGCAGGTTGAGGATTTCTTGTCGCTTTTGGATGGGCAAGGCAATGTTAGCACTTGGATGGAGGATAGATTCTGGCACTTTCTTTTCTGATGTCTGAGTGACACCCTCGTGGATCTGGGGTTCGAGACACTGCTCTCGGATAGTCAGCATTATTACTCTGATCCCCTCCACAGAGACTCGGAATGAGTCAAACAGTCCGGGTGGCAACAATGTATTTTCAAATAGCTCAAACGCAATCTTACCATCTCGTCATGCACTAGTGAAGTGACATTCGCGGTGTGCTGAAGACCGGGCACCGACTGCGTATCTCGCCCTTCAATGGTCATGGCGGGACGGAAGAGCTCGAAATTTTCCCAAATAATACTACGGGGCGAACGAAGAGAAGGCGATGGTCGCTGAGTCTGCGGGTGTCTAGGATGGTGTTCTGTTCTCTCAGACCGAGGTAGCCCAGAAAGGATTGCCGGAGGCGAACACGCCGAGCCCATTGCATCAAAATGCACCGAATCAAAGGACGGGTCGTAGTATATGTTGCCCATGTCATAAAAATTCATTGCAGGATAGCCTTCACTGGCCCCATCGGCCGTACTAAGCAACGGTCCTGAAATCTGGGGATCATTTCCGCCGGGCTCCGTACCTGCTGATGCATTACCATCATAGCCTACGGATTGCGAGCCAAGATAGGAAGAGGGAAGAGGATGTGCCAATTTTGAGACCGCCTCACTCCCCCCAATACACTGTCCGGGATGCGAAGGCGAAGGTGAATGACTAGGTGTATTAAGGCCGGAACTACTCTTTCGACGGGTCTGCAAGATGCCTAGCCCTGGCCCCCCAGCCAGACTGTCCTTCACCGCGTGGCGCGCTTTGTGTCGCTCTGTTGCAGAAGTGAGATAACGTTCGTGAAGTTCATTCCGCACGCTGATGATGCCTACCCAGCAGATCCAGTCTCTTGAAAGGAGCATTGCACCGGCTGCAGGCCCATTCAGTCTCAGAGTGATTCAGCGAATGTCTACGCAGGTGGGAAAGTCGGGTGAACGACTTGCCACAACCTGCGATGGAGCAGCAATAGCGTTTCACTCTTAAGCGGTCAGATTGTGGCTTTTGTCTGCCTATTGTCATAGTTGTGCTCTATCGTTTTCAATCGAATTATGCGCGTAGAAGGGTGGCGCAATGTGAGAGTGGCGATGGGAGGGAAGGGCGAATTGACAACCAGGATGGTGGATATCGGCCTTGCGATTGAAGATACCCCGCAGTTACGGGGAAACTACCTATCTCCCCCTATCTCAACACCCCATTGTTGCCCCACGAAGACATGGAACATATGCGAGGCCGAGAACGCTGCCGAGCCCATCCCCACCCTGTGCCCCTAGGTCCCCACCCTGCGCCTATCCCCCACCCTGCGCTAGAGTAGTGGTGTCCAGCGCAAGCACAGTTGAGGTCGTTATGCGGTATCCTCGAGACTCAGGACAAATTGGTAACCGCGATGAAGGAGGAAGATAAATAGACCATCGTAAGCCTATCTTTCAACCCCCGCAATAGCTGCACTCTTTTTGAGAGTTCTAAACCATCCATCGTTTCTCACTTCAACTGTCAACATGCAACCTGAACATCGCTCTGCTGAGGTCATTGTGGTTGGATCAGGAGTTGGAGGTCTCGCTGCCGCAAAAACCTATCTTGAATTGTCACCCCAGACAGACCTCGTGCTCCTCGAAAAGGTAAGTCCTAGACTATCTCTTCTTTGCCACGCGCATGGTGTAACTCAGAGAAATTAGCGACCAACCCTAGGCGGTGTTTGGTCCGAAGAAAACTGCTATGAAGGCCTCAAGACAAACAACCTCGGCGGAACGTACGAATTCACCGACTTTCCTATGGGTGAAAAATACGGCATCAAAGAAGACCGACATATCCCTGGCTCCGTGCTGCACTCATATCTGAATGACTTCGCGGACCACTTTGACATCCGCCGTCGGATCCGCTTCAATACCCAGGTTCTAGAGATCGAAAAGCTCGGTCAGGGCTGGCGCTTAAATACAGTCACCAGCGACTCATCTTCGGCTATCGTGTATACATGCGACAAACTTATCATTAGCAGCGGGCTGTCATCAACCCCTAATCCCGTCAATATTCGCGGCATTGACGAGTTTGAAAAGCCCGTAATCAATCATGTGCAGTTGCGCGAGGAGGGAGCGCGCATTGCTCGCGATCCCAACGTCGAGTCTGTTACTGTTGTGGGGGCTTCAAAGACAGGGTACGACGTTGTGCACCTGATGGCATCAAATAACAAGAAAGTGAATTGGGTTATTCGCGAGTCTGGGGGTGGTGGAGTATGGATGGCATCCCCATGGGCTAAGTTCGCCGGAGTCAAGACGAAGCTAGAGTTGCTTGCAACCATGAGATTCTTTTCATGGTTTAGCCCATGCATTTTCGGTGACTTTGACGGATTTAGCTGGATCAGGAAGATCCTGCATCAAACTCGCTTGGGGAGATACTTCGTACACAAATTCTGGGAAGGAATCAGAACGGATATCATTGACCTGAACGGATATAGAAAGGAGAAATGCTTGCAACACCTTGAGCCCCTCGAAAGGTCAGAACCGGTCTCCTCTCTCTTCAACATACTCGTTACTAATGTTCGAAAAGCCTATTTTGGTCTGCGCGAGTTGGAATTCTTAATTACCCATCCGATATTCACGATTATCTCCGCTCCGGCCAGGTCAACATTATACGGAAAGACATCGACCACCTTTCCGGACCCGGAATTGTGACCTTTGCAGATGGTACAAGCCTTCAAACAGACGCCTTAGTCGCCATCACCGGATGGAAGCTCGCCCAATCGGTCGTTTACAAGCCCGATGGCCTGGACAGCAGTCTCGGCATTCCAAGCAGCAATGCCAGCGCGGATGAAAAAGACCTCTGGCAGCAACTAGACGGCCAAGCAGATAAAGAGATTTTAGGCCGCTTCCCATATCTCCGCAATCCTCCACCCGCCATCCCCTATAAGCAGGATGTCAGCCCCTTCCGACTGTATCGCGGTATTGCACCTCCATCGCTCGCGTCGAAGGGCGATAATTCTATTGCATACATCAAGATGGTCCACAGCACAAGCAATATTATTATCGCAGAGTGTCAGGCGCTGTGGACGTACGCTTATCTTAATGGGAAAATTCCCATGGACGAGACGGAAGTGTATCATCAGACCGCTCTCTTGAGTCGTTACGGAAAACATCGTTATCCCTGTGGATTCTCGCAATGGTATCCGGAATTTGTCTACGACGCTATTCCGTATGCAGATATGCTTCTCTCTGATCTTGGGGTCAACAGTTGGAGAAAACCTACGCTTAAGAAGGAGATGTTCGAGGGGTATACTATTCATGATTACCGGGGGATCAATCAGGAGTGGCTACGGGCTCAAATGAAGGCGGTGCCAAAGAGCCTGTAATTACGTGGGAAAGAGTTTTCAATGATGTTCGTTGTTTCTTCAATCGTCTTTACGAGATATTCCGTTGTTACCAATATTACACTGCTGTTCTTTGTTATTCTCTTATTCCTCCCATCTGAAGAATCGATAATCATATATCTTTCATATCAACACATATCAATTTGCGAAAGTCTTCGAACTGCCGTTAATCTCCAATTGAGCATGTATTATGTCCTGCAGAGACATTAGTAGAGCTATAGTCAATGCTTTATTCATAAGTCATATGTGATTGGTTACGACGCTCTTGTATCGCCAGGCTCACACATTTTGATCCAACACGCATGTATATACATGTTCATATGCGTTTCTCGAATATCATCTACGCCTCCCGAAGTCTTCTATGAAAGAATGCACTTAAGGAAACTAAGTTTTTATGCAGTATCTCATTCACTATGCCCTCGCTAGTATTTGGCAAAATGGGTTTACCGGGCGCCAATCCCTCGCATCTCTGGTAGAGCGCTAAGGCAATAGCAAAAGCTCAGGTGTCTCGCCCACTTGGACTAACCTGGTAGCCTGTTCCCATTCCTGAACCAAGCTGCCACCTCGGGCCTGGTGCTCTGTGTGTCATCGCACATGAAATGATGGTAGGAGAAGATCTGCCAGAAGGTCTCGTGCAATGCGACCCACGATCTACACAAGTACAACACGTTTCTGGGGTGTCCCACTCTGGGAGTGGGGACGTCTGGTGCTAGGGCAACTTCTCTATCGCCCCCAATCGGCTAAGTACCTAACGGCCCGGCAATCCCCTCATTATACCCCGCACGAAGGACCGTAGAGACCAAATGCATTACCGAGAGGCCTAAGGGCCAGGCAATGAATCGTCAAATTGTAATTGCACAGACCTGCTATACACGCAGGAATGGCCCCGACGTAATAAGGGAGCAACCGCACGGCGGGCGGTTACCCCGCGCTTCTCGGTCCACAGAATATTCTCAATGCTACTGCTAATACTAACGAGATAGCTGTTCCTGATATTCCACTTAGTCACTGAGGATGAAATTCACAATGAAATAATATGGCATGTGTGCAATAAGGGAATGACAAAACAAACTAACCACCCCGAATGGAATCCAATGTCGTAGATATAATCGGTCTGCTATCCAAGTTACATGCGAAGAAGTAGATACATGCATAAGGATGTTTTTGAAACAATTCAACGACTCACAGTGCCACTGAGGCTTCATTTGAATCGATTACACTTTCTCTTCAACCATGGTGGTGGCTTCGGAAAGGGGATGTGGCCTCTTTCGGGTAAGGGCAGATAACAGTTGTGGACCACAGATACAGCCCTGCCGAGTAGCCCCTCATGGTATTTATTCTTTCAAACAGTTAGCTGTGTTCTCCTCTCTTGCAAATCACAGCCTCGGCTTAAAAACAGAAATCATGGAGCACATTTTCAGGAAGATAGCACAGGATACCACCAAGTTCAACGTCGGAGATGAAGAGGTAAAGTTGTATTGCTACTCATGGGAGCGTTCTTCACAAATCTGACAATGTACAGGAATGGAGAGAACTGTACGAACCATTGTATGCCGAAGCTCCTGACAGCGTAGGCACAGTGAAGGACGAGGAGTACGGGCCGGCCGACCGTAATAGACTGGACGTGTACTTTCCTCGCAATGACAACACAGAGGGAAAGCCGGTAGTATTCTATGTTCATGGGGGAGGCTTCTTCTCTGGAGGTAAAGGATGGAGCGAAAAGGTACATCCTTTCTGCAGTTCTGATACCCCATCGAATGCTTAACTGACCACTTGATGCAAGTGCTGGGCGAACGTGGGATTCTATTTTGCCCAACGTGGTTTTGTCACTGTACTCGTAAATCATCGCCTCGTTCCTAACGTCGAGTACCCCGGAGGAGCCGATGATATGCAGCTTGCTCGGGAATGGGTTTACCAAAACATTGCAGCCGCAAAATACGGACGGGGATCACCGGAGAAGGTCGTGCTTCTCGGCCACTCCTCTGGTGGCGCACACATTGCCATGAACTTGTACGCGGCAGGTAAGGAATTCCTTGTTACCGCTGACTATCCGTATCACTGACAACGAGCAGGTGATCCGAAACGCACGCCGAAAGTCCCGATCTTCCCACCCGTTGCGGGAGTTATCTATCTAAGTGTACCGTTCTGGTTCGATAGAACTAAGCCTGTCCGACAAAAGGTTATTCGCCATTATTGGGGATCGGATTCTGAGGAGGTCTGGGGGGTAGGTCGAAGTTACTCTTGCGGAGCTTTTCAATGGTCTAACGTGCCCTACAGCCTCTATGTGCACTCGGATTATTCAAGGCTCTGCCAGAATCTTCGCCGTTATTGTAAGCTTGCTCTAAATCTATTGAATCAGTTATTCAAGGTCCAGCTTCTTTATGCTGACTATCTGAACAGAGATTACGAGCAGTTACCGGTCTACATTGGAAGCGTCCAATGGGAAGTGTAAGTCACACCTACGCCAACAAGAGCGCGCCCTAGAAAGCGATGTTAACCATGCAATTCTTCCAATTTCTAGACCAGAGACAGCGAATGCCACTGTGGCTTTCTTCAATGCCTATCGTGAACGGAGCGTTCCCCGAGGAACGCTACCAGTTTTTCATGTACAAGAAAAACATAACCATGTCAGGTATGTTACAGCCCTTTGCAACCCAGTCCATTTACGATACAATCCTAATAGAGAACAGCAACGTTCTATCTATCGGGACTACGGATTCGGCACAGGCAGAAAGATTATTGGAGTTCATAAAATCTTGCGTGGAAAAGGTAGATCAAAGAACAAAGCGTACGCATTCTGTTGATTCTTAACCAGGTACCGTGAGTGAGCCAGTTTAACAAGATTATATAGAGGGTATGCAAGCTCGAAAGAGAAATTCTCTAGGATCTTCCCACCTATAAATATTCTAGGTTATCAAGAGCCACGGCCGTTTGTGATAGATGAACCGAAGTGTTTAACAATTAAATAAGTTCATTCATATATCAGTGGATCTACTCACGTATTATAATACCATTCATTTGGGTAGCTTGACAACGACCAGGATGTAGAGGAGAGTTAGTTATTTATGCGATGGACTTTGTTACGGCTAAGAGCAAAGTTGAAACATGCTGTACCAATCAACGAAAGTAACGAAGCTAAAGAAGAAGAAGAAGAAGAAGAAGAAGAAAAAGAAGAAGAAAAAGAAGAAGAAAAAGAAGAAGAAAAAGAAGAAGAAAGAGACCAGCAGTCTAAACGCGATAGCGCTTTTTCCTTCATATACCTCGACAATGATTGATCGCTTGATTATAACTTTATATCTCCAGCAGATGATGTGACACGTGACTACTTTAGCCTAAGGTGACATTGAAGTCAGCCTCGATGGTGGTTAGGCAGTTCGTGCGACGGAGGGAGCCAATCACCCGCTCTTAGCAAGCTTCTTACCCCGTCTATTGCGCATTTACCTATCTTACCTATATCGTGCGCTTTCTCTGTGCAGTATATTTAGGAGTTTCTAGAAGCTATCATTTTTTACAACTTGAAGTCTACTACATACGACCATAGGGTGTGGAGAACAGGGCTTCCCGTCCGCTCAGCCGTACTTAAGCCACATACTCTGCACAGTCATTTCTTGACGAGCCCTAATAGTATTTACCTTTCCTAAGATAACGACGCTAGCTTAGGAGGGTGAGTGTGGGTGATTTAGGTGAGAAGCCTGGAGAACGGGGTGAGAAAGGTGAGAACGGGGTAAGAGAGGTGAGAATGTGTAAAATAATTAGGTGAGCGGTGAGCTAGTTATCTCCTCCGAGAGCCGTAACAAAGCCACTTATAAGGGGTCTGAATAATAAATATAGGGCGTATTCTCTGCTTAGCTATTAGATTATAGTCTTGCCTGATTTTTTTTCTTCTCTGTCCAAGAAAAATAGCATTAAATCAAAGCCTTTAGAAGGCACTCGAAGAGAGCTTAGCACGTGCTATATCACGTGGTTTCACACTTATATACTAAGATAAAAAAGAATAAGAGAGTAATTAAATCTACTATAAATAACTCGCACCTGCTACTATCTATAAGTATAAGAAGACAAAAATAAATTAGATACTGTATGTCGTCGAATTTCCTAACCCCTCACCTAGCGTTATTAATAATATAATAGGTAGAAACTTTCCCGTAACTAACTTCTAATATCCGAGTTAGCTAAAGACGAGCCCGATCTAACTCTATAGGCCCTTAAAATCTTTATAGAGTTTTATATCGCTTCTAGGAAGGTCTTACTAACACAGAGATCCGTATATAACTATTTTATTAGTTTTATATCTATATAGATACGAGATATATCCCGGTCTATACCTAACGAGGTTAAAGACGATATTCTTAATATAACTATTCCTGTCTTTATAAACCTTCTATAAAGTTACTAAGGCCTCTTTAGTATATTAGGAATAATCTTACGGTGAAATATGGTCTATCTACGAAGGCTCGTGAGCGATTTATAGTTATAGCAAAGGATATCGAATATCTTCTTCACTATCTATTTATTTACGATACTTATAATTATAAATATAAAAGAGCACGGGTATAAACTAGAAGTGTACTTGCTTTATTTACTAGGTTAGGTACACGCGTAGGGGCTATAATCGAGTTAAGTATATATCGTTCCTCTAATAAATATCTTTACTATAGGGTTTATTTTTATATCTATAATAAAGTCACGATAAGAAGGCTAACGATAAAGCTCGAAGTATCTTGAATTTAATATAAAATAGAGTAAGGAAGGCCGAAACGTGGTTCGCTAGGTAACGATCTACCCCTAATTCTTAAAGGGTTAGCGATACCGCGACGATAAAACTTTATAAGTTTTAGGATAAGCCCCTATTATTTCACTAGCTAACCGAGAAGATAAGACTAAGAAACTAGTTTAGAGAGTATCTAATCCTCGGGATGAACTTTATCTTCTAGGTTATCGTTTATAGAGTAGCCGATAGCGCCTTTAAACACTATAATATAGTTACCGAAGTTCTTGCTATATAGCCTCCGAAGGGCAGAGAATCATAGATATTAGAGTGGAACTAGAATATTCAGAACTTACCGTTCTTCTGAATAGTCACCTATAAAGGAGTGGATACCTTAAAGGGACTAACCTTTTCCTCGTTACGATATAACTTTATAAACTTAGCTTAGAGAGACGGATTCAAGGACCTACTACGTATGTACGGTATCAGAGGAGGTATAGCGAATAAGATTAACCGTAAGTGTTATTGTATCTTAATTTCTACTAAGGGTACTAAAAACAATCAGCTAAGGCATCTAAGGCTAGTCGTAGATAGGCGCTTAATTATTAGAACCCTAATACGTACCTAAAGTATCAGTCTTTACTAAAATCCTTAGATATATAAGTATTATATTACGATATAGATCCTGACTATAAATATCGGGATATAGAATAAAGTATAGCCCACCACAGAGACTTAAATATACTATATTAACTTAATATAGCGGCACTTATAGAGTTCGAGGATACGGATAAAATTATCTATCTTAATTAAAGAATATCTAGCCTTACTTAATAGATTATAAGCAAACCAGAACTCTATAAAGATCTTAACAAAGCGCGATCTCGACTATATACTTAGAAAGCTAAGATACTATAGGCATAGAAATCTGCCTTTATTCAAAAATAGTAGGATACCTCTTACGATAAGTACGTATTAGGGAATAATTTCTCCGAACGCGACACTATACCCCTCTTCGAGATCTACAGAAAGTATCTTCCCGAGCGCTCTCGACTAAGTAAGAAGTTATTTAAAAAGGTGCCTCTTAATAGTGACACTAGCTAACGGTATTTAGAAGATATAATATCGCTTTATACGTTATTAGAGCGTGTCGCTTATTATCCGGGTCTAGCGCCCTCTAAGGGTCGTTATCTAATATATTCTAGAATTATAGCAGAGTATATTATCTTACTAACTCTAGGAGGCTAGGATACTAATAGAACAGAATCCCTTTTCAGGGAAAAGCAAAATATATCCTATAATACTAGAGGAAAGCCTTAAACGGCGCGCCTTATTAATAATATTATAAGAACAAAAAGCGCGCCTATCGAAGAGTTAAATATAACTTTGTTCAGTTCTGCTATCTTTGTGCTACCTTTATATATAATAAAAAGGCCTAGATCGACTATTGTATATACTATCTAGAGAATCTTAATCTTAGAAGTAGTATATTAATATTTCGATCTATACTTATTGCTCCTAGATTCTGTCCGTTCTGCCTAGGTAACGAGAGCTAAAGACCCGATAATCGATTTAAGCAATAGCTATCTAAGTTAACTCTTTTAAATCACATCGATACCTACTTAGAATCGGTGGACTCTTTAGCGGCTATATATTATCTATATCTATATTATAAGGGTAGAGAATACGCAGGGACTCTATAGCTGCGGCGTCACTTTTTTGATTTATACTTAATCGATAAACCTCGGCTAAATTACGTCACACGAAAACGTAAGCAGTTATTTAAGAGAGGCCCTTCACTACCGGTTTTCTATAAAAGTTCTCTCGATATTTCCACCTATTAGCGCCCTTCGGTAGTAGGCTCTAAGGCTACACTTAAAGAGGCTTTATTTATAGACTTATATTTAAACGAGGAGGACGTGCACTTGTGTTCGTTAGATAAGCTTATAGCTAAATTTAACTAGATCAGGGCTTATTAATAGGATAACTATTTATAACGGAAGAGAAGCCTATACTTATAGTCGAGAGTTTGTATGCTTAGTATTAGATACTTTATTTTCTATGATTTTTCTTAATAGCGAATATTTTAAGTCAATTTTTTTTTCTAGATCTAGCACTTTACTATAGTGAGATGAGATTATACGTCTCGTTAAATTAGTTAGTCTTTATATATAGAGCTCTTCTTATAGACGATCTAAACGGTAGTCCCTAAGGTATAGTAAGTTTATAACGGTTTTTGTTCCTTTCCGGTGTTTCCGTTCTGAAAGTTAGCCTTATAGGCTAACCTAATGCCTACTTACCGAGACGGCGTATCTAGGCTATAATAAGTAGATGATCTAGAGAAGTATCGCGGTGGCTCGCGGTATAATTTTAACTATAGTACTTATAATAAGCCGCGTTTAATTAACTATTATCTAGCTTAGAACGCACTTAATTTACTAAGCTTAATTACTAAGCTAACTAGTTAAAATACTAAGTATTAAATAGATAAGAGAGTAAAAAACATTAACTAAAGGCTCTGTATCTAGCTCGATTAGTTTATAACCTAAAATTTAGGTTAAGCGTTATTATTAGTAATTACACAGCTATAATATATATAGATATAATAGCGCTAATCGGAGCAATAGAATCAAAAGGAGAAGATATATAATGCTTAATATAGATAATGATTCTAAAGAAAGAAGAAAGAAACAAAGGAGTGACTAATCTCGGGGCTATTAAAATACCCTAGAGATAATATAATCACTAAGGGCCTCGGGTATTATAATTCCGAGTAACCCGATAGAAGCGAAAATAAGCGAACATACAAAAGTATAGTATCGCGGTTATACCTATTTAGCATAATAATCTACGAATATAAAGGTACTAAGAACAGAGGTTTTGGTTAATAGTTATTCTTAAAAGCATAGATAGCTATAAGCTAAAGTAGCTATCGAGGAAGGTAATATTCCGGTTATACGAGAATCTAATCTACTAGTAATGCTTACTGTAGCGGTACTCGTGGATATACTCGTAGTGCTAGAGCTAGAGGTAGAGCTCGAGGAGCTAGACGAGGTGGTAGAGCTTAAGAAGGTAGTTAAGGAGCTAGTACCGGAGGTAGAGCCGGAGGTAGTAGTGTTAGAATTTCTCGTGGACGTGCTTATAGTGCTCGAGGAGCCAGACGAGGTGGCAGAGCTTAAGGAGGTAGTTAAGGAGCTAGTACCCGAGGTAGAGCCGGGGGTAGTAGTATCAGACTTTCTCGTAGACGTGCTTGTGGACGTGCTCTAGGAACTAGCTTTAGAAGTCCCGGATATTATACCGGATATAATATATAAGCTACCGACTTTGAAAGTATTATCTAGCATATATACTGCCTCGTTACTATTCTAGTTAAAAAAGGTGACTAGTCCTATATAATCAACTTAGATCTACGCTACTGGTTAGCTATTTTCCGTGCTATAGACGTCCATATTCACTACGGAGTACTTATAGCGAACTCTATTAATCTCCTTGCTTAGCTCTATATATAATTAATATAATCCTACTTTTGCGTGAAGTTAAAACCTACCCGAATAGTTATCGCTATCGAGTAGGCTAATAGATCTAGAATAGCCTATATATCTATAATTATCTTTAGACTATACTATATATTAGCCTTAGTAGTTAATTATATATAGAGTGCTACCTAGGGAGGCGCCTATATAGATACTAGCGAGAAGGGTAATAATCGAGAACTGTATTTTCTTTAATCTAAATAGCTTATTAGGAAGGATAAGAAGGAAATTATCATATCCCACAACCCTATCTTAAAGATGTCTTTATCTTTAGTACAATTTTATTTCACGTTATATAATTCCTTCTAGGGCGTAAGCTACAGTACTATTTTATCTAAAACTCTATCCTACGGTCATATTTTTAGGTCGGTATAGCGGAAGTAAACTAATACCCTTATTACCCTATAAGTTTAGTTTAGATTAGTTTTAGTTTCTACTAGTTTTGTGTAATTTTATACTAATATTTATTTAACTAATAGGTTAGTCATTTCCGAAATGTTCTTTCGGATATATCCGTCTGTCTATCAGTCAGTCTTAATCATAGTCCGATCTAGCTTCTATAGGTTATATCTGTCTTCGTAGAAGGCTACGGGATACATTCCTGTAGGTATATAGCTAGGGGGTAGACCCGATCCTAGATAGTAAATAAGTTATATTATATAGGCTTACTAAGTATATAGTAAGGACCTACTACCTACTAGGTATATACCTTAGGTAGTTAGTTAGCTACCTTCGTTAGTTAGTTAGTTAAGATAACTAACTTATTTAGTGCTTATAGTTACCGTAGTAATCTAGGTATCCGAGTAGAGCTTACTAAGGCGTAGATATATACCTACCTACCTACCTAAGTCTATTAGGTAGCATCGGCTAAATAGTATTTTTGTATAGCGAAATAGCAAACCTCGTTACTGATATTCTGTATCCTATAATTGATTTAGGATATTTGTTTATCGCCTATAATAGTCATAATTCCTTAGAGGACTCCCTCTTATAGCGTTTTGTAGGTCTCTCGTCGTCTATCTCCGCCTTTCTCTTTCCGGTATAAATATTATATCTATAGATATACTCCTTTAGCTTCTCTAAGGACATCGTGCCTATTTCGTCCTTCCCCTAAGCTAGGTTATCCCTCCGACTAACTAATACTAGACGCTCTTTTAATACTTCCTAGTATATCTTGTTTATATCTAGAATCCTAAAGCTAAAATCGTTAATAAGGATAAAGATATGCTCCCTAGAAAGATCCTGTAACGTTAACCGTAAGTTAACACCGCCTAAGATAGCGAACTTATAGTAAGTCCGGAATTCAAAAAGGAAAATTACTATTATATCTCAGGGTAATTAAAACCAAATCTTAAGAATCTCAGGGACACTTCGGCGCACAGATAGATTATTCTTTCGTTCTATCTAGCTATTATAAGATAGATCTTTAAAGCCTAGAGCGAGAGGAGGTAGGGGTTTAGGTGATCCGCTTAGATATAGTTTAATCTCGACTAGACTTCGAGAATAATAACTAGAAGAATAATCTAGTAATACCTTATCGCCTAAAATCGCCCTAGATACTATAAGATTAGCCTCGACGCTATCTTAGGGTTCCCTAAGCTAATTACGGGTCGCAGAACTTCGAGCGATAGTTATATCCATAATTATATCTCTATTATCGGCTCTTTAAAAATCTATAGACTCTATACGGTCTCTTGAGCTCTTCTAATTAATAATTATATTTTGGATTCCACGCCTAAAGAAACAGGACAAAATTTCCCTTGTTATACCTAGAGACGTTAGATACTATATAATTAGCTAGTCTAAATTAAATAGCTAGCGTAGGAAAAGATAAGTGCGCTATCGAGTATATTAATACTTAGTTAGACTATTAAATCTGTTTTTAGCCTTATCCTCGGGGTTATCTATTATAAATTCGATTGCTTCTTGACTCCCGTCGCTATATTTATATAGGTTACGTAGTATCTCTTGT
Source organism: Penicillium goetzii (assembly GCA_037043885.1). Taxonomy (NCBI): domain Eukaryota; kingdom Fungi; phylum Ascomycota; class Eurotiomycetes; order Eurotiales; family Aspergillaceae; genus Penicillium; species Penicillium goetzii. The sequence continues at coordinate 517,169 of JAWLST010000002.1, forward strand.
AGTTAAGTTAATAATGCTTATATTCGGTAGTCTTTAATAATATAGAATTACTCGTTATATACGGCCTTAATAAGTCCTTTTATAATTATCTTATAAGGATCTTGATCTAGGAGTTCGGTTATCTGATCTAACTTAAATCTAAGGCGCGCCGCTAGCTCGGCTAGTTTTATAAGAGAGTGACTCTATATTAACCAACCGAAATAGTTTTTTGTACGATACCTTTAGTGAATAAAATGCCTTAGCGTAAAAAGCTAGAGCTATAATATATAGAGTAAAAATAGATCTAGAGGTCTCGGAATAGATCTAAATATATACTTAGATTCTTGAATCTTAAAGAATCTAGGAGTCTCTAGGAGAGCCTATTAACGAAGTATAATCTATCTTAAGCTTCTAGTAGCCCGTGGAAATAGGCTACGAAGTACCTTAGTAGGAACCTCTAATAGGAGCGAGTCTTAGGTGAGGGTATTTAAAGATATGATTCTCCTAGGGGTTAAAAGTAGCCTTTCCTGTATAGTCACCCGTTTATCTACTCTAGCTAGGAGAGCGAATATCTTACGTGACTCTACAAGACAGATAATCCGACACCGATCACTGAGAGATGTCTAGGGCATTAGCCCTTTAACTAGGTAGACCGAGGTTGGGTCTATATATAACGCGGCGTGCCCTTCGAAAATTGTGGACTACCGTTCGTATATATTACCTAAATAGTAATATAGTAACTAAGTATTATAGTCAATAAATAGGCAAGCAGAAAGTGTATTAACACTAGTATTACCTCTAGGCATTTTAATATAAGTATTCTCTCGATTTATGTTGTCTTTAGAGGCCTCTATAAACCTATAAATAGTAGTAACCTATCGAGATATCCGAGGAGTATTCTGTCTCGCTATAGGCGCCGAATATCTTTACGTTAGCTATTAGATTTTAGTTTCGCCTGCTATTTCCCCTCCTAGGCGGAATTTTGCGAAATTTGATATAGCCTAAGTGTGCGGTATATCTTACTATTAGTGAGCTCGAGGCTCTTTAATAACTCTTCTCTAAGCTAAATTAGAGCGTCTAAAGGTATTTCTGTGATCTTAATAAGTTCTACGGCCCTCTTACTAGCGTTAATAAGGGCATACTATTTAGATAAATATCTACTAGCTATTTAGTCTCTCTAAATAGCTAAGTAGCTCTTAAGCGGTATCTACTATATATATAATTAAGCTAGGAGTTCTCCTCGAGGGTGAGTTTTGGCTAGTTAGTAGGGTTAAGTAGGGACTCTCTTGTGATATTTAATAGATCTAGTACCCTAGATAATATCTCTTAATTAAGAAGTGCAGTAACCCTATATTCCAGCTCAAGGTTACTATATCCCTTAATCTCAAATACTTTAAGAATCCTAGTAATATTCCCTTTATCCAGAAACCGGCTTCTAAGGGGTGATTTTTCTTTAAAAGTTAAGTGAGACAATTTAATAACTATATAATCCTAGAAGAATTAAAGTCTTTAGGCGGTAAGATTATTCGTCCGGTGTCCTAGAGGATTACTAAAAGCTTCTATTTTATATACACTAGTATAATCTAATAGGTAACAGAGTCGGCTATTAATTAATGCTACAACACTATTTTTGTTCGTAAACTATAGGGGCTATATTAAATTAACCGTAGTAATAAGATAGCCGGAGCCTTTAGCCCTGACTAATTAGAGGAATAGTACTATACTAGGATCTGAAACGGGCAACTAGGGTCTATAGATAAATTAGAAGAAATCCCTTACGGCGACGAGAGTAGGATAAGCTACTTAAAGTAACAAGATATAACTATAATAAGTGCAAGACGAGAAACAGTTCTACTAAATAAACTACCGTAGTCGGATAAGTATATATACGATAAAGGGAAGATTAGTGAGCTAGACACTATATCGAGCTAGGAAGGTAAGTAAATCTATTATCGCCGGGTGAGAGTCCCTATAGTTATACACGAGAACGGTCTAGTCCCTTCTAAGGATAAACCTAGAAGATCTAGTAAGAGAATATTATCCGGTGTATTATCTAAGAAAGGCTCAATCGACAAATATCGTAGGTTATACTATATTAATTAAGCTAGTCTAGGGGTAATCGCCCTAAAAGATACCGAGAACCTTCTAATCTGCCTTATTAAGGAGGGGGAAGACTTAAATACGGAAGCTACTTAAAAAAGAAAATTTGCTAGTTATAGGAACCTAGTGTCCTTGATTAGTTATTTTTAGTCCGGAGGTAAAGACTAACTAGTCTACGAGTATAAGCACTTAGCAATTAGTCTTGGCTACGTTATAGGTACTGTTCGATTTAGCGAAGCAGATATAGCGACTATTTATAAAGAGATACTAGAAGGGCTTAAATACATTTATTTAGCTTTGATAATATTATATAGCCTACTTAGTCTTAGTAACATTCTTCTTACTTAGTAAGGCGAAATCAAGCTTAGTATGTTCCCTATATAGCCTATCTATATAAATATTCTAATAAGAGCAGCAAATATTAGTAAATGCTTATAATACGAGAAATCCTTCTATAATTAGAAGAAGGATATTCGAGACGTCGGTTTAATTATAGTTTCACTTAGCGACCGTATAGCCTCGCTAGTTAGGTCGAGTTAGTGCTTAAATACGCTACCGCTATTAGGGCTTACTTATATATTTATCGAAAGAACTAAGGGAGACGCGATAATTAATAAGTTAATTACAGTCGGTTCCTAATACTCTTGTGATTTTATATTATTAATATTACTAATCTGCTAAGAAGGACGAATTTCTGTAGTTAGCTAATCCTAGGGGAGTATAGAGTTTAAAAAGACACTATTTTAAGTTATTACCCTTAGGCATTCGAATTAGTAGCTAAATCGAGGACGATAATTAGTAGTCTAGAGGGAAAATACAGAGAAAGTGTAGATATAATTACTTAATTCTCTCCTTAGGGCCTTATCCCTAAATCCCTATAATTACTATATATATATATAAACTAGTGAAAATCACCTTATAACTATAAAAGATTAGGGAGTAGAGAGTAGAGTATATTCTAGTGACTTTATGCGATTAGGCTAAAGAGGCCGGTACGGTACTAGGGGCCGGCTAGAGGGGCTAGTAGTACTAGAGGGCCGGTAGCACTAGAGGGCCGGTAGTACTATAGGGGCCCGCGGACTAGAGGGGCCCGTAGCACTAGAGGGGCCTATAGGACTAGAGGGGCCTATAGTACCAGAGGGGCCCGCAGCACTAGAGGGGCCCGTAGCACTAGAGGGGCCCGTAGTACTAGAGGGGCCCGCAGTACTAGAGGGGCCTGTAGTACTAGAGGGGCCCGTAGGACTAGAGGGGCCCGTAGCACTAGAGGGGCCTATAGCACTAGAGGGGCCCGTAGCACTAGAAGGGCCCGTAGGACTAGAGCGGGCGGTAGGACTACGGGGCCCCGTAGGACTAGAGGGGCCCGTAGGACTATAGGGGCCGGTAGCACTAAGAGGCCGGTAGGACTAGAGGGGCTAGTAGGACCTATAGGCGCCACCGATAGTAAATACGAACGTTATTTATAGCTAATCGGATTTAATAATAAGTAGCTCTATAATAATAGCTAATATCTACAATCTTAAGGGGTCTATAATTCTATCCGATCTCTATAATCTTTCTGGATCTATAAAGTGCTTATTATTCTGTAATATAGTATATTAGTAGGCTATAGCTCGTATATTCTATAGCTTTAGAAATGCTCTTAAACTCCTACTTTGACCCTAAGGTTAAAATTCCGTCTTAAAAAGCTCGATATATTGCCTTATGTAGGACCTAACCAGACTGCGGAGCTTATACTGCACCTTTGCTTATACGGAAACTTTGCGCTTTATTAGTAGGTAATATAGATTTGTCTCGGGATAATGAAGAGCTTACCCGACACGAGGAGAACTCCTGCTCTATCCTGTATCTCGCGGATTAATTGCTCTTTCTAGTTCACACTACCGCTATGCAAATTAATCAGACTATTTCGCCTAATTTATTAAACTTTATTCCTTAGTTAGGTATATAAGGTGTCGTAAACAGAAACACGAAGTATCTAGATAGATATTAGCGGGTGAATATTCTGATAATTACTTTAAACTAACGTAGCTATTATCCTGCCTAACTAGGATCTATAGCAAGTCACGCGCGCTCTCCTAGTCCCCGGGTTTATCTAACTACTAAATAAGTGAAATCTTCTGAGTAGACACCTATACTTTGTTATAACTATCTAGTAGCTCTTTGATATATAGTAGTTAAGCTACTATACCGATACCAGTAGTGACTATAAATATATACCCGTAGCTTCTAATCTTACTATTTAAGGTCTAGTTCACGGAGGATAGCCCGAAAGGGCTATCGATCTAAGTAGCATACTTAGTGTTTAGCTTAACGCGATCGAGGATCTTTCTTATAAATCCGGAACGTGGGCGAAATAAAATAGTAATTGATATTGCTTATCCGTGCCTATTATTTTCCTACTAAGTAATAGTGAACGGGTATAACTATAATAAATAGAAGACACTAACGTGTGGTATACCTAGGTTAATATATTACCTAGCGCGTATAGTCTATAGTCTTAGTAAGGATAAAGTTATTAGTCCTATATTACCTATATAATGCTATAGAGTAAGTTAAATATAGCTTCTCCTAATGATAATATTCCGATAGACGATACGAATTAACTATAGAGCCACTAAAATAGCGGAAGTGCTTACGTATAGGACTAGGAATACCTATAGTCTCCTATCGGCAGACCGAGTATATTACTAAAGCGCGTAAACTATCGCGATCGTATATGCTGTATAGGTTAACAGAAAGACCTCGTAGACCCTTTTCTTGATTAGTAGGAGGAGAAGTAATATAAGGATTGTACTCGTAGCCTATAATTAATTCAGTCTTAATATATACCCCTAAGATAGAGAGTCTCACCGTGATACTATATAGCTGAATGTCGGTGCTCTATAATACTACCTTCACCTATATTATTAGTATAACGTGTATAGTAGCCTCTATAAAAGCCACTATTGTAAAGGTTCGGTGGAAAAATCTATAGGAATAAAGAGAAACTCTAAGTAGCCGCGCACTAAATTTATAGCTTCTACCTAAGAATATCGGGATTAAGTTAATGAGTGAGAGTCTTACTACCCTTTTTCTAGTATCTTTAGCGCTATAAACCTAAATAAAATTACAAAACCTAGTCGTAGTATAGTAAATAGCCGCTAACGCTAAGTGAACTCTTAAGGCCGAACCTAGTCCTAGAAAGCGCTAATACGACCTTAAATAAACTAAGTGATTTAAAAGAAATAGCCGGATATAGGAAGATAGTAGCGGGGAGCTAAAAACGAATAATACCGCGAGGATTATAGAATTACACAGCAAAAGGGATAGAATAGATAGACTAAGAGCTATACCGTAGATACCGTCGGGAGATAATAGAAAGTGAGTAAAGTCGAGGAGTTTTATTTTATTAATAACCGAACTAATATCTAGTAAGACGGGGCACGGTTATTAGATTTAAATACTCGAAACACTCTAGCCTTCCCTTCTATAGGCAACCTAAATATAGGGCCGAATATATATATATAGTTTTTTTTCTCCTTATTATAGGGAGAAGGGTAAGGTATAACTGTATATAATATAAAAGTGAAGTAGGTAGGAAAAAACTAGCTTATATTCTAGCTAAACCACTTATCCTTGTGGGTCTATAATACTATTTTATAGTCTATATTACTATATCTAGACCTAGGTCTCTTAGGTCGAACCCGCGACACTAGTTTGTTTCCGCCACGTATACGTAGGACCTACCGGAGTTAAGAACCCGATAGATTTCGTAAAATATATATAATACTAAGAAGAGCAAAACAGACGTTATCTAGAAAGATCCTACCTAATATTCTCCTTCACGTTAAGGCCTATACTAATAGCCTAAGCTTAAGTATTCGAGAAGTCCTTTACTCTAAATGCCGGAAAAAATACCTATAATAAAGCGGTACCACTAGAAACCTATAGTTTTATAAGCCTAAGGTCTATTATTACCTTATTAGGTTGTATCTCCTTAAATTAAGTAAATAGATGATAATAGGTATAGATTCCCTTATATCGGAAACCCTAAACAGAAGTATTTACTTAAATAGGAAGTCGACTAAGGCGGTAAGGGATAGCTTAGTCTCGGTAACTATTTTGGATTTTCCCTTATCGTGATTAAGGAACGAAATATTAATATAGTATAGTATAAGATCCACGGTCTAAAAGCTATATTCTATAAGAATCTAGCTAGACTCGTCGAAGCTTTCTACGAGTATAATAGCCTTTACCTAGTATATAATTATTTCGAGTTTGCTATTAACCTTTCACGGGTTAGATCAGCTCCGACGGTATATTTAGTAGAGACTAATATCGCGAGTATCTATAAAAATATTCTCTAAGGACTTGAGTATATTCACGAGTAGCTTCTTATAAGCCACGGATATATTATATATAATAATATCTTACTTTGCCTAGACGGATCGATTAAGATAGGTAAAAACTGTTTATCTCTTATGTTAGCACAAAACCAAGCTAAAGATAGTAGCGAACATCGGAGATAGTATACTTAGTGATAGCCGGGTACTAATAGATTATAATCTTGGCTAAGTTGGACTGATATTACTTTAGCTTAGTGATTTATAGGGACTTTTCGAGCACCACGAGAAACAAGGTGTATCTCTATAGGGCGGCGGTAAACTATTAAAATATACAATTTATTTTGTAGAGCAGATCCGCTCCGCTTCCTTTTCTTATTTGTTTAAGGTATACTACCTATATAATAAGTTAACCTTTAAACTAACGAATGCTAGTACGTATTTTTACAGCAGGTAGAGTTAGAAGTACGGACTCGATACTTAATTATTTATTATTTAGATATAATTATATACTAGGGAGTTATACCTTAGTAAACTAGAACTATTACGTAAAGGTATCTCTGCTTTAAGTTGTTTCTGCTATTAATAGAATAGAGAACTACTCTAGAAATAAACCCGATCGGTGTACATAAAGTTTACCCCCTTCCGCCTCCTAGGAAGTACAAGGAAGTCCTAGATATAGAGTTAGTTATACTAAGCCTATAAGGATTAATTATGTTCCCTTTTTAATATCTCTAGCTTTCTAAATTTGTAGACTATAATAAGACCTAGAGAACAGACTATAGAAAGCCCGGATACAATTATAGTTAAAAGAGCTATAATAGACTAGTCGCTACTATAGCTAGTATACAGGCTTATAACTATAGTTAAAAGTCTAGCTACTGTATTTAAAAACGTGGGCCTAAGGATTTTAGTATCTATCTGCCTCGGGATATAGAAGCCTACTTATATAAAGATCCGATTAATAAGCTATATATAATTTATACGATATTTTTAGAATAGCTATGCTATAATCGATAACCCTATAAGGAAAAAGATATATACTATTGCAAGAAGTAGTGGATTTTGAATAGTACCTAGAATTAACTCCCCCGCTTTATTATCTATAAGACTGTGGTTAATAGTATCGGATTTCTGAAGGGAGGTGAACGTTCCGGGGACTACTAAATATCCCGCGAGAAGAATCTAGTGAGTAGTACTAGTAATAATATTATATTACTAAGGTATCTTATCTACTTCTATTATTATACGGACATAACGGGACTAAAGGGCATCGGGCGAGGTAGGTCTTTAGGCACTAGGACTCGCAGAAAGCTAAGGGGCTATATCTACTTTGTGAGAAAGACCGATAGGTTAGAAATGGTTCTTATATAGTAAATTTAATTCTATAGTATATAAAACGACTCGCAGAAGAACCTCCCTTACACGATGATTAGGCCCGATAGCAACGGAATCCGGAACTTATATAACCCGCTCTATTCGCGGATCCGCCTTTATTTATAAATTAACTAACGTAAACATCAAAGAGAATATCCCTAGACCTTAAATGTTAAATAGCAAACTATCTCCTCGTCGAGATCTCTTTACCAGCGACGATTTTTGCCGGGTTAATATCCTTATATAGGTCCTCTAATAACTATAACTACTCTAACCGATTAGCGAAATACCGAATAAGGCGCTTGAGCTAGGTTTTAGGCCTTTTCTGAAGTTATTCTATTCTATTAAAATTCAAGCGTTCTAGTTTTGTGTGCGTTCCCTGCTATCTATTAGCTCGTAGTCGCCTAATCTAAACGTTATTAAACGAACTAGTAGCTTATTATAAGGTAGCCACGACTCCCTATCGACAGATTTATAAATATAAGAGCCTCGCGGGTGGTCGACGAAAAGATAAACCTTTACGTCGTAAGCCTTAGTAAGCTCGTGAGCTTTATTTCTTAAAGTCTAGGAGCGTCTAACGAATTTGACGCGAGTATTTCTATCAGGATTAGGGCCTCCTATAACTCTATCTATAAGATTTATAGGAAGATAGATATCATTTAAAGAGACACGAATTAGGAGACACTAAGAATCTTAGAGGAATAGGAGAAAGGCCGGGCTTTATTATATTCGTTAGAGAAAATATAGAGTCGGATCCGCGGGAACTATATAAATTACACTAATATACGCTTTCTAGGGCCGAAATCTCTAGAGGACCTAGACTCGCGTCTGCGCCTAGTGCCCCTAGGGATCTGTATAGCGTTATAGCTAGTGTATAGAGTTCGACTAGGATATTTATAGTCATCTCGGCTAAACGCAGCCCTAAAGCCCTGCCTTGCGATAAATAACCTAATAGTTTCTAGGAATCCGCTAATCCTCTAACGCTTCTTAAGAGTAGTTTCTAAACATATCTCTACTATATAGTCCAAGCGAAGTGTTAGGAACGAAATGTGGTGATTGTAATATCCACACGAGGAATATATATTATCTTCCCCGCCAAAGTTCTCGGTTAATCCACAATCTGAGATATACTTAAGCCCGTTAGGGTAAAGATGTTCTAGGGCCGCGATTACCTTCCTAGCAGGGCCCTTATAGCGCACTAACCTATAATACTAAAATAGCGTCGCTATATTCTCTAGAATCGACCCTAAGACAAAATAGAACCTCGAGATCAACATTAATATAATAGCGTCCCGGGCTATCCGAGAACTACCGGCTTAGAGGATAACGAGATTGCGATAATCCTCTATCGACTCTATAGCGTTAAGGATTAAAGGGGTATCTCCTAGTGGCATATCTAGCTGATAACTATCTTATTTAATCGAATAGCTTACCCGATTTCTCTATTTCCTCTAGTCGGAATCTATATCTATCGTTAATATCTACGCGTCGAATCCCCGGCGTATAAAGCCGTCACGAAAAATATAACGGAAATACGGGGTCTAGTCACTAGGTTGTGCCTTTCTAGTACTAAGGGATATTACTCTATTAGACCCTATAGCAGCGGGCTAGACTTAGTGTAACACCTAGTATATAATCTCCCCTACGAAGTTGTATTTTAGTCTACTATCCTAGAAAGAGCCGATTCCCTATAGGTCTACCGGCGTAAAGAAGCTAGTTAGGGAATAGTTACGTAGTTAGTTATCGATTTATAAGCGTATAATATATACTTAGAAGCTGTTAGTTATAAATACTTATAAAGGGGCGGCAGCCGTGGCTCTTGCACTAAACCTCGGTTAGTAATAAATATAATAGAGGCCGGGTATTAGTTTAAGGCGTACGCTCTCTATAATACTAGCTCGTTCTGTGTATTGTCTAGGTATAGTATCCGGAAATCTAGTCGAATTAGCGAAAAGTGCGGGCTACTAGAGAAGGAGGTAGAACTTACTATATTCCTCGAGCGAGTTATAAGAAGCACTATTGAAATTCCCTATTATAAAGGCACTAGTTTCCCTCGATATACTCGTGGTTACTACTCTAACTTTAGGGCCTAAGCGTCGTAGCCCTAGCGGATCACCCCGTATAGCGCTAAATATACGTCGATCGACTCTAAATACGTCTTTAAGAGCGTCATCGAAAGTCCGCGAGTTATAATAGCTATCGTAGAGTAGCTATTAAGTCTACCTAGCTATATCTCCGAGCGGCGAGTTAAAGCCCGCCACTCGACGAAGTAATAGGGGCAGGAAAGAGGGGCGTCTTTCGCGAAAAATACAACGCGCTAACATATCAAACCGCTCTACACACGTCGCAATATCCTAGTATATTATAAATAAACCCAAGATAATAAGCCCCCCTATAGTAAATTTTAGGTTAGGTTAAATCTAAATTATTAGATACGAACTAACCTAAACTTATACCTATAGCTAGGTCTACTACGTCCTAGATCTTATAAGGACATAGATGCTCTTTAATAAGAACGAGGAATTCTAGCGGGATAACTCCCTAAACACCGCCGCCGTCGATAGCTAAGATTATAGGGCTTATAGTCGGCGGAAGAATATTAATAATTAATAGTCTCTAATAGAGACAGTAGAGATATCCCTTAATAGTAAATTAGTACTCAAGCCCCGGGGTAGTAGTCCTAAAAACCTAAGTATAACGATCGTATATAGTATACCCGTAAGCTAGAATATACTACGCTGAATATAAGAGATAGTATAGGCAAATTCGATTACTTCTTAATCGACAGAGTTAACCACTAAGGGATATCAATTACTCTCGTCGCAGACCTACTAATAAGTCCGCCTTTCCCGAGAGTGATTTAGCTAAGCTAGCAAATTAGAGCTTAACGAGGTTAGTGTTATCTTCGGGATATAGATTAGCCCTAAGAGCTTTTAAAGAGTAAAAAGCCATTCTAATAGCGGAACGATACAAAAGTCTAAATACTAAGCAAGGTTCCGTAGCTTTTAAAAGTTAACTACTACGTATAGAAAAGGGAAACGAGACCCTACCTAGTATATAGGGTATATAGTAATCTATTAAAAGGGCTAATGCGATTATTTATATTATATAAGATCGGGGAATATTAGCGTGGTGGCTGATTTTAAGGTAGTGCGCTAAGTGCGACTCTGTATATTTAGGTACGGGACGATCTTTTCGGCTCGCTGTTATAAAGTTGAAGGGCTTTTAAAGACACTTAGTCGTATAGTGGATAGCTAATTAAAATAATATATTAAGGTAGATTCCACTTAGCCGAGTATAATATTCCTGTTATATTATAGAAATTACGTCTGCTTGTTCTGTAATTAAGGCTTTGATCTATTAAAACCTTACGGTGTCGGATAATTAATCTTTCTGTAGGTGAATCGAGTTAGATTCAGAGAACAAGCCGGCTAGATTAGCTATTCTATTATCTTAGGAGTTCTAACCGAGAAGCCTAGGTCGCTGATTTTGGACCTCCTCTAGGTTTATTTCTAGGCTATATATAAAAAGGACTCTTAGTAATTGTCGAGAGGGTAATGCCGACGCTAAACGAAATTGTAAATACTTAGCTAAGAAGCTAGCCGTTCGTTTAAAGGAATTTAAATCGTCGATAAAGAGGTAGATTACGTCGGTAAAGAGAAATATCACCTATAACTATAGAATAACTAGTAAGTCTCCTGCTGAATTATTTTCCTAATAGACCGGATTACCTACACTAGCTTCTAGCTTCTTCGCGGGATAATTATCGTCGAGGTTAGAAATATCTCTATTAGCTAGTAGTATTAGTCGTTGGCTTCTTACAGAAGCAACGTCGTATCGTAGCTTAATAGGCGCTATAGATTTATATCTATTAATATTATTCGAGAGGAAAATTTGTTAAAGAGCGTAGTCTTTGCTTTTTCCTCCTAAAAAAGTCTATAGAGACGGATACTAGTAGTTTTGGTCCTGAAGCTCAGAGATTACTCTCTATAGTCGTCCGTAGTCACGGACCACTAGTTTACTATTATCGCGAATACCCGCGTCGAGCTAGCTAATATCTATAGAATTTTGTGTGATAGGTATAATAAGTGTAGATAGTTTTAAGAATGCGAGCGAGAATCCTTATCGTTAAAAGTGGCTACGAGTGGTAACGTCCCTAAAATATAGGGAAGACTATATAGCGAGATACTTATAGTAGCTGGTTTTATATCGGGGGTGATAGATCTAAGTAATCCTAGGTACCTAACTTAGACCTCTTACCTTTATTACCCTAGCCTATATTTATCTCTAAGAAGCTCGGAAACTAGCTATATTCCCCTATTCGGTTCGGAGGCACCCGACCTAAATCGTGTATTTACCTATCTTACCTAAATATCACTCTAGCTTATATTATTGCTAAAAGGATTAGAAGCTAGCGGTGGTATATTTATTAGGGCTACTGGAATCCACCCGCGGTAGAGAATATAAACTAGAGGTGCATTAGCGTAATAAATTAATCTTTAGGTCTAACCTATCGCACTAATTAAAGGCTATTATAGTCTAACACTCGTTCCTATTAGAATTAAGCGGCTAATAAGGAAACTAAGATAAAAGGCCTGTCTATAGTATCCTAGCCGGGCGGAATTACTTAGTATACTAGAAATATTAAACTACGAGTATAACGCCGTTTTCGAAGAGTCCCTTCTAGCTACTAACTTAGAGGATACTTAAGAAGCTACCTACTCTTTTATAAATCCGAACACTATCGGGGATATATCTTTTCTAAATAACAGTAGTAGACGTAACGAGCGGGATATACCACTATATTAGTAGGATATTATTATAGTAAATACCGACCTTAAATCTACAAGACGAGAGGCTATAGATCCCTTGATAATAGAAATATACCCTAGATGGTTTAATCGTGTATTATAGGACCTTAAGTATAATCTTCTCAAAATATTACTACACAAGAGCTAATCCGTTAGTAGTAATCTTAAAGCGACCGTTCTAATCCGAACTTAGAACAGTGTATCTAACCTTTAGTAATATAAATCACTGTCCTAGTTAGCCGAAGAAGTCGCTGTCGCTACGAGCTAGTTAATACTAACGACTAATTAACCTTATAAGAATTCCTAAGCTCTCTGTCAAAAGTTAGATAGACTAGATACCCGCCTTAGAACTTTAGAGCTTAATCTAGAAAGTATATATTACCGTCTCCGAGATATCGAGCCCTATCTTAGTAGCTTAGAGTCCTACCTCGATAAGCTAAAGTCCTTTCTTAAAGATACAGAATACCGCTTCGAGAATATAGTCTAGGGCTTAGATAGTATAGAGACTAAGTTTAAAACTATAAATAGATTTTTACTTAACGTTATCTAGCGCGAATAGATAATAATATAAGAGATTAGTGATATAGCAAGCCGTTACTATAAGGAAACTAGAATATACGATCTCTCCTAATATACTATAATATATTTTGTTCGTTTATTTTTAAGATTATTTACGAAGAAACTATAATAGGAGTAACTAGATAAGAGAATTATTATAATCTACTTTATATACTATCGTAACTAGCTATATTTATTAAAAGCACCCTTAACCGGTATATCATAAAATATATAGAAGTTCAAAAGTGACCTTCAGCTTCACTACCTATATTAGAGTTCTAGACCATTAGATACTACTGCTTAGACTTATATAGGCGCGTAGTCGCCTGCTCTAGCGTATCCTCTAGTAAACCGAAAATTTTGAACATCTTCTCTTAGAACTATAGAAGAATTTGTTTCGTCTCTTTGTGCTATTAGAGCTCGACTCGGAGATAGCTAATCTTATAGGTAAGTTCCTTAAATCGTGACCGAAAGTCGGGTGATATTCGTTTAGTACGCTATAAACGTGACTAGAGTCTCTCGAGATTAGAAGACGTCCCTCCTAGGTATAATATTTGATAGTCCGTTAGTATTATCTCTTCGGATATAGGCTCAAGAGGTTATCTAGAATATAGATTTATTATAGAAAACTAATATTATAGATTATAGACGCGGTGACTAAGGTAAGCCCTAAGTAGCTTCCTATAAGGGCTAAATAGAGAATAGCTAAGGGTAGGAAATTAATAGGGCTAGTAGAGTACGGTCTAATTTCTTAAAGGGAAGTTTTCTATATATTAGCTATCACCCTTATAGTAAAAATAAGGTAATAATAGAGATAATAGATAACCGTATCTACTAGCTACCCTACCTAAATTGTATCCGCTAATTTTTAGTAAGATACAAACTCGACCACTTATATAATATTTAACTTGAATACCCGCGTAAGAAAATGCTAGGATAATACTAGGCGGGGTGGACTTTATAGCCGCACCTAAACCTTAGTTCCTATCCAAGACTCACTAAACGACAGCCGAGTAGATATATATATATATTATAGTATACACTATACGTAGCTCCGAGGGCCAGTACGAGGTCTATAAGCCCCCGCGAGTTAGGTCTTTTGCGATATATAATTTAACTAACACGCTAGGCCTTCTGCGATATATAATTTAACTACAACACGGAAAATAAGCCCTGAAATAGAATAACTCGTAATACTCAAAATAATCTTCCGACTGATATCCGTTAATCTTAATATATAGGTCCCGTTAGCTAGCCTTATAGGGATTTAATTATTTAGTTATACGGTAGGAACTATATAGATTAAAGAGTAATAAAGAACGACACGAGAAATCCTTTCCGATAACTATCTCTCTAGCTTAAGGATATATTATTCCACGCACGAACGGAAGAATATCTTATAGGTTATATATACAGAGACGCTATAAATACGGTAAGTCCTATATTTAAATATAAGATACTAAACGCTAAGTTAACGCTTAGGATAATACGAGCACTATTAAATCCGCGCAAGACCCTTTTGTACTTATCGAGAGATTGCTATAATAAGAGTAATAATCTAGGTATTATTAAGAATAGCTTTAGAATAGGATTTATAGCGACTCTATTACTTAGCAAAAGTTATATGCCTATTGTCTTAAACTAGAGAGAATAGTCTCGGAAATCCACTATCAAAAGTCACAACTAGAGGTTTTATTAATATATATAGCAGAAATATGCCGCTCTCTAGCCTATAACCTTAGCTTAGAACGGGAGAAGGTGCAAGAAATCAAGTCTCGTAGCAAAGACTTATATCCTTCTATTAAGCTTCTGCTTAAGGGATTAGCCTTAAAAGCGGACACCGAAGTATTTAGAAATAATATAAGAGAGAATAGACAACTCAACGAATAACTCCTTTTGGAGAATTAATACTAAAAAGAGGAGATTATAAATCTTTACTTGAAAATCTAGGATCGCGAGCAGAAGGTACAAGAGCTGAAGGGGGTATTAGAATACGCTAGAAGGGAGCTATACTCTTATAACTATAATCGGCTTAGGAAAAGCATATTTAATATTAATAAAGACTAAGAGGAAGGACCTTTAAGAAGATCCTCTATTAAGATTATTACACAGAAGGAGGAGGTTTGATTCGAGACTTTTTGTTTTCTGTTTTATCTATAAAGTTTAAGCTCTTTATACGGTTCTCGTATCGTTCTTTCGATATTCACATTAGACTTAGCCTCGCTAATCCGTAATATTATACAGAATAGCCGAGTTATATCTAATTAGTTCGTGGGGAAACTCCGAAACCCCTTTAGTATACGTAGCCTCCGTACTCTCTCCGCATCGACCCGGACGACTAATAACCCCGCCTGCTTCTAATTTAGCGGATACGCCAAACACGGCCCTAATACTATTTTATAGGAAGACTATAGTAACTTTAAATCCCTACCTGGCACGTATAATAGGGACTTAATATAGCTAATCTTATAATTAGGTTTCGATCCTCTATCTAGTATAGGCCTCTATCTATCAACGGCAGACTAATTAACTTGCTACCGTAGTTATATCGGACTCCTATAAACAATATAGGCTAGATATATAGCCCGATTAGCTACAAGTAAGCTAGTTAGGTATATCGCATTAGTGTAGCGCGACCGTAATAAACAGATTGTATACAGACCGCCTATATATATAATAGTTGATCTATAGCTAAGCCTCGAATATTGGCTAGTCTCAAAGGCGGGGCTATAGGCCTATGCCTAATAGCGTGCGGACTTTAGGCGCTATTAGCGACACTAATCTTAATCCTACGAACACTCGTATAATAATAATTAACCTCTATTAGCTCGGGTTTACGGATAATATCCCTATTCGGCGCTATACAGACTTAGCGTATAGCTATAAACTAAGTACGATATATATATAGTTTAGCCTAGTTAGAGAGGCGCGCGCTAGTAGGGGTAGGTGATAGTCACGAGGGCTTCCTGAATTTTATAAGTATAGTATACACTAGCTAGGATTGTTGCGTTCTATAGATAGCCTAGCGATAAATTCACTCGTCTATTAATTTATCTACGCTATAGGTTTAAGTTCGTAGCTAGGGGGCCGACTAATCAAAAATCGTATCTTATGCTACGACTAATATCCTATAGTCGGGTAGCTTTAGAATAAGGGAAGCGAAGCGTAAGCCGACTGCGATACTGTTCTCGCCACTTTCCCTTCTATAGGGCTGCGACACTAGTTTTAGCTCGTGTTAAATATAGGTTAAAAAAGGTGATAAGGGGGGTGATAATAGATATAATAATAGACCGACGAATTAAGTCCTTCACTTTTCACTATAAGCTCATAATATCTATTCTACTTATAGTGCCGATTTCAACCTAACTAAACGAAATCACTATTTAGGTCTTGTAGCACGATGTTCTATTATTAGATTTATTTATATAGCTTTATTACGATAGCTGTTACCGACACGGTCAGACTTATACTTCCGGGATACTAAGGCTATTAACTCGAGGTAAGTATTCTTACACCGCTATCTTTCGTTTGTATTAGATTAACTATAATCTTAAATCAACTAGATATAGTAAGGAAGGCCTACTATATTCGTTGTTACCTATTCGGAATATACACTTACCTCCGACTATAGTATTACCGAGACTCTTGTTCTCCCGACTATCGTAGAGTTGATTCGCGTTAACGCGCAGAATAAGTCTAATAGTCTCCTAAATTATACGTACTTGTTACTAATTAATATATCGCAGAATGCTATTAATATCTCGCAATAATAATAGAACGGCATATATATCTTGTCTAATAACTAGATTATTCTCCGCCTTGGTCCCTTTTACACGGAAAGATTTAAAATCGATAATATATTTAGGAATAGACCTAATTTTTGCTCCTTAATCTCTACTATCCTCTATTACTAGTAAGATTACTACTATTCTAGTCTCCGACTAGTATATTCCTACTACTACTGCCTCTACGGTTGCTTCCACTACCACTGGATCAAGAGGGTTTATAAGCACCGGTTATAGAGTAGTTAAGGTGTCCTAGGCATTATATAATATCTTAGTATTAATAATAGCGGGGTCTATAGGATATATCTTAATAGTGGTATTCTTTGATTAGGGATTGCCCCTATATCCCTTTTTTTGAATATTTAAACCGTGCCTATATAGGGCAGATTACAGATAATAAGAGATTCGTACTTATCCCCTTCTCCCTACCCTAATTAGCTTAATACACTATATATTTAGTCGCTGTTATATACTTTCTATCTAATTGCTTATAGTACGTTTATAGGTGCTATAAAACCTAAAGCACTGTGTATCTATATTAGCTAATCTTTGAAAGCTATTTATATTATAATAAGCTAAAACTAGACTATTCCTACTTTAGCGACTGGAATAGCTTTTGTTACTATTTAGCTAAAGTTGCTAGCCCCTTAATCCTGCTTAACGATAGTGAACAAGTCACGGGCTATGTCGAATCTAATAAGCTAAGCTCCCTATTCCTCTCTCGATTTTCTATATATCCCTATTACGTATAGTCTGTTTAACATTTCTATTAATCTCGTCCGAATTTAGGTCTCGTTTATTCCCAGTTCGATAAAAAACACGTATAGAATTCTTGTATTATTACTTATGTCGTTCTCTGATTCACTAGAAGACCTTTATATTTTATATAGAGACTAGGTAGTAGGCTTATTTAATTAATATAAGAAACTCGATTTAAAAATATATTCTAGGCGTGGTAATTACTGAAATCTAATTAAATTATAGCCAAAAAGGTGTAGAAAAATCTCCCTATTCTCTCTAACGGACTCCTTAACTTGCTAATACTCTAGGTTTGGAATCTAGTAATACTATTCCTATCGGATCTAATTAATACGTGTTTGCAAAAGATGCTAGGCCCTCTTTTTTAATATCACATTCAACTGCTCTAAAGCAGACTCGAAATCTCCGTCCTCTAAGCACCTCTAACAAAGTGTATAAATATTAATACGCCGTTTTGTAGGTATTATAAAGGTCTAAAGAGCCGTGAAACACGATCTAGGATTATAAGTGACTAATTTTATATTTAGCGTATAGGCTTTAGAGGTCGAACATAACACACAGAACCAGGAAATAGTTCCTTTTATTCTATATATAGATCAGCTTTTATAATATTAGGCAGGGTAGAGACGAATCTAATATCGATGATATTAGGAGCAAGAGGTTAAGCAGGTACGCCTTTTAAAGTGTAATGACTGATTGTCAGTTAATCTGCTAGCAAACGGATATAGCTCTAGATATATTCTCCAATAATACTTTATAACGCTATAGCTAGACGTTCTAACCCTTTCCGGATTAGAAACGGTATAACCGAAAACCATATCGCAACTAAGTAATATAGGTTTCTAGCTCTAGTCTATATTAAGTATAGTCAAAAGTAGTGTTGTACGTATATCTACTTATTAAGTAGTACTATATAGTTGAAGTAGTTTTTTTTCTGAAATGGCTATAGAAACCCCCTACCTTATTACTAACTAGGTATAGGTATATTTAGTCGCTAATGGGAAAAGTGAGATCGGTCAGGAGTTAGAAAGGTTGCTATATACTACCTAGTACCCTAATAGTCCGCCTATAATAAGACTATTATAGCTTAATGTAAGATAGCTGGATTTATAAGCCTCCTATTTGAAATATTAGCGCTGGTAGCCGTATGCCTTAATAGGTCGTCACTAGAAAGATTTTCTCTGACTAACTAGAAGTGCAGAGCGGTAAGTATAGCTAGTATCTTCTACACTATCTAAATATTATTCTCACAAAAGGGATTTGAAACTTTAGAATTAATTGTAAGATCGAGCCTTGCAAAATACGTAAAGGAATTTTATTATAAAGTGCCTAAGCTATTTAATCTAAGTATTTACTTAACCTCTCTATAATATCAAAAGTTTAATTCTCTAACTAGGTTCTGCAGTGATTTAATACTAGGACTATTTTATAACCTATATCTATACACCTTAGGAGTACGCAAGGGATTAAAACGACTTTTAATAGGACCTTCGAGGAAAAGAGTTCTTATACAAAGCAATTTATTTATATTTTAGAGGGTTTATAAGTGATTAGGCTACGCTTCTATATTATAGAGAGGATATTCGTGCGCTATCTAAATATCTTCCCTAGTTCCGGAATCTGCGGACTATCAAATTAGCTTATACTTAATCTATAGAAGATCGCCTCTTGTGGTTTACCTATCGTTTATTTCTTGAAACTATATCTTCTTCCTTCGTTTATTTAGAAGCAATCTTTCGAGGTATAGAGGTAGCCTATTATAACGATATATTCGTTGATTCTTTTAAGGTTTATACAATACCCTAATCTCCTAGATATTCAGACGTTACTATATATTACCTTACTAGGATAGCTTTAAGATATATTAAGAGGGTTAAGTTAATAAATAGTGCTAGTCTGCTAGGCTATATATCTTCTATATACCTACTATATCTATAAGTTATCGAACTAGCAGACTGCTAGCTTACTAGCTTAGATCTATTAAAGCTCCTAGAGTCACATAATTTGATAGTGAGTCACGCGCTCTTTAAAAAATCGATTCTAGCCTACGGGAGCTTTAGGGAAGTTAAGGACTACTCGAAAGAGCTATAGGATATCTTACCGGAAGCTAATTTATTTAGCAAGGTAAAGACATTAGTAGGAGTTTATAATCCTAGAATTAAATTTAAGTGATTCTAGTTATTAATTATATATATTTCTCTGAATTTAGCAATAGAATAATAAGTCTAAGGCAGGCTCAAGAAGTAGCTGCTAACAAGTCCCTAGTGAGCTACGTTTTATAACTTAGAGCACCTACTAAAGGTTAACGATTATGTAGCTAATACTACCCTAAAAATACTATTAAGTACGTTTTAAATATCCTTTATACTAAGACTATCGCCGTTCTAAGGAGAAGTCTATAAAGCGTAAGGTCTACCTATAATAATTTTAAGCTCGAGTAGCTTATATAAGGTGTACTGCTGTTAATATAGGGGAGTATATTTCTTTGTAGGGCAACGAGAAACGAGCTTTATAGAGAACGAAGTATAGATATCGTCTTTCTTAGTATATATATAAGTCTTAGACGATTACAGTCTAGCCTTATTAGTTAAACTGAAACCCCTTCTAGGGGAGACTATAGGCGTTAAAGTAAAGCCGTTAGATATACGACTAAGGATAGACGACGATTCTCTCTATACGTGGTAGATAGACGACCCGTTACTCGAGGCTCTATTCTAGAAGTATCTAAGTAAGCATTCGGTAGGGGCCTATATACTACTTTATCGAGGCGTTAGCTAAAAGTTCCGAGTAGTATACTATAAGAAAGTAATATATATCTTCACCTAAGGAATAAAAACACACTTATACGTTCGCACGATAGGTATATTAAAGATAGGTAGATTCTTAACTTATTACTAAGCTACGATCCTAGAACGCTAGTCTTACTGAGAAATTAAACCTTGTCGAGCAAGAGCTCTCTCGTTATATACGCGCTACTATCAAAGCAGAAGAAGAGATCGCGTGTAAAGAATCAATTATCGAGGAAGCTTAGGCGACTATTTAAGTTCTCTAACAGGATATCTTAAACTAGATGGCTCTTACGGAATAGTATCAGAATAGGTATATATAGTGCTCGAACGTGCTTAGTGATATAATAATATAGCTAAGGGGGGGTATATCTAAGATGTTATACGGGATACTAAGTCAGGCTTAAGAAACATAGTTCTCTCGGATTTGAGTTAGTATTCGTAATTAACTAGAGATATTATATGAATATAAACGCGATAGTTCTAATATTATACCCTAACTATATAGACTTATAGGTAATTATACTCTCGAGTAAGCTACTAACGTTAGTATATACTAAGATAGACTAAGCCTCTTACTCTAGGTAATAGTTACCCCTCGTACCTACTCTAGGCCGCGATATATAAACCAGCTCTGCGATCACGGGGTCTGCGGCCTAATTTTAAGGTTATAATATTCTTTGTAATACTAGATAGTAACTCGAGACTAGTAAATCAGGTTATCTACTACGACACTACTTTAATATACTACAACACTACCGAGTAAGCTCCGAGCCCTAGTAGATTAAATATATATACGTGTCTGCTTATATACGATAGTCGTTATATCTCCTTCGCCACGATAATAATCTAGATATAGCCTTACTATCTAACTATAATCCTACCTCTTTTTAGCATTTAAAATGTCTAAAGGGAGAAAGAAGAAGACCTAAAAGGCCTAAAAAAGTGCTCGCGATATCTAAACACCTTTTTCCGATCGATTAAACACTAAAGACCCCGTTCCTAATACCGAATCTCTTAATAGAGAGCCCTTAATTTAGGCGGAGGTAATAGGAAAACATGAATCACGCGACCCTCACGTGAAGTTCAAACAGAGCCTAACTTATAAAGACGACTTTGCTCTAGGAGAGCTAAGCGATAACTATAAGTCTAATAATAAGACGGATAGCGAATTCGAAAACGCGTCGGAGTAGGATGCCCCCTTAGAATACCGGCCCGAACCTATAGGTCGCTAGGTAAAAGATATTATCAAAAGAGAGACGTAGTAGTAGAGCGTGGCGATGACTCAGGATTTTTTCACTTCCTTAGATCCTTAATACGTTAAATATAAAAACTTCTTCGCGAGGCTTAATTAGCTAATTCGCGCTACTAATAAGTAATATAAAGTTAACGATATCGATAACAGTATCGTACCCTAGACGGGTTATATTATTCTATATAAGATATAGCACGAGGCGTATAACAGAGCCCGTTCTCTAGAAGAAGTATGGGATATATTCTATAAGACTCGCAATCTCCTTAAGGAATTTAATAAGAGACACCACCTCCTTAAGGTATAGAATATCACCTCGGCCTAGGCTAAATAGGAAATTGGCTCACTAAATCCCCGAATTAATGAGGATACGCAGAGCGATAATTCATTTTATACTAATAGCGAACATAAGCTCCTAAACGCTCGCCTCTTAGTAAGCGACGTGTCTAAATCAGACCTTAGCGGTAATAAGTTTTAGCCGACTAGTCTTAAGGTATTAGAGCAAAGGACTATATTAGAGCAACGTTGATTAACTTTAGCTAAGGTTATATACTAGTGGCCTAAAGGGACAGGTTCTTAGATTTTCGTTCGCTATAGAGATCGACAGACGCCTATCTATCGGATTCGAGCTAGTTTATATAAGAGCTATAACCCTAGTCGCGTTAAACGCGTTTTAATAACTAAAACTCGTGGTAATACTCGGAGGACTAGGACAAAAAATAGTTTATCCGAGGAGTTCTAGAAATACGAGCGAAAGCACGTTATAGACTTACTTAGCGTTAGTTAGAAGGTCGATAATAATAACGAGAGTAGCTTAGATGCTCTTAGCTTAATCCGGCCTACGAAGGATACTGTCTATCCTTAGACTAGAACGCTTATGAAATAGAAAGATAGGTAAATAACCTTAGAGGGACGAGTATTTATCCGTCGGATTATAATAGGCTTAACCTTAGAGGGAGATCGTGTACTATATTAAAAGGCTACCGAACTCGAATCTGTATACTATAAAAGATATGGCTTAGACTCCCTTATAGAAGATAGTAATGTAAGTGATATTGAGTTAGATCGAACAAGGAGGAGGCGTAGGAGGAGGACTAGAGGCTAGTCTCGAATTAATTATAGCGATAAAAGTGATACTAGGAGTAATAATACCCTAGAATAGTATATCCACGAGCGAAGGGGAAGACAGAGTAAGCCGGCTAGTTATCTAAAGTTTGCTAGGATTCGAACGCTCGAGAGATAGCTCAAGCGTTTAAAAATAGGGGAGAGAGGTATAACCGTCCGGTCTAGAGAAGGAAGGCAGAAGGCCGAAGTATATAGTAGACCTTATTACCGAACTAATCGTAGATAGACGGCCTAACGGAGAATAGCCTAGCAGCCATAATTCGGATATATTAATAGGATAGTCTGATCTTTGTTAGCTTTTTACTTTTCGATTTTTTGGATTTATACTACAAGAATATTCCTAGCTATCGGCCTTTAAGAAATAGTTTAATCTTTAGGTCTATTTGTATTTTCTACTTCTATAGTGAGCCGGTCTTACTAGTGCTTATGCCTTTTTTTCCCTTTTTTAACTGAGTTTCTATAGAATATTATTACTTTTGTGTAGAAAACCTATCTATGTAAAGAGGGTTAGTGATTGACTTGGCGACTTAGGTAATGTTGAGTAAGCTAGTCTAGAGGAAGCCGAAGAGATGTATCTACTAAGAGATATCGATTTGATCTTGCTCGCGGATCTGACTAAAAGGGTAGAGATAGGCAGTGCTTCTATAAGAAATAACCTATGCTCGAGACTAGTAACGGTCTAATCGTTAAATTATAGGCGGATTATATAACCTATCGCTCTTCTTGCGCTACTCTTTACCTATAAGCCTCCTCGATCTACCCTGTTAGACCAAAATTTTCCTAGTTTAATTATCTCCTTTACGTATTCCCTCTGATTTTATACTATATATATAGCTATCTTATCACTATTAACGATCTCGCCCTAAAATATCGATTAATAGCTTTATATACCCCGGCTTCCGTAGGCTAGGCACTAATATACTACACGCGAGGCAAACACGCTAACTCGTTAGGAAGAGTTAAATAACGGCGAATTTTATATAGGGTACTAATACGTCTATTAGCGTTAAGATTAAGGTAATTAACGCCGAGGATAGTAAGTCTCCTATCCTACTTTCGCTCTTCGACATCACACACCGCGAAGTCTCACCGAACTCTCGTATTAACAAAGCTCTAACCGCTAAACGATATCGTATATGCGAGCCTTAACTACGCTTTCGTAACTACGACGTTCTGTTGAGAGCACCCGAGATACTGCCTTGACTCCCCTTCCGCTCTCCTGTTAAGACGACGACGATAGCCTCCTGTTATTAAACTAACCGAGATAACTAGGTAGTTTCCTACTACGCTAGCGTTTGCCTATACGAGAGTAAACGCTCTATTATTATAGTTTAGAGCGATATAGGTTTTAGTCGTCGAGTGACTTATACCGGCGATATGCCCGGGTTATAGGCTCTCTCCCTAGTGAGGGTATATTACTGCCTATCCCCTTTTCCTTGGTTCCTCGTAAGATAGATTTAATTAATTAGATTTCAGAGAGAGTTCTCTTCTTCTTTCTTCTTGATTAGCTTACTTAACACGTTCTACACTAGTTTTGCGAATATTCGTGCTGATTTCTTACTAGGTATAGCCGTAGTAGCTCGCCGGTGTTATCTAAAGTGAGTAGCGTATTAAGAAAAGACCTTGCCCGACTTCCACCCGAGATCTTGCTTCGTACGGTTAACTATATTTCCCTTCGGCTTCTAGTTTAAACCGCTAACTACCTTTACCCTTCACCGAGCTAAGTAAGGTATCCTACCGGTCCTCTATCCACTAGATATAAAGCTAATAAACAGGGACAGTCTTGCTATAGCCGGGATTAAGATAGGTCTATTAGGCCGTTAGCTAAGGCGACTCACTATATTTAGTCTTGGAGATACGTGCGTATATAGTATTATCCGAGGTATTACTTAAAACCTATCCCTGCTGTATTCTTATATAATCAACCTTACTTTTATAATATATAGATTCTAACTTTTTAATTAATAATAATCCGCCTATTCACTAAAGCTCGTCTCACCGAGAGCGAGATAAGTAATAGGGGTGTTACTAGCTTATATTCTACGTTCCCGGGTTTAATTTAGGTAGGTTTAGATATACGCTTAGTCGAAATTATTAATAAGTTATATCTAATACTTACCTCGCGAGAAAAGTAGGAAACCGGCTTGTAGTTCTTAAAGATTATAAAATTCGTGGGTAGTCTTAGCTTTCGGAATAGATCTCTACTAGGAGTTGAAAAACTGCGGATACTATCCCTACTCTATACTAAACTACACTGTAATATAGCTCGTTATATAATCTGTCGCAGAGCGTAAGGCAAGACGCGATAATAATATTTTAAGTATACTTATATAGCCACACGACAAAACAAATACTAAGACTATTTCGGAATATAACGGATAGAGTTACTATACTAAGTATTATTAGTAGAAAGATTGTGTTGTCCTTTATTCGATAGTTAATAGACCTAGTGTTTACTAAGACCCGAATCGCACATAAGTGTTAAGTTCTCGCGATAAAATCCTACGTTAAGTCGCTAATCTTATTAAGACGCCGGCGATACTAATTAAGTATATTATTTGGAGTATCGCCTATCTACCTTGCTCGTGCCTGGTGCTAGAGATACTTCCTGTAGAATATAAAGTATCTATTTCGAGTGCGAGTTATAGGGTTATCTCCCTCAGGGTCGTTCGGGTCCTCTTAGAGTAGGTCTAGGCCGGCGTCTTCTAATAACTTTGGAATAGAGACAAAGTGACTTAGCACTTAAGTAATCGCTAACTAGACTACGGCAAGATCGACTATAAGTATATTCTTAGGGCGGTTCTCGAGCATATTTTTATCGGCTATCGAGTGACTATCTTCGAGAGGTACGGCTTCCAGTACTACTTCACCGAGGCCTCTCTTCCGGATATCTATTATTATATCGCTATATAACCTAGATACCTACACCCTTACGGTCTGGTTAATTAGCACTAGCGTTAATAGCGTCTCCCGATCTCCTCTTTTACTTACCTATAATAGTCTTTGACCTAGTAGTAGACTAAAGTCGAAATATCCTTGCTGTGAGGCTATCTAATAAAAGAGCTCTTTACTATAGAAAAGGAAAATAGAGTATCGTGTATTATAGGGAATAATAGGACAGCCTTTATTACATTAATACCTTACGGGTAGTCTATATATACTAAGCCCTAGCCCCTATACCTTAGGATATATTAGTCTTCGTCGACTATTCGCACGTATAGTAATAGATCGGGCATAATGTACGATTCGGTTTTATCACGGCGCAGTAATGACTTTAATAGCACAGATTATACGTACTAAACCGGGCGATATAGCGGTTATAGCGCTCTACTAGTATATAACTTCGCAAGTGCGAGGTCACTATATATACTTAATATATATATATACTTAGAAGAGATCCTTAGGATAAGACTAGCGGGTAGGCTTAAACGGGGTCGAAGTAAAGAATCTACTAAACCCTATCTAATATTCTTCTTTCTAACTATTCCGTATCTATCTATAGCTAGTAGCGTTACACCCTAGTAAGGTTTCTATGGAAATATTACGTGACTTAGATTGTCAATTGCCCCTTAGTCTAGCTATTTATTTAAGCTTAGACTAACGGTGACTCTTATATAAACCCCGCCGCTAGACAACGTAAGGTCTCTATATCCTACGTAATAGTATATACCGATAAATTATACTTTTTCCTTTCTAACTTTTAATAATTATCTCCTATATAGATTAGAATCACACCCGTAAGAAGCGATATTAACTCGATAAGGATAGTAGGCCCTATACTACTATTACAGGAGGCCGAGGTCTTCCGGCAGTAACTAGCCGAATAGGCTTCCGCAGATCGAGTTTAAGGCAGAGACTACACTATTAACTACTATAGGTACCGAGTTTACGAAGTAATAATATTAAAGCCTCTAGTGGAGCCCCTACTCAAAAGTTTAGACCGTGAAGTAAGTATATCATATAAAATAACTTAGGGTGTTCTTTAACTTAACTAGGGATACTAATATTATATATATTAATCCGCTATTAATAAGATAGTCTTAATATACCGCTAATCCGTTCTAATCCCGATCTATATCCTCTCTAGTATACCTAAAATTATAGATCTAGCACACGGTATTAAACGTCTCCTGCTGGGGTACTTCTATATTATTCGCTTAGATATTTTAATTAGTCCCGTTATGGACTTCCTCGTTATAGGAGAGAGGGTAGGGGGGCCGAATTAGGCGGGACGCCCTTATTAGTAGGTAACGGTAATTAAGGGCGTTCCCTCGTAAGCTACTCCGTGGGCTTACTAGCTAGGGCTCTTAGGGAATATATAAAATATATTGATAAGGGTTGAACGGACGATACTTCTAGCGAGCTATAGTCTAGGGCCCTATAAATATCCTCTAGACTAGCTTAATCTATTAATAAGTTAAATTTTAGCTGAAGGTTATTATGTACCTAATATTATTTCCCGCGATTAGTTACATAATATAGGGAATATAATATAGTATCTAGCCCTCTTCTTGTAGTGGTTTATCCCGTTCGCTTAGTTAGTTTACTAATTATATATAGCTTTCTGTATCGTAGGCAGCAAACCGTGCGAAGCAAGCTAACGATCGCTTCTCTAGGACGAAACTAATCAACTTAAATTGAGCTAACACAATACGTTAAGGAATATACCTAAAAGGAAAATTTCCTAGCTCTTGTGTCCCTATCTATTAGCTAGGAGGGCTGCTACATATCGGTTTACCTATAATACACCGCGTTGATATCCCTTAAGCGTTAAACTCTTAATTTCGCGGATAATATAGAGCTTCGCTATATTATCGATTATATTTTTCGGAATCCTAGACTTTATTAAAACCTTATAATAACTAAAAAAGATTAAGTACTAAAACGACACGATAGACTTCGTGAAGCTTAACTTCTCTATATAACGGGTAACAAATTAGGCATAATAATAACCTCTCGTAACTAGGTCGTGATTTCTATAACTCTTAGTGGAGGGAGCTTTAGGTATTAAGGTACTTCCCTTAGCTTACTGGGGTGTAGTAACGTTCGAGTAACCTAGTAGAAAGCGTAGCGCGTACTGGTTTTTCGCCGGGGTATCGATACCCGCCTTTTTCCTAGCCTTACTCCTAATAACTTTGCTAGGAATAGTAGATATAAACAAACGAAGTTACTTCTTCTATTAGGGCTCTTTTTGCTCTAATATATCTTAGGAATAGAAGCGTAAGGTCTATATTCTATTCGTCGACGATAACTAATGTCTTTAGGTTAGAGTAGGAATAACGAATCCTGCCCGTTATATACTAATTAACTGCGCCTCGAGAAAGCGAATATATTCTCGGTCGTCGCCGGGATGGTTATACTATCGGCGAAATATAGTAGGTGTTAGGAGGAGAAAGGGGGCCGCTATCTGCGTCTAAGGTTAGCCTTTTATCTCGGATCGGAATCCCTCGCTTAGAATCTACTATAATAGATATACTATTTAAAGTAACTCCCTATATTATAGGTCTAGCACGAGGAATAAAGGTAAGTAATTTATTAAGTTAGCTAGTGTAGAAAGGGAACTAACGAGTAATAATACACGATTCCCGCGTTCGGGGCACTAATTACCTATAAATAGAGAGACTATTAGGCCCTTTATGATCACTAGAGAAGTCACGCAATTAGTAAGATATAGTAGGTAGGAGGATATAAGACGCTACTATATATAGCTAAAATTAGCCTCTTAAACTAGAGAGGAATCTACTATTGTAAATTCTATATTCGGAAGCGACCTTATATATAACCTAGATATAGAATATATAGGTCGAAAGTACTTCTAGCAAATCGCCCTCTTATATAGGTTAAACTCTATATCCGGATGAGGACTATTAGGAAGGTTTAGGAATAGAGCCGCGAACTAGAAGGTATAATAAGTCCCGCTTACCGAGTACTAGTTTATCCGTCTAGAGAGAATCATTACGTCCTTACCTATTATCTAGATAATTAAATAGTCGGTAAATACATTATTATATATTTAGGGGTAGAAATAAGCCGCTATATACGACTAAATCAGCCTTTACCTAGATAGGAATCTACTATAGTCGATACCTTATTCGGTAATTACCTTATATTCGTATAATACGAGGCCTAGAGAAAGAGATTTTGTAGAGCCAATCACACGAAATTTAACGACTATTTTCGTAAGTATAATAGGTTATAGATTAAGATTATTTGCTGAGCTAGAGGCTTTTCCTCACTAACTAACTATTTATTCGGCTTTGTAATTTTACTGTACTAAGTTGTCTGATAGGTGCCTCTTCTAATAGGAGACAAGGACTCCTATCTAAATCTTCTCCTTTTTGATCGCCGTCGGCGGGGTCTTAGAATCAGGGCTAGTAAGCTCCCTATAGGCGATACTATTCACTTTAGGACAAAGAAGAAACTCTAGGGAGAAAAATACATCTCGTAGGGCACCGGTAGTTACCCTATTAGGGAATAGAGGGGATTCTTAAATATACGACCTTATCTCGCTAATAAGCTCTTAGTGAGGGTCCTCTAGTAACCCCTATAGGGAGACACACCTATCTAGCGTCGTAATTACAGAAAGACTAAGGTAAATTAACGATAAGTTACCTTTCTCCGGTAAAGGTATACGTATGTTTTTTAAGATAGGTTACGGGTAGCAGAGGACGTTAAGGCTTTAGGCTAAGACCTACTTAATTTAACGAAGAGATTCGGAAAGTTACTCGCGTAATTCTATACTAGAGAATATTAAATCGACTAAGTTCTGTTATACTAGGTATTCACGAATACCCGCCTAGGCTTAACGCGTCGCACGGCTTATTATTTACTAGCTAGAGTATCTTATCTTAGGATATCTTTCCTCTCTAATCTACGGGCGCCACTTTTCCTCGTCGCGAGCGATAATATCGTCGAGTTACCGGGTATTACTAATCCTAGCTAGTAAAGATGACTCGAGAAGAATATAGGAAAGGAGAAGAAGGAGTTAAGAAAATAAGAAACGAGAGTTTCTAAAAGAAGTAGATCGAATATCTATCCCGGCTTATAACGTTTGCCGCTATACAGAAGCTACGAGAAGAATAATAACTAAAATAACAAAAGTCTAAAGGAAAAAAAAAAAAAAAAAAATTTAAATACGAGCGAAGAATATATATTATAGTAAAGATTTTGGTAATTAGATCATAATTTTTCAATCCTAGTAATAGGGCTTAGTATAAGATAGAGCGGTTATGTAAGCTAACTAACTAGGTAGGTAGGTAGGTACCTAAGGTACCTAGTGGTAACACTAGCTGATTATTAACTCTAGGGTATATTAGAATATAGACTTATCTAGCTCCTTTATAACTAGCTTCTTTCCCTCGGACTAATTATCTAGGCTATCTTACTGTTTTTGTTTAAAGTTTGAAGTTTAAGGACTATAGATGCCTCTAGCTCTACGTTTCTAGCCCTAGGGCTCTAGGAACATTCGTCGGTACCGGGGTATACTAACTATCGCGCGTCTAAGGACTTCCGGACCTAGACTATATCGCACACACTTTAAACGAACTTGCTACTGAGTTTATAAGCTAAAGATCTATCTTTTCTTCTCTCGGGGTGCGATTGCTTAAGAGTTAGCTTATTATTGTATAGATCTAGATAGAGGACGGTCGGCCTCTCTATAAACGCCTAGTCTTAGGTTATTTTCTTTCTCCTTATGTACTCGCTATAGTAGATTAGCCCTATTCTCGGCACCCGGTGATAAGGGGCGCTATTGCTTGCTTAAAAATTATACTACACAAAATTTTTAGAATATTTAGAGGTACTAGTCCTCTAATTACTTAAAGTCTCGGGCCCTAATTCGATAACAAATCCCTTTAGTATAGCTTTCTAAGGCTACTATAATCTATAAGATACACTTTAGTCCTATAATAGAGAGTTTTAATAGCGATCGCTAGAGGTACTTCAAATTCCCGATCTATATATACTTGCAAATTATCAGAAGGATCTAGATCCTGCTCTAGTCTTTGCTATTAGCGACTTCGATTTGCGAGATCGTAAGCCGACTAGGTAAGGTTGTCTCTAGGGTAGAGAAAGGTATTACGATATATAAATCGCTATAAAGTATCTTATAGAACCCCGATCTCTACGTATGACGAGCTCGTAATCTATTACTTCTACGTATTGGTTGCTATTCTGTGTCGCGGAAATAATATAGTGTATATAGTAGTAGGCACTAGAAATATCCACTATAGTAAAGAAGGAAATAAATTCCTAGTAGGGAGCTTCTTATTTCGTGTAAGGGAAGTCTTAGCTTCTAGGTTTTCGCCTCTATAAGCAATACTTTATTATTATTATACTACTTGACGTAGAAGGCCTCCTATAGCTAATTAGGTTAGTTTATATCTCTATCGGCGGTGAAGATCTTAGGTACCTCTAACTAAGCGAGCTATAAGAAATATATAACTACAGAAATTTTGTGATACGCCTACTATATCTTTTAGATATCGAGGGCTAGGGCGCGCTATTAAATCGATAGATAGTAGGTAGGTAAGAACGGAGTGCTTATCGTAGGGGCGGCGCTAACTTATATTATATTACTATTATCTAGTAGGGATAAATAATAGGCTAAGTATTAAGATGCCTATAAAGGTTTATAGAGAATTTATGCATTTAAGGTGGAAATCCTATCCCTTTTATACTTTAATTAATAGAGAACTTATTCAAGGGAATAATATCTGCTCGTGACCTTAAACTTCACTAAGACGAGCTGCGTTATATATATATATAGCTCCGAGATTTAGCCGATATACTTATCTAGCTCCTAATTATCTCTATTACCGTGACTAGTCCTACTAATAATAATCCTAGTAATCTAATACCCTAGCCGCTCTAGGCGGATATAATTAACGGACGTATAAAAATTCTAGTAAAGGTTTATATATTTAGCCTAGTTATAGGTTAAATCTACTAGAGCGTAAAAGTTATTTTCTGGCTATACGCTTAGCTATTATAAGTAAAAAGTGATATTTAGAGCCTTTAAAAGATAGTAGTAGCTAGTATTATCTAGCGCTACTTTTGTACTAAGCACCTTAACTCTCCTAACTACCTCACCTAAAGCTTTAATCTTCTAGACGGCGCTACGTTCTAGTGCGTTAATAGTAGGCACGGAACGGTAGCTATATTAGATCTAAGCATTAACTAAGGACTAAAGACTTATTTTATTAGTACTAGAAGCTTAAGATAAAAATACTTAATATATAAGAGGAATGGAAATACTTACTACTAAGGATTTCCTCCTCCTAAATACCCCTCTAGTAATTGACTAGTCTATATGGCTCGAGCTAGTCACAAAGCTAGATAAGGTCTTTGCCTATAGCCTCTATACGCTCTAATTTTAATAGACTATACTCTGTTAGTAAATATCCGGTTATAACTAGATTATATTCTATATCTAACTGTTTCTGAAACAATACTAGCTAGCAGATATTAATATTATTCTAGAGTTTCAGGAAGTCTGAACGATTAGGGTGTAGGATTTCTATTTATCATAAAATAAGCTATTAGCTTCTTGTTTATTCTTCCCTAGCTCTAACGACCGGGACTAAGAGTAATAAAACCTACTAAGTTTCTCTACGTTAGTTAAAAGCCACTTTGAAATTTCCAGAAGCGGTCGGCTTACGTCCGCTAGCCTCCCCGCGCGGATCTAATTAAAGGCTATATATAAGGAAGTCCTATATTATATATATTCCTCGTTAAGGCTTCTGGACGGCTCTACCTTATTCTACTATTCCTAGACCTGTTCCTAGACCTGTTCCTAGACCTGTTCCTGGACCTATTCCTGAGCATAAACTAGGGTAGGCTCTAATCTAGTAGGTAAATTGAACCTAATTACCGTTAAGTCGGTGGGAATCGTCGCGGTAAAGGGTTATGTCGTGCTACTACCGGTATATGGTAGAGCGAATATTAGTCTAGGAAGGGTCCCTTCACTGTGGAAGGATATATACTATAGGTAAACGTGAGCGGCGCTTTAACCTAGACCCTACTAATTAGAGCTGTATAAGCTTATAGGCTCGTACGGCGCGAATAGCGGTCTACTCTGCAACTCCTACCGTTATATTTATTGTGCCTGCCCTCGCTAGTCTTAAAGCTGATGCGGTTAATATTAATTCCGTTAGTACTATAGTGTCGCCCGGTATAGCCGTATAAACTTAGACTAGCAAGCTTCCGGCTAGCTATCGGAGTTAGTCGTATATCCGTAGTTATAGGCTATTTCTGTGCGCTCCTATATAATCCTATTATGCTAGGGAGGAGACTTTTTATATCCGAATACAGTCGTAGGTATAAATATCCTATTTAAATTATACTAAATATTACTGTCTGCGTATAGAGTCTCTAGAACTAAATACCGAATTAACGATAAATTCCCCCTTCCGCTTTTATTATACCCCTCCCTTTAGTAGTATTAATCTTGCTTCGGTGAAGATCGCTTTGCTTTAGCTTTCTATCTTTATAGATATTATAGTTATCGCAATCCTAACTAAGTAATTAGTTTCTCTCCTTAGCTTTACTATAGGCAGGCTTAAGACAGATCAGACCCCTGAACACTTTCCTATTATCACAGTTAATATAGGTATACTATTATTTCTAATATATAGCTATACACAAAATCCTATTCTACCGGGTTAGTAGGTAATTTTTTCACTAGTATAGGAGTTAAATATATAGCTTAAAACAGATAAGAGGAAATTTAGCGCGTGATAGAAAAGTAGTTATAACGGAAAGACGAGTACA
Organism: Penicillium goetzii; assembly: GCA_037043885.1. Lineage (NCBI taxonomy): Eukaryota > Fungi > Ascomycota > Eurotiomycetes > Eurotiales > Aspergillaceae > Penicillium > Penicillium goetzii. The sequence continues at coordinate 550,793 of JAWLST010000002.1, forward strand.
CAATTTTTCTATCGGTGTATATATATAGTTATTATATCCCCTAAACTAATAGACTATAATAGGCATTTTATATCTTTAATAGCGAGTGCAAAATACGCTAAACGTAAATTTTCTGCTTTATATATAGATCCTATAATTAACTGATCCTTAGAACCGTATTTAAAGAATTTAAACTTGTGTTAATAGTTATCCTAAGCTATTCCCTTAGTAGTAGCTTATATCGTTTAATAATCGAACGGCATTGCCTAATATTTATCTTAATATAGCTAGAAGGCGTAGGCGTAAATTTTATTCTGATTCGACGTATATATAGTGTCTAGCCTCTGATTATCTATATAATATATAGTAATATTTCCCTAGGCTTATCTATCCCTCTTCGCTTATCCCGAGTCGAAGTATCGTACTCTATAATATAAGAATATTTTCCTAATATTATTTAGCTACGGCGCAAAAGGATTAGTTAAGTGCGGTATAGTGATTATTTATAGTATTAATATATCAAAGTGAGATGCCTGCTCTCCTATTCTTCCTAACTCTTAGCTATCGACCGTGTACTATTATTTATATGAATTTTAAGACTAGTCCTCTAAGTCTGTTAGTAACCGCACTATTTCTGTCTTATTCTATTTTTATGCCTACTCTAGAGTAGTATCGCTATTCGCGTCCTTCACGCTAGTATTTACGCCTAGATAAATTAGAAGGCGAATCGTATTCGTCTTTCCCTACTCTATTACTACGTATAACGTAGTCCCTAGACTTATAGGAAAGAATCGTATTAAAGTCGGGTCATCCTGATATATTATAGCGTTTAAAGGAGCCCCTTTATCTATAAGCAGCGATATAACGTTTTTAAGCTCGTCGTCTCGAGAAACAGTATACTAGAGTAGTTATCCCTTTCGTATATCTCCTCCGTGGTCTAGTAATAGTTTAATAATACTTAGACGTATATTCCGAACAGCGTAGGATAATAGAGTATAGTCTACCTCGTATTACGTATTCGGGTTCGCGCTATACTCTAGAAACTATCTAGTTATCTTAGCGTCCGTTACCGCGTAGCTATAAAAGTAAATCTTTTATTATTCGAATCTAATTCTAGGTAGCTAAACGAATATACTAAAGTATAGGTAGCGTTAAAGCGTTAATCGGCTTATTTATATCCTATCTAGCTTTGAGAAAGCATTCAAGAACGCCCTTCGCCTTATACACCGTTACCTTTCTAGTATAAAAAGGCTTAATTATGAAGCTATAAAAGAGGAGTACTAAGACGAATTCGACCCGGTCTAGTTAAATTACATCTACTATTATATCGTGAAGGTCCATAATTTAGAAAGTTTCAGAGGCTATCGCGTTCTAGAAATCTTAGAGATTCTTATCTATACAGAAAGAACGTAATTTTTTAATTGTAACTGCTATAGTTTTATAAGGAATTAGGAATTTACTATAGCTAGTGAATTCCGCCTTAGGAAGAAGTCGGATATCTATAGAGATTAAAGAAGCTTTAAATATTTTTGTGTTAGTTTACTAGTAGGTTTAAAAGAACAAGAGGGTAAATCGACCGTTTAAATACTACTATTACGGTAGTCGACGCGAACTAGTCACGCGGTTTTGTTATATGGTTATGGCTAATATAAGTAGAAATAGAAGCGGGGTTTATCTAATTCGGGATGATTTATAAAACTATAGGATAATAGGGCACATAATATAAGCGGTCTTACTATATTAGATAAAATGCTCGTCGTATAGGTCCTACGACTACGAATATAAATATAACGTCTCTTTTAACACCTCGCTCTATATATACTATATCAGTAATACACACAAGACTATAATTACGAGGTAGAGAGTACGGAAGAAGATAGTAGCACTTTATAATATTAAACGTAACGCGAAGGTAATTAAAACGAAAGTAGTTAGTTAATTAAAGTATGCGAAACTAATAAAATTCCTATTAACTTAATCCCTATCAATAGCTTATTATAATAGCCTTACTTCGATAGCTATTTTTCTACCTTAAGGATATATATAAGCTTTAGATCGGAGTATTATTATAATATATTAGTCTACTTATAACCACGACTATCCCCTAACCCGTAATACTCCGATCCACGGGTACTATATAGTATTTCATAATCGGAGTAAGGCCTAACGTCTAAAGTCCACTCTTTATAATTTCCACTTAACTTAGTAATGCTATCTAGCCTTAATAGATCGCGTAGATAACTCGTGTTTCCGATAAGGGAAAAAAGTTTCGATAGGCATTATAATAATCCTAAACTTAGCCTATTATAGACCGGGTATTATTATTACCTATACTAGGGACTTGTGTTGCGGAAGGAAGTGGTGGTATATAGGCGAGGATTACACCGTATTTCGAGGCTATAATTATAGTAGAGCAAGATCTAAGCCCGGAAGTTCTAATCGCTTGCTTTTGTTGGAATGATATGAATTGTACCCCTCCTATCGGAACTTCTTAGACACTCCCTATATTCCTTAATTAGCCGAGATACCTAAGTGATATTTTAATACTTTAATAGTGTATCTTTCGAGTGAATTTAAAGCTAAAGATTTATAACCGCTCTATTAACGATAATTTAATAAATACCTTAGAAATATATTGCGTATCTTAGGGCCTTATAGTACTTATAGTAGATAAGCTTAATTAGATACACCGCAAAAAGAATTATCTAAAGACTCTGCCTAATACTTACGATCTCTAATATTCACGTCTTAGATACAAAAATAGCAAACCGCTAATTATAACATAGAGTATTAATAAGGTAAATAAAAATCGACGTATTAGTATTACTGTATATCTTAAAAGGAAGGCTAGTAAGAATAATCGGCTAACACCTGCCCTCTCTTAGACCTTAACCTTAAGCTTATCGATATTAGTGTATTAATAAGGCCCGTATTTAGTTTTAAAGTAATATAATAGTCCTTTCTGAGCGCTGCCGATAACTCGTAATCCGTTACTACTCTAAAATAGTTACTACTCTGTATTACGGTAATACTTTAAGGTGTAAAAATATATATACTAGAAGTATCTATAGTATCGTCTAGGATACCTAAGATAGTGGACTCGAAAGCCGGATTTATCTAATAAAGCATATTCTAAGCGTTAAGCTATAGTGTGATTAGGGCTACCTTAAAAATATATATATAAAGTTATAAATAGTAGTCACGCTTGTAAGGGCAACCTAGGTCTAAGTAGCTGTGTTTTTAGTTATAGAAAGTGAAGTCAACTCAGGAATTAAGAAGTCTTAAAGGAGAGGTAGCTTAGATATTCTCTTCCTAGTGTGATACGTCTCGCTAATTTAGTTCTGATATTTCCTCCGGCCTAAATAATTATAGAAGCTCCGTAGGGCCCCCTTACGCGCTCACAGTCTAACCCCTAAAGGTAGGTAAGGAAATACTTATCTAGTAACCGTACCTATAATAGCTATGGTCTTAAGAGGGATAGGGAATTAAACTCTCAAAAAACCTATATTTAAGACTATCTTTTCCGTCGACGGGTAAGATCTTGCTCCCTTCTCTATAGATCCTGATAAACTTATATAGGTAGATTATAAGTTACGTAAACTCTCGTTCCCTACTATAGGTAAAAGTGTGATCCACTAGCTAGGACTAGAGCCGATTAAGAAGCAGACACGCTATTAATTAGTTTATCTAGACTAGGCTATACGATAACGAGGCAGCTAGGTATATCTCTCCGAGCTAATACTTATTATCCCTGTTCTATCCTCGTTAGTAGAATTTAGTATAGGCGAAAGTAAGGGCGCGTTAGATAGGGATAAAAACAGTTCCCGTAGGTAAAGGTTTCTCTATAATAATCACACCTAGTATCTATTAGAGTGCTAGATACGAAATATATATATATTAGTATACCCTAATTAATTTTATATATCGGCACGGTAAATAGATTAGTCTCTATAAGGCTAGTCGTATATCCCCCTAGCGGCGGGTGACTAGAAGTAGGGCCGGTCGTGTATCCCCCTAGCGGCGGGTAACTAGAAGTAGGGCCGGTCGTGTATCCCTCTAGCGGCGGGTGATTAGAAGTAAGACTAGTTGTGTATCCCCCTAGCGGCGGGTAACTAGAAGTAGGGCCGGTCGTGTATCCCTCTAGCGGCGGGTAACTAGAAGTAGGGCCGGTCGTAGTCTTAGGAATAGGCGGGGTCTACCTATATAGTAAGGCAAAACCGGAGCTAGCGTAGCGGAAGATGCCCTCTATTTTAGGATTATTAAAGAATAAACACTACTCGCAGATCGGTTTACTAGAGATACCCGTCGGTATTAAGAGCTAAGATCCGTACTAAGGCCCTACTTAAGTAGTTCGAGAAGATTAATCGTAAGCTAGGTTCTTTTACTAGAAAAGTTATATAATACTACTAGTTAGAAATTCGAAGTTAAGATTATTATAGCGTTAGGAGAAATAGTCTGCTACCTATATATAGGAGTATAGTATACGATCCTTAGGGAGAGAAGACTAATTAGCGGAAGAGTAAGGCTTTAACTATATTAGCGGAGAACCTAGGCGCCTAGGGAGGAAGTCCTATCTCTCTTGAATAGGTTATTTTTTAATCAAAACAGGTATATATAGAGGCTTATAGCTCTAGCTTTGCTTAATTACGGAAATCGAATCGAAAGATTAATTCTTATTTTTATTTTTATTTTTTAAATTCAATTACTATTAAGGGGGAATATTAGAGCTAAGTATTACGGAAGATAGATCTAGAGCGTCGTTTTCCGAATAGGATCGTAGCACGTTATCTTTAACAAAGCCGTTTCCCCTATCTATATCGCGTTCTGATCTATATAGTAGGTTAGCGTTTAAGCCCTAGCACACTCTGTAATAATTACTATAGTAGGGGGGCCTTACTTTAATCTACTACTAGCAAGTTTTTTACCTTAATCCGATCCCGATTTATACACCGTATCCGATTAATTTGCTCGCCCCAAGAGCGAAATATACCGTATAATAACTACCCGGCTACCTAATTATCCCCGGACTTATTATTAGTATAACCACGGTCGAATAGAGGCTTTGTGAGTGGGTTAGCCCGGCGGTAGATCTCCGATATAGCCTATCGCCGTAGTTTTAGTCCGACGCGGTTCTAGGAGAGCAGGGGACGCGTACTATCGATACTAAGGTGGTATAATATATCTATACCTATATAGTTATAGACCTCGATTACTTCTTCCTAGCTAGGTTTTAGTTACGGAGCCTTCTAAAAGGAATCGCTATAAGGCTTCTGGATATATATATATTATAGGTTATATTAAAGGAGGATGGATAGTCTCTTACTCGTATAGTATAGTAATAATATTGTGAATAAAGCAGGTCTAGCCCTAGCGCACGTATAAATTAGTCCTTCGAGGCTCGGAGGTAGATAGAGGCTCGGGGGCTAGCGGTAGTTATAGTAGGAATTTTATAGGATAGGTCGTTATATAATGTAGTTATAGGAGATATAGTGTAGGCTAATAATAGGCCGGGGAGGCTATAGCTTTTAAGAGATTTAATATAGAATTATAGAAAAGCTTATTAGAAGCAAAAATTCTTATCGATATTATTAATCTAATTACTCGAATTCTTCTGCTTAATAGTAATAGTAGATTACTTCTGTTTATATTTATACGGTAACTAAAATCCCTAAGATAGACTATAGCCCTAAAATATAAAATATAAGTATCTACTACTAGAAGTACTTTAAATTCCCTATCGACGCGTTCTTCAAAAGTGTGAGGGAAATGCTTTGATCGACGTAGGTAGGGTTAGACCCTAAGACTTAGGCGTCTATAGGGGATATTAGATAGGAAAATAAATTTAGGAACCTAAAGTTGTTTTCTTGAAAGGGAATAGCGCAATAATCCCTATATAAAATAGTATTAATTAAAATACTAAGATATAACTATTATATATATAAGTGTCTAGTAGCGTATAATTATGAAAGTTAAATAAAACGCTCCGTATCGACTCCGTTTACTATTATGCTTTATCCGTATTTCTCTACCCCCGCCTATCCGGATATCTTAGGAGCTGAACTTGTACCCGTGTTGTCCTCGCCTCCTAACCCCTACGAGTATTAAGTAAGCTTTAGTCAAACTAGTGACTTTCGCGAGATATAGTCGGAATATCTAGAGCTTATAACCTAGGTAGGATAGATTCTAAGGTTTATTATGTAGTCTCCGTTATTAGGCTACTATAGTATCTAGACCACCGATACTAGAGGTATAAGGTACAAAAGTACGCTTAATCTCTAACTATTCCTTAACTATCTATTAGCGGTATATAAACCTATTAAAGCTTTTATTTTGTATATATTTAGGCCTACAGTCTATACGCTATTAGTCTAGAATCAATCACATTTTTAGAAGCTGCCTGATTTATACACGCCTGTAGGCATTATAAACGGGGGCAGCGTGGCTAGCAATCGTCTGCGATTACTTCGGTATACTATATAGTATAACTTATGATCTCTTTATTATCTAATTATATACCTTAGAACTAAGCTAGGGCTGATCTTCTTATCTAATTATAGGACTTTAATACCACTAACTATAACCGCTTAATACCCGCTATATCCTTTATACGTTTCGGTGTGCCTTAGATACGTTAGATTATATGATTCGAGGGCCTTAGCTACGCCCCCTATACGATTCTTTTATATTCCCTCGATCCTATAAGGACTGTATCTTCCTTAACACCTTTATTATTATAGGCCTAACTAATAGCAAATTAGCTATATAGGCTATCTTTAACGCCTGCTCTAATATAGAGAAATCTAGCAAAAATGATATTAAGCCTATTCTTAATAACGAGAATATAAGTATTTGTCGATTGACGGCCCGAATTAGAGCTAATTATATAAAAAAGATTATCTCTTTACTCTATAATCTTTAGTCTAACCTACCTAATACGGTCAAGGAAAGGATCGGTCCTCCTACAACGAAAAGAAAGAAACGTGGTATACTTAAAGATAACCGCCTAAACAAAGTTCGAAAATTCACCATTCCGAATAAAACTAAATCTATACTTAACGCGGACTTTATAGATAAAGTATCGGTATAGACTAAGGACCCGTTATTATTTTTCCACGAAGGGGAAAGTAAGCTTTAGTTAACAGAGTCCCCTATCGATACTATAGAGTCCTATATATAATAATTAAATAAGCGTACTAGGCTTAATAGAATACGCCTACGACTTCTTAAGGTAATATTTTATCGCCTATCTTAGTGTGTAGGGTGGACTTAAATATATTAGAGACGTAGAGCACGTATATCGCGAATAATATCTAACCCGAAGCTATTAGTATAGGTTAATAAAGGGAATAGAATCGACTAACTATATCGGGATATTAGGTACGTTAACGAAAATAAAGGCTTAGACTAGTACTTTTATCTCGGGTATCTTTTCTATTTACTCTAAGATATCGCCGATTATTAGTAAATTCCCTTTCGTTTACTTTATTCTTTAGCACTAATATCTTTATAGTATAATAGAACTACCTTTTAAAGGAGATCCTAGGCCGGAGTTACTTACGCGCCTCTAAGAGCGTAGCAAACTTTTAAAAGCCGAAGACAGGAGAAAACTCGAAGTTTTAGCATATACACTTACGGATATAATATAGAACGCCTTACAAAACGCAGAGTCTAGCTTAGGTATATTATATTATTTCGTAAGCTATTCGACCTTTTTCTAATATATTTAATAGATCTTAAAGTACATCTAGAGGGTATCTCTCTACTAATAGACTCTTAATAATCTAGCTACTTTATACCCTTACTATAGTAAGAGAGTAGAGCAAGTTCCGAGACTGCTAATTCTAGCGCTAGATTTTCACCTTATTTAAGGGAAATCACACTAAATCACGATAATTATAGCTTAGTTAACCTAATACTCGAAACTTATCTACCTCTAAGCCCTACTATTAAATTAACCGTATATCAAGGAAATTAATCTATGCCTTAGCCAACGACCTAATTCGGAGTATATTAGTCGATAAACTCCGGAAACGTATATCCCGCTTATAGGCCTACTTCACTTCGAGCTTCCTCGCTTTCGGACTTTATATATACGACACTATTAATAATAGAAAACACCCCTCCACTATTTTTTAGCTCACTTTACCCTATATCCGTATTAGATTATATCTTAAATCTATAATTATCCGTTTAGGACGTATATATCGAGCCCTCTAATCTAGCATCGATTTGCCTAACCTCTATCTCAGACTTCATAATATAGGCTCCGCCGAGAACATAAGATCTTTTACTAGACGTAATATCTATCTACCCTTCGTCTTTCTCGGATTTTACTGCCGTTCCTAGGACAATAGAGAATTTATAGCCTAGTGTGTTCTCGGATTTCACTCAAGCAACACAATCCTAATCCGACAACCCTATAGCTTTATATAGGTTAACCACGGCGTCTTAAGTTTTACACTCGGATCTTACCGACTTATCTTACTATATCACTAATATAGTTCCTAGACTTTTATCTATAATACCTAGAAGCTATAGTAAGTAGTCTATAGCACTTACGGAAATAGTATAATAATAAGCTGCCTCTATTTAATAATAAATATCTCTTAAACTCTTTATAAATATCAGTCGGTTATTAATAATATCTTCCTTCTGTTTACTATATAATAATCCTCGTGAGTTTATGTAACTAAATACTTATACCGCTTTCAATCCCGGTATAATAATAATTAGGCAGTCTAAATTTATATTTAATAGTTACGTCTCTATAAATTGTATGTACTCCCTAAACTAAAGTTTTTCCCTAGTAACTTCAACCTCCTAGAAGGGAAAGAATAGTATATCGACCCTGTCTTCCTTCTTAATACTTACTATTCCTGATATTCGTAAAAGAGCGTAACTATTACCCTAAGATTATTAGCTCCCTATTATATTAAGAGAATAGCAGTAATACCTCTTTATATAAATTTATATAATTAAGGAAAGGTTACTATTTCGTGAAGCGATCCTAGTCTATATATCTTAAAATATTGCTAGCAGCGTCTTTCTTCTCGACTTTCTCGACTTTCGCGTCTTTAAACTACCTAGTAACCGAGCGTAGATCTTTAAAGCTTTTCGCGTTAATAGGAGAAGATATCAGGAGATTCGTCTAGTCGATACGTCTAACTAAGCGGTTTAGGTCTCTTTAGTGGAGGCTAAAGGATAAGATTATATATTAGAGTTAGTCTAGTAATAAGGGGTAGAAATATCCTTACTCTATAGTCTTTTATCGCGATATCGCGGCCGGCGTGCTAGGATAGTAAAAGGAGAATCTTCCCGAGGGGTTAACTTAGATAGAGAGGTTAGATACCTAAAGTTAGTTAAGGCTAGGCAAACGAAAAATAAGAGTCACGTGACTATAACGTGAACTTATTTAGTAATATATCTAGGTTTAGCCTAACTACAGTAGACCTTCTTTCGAGGGGATTATTAGAGGAACCGATTATATATCTAAGGTGCCCTTAAATCTTAGCTCTAGATAAAGTGCTGTAATTAATCGTTTGAAATTTCCTAGTGTAATGTCTCGGCGAGAAATCTCGTATAGACTAAGTTTTGTAAGACTTATCCTTGTGGTTATAGTTCTAATCTATATAGTAATTCGATAGAGGCGATAAGCCGTATCTTAGGCTAAATTATGCGATTCACGCTTATAGTATAGCTATTAGGGTTTTGTATACCCTTTATCTTTAGTATTATCTTTCTTCTAAGTATATATTAGCACTAAGCCCTACTACTTGTTCGGTTCCTATACTAACGTAATTCCTTTACGTGTACTATTTTCTACTATCCGTCTAGAATATAGATTAGAAATTCCTACCTATATCTTACTATATTTATGTGCGTCTATGCGTCTATACGTCTAAGAAGAACAGTTGTAATTTTTCCTAGCGGCCTCTTTTTAAAAGTGCTCTTAACGACTTCCTCTATCTTAGTATAACTATAGACCGAAGTTGTGAGATTTATTAGCTCGGGTAAGGATATAGGTTCTATAAAGTAAGGGACTACTTTTTTCTACGGGTTAAGTAGCTAATACGGTTAATTAAGAGATAGTAAGCTAATAGGAGGACAGAATCCTTATAATACGAGGGGAATAGGATAAGAACAGTAGGGTATAACGGAGGTGATTATATTTAATAAAACTCGCTCTTCGACTCCTTAGAAGAGGAGCTAGGACGGTAGTCGCTACTCTAACGCCCACGTTTACTACGCCTTTTTCTTTTAGGGGATCCTTTATTCTTAGAGCTTAGCTATTCTAGAGGGGTCTAGGTTCGACGACGTTTTAAAACGCCTAGTCGAACCCGGTTAATTAAGCCTTAGAGTTAAGTCTACGACTATTGCCTTACTTCCGCGCTAGAGAGAAAACTATATAATTATTCCGATATAAGAAGGATCTCTCGGTCGAGACTAAAGTGCCCTCTATAGAGATCTTCTATCGCGAAGTCCCTAAGCGATAGCTATATTAGAAACCCCTCGATAGGAAGTCTAGAGTCTATCCGAAATAGCTACTTATCTATTAGTATCTAATCGTCGGAAATCGTGGGATTTAAAGTAGCTGTACCTACGCCTCTACCATAGCGGTCGCCCGAAACTACTCTATATTATCGACTATTATATACTCTAGTCGCTATACGGTAATAGTCGCTCTCTTAGAGCTTCTATAATCAATATCGAAGGCGATAACGGCGTTCACGCTTCTATCAGTGTTTAAAATATACTTATCGGCTAGGTAGGAAACTCGTCGCCTCTTTTATAAATAGCATACTTCTATAATTATACCGGGGTAGTATACCTAGCGGTGACTAAATAATATATCCGGCTCCTGTCTAGAGTAAGCCTATCTTCTATCTCCCGTGTCTTTAGGTATTAAGACTCGCGAAGTAGCAAAATGCTCGACCTCCTTAGCGAAATTAGTAACGGGCCTATTAATTTATTAAAATTACCTTAGTTATCTCGATATTTCGTCGACAACTTTTGCACAAAATATATTATATAGAGGACTTAGTATCCGGATTGCTAGGTAATATCGATAAGGATCGTAGTCGTATCTATAGGTACCTATTTTAGTACTCTGCGTTAAGATAGTAGGACCTAGAAAAACTCACCGTATTTTGTCTTCTATATAATTTCGAAGAGACTTATTAGTATCTAAAACACGTAAGAGTTATATATAATAATCCGGTCTAAGTCGGCGCTCCTACTAAGGTTATAGCCGATAACTAGTAAGATAGAGTTAGAAAAGGTTTACTACGCTTTAAGTACTCCTTAATAACGGCTTTTCTTCCGTAGGTAGTAGTATAAGAGGAGGCTTAAGGACACTCCCTAGTAGAGTAATTCTAGCTTCTATAGGAGGCGTGAGAGATCGAGATAGGTTTAAAGCGTGTTTGTTTACGCCTAGAGAGGAATAGGAGTTAGAGACCTATTACGTAGTATTAATAAGCTATCTATACTTAGGCCTATCTATAGGCACCTAAACCTTAGAATAACCTTAGTAATAACTAAAATCCTCGGGCTAACCTAGAAAATAGTAAATCCGGTTCCTAGTTAGCCTGAAATAAAAAGTAGTTATAGCTAAACTAGATCCTAGTAACGACTTTTCTGCTAATTAACTATAATCGACCTAGAGTATATAACCTAGTACGGACTAGTGCTCTAAATAGGCTAGTCGAAGATATACGATATAGTTTTAGGCTACCTACCTAGTTACGTGATATAGGTTAATTACCCTACGGATTTTATTTACGTAGGATATTAAAGGTTCTACGGTTTCTACGCCGCCGCTAATATCTCCTCGGATATACGGACTTCCTAGGGTAAGGAAATAATTATATAATATATTAATGTCCTTTAGCCTAAGGCGACATTGAAGTTAGCCTTGCCGTTAACTTAGCTAATCCTATATTAGGATTCGATAGTATATATAGGTGCTAAGAGAGCATAGTTTTAGCTAGACCGAGGTGAACTAATAATAATGCTATTTCTAAGCTAGGTACGAGAGGGTCAGTGCGGTAGTCACCCGCTCTCGCAGACCCACCTAGCTTCTTACCCTGTCTATTACGCACTCACCCTACTCACCCCCGGTCGCGCGACGCTAAAGCGGCGCTCACCCACTTCTCACCCGGGCGACAGCCACCCGACTACTAGCCGCAGATAAGCCACACGCCGGCCAGTTAGTAGTATGGTAGGTGACCACATGCGAATCCTGGCTGTTGTATGTTTTTGTTTTCATTATTTTGTTTCTGTGATTCTGGGCCAAGTACCCTTGCAGCCCTACCCTTCAGTCCCTTCAGGCCCCTCACCTGAACACCCTGGAGACCCCTCTTTCCAAACGACCTTCTCATTGCTGGCCCGGGCGCCCTATTTGCTGTTTTAGGGACCTGAGCTGTTCTTGATCGGAACTGACCCTGGAAAATAGATTTACCGTGGCCGCCACAACCATCTGGTCTGGCACTGGCTAACTCGATGAAATTGAATTGAATCTTTCAAGCAGAAATTTGTCACAAGATCTCCTCTCTATTATCCATTCCTCGCATATCATTGATATAGGTAATACTGAGTCATTTCGACTAGTGCAAGGGGAAAAGAAGCTCTCTCAGCGTGAAGAGTGTACCGAGTACTAAGTAAAAATCACTAGTAATAAGAGTTTAGGCAGAGCTCGCCTAATACTCGATTGCGGAAATATCTCCTCTATTTCTCGTTTTCTTGACATGCCACGGGATCTGTGGAAAGATTCCGACTGCCAGTTTTGGTTTAACCGTCCCGGATGGCTTAGTTGAGGGATGACAGCAGACATCAATCTGAATGTCGCTATTCTGATGAGGGAAACTAATCCTTCGGAACCGGCCCGGGGTTGGCGCCTTTGAACTGTGTTCAAGGATGCTCTGTTTCTTCGTGAGGATGGAAAAGATCTCAATGCGCAGGATATGAAAATAATATATCACTTTGCAAGATACCACTTGCACCGCATTCTCGAGGATGCTCTGGAACCCGGCGCCAACTTTCAAAGTACTCTGGTTTTGTGAAAACTAATTCCAGTATCCCGTATAAATAATAAACATTTATACATATCTTAGGTAGTAATGGCCCTAACAGTATACGTCTGCCCCATAATACGTGGCTTATAGAGTTAATCAATGTGAATAAGCGGGTTCTTTGTATTTAGTTAGTTCATAGAACGATACTGATTTGAGACTCCTAATCTCCTGCAGCCAGGCAATGATAACGTCATGACCGTAGAGAAAGATTAGTATTTAGCAGAGAGCTTTATAGTAACTTTTCTAGTAATTTTTCAAGTTTCATATGAGCGGCAGTCAACCAGCTATTACTCCCATCCATGGCAATACTTGCGATAAGCTCTGTGGCAGTAGCCGTATCCATAGGCCTATACCTGGAGGCCGCGATGAGCGGTGTTTGACCCGTTTTATCTTTGGCCTCGATGGCGGCGCCCTTCGCGATAAGCTGCTTGAAGACCTCTGTCTGCCCGTTCCTGGCGGCGTGCATGAGCGGCGTTCGAGCCGACTGATCTTTGGCCTCGATAGCGGCACCGTTTGCAAGAAGCTGTGCGACGACGGCCATATGCCCATTCTGAGCGGCATGCATGAGCGGCGTTTGACCCCACTGATCTTTAGCCTCGATAGCGGCACCGTTTGCGAGAAGCTGCGTGAGGACGGCCATATGCCCATTCTCGGCGGCCTGCATAAGCGGCGTTTTGCCCCACCGATCTTTAGCCTCGATAGCGGCACCGTTTGCGAGAAGCTGCGTAAGGACCGCCATATGCCCATTCTTGGCGGCGTGTATGAGCGGCGTTTGACCCCACTGATCTTTAGCCTCGATAGCGGCACCGTTTGCGAGAAGCTGCGTGAGGACGGCCATATGCCCATTCTCGGCGGCCTGCATAAGCGGCGTTTGACCCAATTTATTTTTAATCTCGATGGCGGCGCCCTTCGCGAGAAGTTGCATGACGATCGTCGTATGTCCGTTCATCGCGGCGTAGGCGAGCGGCGTTTGATTCGAGTCATCCTTCGCGTCAATTGTGGCCTCGTGCGTGAACAGGTTGGTAAAGATGGTTTGGGGGGCATAGTTGGCAAGTAGCTGAGTGACGACCGCCGTGTGCCCATTCCGGGCGGCATAGCTAAGTGGTGTTCGACCGCGACTATCTTTTAGGTCTGGTTCATGAATACCAAGCAGGACTCGAACGGCATTCTCTATTCCGAAGTACGATGTTAAATGAAGTCCAGTCATTGTCGGAAATACTTGGCTGTACCCCTCATTATACTGGCTTTTGCCAGTCATCAGTGCTTGGGTTGACGCCTCCACTTGCGCGTGTTTCTTGAGAAAATCCAAAACGCAATCGGGCAAAGCGGGGGCCTCTTGAGCATGGTATCCCCATTTGCGCGCAGCGTAATCGTAGAACGGATGTGACTGTAAACGGTTTTTGAATTCATCATCACTTCGACAGGCCCCGCTCTCAAAAGCCGAAAATGAGAGGTAGGTAACGCAGGTGGTTGCGATATCAGCCTCCGCATTTGGGAGCCAATGATTCCATGTTCGCTCCAGATATTCCTGTGTAGTGTAGTGGGCAAGCCGGATGATGTCGCTCTCTTTGTCGACAGTGACCATGCCAGCGCATACCGAAACTATTGTGTCAATCTTTTCAAGATTACCCTCATCAATCTCGATATCATTAGGCTTCACAGCAAGAGCATGCAGAAGCTCTACTGTGGTGAGAGCCCTTCTGGCGCACGTAATCCATGACAGAGCTTTCGTAGCAAGCTGTTGAAAGCTGGATACCTGCTGGTTAATCCTTTCCATTGCCCCGTCGTATACTCCATACAGAACCTCCCGCTTCCCGTCCATCTTTGACTCTGGGCTTTGCCTCTGGAGCTCCTTTAAGGCACTCCGGACAGCCGTTGGCGTAGTCTTGCCCTCGAGCGACTTGAGGTAAGGCTGGGCCAAAAGGAACCTAAAGGTAATAAGTAATGTCCTTTCTCTGAGTCGTGATATAGTAACTCACATCCCGTCAACAGCATCCGAAATTATTGTCTTGATCTCATCTCGTAATTGTTCGTCCCAGTCATCGGAACCCAATATCTCGCTCATGTGGCCTTCTATGTATCTCTCTACATCCCCCTTTTGTGCATGAACTTTTCGCCATACGCTGTGGTTGAAGTTTGCAGTGACTTTTGGATCAAACCTCGAGGTCATAAAAAGGTTTGCTCTACACCTTTCCTGGAGTTTGATGAGCTCGGAAAGGAATACCTTGCGGCAGTCACCGGATACTTGCCATTCGTCAAGCGCGTCGACGATGATGAAAACCTTTGAATACAGAACGGCCACAGACTGAAGATTCTTCGAGAGTTCATCGACTGATGGTCGAGTTTGCTCTCTCTCGCAGTTGTCGTGAAGAGACCTGACGCCGGGTGGCAAAAAGGATTGACCTTGAGATAGCTGCTTTAGCAGGCTTGCAAGGTGATCTTCTATCTTCTGTTCATGTTGGGGCCTAAAGCTGCAATAGATATATGCGATGCCGATATGCCTGTTCCGAAACGATGTTTGGAGATGGTGGATCACGATAGATGTGAGAATTGTCTTTCCAGCACCGGGAATTCCCGGACAGAATAGCGACTGTTTCGCAGTGTCTCTCCATGTCTTGAATTCCATCGAGTCAAGAAGCCATTGCCCTGTTCCTTCTTGTCGGCGATTAAAGAAATCGCATTGCTGAGGAGCATAATCAACCTCTGTGAGCCAATGAAGAATTGATTGATCTTTCTCGCTCTGTAGGTGATCTTTGGGGTATTAGCAGACTGTACAAAATTGATATGAAGAGGTAAATTTAGATATCCGTGGCATTCATCCTTAATCACATTAAGTGCTGCGTTGCCTCAACTTCTCAAGTCGAGCCTGCAACGGATCATCGTCCACGGACACTTTTCCTGTTTGACCCATGACAGAAGGCACAGTGTTCAACTCACACTTCGCAAGTGCGGCTTCATACATTTCTCCAACATTGACTCGCACCAGCCTCAAATTATTCTGGCCCCTATCGTCCAGACCAAACTTGCATATTTCACTATGGTTTCCCTCAAGTTGCACAAGGCTCTCGACCGTACCCGGCAAGTTGAGTCGTGAGCTCTTTCTTGGGACAGTCTGGAGGTGCATCAGTACATCGAAAAATTCAATACAGCGACATATTTCACTCACAGTATCCTGAGATCCCCAGAAGGAGACAATTTTGTACTCCAGCAGTTGGTGCTTCCAATGTTCTTGCATAAGATCCGAGAAGATGCTCCCATTCTCCAGCGTCTCTAAGACATTGTCTCCTTTCTGGAATCCGAGAGACCTGGCAATATTAGTTGCCAGTCCCCCAAGGCGGAGCAACATGGCGTCGCCACCGTCGTGCGGTGTGGCAAAGAATGCCAGTCCTGTTGTTGCATCCTTGATCGGCGTATACTTTGGGTTATTGTGCGCATTAATCAACGCCTGCTTGATCAGCAGACCGCCCATGCTGTGGCCGAGAAGCAAGATCGGGCGGGGTTCTGTGTTCACTCGCGCTACCCGGATTTCTTCGAGCAACCCATTCGCCTTGTCAACAAAGGTGCCCTGGTCCTTACCGAAGACCACCGTCGAGTTGTATTCGAAAAGGAAGATGCGCGATTCGGGAAACGATAGCGGAAGGTCGTCACGGAGCCAAAGGCGGCCCTTCGGCCCTTTAGGCGTGCGCCATGTATCCCACGCGTGGTCGGCATCCTTTTTGCTTCGAGGATTGAGGCCATGGACTGCGATGATGCTGCATATTGTAAGCAAAGCCATTATTGGATAGGCGCAACACCTACTCGATCTTGGCTGTGTGGCCTGGAGTCGCATCCGCTGCTGCTGCTGGGTCAGGGTACAGTTGATATAAACGCTGTATGGTGTGAGTAAGAGCCGTATGTGTGCCGGGACATACTGACCATGCTTATTGTAGAGTTGACCTGCTTTTCTTGCACGAACTCAAGGAGGTTGAAGTGTGCTCTTCTTTTCAGAGATAGAGAACTGCGGCAGCCTCGTTCAGCTGAACTCGACGCTTACGCGCCTTCTGCCCTTATTAGGCTTAGCCTCAGCCCCGAGGTCAGGTGAGGAATAACAGCCCCTCACGCCTCTGCAGGCCACTGAAGCTGCAGCCGAGAGATGGATGTCGCACTTCACGTTGGAGAAGAAACTTGCCGTTATAATTTTCCACGTGAACTTCTCTGTACTGCCGGAACAGAGGTATTTTCATGGACGCCATTCTTGAAATGAATAACTTCCAGGGCCTTGATCTCCGTCGGGAGAGCTTTTGCGTAGGCATGCGCCTGATCCAAAACCTCATCCATCGGGTCCACGCGCAGCTTCCCAAGCCTAGCGTAGACTACGTAGTCACAGAATTTATGCATCAATTATCCTTATTATACCATTTTTCTGCAATTAGTCTTTCCATCTTTATTAATACTTCTCATATAACTATAAGTACCTAACTAGTTAGTATAATTCTATTAATGATCATATAACAAGACTATCTTTATATCTATCTACATCTCTTTCTGCCTGCCTTTCTATGTGCTTTCTTTATCAATTAAAATTAGAAAATTCTGCTCGGTCGTATAATCATTTTATGTCTACTACCCTCTTCGATTCAATTGTCTTCTTTATTTCAAAAGTAGTCAGCAGTAGACTAGATTTCGTATAAGCGTGGTAGTGTAGGGAAACGGTAATACCCATAAGTTGAATCAAATAGTGTTTATCGCTAAGGTTTTGATGACCTAATCTAGATTTTCTAACCTTACGCTGGGCCTTAGAAGCTGAGCGTGGTCAGAAAAACAGCGCTAATCCTGACCATACCAAGCTAAATTGTGACCACGCTCAGCTGCATGCCCGCCGAAGGGCCGCAGAAGATATAACCAATGATTACATCACGGAGACCGAAAATTCAGTGAGCATTTTTTTGAAGATCTTTCAGCAGAAGCTCAATTATTGAGTTGACCGCGGAATGTGAAGGACCGCCGTATGTAGAGAAGAGGCAAAACAATCTTACCGGGCCATCCAAAACTCTCGCAGTGCTATAGCCATGTCTTTATAGACTTTGACGCGACATACGTTGTATATACTAAAACCTAGTCTGCTGGACATGTCGGATAGAGGACTTCCTGCCGGAGGACCCGGGGGATCGTGCCTTGACTCATACCCGAGACATCGCCTTGGTTGAACATAATGAAATTTCAAACTTCTTCTTGAAAGACAACTAATGGATCAATAATTTGTCTTTGGTTCAGTCTTTTGTTGACGGTGGTTGTGGTGATGACGTTGTATAGTGGCTCCAAAGTTGCTGCCTTAGGCAGAAACAGATAAGTCTTCTCGGATCTCCGCCGAGACCTACGACATACAACTGCTCTTCTGCAACCACTACTTGGTCGACTTCTCGTCACGTCGAGATCAACGATTCGCTTTGCGTACTTTAAACAGAAGGTGTCACCCTATGAAGAGACAGACATGGAGCATGCCCGGAGTCTTTACAAGAATGACATCGACTTTGCAGCCCTGGCGTTGCAATCGCGAGACTTTGCCAAGCAGTTCGTGAACCTCAGCAGCCGACACTAAAAGGAAGTTAGATCTGACAATGACGCAGTCTGAGATTCAATGGACAGCTGGATTTCCAAGATGAAGCAGCCGTCAGGTGAGTTCAGCCGTTAAGAAACCACAACCTAGATCGCGACACGCTGACGAATGCAGACAATTGACAATCAGTCTGTTGGAGCATGACTTCGGGCTCCAGGTTAAGCTCCCTAATGATCGGCTTTGTCCTCCAGTGAGTACTTATTTGATCTTCTCAGACCACCAGGCCGAGGCTGACTGATATTACAGGTGCCAAACAGGTATGTAAGCAGCTCCCCAGGGACAAATTTGGGAGCACTAATATCCGACGACGCAGACTGAATTACATTATTTGGGTACAAGATCTCCTTGACTCAACAGCCGGGACAGTCAAAGATTCCTATGACCCGGACCGAGAAGTCGTCGGACTTGACGTGTAGGTCTCCACCAAATTTGAGACCCCTAAGCCCCCAGGCTAACGACATGCAGTGGAACAGGATGCTGTAGCATTTATCCCCTGCTGGGATGCAAGACTCGCCCACGATGGAAATTTGTCGCTACCGGTATGTCAGGCCCTGTTGAAAATCTCCGCCATAACCAATCTGACCAACCTCAGACATCGATGAGCAAAACGCGCGCACCGCAAAAGAAAATATCTCTCTGAACGAGCTTGAGTCACGCATCCAAATTCTCAAGACTGACCCGAAAGGTCCCTTATTCCCCCTGGACAAATTCACCAGCAAAACGTGAGTGTCTTCATGTTCTCCAATATACCTCGACACTAACACCCGTCGACCTAGTCTCGACTTCACCATGTGCAACCCCCCGTTCTACACATCACAAGAAGAGATGTTAAGCTCAGCAGAGACAAAATCACACATTCCATTTTCAGCATGCACCGGAGCAGCAGTGGAAATGATCGCGCCCGGTGGCGAAGTCGAGTTCGTCACTCGCATGATTAATGAGAGCTTGCACCTACGAGACCGGATTCAATGGTACACATCGATGCTTGGAAAACTGAGTAGCGTGACAACGCTTGTTGAACTGCTGGTCAAGCACAATAATCACAACTATGCCGTCACCGAGTTTGTCCAAGGCAGCAAAACGAAGCGGTGGGCTGCGGCGTGGTCGTGGGGGAATCGGCGGCCTGCAATGGTAAGACACCTACTTGCACTCATTTTGCAGTTCTACTGGCCATTTGTGCTAATAGATCATAGTCTGTGGCGCGGAATATCCCAGGATTCCCGAAACATTTGCTTCCCTTCCCGGCTGATTTCAGCTTCACGCTTCCTACTGAGACGGACATCGATACTGCTATCAACACAATGAACGCTGAACTCAAGTCACTCCCCTGGTACTGGGAATGGAACAAGAGCATCAGTGCCGGGGTGGGATTTACGCCTGAGAATGTGTGGTCGAGACAGGCTCGAAGGAAAATGAAGCTTGCGGGACAAGCAGGGACTGGACATTTAGATACTATTCCACAAGAGGTTGCGCTCGGAGTTCGAGTCCAGCTAAAGCTACACCAAGGGAAGGAGCCAGAATCGAAAGAAGTGCAGGTATTGATCCGTTGGATCCAAGGGACGGATAGCGTGCTCTTCGAGAGCTTTTGCGGGATGGCGAAGCGGAAGATGGAAGGTAAATGAGAAACAAGGACCTTTGCTTGATCATGTTACCACCGATGCTTCTCGTGGATTCGTGTCTTCAAGTCTTGGTGATAATGTTCACGAAAGATATGCAGGCGGAAGAACTTGCGGCTAATTTGGTACCAAAGGAGGTGTTGGCGTGCAATTAAATCCGTATCGGAGTGTTACAACTTCCGAAGTCAAGTATTGATTTATGTATTACAATAGCTCTAAATGTGTGGAACCACGAAAGCCCCCGAAGCTCATACTCCGGACTGTGTACTGAACACTTGAGATATGTAATTCTTCAAGGGTAGACCTTGTATAGGCTTCCTTAGCCCTAATCAATAGCACATAGCTCCCATATAAGCTCGCGACAGGTGGGTGTTAGTTCTGATCGAAACGTATTATAGTGTAATACTGTAACTAGCTGGTAATTACCTGATACAGTACTATGGTGGAGACGAGGTCTCAGATACTTGGTACCCCTGATCACATCTGCATCTTCGTCATCTCTTCCCGCTCGTTTTGGGTCTTTTCTCCATCATCAAATGAAGAGAACTTACTCCTACGCGGACCATGAACCTCTCAATCCAAGACACTTCAAGTCCACTCGTTAGCTTCTGCCTGCTCACTGCCACCATCAGCAGCATTATCAAACCCAGCGGACGGCAAACGTTCATTGAAGATGTCAAGTATAACATATTGTCTTTCTCCCCATTTCGATCTCCGAGAATCGTCTTGAGTCTCGTCATTTATTTGATCCACTTGCGACTCCTGAACATTGCCGAGATAAATACCGGCTTAAAGCTCCTCTCTCACCTCGAATTTTCATCAGAATCATCTGACCTTCGACGCGGGTTCTGGCCGCGTTTTGTGCGGCGAGTTTTCCTGGTCGGGGGAGCACTGCCACTATACGCGATGCTGCTAGCGTCGACGAGTTCTCGATGGCTCCACGTCTTTATGGCATTTTTCGTCGCTGAACCTGTGCTGGCCGAATTATTAAGGTTCTACAGGGACTCTTCACATGATGGTTTCACTGTCCAGAGAGGCTGGCCTCGTCGTACTATGCTGCTAGTGAAACCCCTCGTTTCTACAGCTGATCATCGCGCCCATGACCAGGTCGATAACAAAGGCGAAATAAATGGAACTGGAAAAGAGAAAGAGGATAGACACATGGCACCGCCGTTTACTCTGAAAGATAATCTCTGCGATCGCATACAGCAGCTCTGGTCCAAAGACACCGACCCAGATATTCATTTTGCCGCGTCTTCCTTGAATCCGGAGTATGCTCCGAAGCTCGAAAGGATTTTCTCCCCAGATGTCCGTGTTGCCCAGTGGACGTGTGGGCACTGGCGCTGTCTTGTCTACGTGAATTCGCATGTCGCCCTGCGGATTATCTCTTTTGCTTGGTATATCGAGCAAGTGTTGATCACCTGGCTACTTCACGCTGACATACACCCGACGATGCTCCAAGTTTCTGATAAGATGCTAAAGAACAATCTTCTTCGAGGTCTTCTCACGTATGCATACCAAATATCTTGCATCTTAACTTTGATCGCCTCAGCCCATTTGTTCTCCAAGTTGCTATTTATCCTTCTGTACAAACAACAGCGGGTAAAACAAGCTTCCCAAGACCTTGCCGAATGTGCACCCCTCACCTACAAGGGAATCAACGTGTTCGGCAAACTTTTCATGCCGAATATTCTGGCCCTTATTCTGGCTCAAGCTACCTCCTCTCAGTACACATCGCTGACAGGGCAAATGCTCTCATATTCCATTGAGATCGTGGTGATGATCATCATTTACATCACGGGGTACCGGCTCCTCTTTAACGCGCCTAATACCCTAACGAAACGTGAGCCCTACTCCGATTCTACATCCAACTGCCAGGAGACCGCAAACCCGGCAACTTCGGCGTCGCGTCAGACGTACTTTAATGATAAGATGAAGGCGCCTCGAGGTGGATCTGAGTACCCTCGTATTGCTACCAACTCTCGCTTCCAGATATTCCGATTAGCGATTTCGGTTCCTACAGTGGTCGTTTGGGTTTTTCTTCATTGTTAGAATAATGTATTGGTGGCCATGGCAGGAACTTGATCATAGCAGTTGCAGAATGCCAGTTATTATTAGCTTCTTCTCAACACTCTTGATTTATAGAGCGCGAATCATGAGAAAAATCAGCAGAGATGCATAATTCGGATGCAGGAACACTTGGCAGGACTAACACCCGAATTTGAATAAGTGCTGGGCAAAAAAAGCCAGCAATGGAAATCCTCATCCATGACTTCAGAAAGATACTGCGTATAACTAGAAAAATGATTTACTCTAGTGTGCTTCACAGTTCCCCTCAAGCCACAAAAAGTTGCAGACGGGTCAACCCTATTGTCGATTGCCCATTGCTCTTTTCAAGTAATCATAAACA
Organism: Penicillium goetzii; assembly: GCA_037043885.1. Lineage (NCBI taxonomy): Eukaryota > Fungi > Ascomycota > Eurotiomycetes > Eurotiales > Aspergillaceae > Penicillium > Penicillium goetzii. Next base: position 573,464 of record JAWLST010000002.1, read on the forward strand.
TAAGATCTTATTTTCATCAAAGCTATACAAGCACGTATATACTAGTTGCCAGTAACCTCGCTCTGCAACTCCTTAAGCTTCTCCCAGCCCTCAGAATCCTCCCAGAAGTCCTTACCCTTACCCATGATTCCACGAACAGCACTCCGGGCCTTGAACCGCCAATCACGCATGACCATCTCCGCCTCATCACTACCCTCAGTCTTCTGCTCTTCATGGTCCATGGGTCCGTACCGCGCATATCCATCACGAACCAACTTCTCGGTAGCACGGACAACGGCCATCCAAGGCTTTTCATCGCCCATCTGGAACGCACCCTGTGCAGAGGCAGCGACGGTAGCGCGCCATGCCTTTTCGTGGGCGTCCAATGCGCGGCTGGGACGGTTGCGGAACATTTCGACCTTGGACACGAGGAGCCACAGCACTGATGAGTGAGTGATGAGTGGGACAATGTTGTTATCCACGAGGGAAATGATTTGACCCGGGATGGTACCGGTGCGTACGACGGGGCCATCGTCGGATTGGATGAGGAGGGAGTCGTAATCGAATGCCGTGACGAGGAAGTCGACGAGGATGCTCAGAATGGGAATGTCGATGCACTTTTCGCCCTTCTTTTCGCCGAGGAGCTCGATCACCCGCTTCTGGGCGGTGATCACGTCGCGGAATGGAGTCGCTGGTGGTGGGATTGAGGCAGCTACTGTGAGCACGTTGTCCCAAATACGGGCTTCGGTGTGCTTAAGTTGAGCAGCGCGCAGAAGGGCGGAGAGGGCATCTCGCTTGCGCTTGTGTGGATCGGTCTCCTTGACTATTTCCTCGCCCGTGCTTTCGTCGATTTCTACCTCTGGAGCGGGCTCTGGGGCATTTGAGCGTAGCGTGGCGACGGCGAGATTACTCCATCCCTCGGCGTCGGTATCATCTAGTTGCACGGTACGGGTGAAGGACTCGACAGCATCGTCAAACTTCTGAAGTTCCAGCTGCACGCATCCCAGAGCAAACCAGGAACTCTCACTGAGACGGTTGACGTGCAAACTCTTGCGGTAGGCAGCCTCGGCCTTTTCCAGTTCCGGCGGCGTGAGAGCCAGGTAGTGTCGAGCGAGAGATCGCTGGGCGCGCGAATATCGCTGTCCCGAGATATCCCAGGCACGCTCGTAGAACTTTTCATCCTTTTCAATATCTCCCAGAATGCAGAAGAGCCGGGGCGCATCTGCCGGCAATGTGGATCGCTCCGGTCCGTCAAACAGCTCATTCTCATCATCTTCGTTAGGGCCCTTGGCCTCGTAAAGCTGGCGGCGAACCATAGTTCGGGCTTTAGCTTCGCGCTCGGTGGCGGCATAGCAAAGCGCAGCTTCAGCCCACATCTGCAACCGCTCGTAGATTTCAAGGGCAGTACGGAGACCACCAAGCTCGACCCAGCGTTTGGCCAGTTCGGCCTCCAGGTTCCACCGGGTAGAGAAGTTCATCAGCCAGATATACTCCAATCGATCAGCAGCAGGGGACGACTCGGACTTCTCGGGTCGAGGCAGGAAAGTGGTAGGATCGGAAGAGGGTTGCTGAGCAGCGGAGTCAGTTGTGGCAGTATCCGCAATGACCTGATCAACAAGCGCCTGCAACTGCAGAACCGATCTCTCGACAGTACGTGAGCGGAAACCCTCCACGCGACTGCGAACCAACAGTGCTTCGGTATAGATCTGCCAGTTCGAGCTACCACCCTCCAACACTCGAGTGGCATAAGGTTGTGTCTCCTCACGGGTCAGACCGTTCTCGGGGGCAGTGTTGGTAATAGCGGACGCCATGGCCAGCAAGATAGCCGAATCCACGGGGTTGAGGATTGGCTGCTCATTAGGATCAACGGACTGCAGGCCGGCAGGAAGCTCATCGGAAACAGTCGACGACTTCTTGTCCGCAAAGGAAATGGCTTCGAGGAGTGTGTCATCGTTAAGATCCAGGTTCTTAGGACCAGACAGCTCTGTCGACTTGGGTGTTTCATCAGCACTCTTAGCCACAACCACAAGCTGACTGATATCGCGATCTTGGAACTTGGTCCGCTTTCCCAGCTTTCCGGTCAAAGCGAACTCAAAGTTCCGGACCTGGGATGCCTGATCTAGATCTGCCCGAGCTTTTCCATCGAATCCATGGTGTGTGTTGATGATAGCCCGCTCGAGCAAGAACCGACTCCTCTCTTCAACATCAAGCTCTGCCTTGACCAGACCCTCTAGGTCCTTATAGATTTCGTCCTGCAAGGTGCTCGTGACTTCGGAGACCATCTTCTGGTGGAGGAAATTGGTGCGCACGCGCGCGGTCTTTGCCGGAACTGAACCATCACTGCTCGCATCCACAAGCAGAGCCTTGGCGACGGAGAATAGTTCAGGGTTGGGCGTGAGCTTGTAAGCCGCTTCTCCATCCACTGAAAGATCACGGATGATCTTGGCCCGCACGGCTCGAAGCGTAGCGGTATCCCCTCGGAGAGAAGAAGGAAGAACAGTCTCTGCCGAGTTGAATTCCAAGGGCGGACCGGTAACGTTCGACTGAAGGAAACTGAACAGCGCCGCAAGACCAATATGCACAAGCTGGGATTGTATTTGCTCCGATGTCAAGCCGTCGCGTAGGGTTTGGAGGACGGCACGGGCCTGGTCGGCAACGAAGGTGGTATACGAAATCTCGGACTTGACGATCTTCGCGACGGCCTCGCTGTCAGAGGCATCGTGGCCGAGTACCGATCGTGCGAGGGGTAGCTCGAAAATGGGAACAATGTGGTCGGAGGTCAAGCGAATGGGGTCATATCGGGCGTTGAGGGGGGCATCGAAGACGCCGTTGAGCGTGGCTGGGTAGACAGATTCGGCCATGTCGACTAACTGTGTCGAGTCTCTCGTTCTAAAGGGCCGAACTGCGTCGCTTGACTCCACGAAGCCTCAATCGGTGAAAGTGCGAAACCCCGCGATCTTTTCGATTTTTCTGCTTATCGATAGTGTGTGGATACTAGATGGTGCGTGGCGGTATTTCTATACAGCAAAGATCGATCACTTTCTAGTTGTATTACCACGCACATCTATACCCCTCTTTTGGATTTGTTTTGTTCGCACATTTTGACATCATTTCTATTGCTTAAACTATGATCATTCCCTTAGTGCAATGCCCGGGCATGGTCCTTCAAAATCTGGTTCAACCCATCCCGCTGCAAACACTCATCAAAGTGGAAACTCCTTGCAAGCTCCTCAAGTTCCTTCTCCTCCATCCCCTGGAACAGCGCCGCAAACTCATCCGCAAAAGACGCCGCCAGGAAAGTATTGAATATATTCCGAGTGACATGCATCTCCGTGTTCCAGTGAGTAGGATACGTCAGCTTAGCTGTCGGACTGACGCTATCAATCCAGTTCACCAGAGGTCGCAGTGCAGCTTCAGGGTCCGATGCAGGCCGTTGTCCCCACTTATCCAGCCAGAACTTGCGCTTCTTCTCCAGGAGGGGCTGGATAGTTTTGTTCCATTTGCTCTCCGGATTGGTGTAGAGCATACCCTGTAGGCCAATGTCCTTGTAGAGCCAGATTGACCAGCTGATATTGTACTTATCGTAGATCCGTAGTTGCTCGCCGAGAAGATTGTATCGTTCTTGGTTGATCGTTTCGGCATCGGCGTCAAGGGCGGGGTCTGCGTAAACAGGACCGAACTCGCCGTTCCAAATTGCAGTGCCGTTTTGGACCATGAATTCTGCTTTGCGGAGATACTGTCGTTCAAGAGTTTGCTTTTGAGCGGGTGTACCCTTGTAGGCATCACCAGTGGGGAAGCCCATGGTCTTCAAAGACACCGGTTAGCATCGTGAATCTCCCCTAGGGGCTCGGGGTATTGCAACATACCGAGTAATCATGCATAGCATAAACGCAATTCGGCAACACCTTATCGAATCCCTTCCACTCCATGGCAAAAGTATTTCCATCCAACCACAGTATATGATGAGGATCAACTGAACGAATTTCCTTCTCAATTCGCTCATAGAACGCAGGGAGTCGCACATGCTGAGGATCACATGGCTCGTTCAGAGGATTATACCCAGCGACCCAGACATTATCCTTGTACCGAGCAGCAATCTGCTGCCAAAGCCACACAGTTCGATCCTGGTGGTCCTTGTAATCCCAGAAAGCGGCGTAGCTCGTAGGATTATCCGAATGCCAGTCTGGATTCTGGCCACCGGGGACGGTATGCATGTCCAGGATGGTGTAGATGCCATGGGCAGCACACTACATAGATCCCTTGGCGTTAGTCTCGGCAAATCACCAACGTAAGTCAGCTTGGGAAAAACAAACCAAATCAACCACACGATCAAGATGCTTGAAACCAGAAGGCTTAAGAACCCGCGGCGCCATATCATCTTCAAAATGACGATGATTGAACGGGATCCGGAGACAATTCAGACCCAAACTCGCAAAGAACTTGGCGTCGGCGTCGGTGAAGAAGTTCTCCAGCCACTTATCGAAGAAAAACTCGTATTTCTCGGTCCCAAGGACTCGGCGCATGGCCGCTCGGTGCTGTGATTCATGACCGGGGAATCCGGTGATGAAGTTCTCCATGCTAGGATTGTTTAGAATGGCAACTCATTCGGCAATTGAGAGGGAAAGCTTGCATACTTCATCCATCCTCCGATCGCTGCTCCTCGCAAGACAACTTGCTTTCCATTGCCATCGATGATGGTGTTTTCTTTAACTTGAAGGATGCCGGTAGCCATGATTGTGAAGCCGTGTAGCTCTGGTTGAGACTAAAGAGGGGTTCCAGTGTCAGCGTGGAAAGTAGGCCGGTCTCCTTTATAAAGGATAGCCATCGCGTTCAACCGGACTTTTACCGGTAGTTAATTCGCATAGCTCCCCAAAATGGAGCAGACGGAGCCCGATTGCGGGGGAATTGGAGAAATACTCGTTTCGGCGTTGGGAAATGACTTGGCTGGCTTGGGCAATCTACCCCAGTCCATTGCACCGGCTAATCTACCCAGCACATTTAGCCTATAACCCCCACACTAGCCAAACATAACGAACAGCAAAGTCGTACAAGAGTGCATGATGCATTTAGATAGTAGATACAAGACATGCGAAATTGACATTGAGGTAGGCCACCCGGGTATTCGAATCATATGATAACAATGCAACAAACAACGCCGTTTCACAAAGCCGCCCGAACGCTCAAGAGGATAATCATAACAATTAAGACAACTACCAGTCCTGTCCACGATCCCGCATGAGAATCTCGATAGCCTCGTCCTCGGGAACAGGGTTATCATTCAGCTCTTTGACACACTGTGTCAGGCCTTCGGCAGCCTCGTCCACTTGTTCGGCAGACCAACCCGTGCATGCCATCACCATGCGACGGTAGTTCTGCCCAAGAACTGCATTCTTGGCCTTCAGAGCGTCAACTTCGGCTGTGATGCCAGCGTTCAGCTCTTGGTAGCATCGGACGCGATGTTTCAGCCCATCCGGAGAAGGAAGAGTAGCCAGGAAAGCGACTTGCTGGGCAGTAAATCCAGCAGAAGGTTCAAACGTCTCCCCGAACAAGGCATCAAACGTGGCAGGATCCACTCCGGAGCCTTTGTCGGCATCACCAATAACGGCAACCCGAGAGAGATCAATTCCCGGTGTCCCTTTCAATGTGCCCAACAAGCCCTCAGAAGACCGCTCCAGGTTCTTGATACGCCGATCAATCTCAACTCGCTCTGAACCCTTCTGTTTCAACATATCCAGCTGCTTCTGTTCGATTTGGCGGGCCTTGGCCGCCTCACGGATTTTGGAGTGCCAGTGGTCGAACTTTTCTTGCTTCTGAGTGATGCTGGACGCTAGGTCTCGGTCAATACCACCGAGAGCCTCTTCAACCATGGCATTGATTTGCGATAAAGCAGCTAGTTTAAAGTTAGCATCAGATGATACAAAGTCATCAAGCACTCAAATAAGATCTTACCATCGAGAATCTCCTTCTTGGACTTGGCAAGTTGATCAATGAAGGTGTCATTTCGACCACTGGCTTGCTGCGATTGGCCATTTCCATCCACCATATCAACACCGACCCCATAATCAGCAGGCCGAAGCCCGGTGTGGTTTGGAATATGAGGATCAGCACCCACTTCCAGTAGCTGAGGAACGAGCACCGATCGTGCACGTCCAGCAAGGTTCAGAGCAGTGTCACCTTGCTCATCACGTAAATTAACAATCTCCGAGATAAATCGGCCCAGGGAGATGACATCGCTGCCTTGGGATCCATTCTGCGTGTGATCACCATTGGCGCTAGAGGAAATCCCGCCATGACGGACGATGAATTCCAACAGGGATTCAAGATAGTGCTTCGCGGAGACATGTCCGCCTCCACCAGTGGCTGCCATAACAGCGATGTGGTGGAGAATAGTTCGCCCACTGTAATCGACCATATCGATCGTGGGCGCAAGCACCTGAAGCAAACGGGGAAAGCTTCGGTAGTCAAGGTTGTTGCGGGTCCCTACCGCCTTCTGTAGAGCAGTCTCGCCTGCGGCGTTGACTCGTGCGACGCTGGCACCTTTCGCTACTAGAGCATGGACTAGCGGCATCCGCGCCAGCATCGCAGCCCAATGAAGAGCATTGTTTCGGTACTCGTCAAGTGGGAGCTCAAGGTCTTCACCGGTCAACTGCATGAGGGCTGGGTGGTTGGAAAAATCCTTGATTCGTTTGTCAAGGAACAGGGTCATGATCAGCTTTTGCTTTTGGAAGCCCTCGGGATCTGACGCAGGAGGGATGGCCTCGGCACCACGCTTATGTCCGTCATCCATTGGCGGCGGTGGAAGGTCGAGATCTTGATAGAAGGATTCATTAGGCTCAGTGGGGGTAGGTTCATGCATGGAGAGATTAGATGGCTCCCTGTGCAACCCAATTTGTGGGCCATGGTGCGATGAAGAGCGAACACGCTTGCGTGGGGGTTCCACAAAGTCCTCGTGGTCGTCATGTGCCTGGAAGCGATTCTGTAGGCTGCTGAATCCACTGTCGGACATGTTGTACATGCTTTGCTGGCTGCTGAAGGCCATCTGAGACTCTTGGCTGCTCATCTGCTGTGATGGCTTGCGAATGACACTTGGTCGTCGGCTGTTCCCACTCGGAGAGTCGAAGCGGGCTTTGCTGATGGCATTGACTGCAGTCGCTGCTGTGCGGGAAATATTCTGGAAAAAGGTCCCTTGCTGGGGCTGGGACATGCTGCGATTCTCTGCCCCGCTGTAGAGACGCTTGCGCTGAGCTGCCATAGCCTGTTCTTTTGTAGGGGTGTCAAGGGTGCTCTGGGAAGGACCGCCGGAGCCGTCGGGGCTCATGTCATATTCCAGCAATGGGCGCAGCATTTCCTCGACATGGTACTCTCGGCACAGATCAACACCTCGCTGGTAGTTGACCCATGTACCTTGGTACTTTCCATAGCCGCCCTGAACCTTCTCATGCTCTCCAGCAGCAATTTCCTTCTCCAGAGTCTTTGTGCGTCGAGCCTTGACGACGCCAGCCACTTTCAAAATTTGAGTCGCATTCAACCAGGAATCAGACCGACGTTTCATAACCGCGACCCCATTGACCTCCATTTCGTAGACGGAGACATTGGAGTATACCGCCTAGATGTGATATCTCATTAGTATTTCAAGAATCGTAGTGTCAGCAGCGAAATGACAAACGCGGTAGATCTGCGGCTTGAATTCCTCCTGGTAGGGCATCATAGACCCATAGTCATTTCCACCATCATAATTGCCGTTGAAGCTGCCACGAGAGGCGCCGTTGGAGACACCAAACGAGGACATTTGCGGTGCTTTCGGCGGCGGCGGCGGAGTTGCGCGAGGGGTGGACGAGAGGGATTGCGAATTGTGAAGGATGTTGTATGCTAAACCGTTCGTTGATCCTGTGCTACTCTGTGAGTAGGACATACTGCAAAGTCCTTTCAGCACAGTCAGCAGCCAGTCAGCAAATCGTGACCAGGGTAGGAAATATTGGAGAGTGGAGATAGTTACCGGATGGCGGGAAGACGCGAGCAAAAGGAGGCGCGTGGCTACCACCCCTTCAGTCGGGACAGCGGCAACAAGCGATGACGGGTACCATAAAAGGAAGGGCCAGAACTGATCTGAAGGAAACAAGAATGTGTCAGAATAATAGATCGAGATCCAGATCCAAGGCGCAATGCAAGGCGAGAGCAAGTCGCGGGGTCTTTGGGGTTGAAAGAGCGAAAAGAGGCGCGTCTGTCCCGTGACACGCTCTGCCGCCAAGGTTTTCGCGTTTTCGCCGTTTTTGGGCCGCTCGGGGCTCATCCACTGTACTCATGGCGTCTACACGATTATCTCGGCCTTTACACACCCCAGATTCTACATTATGGCGATCACTATTTCGGGCAACTCTACGAGAATGCACTTATCTCCCTGATCCCATTGCTCGGGATTACATGCGTGAATATGTCGTGCATCGCTATCGTCGATCTCAAAAATCACACCGCTCTGACCCCGACTTAGCTCGGTCAGCCAGACAGGGTCTATCTGTGCTTCGAAGGGCAAACCAAGGCTATCAGCGTCCACTTGAGAGAGTGCTGTTCATGTCATATGGCCGTACAGGCAAACGACGACATGAACTCCTGGCCGATTTGATGAAGCCCCAAGTTCCCCAGAACACCGCGGCCGTTGAAGAACTCATTGCTCAACCCATCCAATTCGAAGATGGCTGGGAACCACCAGAGATGATTATGAGTCTTGCAAAATCTCAAATGCACAATGGTGTCTTGTCTTCATCACGTATTCGGCCTGTGTTGAAGAACCTGCATCCACCAATACCCGAGACAAACAGCTGGGGAAGACCCGTGCCTCGAGTTCGTCGAGTCAACATCCGGAAGAAGTGGTATGGAAATATGTTGGAAACTCTCCTACCACCAATCCCGGATGCAGAGCTCCGAATTCTAGATGGGCTGATTCAAGGAACTGTGGCCTGGGCTCCACGGCGGCAAAGGCCGGTCGAGCCTGTGACATCCCATGGCAACGATGAGGATAGTGATCCTTTACTAGACTTCCTGACAAAAGGCCCTCAAAAAGGCCACACGTTCCGTGAGTTTTCGAATGGCCGGCCGCACGAAATCACCGATCGTTTCATGCGTCGTCTGTGGAGACGGATTTCATCTCTCGTGCCCCGGATGCAGTACAGTGTCACGGTGAATAAGTGGTTCTTCATTTGGGACACTCCCAAGGCAATGCCTCAGCTGGCCTTCGAGGTGGACACCGAGGCCGATCTCGGTCATGTGTTTGGAAGTCAGGCTGATACGAAAGTCAAGGCCGGGAATAAGACCAAGCCCGAGTCTCCACTCGAGACTTCAGAACCTTCCAGGCAAAAGCCGAAGGTCTAGCGCTGTATCATCATGATAGATCGACCTGACTATCAAGCCCTTCTATACCTTTACTGTACTTATACTCTATATACCCCAAGATAATTGATCAACGTCCAATCTCAAGCAATTCTACTGAGGTCGAGTTATTATCATACTACGCCGCCCGCACCATTTTGCATGAACATCGAATTGGATAGGCATTGAGACTCATTAACGCATAAAAGTAATAGACACAATGACAGCGGCCAGAGTCTGAGGAAAGGATCCCTCAAGCAACATAAGCCAGCACCAACGCACTCAAAAAAGGGGGTATAAGAATATCGAAGGTCGCCATCACCAGACCAGCCGAATCAGGCGTCAAAAGGTAATCATAGTTCCTAGGTAGTCATTCGGCATGGTCGTGCCGAGCTCGTGCAGCCCAGCCCATACCATCTTCCACCATTCTCTCAGACTCGATAGCGATCCAAGCAATGAATATGAAAGTGCAGAGGGGAAGCAAGCCCTAGGTACTTTGCGGCAAAGCTTAATCACTCGACGAGCTCGAGCTGGAGCTGGAACTCGAGTCACGACGCTTGTGGTGCTTGTCCTTCTTATGCTTTTTCTCCTTCTTCTTCTCTTTCTTGTGCTTCTTACTATATAGTGGAGAATCATCGTCAGCCTCAAATCCGGATAAACCAAAGACCATAAACCCAAGTGACTGATCAACTTACACCTCATGGGTTGCCATATTCATTCCCACCGCACCCAAAACCGCACCACCCGCAGTCCCCAGGAATCCACCGCCCATCTTGTGGCCCGCAAACCCACCAGCTGCGCCACCGATGAGCGTGGATCCAAGACCCTTCTCGCCTTCCGGGCCTCCCGGGCCAGGAGCGTACCCCTGCTGCTGTTGGGGTGCACCAGCGCCGTAGTATGAAGCGCTTGCCCCGCCTTGTTGGTATTGCTCATGCTGCTGCTGAGGCGGGTAGGGCGAGTGGCCGCGATCCTGGGGAGGCATTTGCTGGTTGTGTCCGTATGGACCACCGCCGGGGTACTGACCCTGTTGGTGTTGCTGCTCGTATGGTGGGGGAGCGTAGCCTTGCTGGGGTTGTCCGTAAGGTGCAGGGGGTTGGCCGCCATATTGGGGCTGACCGTAGTGCTGCTGCTGTTGCTGCTGAGAGATATTCGTTAGTGCTAGATCGCTAAATGGGAAGCATGGCGGCGCATGTCTCTGCCAAGCGGCGCAACTCATTGCATTGCCGACGGTATATATGCGCCGTCGCGGCGACAAGCTTACCTCGGGAGGATAATAGCCCTGAGGTGGGGGACCACCGTGGCCCTGCTGAGGCGGATAATAACCCTGGCCCTGGCCCTGGTGTTGCTGCTGGCCATAATAATCACCACCACCGCCGTACTGGTTGGGGGGAGGACCACCGTAATGCGACATGATGAAAGTACGTGTGATGATGGAAGGAAAGGATGATAGGAGACAGAGGTGTGAGAGATAGTCAGGATGTTGAAGATGCAGGAAAAATGAAAGTCAGCGTTTTAATGGTCAGGAGCGACACGGCGCAATTTAACTCAGCGCATCCCGTGGCAGCCCACGTCGCAGACTCGTGGCACACCCGGGGGTACTAGCGGGGCTGAGGGGGGGGGAATGAAGCACCGCCTCAAATCCATTTAGCATTCGGTCATTTCAGGGGCCCTGGGATCGACTGCACAGCCTCAGCTTACCCAGAAAACCATGAAACTGTGGCTCATGAGCCACAGGAAGGAGTTTCTGGTATGCAGTATGGTGGATGCCAATATCTATTCATAGATTTTGAGGTTCTTGCTCTGCGAAGCATAGGGGCCATTGTGTCATAAGTACCAACAAGTACCTACTGTAGCTTGAAGCTTTTACTGCATCGGATCGCCCCACAGTTGACACATGGCCTTAACCTTCCCCGCGGGAATGTGCAGGAACAAGAGACTGAAGAAAAACCAGCTACTGGAACCAGGAACCCTTCAATTCTAAGAGTCCCAGAAGGCAGAGGACGGCCTTAATTTGGAGGCATTCCCAAATTATCGTACTCAAAAATCTTCTATTCCTCTGGGATCTTGATGACCCTCAACACTCGGAGACAATGTCTTCTTGTCTTCAATACCCCGCTATTTTACAAATTGCAACATGTTTTTCTAGAACATGTCGATATCTATGCCCTTAGTCCTACCTCTCTGACGCACCCATACCAGGAGGATAAATAAGAGCAAAGGACGACCAAACACGTGCATATGATCCACCCCACACCGAACGACATTCTACTATCTCCATTCTAGTTTGCCCGAATACGAGGTTACTTCATTGGGCCATCGCCCAGCAATCACTAACCTCGAAATGGAATACCGCATTGGCGGATATGACGGCATAATACGAGGCTCGAAGCTCACGCTTTATATAAAAGAAATCTCTCTGTCTCGATAAAAATATCAAATCCATTCACACACTCAACGCGATCGCTGTCTGACAAATGTAAGCTATCTTCTGTCCTCCCGCCTAAACATTCGGTTGAACCTAACACCCGCCCAGCCAACGAGACAAGGCACTCTCACAATATATAATACAATCTTTACAACTACACTTACTACAACTGCCCCACCATACAAATGTCAACCCCCTCCAAAAAGGACAAAGACGTCCCCGCCTGCTTCACCGACACCCACGGCGTAATAACATCCACAATGAACGACCTCCCAGGCTACAAAGTGACCAAAATCCTCGGCACAGTCTACGGCATCACAGTACGAGCCCGCAACTGGGGCGCGGATATTGGCGGTGCACTTCGTACAGCGGTTGGAGGCGAGATTCGAATTTTTACAAATTTGATGTATACCTCTCGCGAGGAGGCGATGGAGCGGTTGGTTGGGGAGTGTATGAGTCGTGGGGGGAATGCGATTATCGCACTGAGGTTTGATATTGAGAGTTTTGGGTCTTGTTCGCAGATTTGTGCGTATGGGACTGCTTGTTATGTTGAGAAGATTGAGGAGAAGTGAGAGAAGAGGAATGGTCGAGCCTAGGTTTATTCTGGAGTCTTTCGGTGGATGGAGATAGATTCAATATCATTGCAAACTGTGAGCCCAGGTGGCCATTGAACTTGACGAGGCAAGTCTCCATAGTTTTGGGGACTCGAGGGTTTGAAATAATATGTAATCTTGACGTGAATTAGATTTGTATTCTACTCTTGTTTCCGGGTTGAAAGACCTTTGATGTCGGTTTGCGCATCTATCCAGGGCTGCGAGGGTGCCCCGACTTGGGGATTGGATTTGCTATCAAGCCAAATGTTGGGTACCTGAATTGTGGAACTTGATTTATGCCTTTCGCAATATTCTCTTGCGAATATAGTGATGACCTTCCAAGATTCATCTCATATACGTGCATTTTCGTAGAGATGGCCCTCAAATTTTGGAAATCGAGCTTGTCACAAAGCTTTCTTGTCCCCATCGTACAAAACGAGTTGAAAATACTACCTCATCTAGTGCTCGATCCAAGCTTTAGGGAAGTCATCCAAGCAAGGCAAGCTTTTGAGGGTGTCAAGTCGGCAGGGAATCTTGGATTAAACTACTCTACCTAGGTGAGGGAATATGCGCAAAACGCAAGGAATAATACCATTTTCTATCACTCCCATCTTGAAGAACTGTGATCCTCCTGGGAAATCTTGGTACTAAGTAATCTCCGTTAATGACCTTCTGTTCCAAAACATTTACTTCCCATTAACCTAACATCAGCAAAGCCCCATAAGCTCCGCAACCGATATATCTCAAGCCCTAGGTAACCGAGGACAAGTCCATTGGAAGCCGTGTCGACACGATTCCCAACAATCTAGTGTCCTAACCACCTCCGCGGGGTATCATCGGCAACTGAACACATATTCAACACCATCAACTTCTATGAGGCATAAACTCATATCTCCAACAAACATTCTGCCCCGGAGAATCCCGTTCTTTCCCAGCACCAGGATCCCCAAGCTCCGGTGATCGCGCCTGAGCGCTTGTCTTGCAAGGAGCGGGGATTCTAGCCCCCGGTCATAGCTACGGGCCATCCTTTCCAGATACGGAGCCGTAGCTTAAACAGTGGAGACACGAACAGTAATGTACGGGGACTCTGCATGGCTAAATGAACGCGGCGAAATGATCCAATGGTATTAACGGCGTTTAAAGTAGTGGCTGCTTAGCTGTTTGGACTGGGGGCGGTTGGGACAAGCTTCGATGCCAATGATCATTTTAACCAGGGACGATTGGCCGAGAATGATAGGCCCTGGTTCTTTCGGGGGTTACCGTAAGTTTGTGGGATGGGGATTGTTACATTAGATGCCGCGTCAAGTTAATCAATGTTGATGGTGACGACGCGGTGTTTTGTAGCCAATCCGGAGTATATTTGGAATAGCAGGTGTGGTGGGGGTATTGGGAATGATGGGGACAAGAGAGCATGGTAGTGTGGCTACCCAGGTGAGTACGGGGTATGAAGTGCAAAGTACTATACCATCCTGTGCGTAGTTGCGGGGGTATGTTGTTTTCGAAGCATTTGGCACCTTCCTTCCATTCGGCATATTTTCGGTATTATCCCGGGGTCCTTGTCAAACCGCTCGCTAACCATCTCCTCGGAGACATGACCAGAGGCAAATATGCCAAGGTACCTCAACTACTCGGCCAACTTCCGAAAGTATATCCAACCCATAGTGGAAACAACCGTCCCGACTCCGCATTACTGTGTACGGAGTACGGAGTACATACTGTCAACTGCACGGTGTTTGACAAACCCTAAGCCGCCAAGGTTCGCCCCCCGGCCCGCGGGATCTCGGAGAAAAAAAGGTTATCTGCGGACCTGAAAGAGCCCCAAGGCCGGAGGCGGCTTTCTGGTCGGTGACCTACGGTGAGACACCGGTATGTCAACGGCTGTATAGTGACTATAGTCATTCCTGCTTGTGGCCCCATAAATTGCTGCAAATTTTTGCGGTCGCTTAGTACTGTACGATTTGTTCTGTCTGGGTGAATGGTTGGCGTCGAGAATATACTAAGCTAAATCGGCAAGTTCACTGCAGAGGCCAGAGACCGTTATGGAGGGCCGAGGTTGAGCGGACCGACTATTGGCGGGTTCGGTAACTGTAGCTCCTCGCAAAGAGTGCCCTGAAGGCTGAAGGGCATGGGAGGGAGTAAAGCTCCGGACGGTAGGGTGCCTGTGTCCGTGCCGTCACTGCCGTGGTCCCCCGGGTATAGTGGGTCGTGGGGGCCGAGAGAGATTTCTTGTCTCCAGGTTCCTCTCCACAATCCCCGGGTCTGGGGCACTGGGCAGATCAACAGATCAACGTTGGAGGGAGTCTGGCCGGATGAGATCGGGGGGAGAGAAAATGTCATCGCGCATCTCACACCGGAGTCTATCGGGGGGGGCACACTGTGTCCGTGAGAGAGACTTTGTGTGGCTTTTGGATTCCCGGATACAAGAGTGAAGTAAATTTGAACGGACAACCTCCGAGCAGGATGGACCCCCAAAGTGAGATAACGTGACGTGGGCGACCGCGGGGGGGGGGGCGGTTCGAGGGCTGGAGAAGCTCTTGCCCAGGGCCCTAGAGATGCTTAGTGCGGAGAGGCTGGGCTTGGCCTTACTTGGCTGTAACTTCGATCACGGAGGAGGAGTAAGTTCACCCACGCAAAGAATCCCGAGAACAACTCGGGATCTGAGACATGCACAGGGCCGCACTCTGGCCACTTTGATCACACCTAGACAGGCTGTTTGGCATGTACCGGCGACGAGAGCCAATCTGCATCGCGCTGGCCACGAGGCAAATTGACTTCCTCGGTGGAGACGCCGGAACTCTCGTGGTGTAGGTAGTAGGTACGATATTCGGTCATGCTCATCGGCGAAGCCGTCCTCCTTATTCGTCGTGGTGGCTTGTTTGCTGTGACCCGAAGACTGGGTCCGACAGCCAGATGTAGTGTCAAAGATGGACGAGGAGTGGTCGGAGGCGTTTAGCAAGATAGTGTATGGATTATGGAGTATGGAGAAATGAAGCATGGAGTATGAAGCAAGAAAGTTTAGTTGATGGCATCGACTAACTTGATTCCATGATCCATCCCAAATTTTCCCCAGGAAGGGAACAGCACCACCACTTCCCCCCAGAGAGAGCACAGATCGGCGGTGACCATGGGAAAAGCAAATCATCGGGTCTCCCACCTCTTCCCCAGCTGGATGGCGGACCGTCAGCACAACGAATGAGGAATGAGACCACTGCAACATCCCTGTTTATCGCGGAGCGGGGTTGCAGTTCCACTATTATTCGCGTGGATGTCCGTAAAAAGACTCGGACATAAGATGATGAGAAGACCAAGCTTAAATGGGCTTTTTTTTTCTTTCTCTTTTCCTCCTGACATGACCGAGGGGTAGTATTTAGAGTCGCATCCATCCTCTTTTCACCTCCTCCTCACTTCCCCAGCCTTCTTTGCTCCTCCCTTTCTCTCATATTCACTTCACCACGACCAGATCCTGAAAAGGGTCTCTTCTGTGTATCAGCCTTGAACCCCACGACACTCGGCTCGATTTCTACAAACCTTCCTTTTTCGGCTCCCAAATCTACTCACCGAGTAGCCTGGCCGCTGGTGCAGCCATGGCTGACACTCACGACCATTCTGCGCACGCGCAGGCCTCGCCCGATGTCGAGGAGCATATGAGTATCGGGCGATACATCGCCACGCGCATCCCAACGCTGGTGCCGCCGATGAACCCGGCCCCCAATCCGTTCAAGGCGCTTACGTTGCTAAACCGGCAACAATGGATGTTCTTCGCAGTACGTACCCGTTCCAGCCCTTACTTCGTATGAAATCAGTATACTGACCATCTCCATGCAGGTCGCCTTCTGCGGCTGGACCTGGGATGCCTTTGATTTCTTCACCGTCTCCCTGACAACCTCTCAGCTAGCCAAGACTTTTGACAAGTCCATTACCGATATCACCTGGGGTATCACCCTAGTGCTGATGCTGCGATCTATTGGCGCCATTCTCTTCGGTATTGCCTCTGATCGCTATGGTCGTAAGTGGCCCTTCGTCGTCAACCAGCTGCTCTTCGTCGCCATCGAGCTGGGTGGTGGTTTCTGCCAGACCTACAAGCAGTTCCTAGCCTGCCGTGCCCTCTTTGGTATCGCCATGGGCGGTCTTTACGGTAACGCTGCAGCCACGGCGCTTGAGGATTGCCCCGCCGAGGCTCGTGGTATTATCTCGGGTCTGCTGCAGCAGGGTTATGCTTTTGGTTATCTGCTTGCGACAGCCTTTGCGCGTGGCCTGGTCGATACTACCTCCCACGGCTGGCGTCCTCTGTACTGGTTCGCCGCTTGCCCTCCTCTGTTGATTATTGCGTTCCGTCTGTGCCTGCCCGAGACGGAGACTTTCCGTCGTCGCCAGGAGGCGCGTGCGGAGATGCGTGGTGGCGTTGCAGCATCCTTCATGACCGAGGGTAAGGTTGCGGTCAAGCGCCACTGGCTACTGCTGATCTACCTGGTCCTGCTTATGGCCGGTTTCAACTTCATGGTACGTGATTTCTCCGACTAAAGCATAAACCGTTCCTGTGTACATCAATCTAACACTCCTTTCTTCCCTTCTAGTCCCACGGCTCCCAAGATCTCTACCCCACCATGCTGAGCAACCAATTCAACCTCTCTAAGAACGGCGTCACAATCACCCAAGTCGTGGCCAATCTCGGCGCCCTCTCAGGTGGTACCCTCTGCGGCTGGGCCAGTCAAATCTTCGGCCGCCGCTTCTCCATAATCGTCATCTGCATCGTCGGCGGCGCCCTCCTCTACCCCTACACCTTCGTCAAGAACGAAAGCGTCATGGCCGCCGCCTTCTTCGAGCAATTCATGGTGCAAGGCGCCTGGGGCGTGATCCCCATTCACCTCATGGAACTTTCCCCAGGTTCCATCCGTACCTTTGTCGTCGGTACCTCTTACCAGCTCGGTAACCTGGTGTCGTCTGCTAGTTCGACCATCGAGTCAACTATCGGCGAGCGCTTCCCGCTGCCACCTACCAAGGAAGCGCCGCACCGCTACGAGTATGGCAAGGTCATTTGCATTTTTATGGGCTGTGTCTTTGCTTATGTGATTCTGTTGACGATTGCTGGACCGGAGCGTCTAGGTCGCAACTTTGATGCTGATCATGATGCGGATTTGGCGGTTGTTGCGGCTCAACGGGGCATGAACCGGGATGGGTATGAGAGTGATACTGAGAAGGCGACTGCCACCCAGAGGGAGTAAGTGAGAACCAGAGTGGGAGTGAGCTCTCTACGTGAGCAGGGTTTACAATCCCTGCCGCCTTGGGGTTTTGGACGTGCTTTTGCTCTCTGCTGGCTTTTTTCTATTAATGGATTTTGATAGAAATGTGTATCTGAGTTATGATGGATGAATACCCGCCTATGAAGGACGAGATGGAGTTTTGAGATGAGACCAGTTGGTAATGGGATCATAATAGCAATTTCATGAATGTATCGCTACGTCAATCCAATAATGACCTTCCTTGCTTCATTCACTCGCACACCCACTTGTACCGAATCCTGTAATATCACACCTCAATTTCTAGGGTATACTCGCCCATTAAGGCTCCTCGATCGTATCGGGCTTGACCTAAATTTAACAAAATTGTCAGCAGGCATCTCACAGCATTATATCATCCTCACAACGCCATTGGAACTGTAGGCTCCCCGCCACTGAACCTTCAGCGCCGAGCAAAAGGAATTTGAGTTTTGAGTTCATAGAGTGGAGTTGTGGACCCGATCCGAATCTGCTTAATTTGATTGTTATGCTCATACCGGACGCGCCGGTCGCAAAGTGAAGGTGTTTCTTCATGTTGGTGTCCACTTTCTATGTGAGAGAAAAGAGAAGGAAAGGGAGGGGAGGGGGGAAGGAAATGCGGGGTATGAGACGTAGGGTATAGGGGTGAGAGTGAGGGATAGGAAAGAGGCATACGTACATGTACACGGGTAGTGGTGGTTGATGGTGGGATGGCGAGATGAGATGAGATGAGATAAGAAGGTAAGATGGTGAGCTGGATGAGGATGCAGGGTAGTCTTTTTATATAGTAGGATTTTGAGGGGTTTAGGGAGGTCAAAGTGCAGAGAGTATGGATATTACATAGTTGTTACCCTAACTTTTATAGGGTATGCCTAGTATAAGCTTACAGGGTACGAGGATTAGGGTACCAGCGGCCACTATACCTAGTAGGGTACCTACAGTATTATTAGGATATCACACCATAGGACAGTCTAAAAAAAATGATACCTAAGCTATCAAAGAAGACGATTTAAAACACATTTAGGAAGATCCAAAAAAGAGGAAGTCGAAGCATATATAGGCGCCGCCATATTTATTAGTGACACTGCAGGTAGACCTCTTGGTTGTAGATCAAGGCTTTTTCAAACAGCTATAGGAAGCTCAGCTGAGGTGTTGAATCAAGCCTGATAAACAGGCTAAAAGCCAAGCTTGATTTCTTGGCTGAGACGGGGTACGCGTCCTGCAGGTTTGTGACTGCGATATATGGTTGCCTGCAGTGAGTGGCAGCTGTGGCGGTGGCATATACAGAGTAGTACGTGGCTATCATTATTAACGCCCATCGCCGGAGCTAAGAAAGTCCACATCGTACCTATAGTATTGTTGAAATACTAGGACATCGCTAAGTGTGGCCATGGAGCTAGACTGTGTGGTTAATTTAGTCCCAAACATGGTGGGAACTGCTGGCTTAGCGCCCTCTTGTGCCGATGAATGTCTCAGAGGTCCGGTACTTGGCTATATAGTACTTGCAGGTTAGATACATGGTACTTAATAAGTACTCATCTAATGCTACTTGACCAGTTTAATTTCTAACTCCCATACTGTACTGTAGTGTATGTCAGTCTCGGCTCGGGCAATGTTAAGCTGCCAAGGCTGGGAATGCCAATTCCGTCCAAATGTACTAAGAGAGCTGAGTATGTAGTGGTCATCGACCATAGCTACAATCACCGTCTCCATTTATATCATAGTCAATTTTCCAACGGTACAGATATCCAGTCGTCTCAATAATCTCTACTAGGCACTTCCCTGATTTCAACCACCATTATACTTATCCAGTCCACTTTGTGGAGAAGGGCCCAGGCACGTCAGGGACACTTTTTTTTTCTTCTCTTGGCCAACCAACCAGCGAGCGGATAAACCCACCCACGCCCGTTCCGCCCAAACCTCCTGGCACTTCCTGCTTTGCCCTGCTGCCCTGCCTTGCCCTGCTCAGCTTTGCTCTGCTCTGCTCCAGCTTCGGTCCTCCTCGCATTCCAATCCTTCTCCGACCCCCTCTTCCCTCCCCTCTCTCCTCTCCTATCCCTTCATCCCTTTCGCTTACGATTGGGTCCTGCGAGGCCGACAAGCGACCAAGAGACCCTCCCCCCGTGCCAAGATCCACCCCCATTCAACCCCCCCCCCCCCAATTCCATCCCTCGTCTGTCCTGCTGTGTCGCCGGTGCTGGATGAGTCTCGACTCCGCCCTCCTCCAATGCACAGACGCTCGTCTGGCTCCCCGGTCGCGGACGACTCTGACGATTCTCCGGTGCGCTCCTCAGACGATCATGGGAATGGTCACGGCCCCGGCAATGCTATCGAACCTTCCAACGATAAATCGCGGTCGCAGATAGCCCGACACGGCACCAGTTTCGATCTTCGCCGTGATAACGGCCGCTCGACGCCGCGCTCGCGGAATTCGAGCCTCTGGCGCACTCCCTCTGCTCAACCGTCCAACGATACCAAAACTATGCCATTGGGCTCGCCAAGGTTACCGATGGAGGCGCCCTCCCCCGATGGCCGCCGCGCGCGTCAGTCTAGCCTGCGCAGTCCGTGGTCCTGCTCTATCTTGACGGCCTTGACGACCTTCTTCGCCGTCGCGTTTTTGTTCTCCACTGTGCGGTCGTTTGCGAGTCGTCAAATCGGCGGGAATGGATGCGGTGTGCCTATGATGAGCCCGACGTTCATCCGGATGCTGGAGTTCGATACGGAGCATACGCGGTTCGCGAGCAAATACAACCTGTTCTTATATCGAGAAGAAGGCGTGGATCCGTACACGCAGGACAATATCGGGGTAAGCTTGACGCATTGGTGTTGATGGAAATGCGATTCCAGATTCGAATGGGAAGGTATCGTGTTGCTGACGGTTTTCTTACGTGTCTCCAGTTGAATGGCGTCCCCGTACTCTTTCTCCCTGGAAATGCTGGTAGTTACCGGCAGGTCCGGTCTCTGGCAGCAGAGGCCTCGCGACACTACTACGATGTGGTTCGACACGACGAAGAGCGGCACGCAGCCGGAACACGCAGTCTGGACTTTTTCATGGTGGATTTCAACGAGGATATGGCGGCTTTCCATGGACAGACCTTGCTGGATCAGGCGGAATACGTGAACGAGGCGATTTCGTACATCCTCTCGCTGTACCACGACCCTCGCCGAACTCGCCGAACTCGCCGAGATTCCGCTCTTCCCGACCCCAGCGCGGTGATCTTGATCGGACACTCTATGGGCGGTATTGTGGCTCGCACTGTCCTGACCATGGCGAATTACCAGGCAAACTCGGTTAATACGATCATCACCATGTCGGCACCGCATGCGAAACCGCCCGTCTCGTTCGACTCGGATATCGTTCATACCTATAAGCAGATCAACGACTATTGGCGGGAGGCGTATTCGCAAACTTGGGCCAACAACAACCCACTCTGGCATGTCACGCTGATTTCGATCGCGGGTGGTGCACGCGACACCGTAGTTCCGTCTGATTATACCAGTATTTCATCCCTCGTCCCGGAAACCCACGGGTTCACCGTGTTTACCTCGTCCATGCCGAATGTGTGGATCGGCATGGATCACTTGTCGATCACCTGGTGCGATCAGTTCCGGAAGGCGATCATCAAGTCGCTGTTTGACATTATCGATGCTCGACGTCCGTCTCAGACCAAGCCAAGGGCAGACCGTATGCAGGCTCTTAAGCGGTGGTACTTGACTGGATTGGAGGCGGTCTCTGAGCGGACGCTCTCTCAGAAGGAGCCGAACACTCTGTTGACCCTCGAGGATAATGCGAATACCATTCTTGCGCAGGGCCAGCGGCTAGTACTTCGCCAGCTTGGGCAGCAGCATGGCCCTGATGTACGCCTTTTGCCTATCCCACCACAGGGTGTCTCTGGCAAGAAGTTTACGCTTCTCACGGATCAGACCCTTGATAAGCAGGGCAATATTGAGGTGCTTTTCTGCAGCGTGTTCCCGTTGAACAATGGCCGGTCTGCCATCTTCTCCATGAACTTGGATTTCTCCGGTGGCACCGTGGGGTCGACTCGGTTGGCTTGTAAGAGTGCAGCAGAGGATGTCATTTATCTGCCATCCTCGACACCGACGTCGCGAAACGCGTACGACCGTGTTCCCCCGTTCTCTTATCTCCAGTATGATCTGGAGAACCTGGCAGAGCATCAATTTGTGGCAGTCGTGGACAAGGCAAACGTTCCCACTCCGGGCTTCTTGGTGGCCGAGTTCTCGGACAGCTCGGATGCCATGATCCGTGCCAAGGTTGGCTTGGGTAGTCTACTGAGTGCCGGTCTAAAGATGCGATTGCCCGCCAATCGGCCCATGCTCACCGAAGTGAAGATCCCGGCGTTGCACTCCAGTCTCCTCAACTACAAGCTGAAGATTATGCGACACCCGCAGAAGGATGAGCTCTTTGCTCCGCTGCTGCGCCAATCAATTCCGGATCCACACGAGTCCAAATTCTTTGTGAACGTCAACGATGTCAATGTCAACTTGCATGGCGTCGCGCCGTTCATGCCCTACCCTGTCCGAGAATCGGCTGCCTCTGGCGGTGTCTCGTTCCAGCTTTGGACTGACCCTAGTCCTGGTGAGACGGTGGACATCTCGCTGAAGATTGATATTACCGGTAGTCTGGGTGAGCTGGTGATGCGGTACCGTACTGTCTTCGCTGCGTTCCCGCTCCTCGTCGTGGCCCTCGTCCTTCGCAAGCAGTTCCAGGTTTACGACGAGACAGGGTACTTTATTCCCTTCACCGATGGTCTTGACCGGGCGCTGCGGTCCTCGCTGCCCCTTTTGCTGGTGGCCATGTCGCTTCTGGCCTCTTCCCTGGCTACCACTAAGGCTCTGCCCCAGTCGGACGACCCCTTCCACTGGCGAACCAACTCCACCGAAACGCCGCTAGACTTTACAAAGAACGACCTTCTGCTTGGCTCTCAAGATGCGTTCTTCTGGTTCCTCGTCCCGATATTTGGTCTCATCAGCGTCGGTGTCTGTGTTTTGGTCAACTACGTCGCTCTCTTCCTCGTCAACGTCTTCTCCCTGGTCTATGGCGCTGTCAACAGCAAGTCGGGCTACATTCGTCGCGAGGATAGAGGCAACTTGCCGATCTTCAGCGCTCCCACCCCGCGCCGTCGCGTCATTCATACCGCGATTCTCCTGCTTCTCGTCTCAACCATCATCCCTTACCAGTTCGCCTACATGGTAGCCTGTATCGTGCAACTAGCAACCACTGTGCGAAGCCAATGGCACGCCAAGGAAACCGTACGTCCTCAACCCCTTAACCCCCAAAATTAAAAGACACACCTTTCTAACACCCTTGCAGAGATCAACCTCCCACCTCAACTTCAGCAACTACGCCCACTCCATACTAATTCTGATGCTCTGGATCCTACCAATCAACGTGCTCGTCCTACTCGTCTGGGCCCACAACCTAGTCGTACACTGGTTCATGCCCTTCTCCTCGCACCACAACGTCCTCTCCATCATGCCCTTCCTCCTCCTCGTCGAGACCATGACCTCCGGCGCCATGATCCCCCGCATCACCACCCGCTTCCGCCACGTAACCTCCATGCTCTTCTTCGCTATCGCCATGTACTCCGCCGTCTACGGCGTCACTTACGCCTACTTGCTACACCACCTGGCCAACTTGCTGGCGGCATGGTTCGTCGGCATCTATTTGGTCGGCAGTGGGTTTTCGCCGCGGAGGTTGTGGCGGATTATCGATGGTGATGAGATGCCGGAGGATGGTGGGAGACATGTTAAGAAGAAGCCATGAGTTTCGTTGATATGCATTGTTTATTGTTGGAATCAATTATGTTTTTTTTTCTTATCTTGTTTGTGTCTTTTGCTGTTGGATTGTTTTGGTGTTGCGCATGGGAATGGAGTTTGAGCGTTTTCTTCTCCCCTTGTCGTTTTCTTTCTTTGATTGTACAGATCTGATCGATCCGTCCTCAATACCTATCTTTCCTTTTCGGATATCATATTCTCCGCTACCTAATTTTTTTTTGGTCACAGATTTCAGGTCATGGACAGGTTGTCCCAGTCCAGAAGGGCTCATGTCCTTCCTGGCTGCCTTGACTAACCAACCACCTTTCTCTATCCCATGCCCCGGCGGAGATCTCGTGTATATACATCGAGCGATGCTATTCTTCCCTGTCGCACTCTGCTTTCAACCGCTTTTTTTTCCCTTTTTCAACTGTTTGTGTTCTCCTGTTCCGTGCGCTCTGGACATAGAGTTTCTTTTTTTTTTCTCTTGGGGTTGGTGCTTGGTCTACCTGATGTTGGACTCGGACGGTGGACTTGCGTTTGAGACGTGCTACTACTAATAGATCGGCTTTTATTGAATACTACTAATAGTGTGTCTATTACCTGCTGAAAATATCTTTACAAGCTTTCTGGGCTTCCGTGTAGTTGATACTGGGACTACAACTTAGAAGCCCGGGAAGATACTCCAAAGACAACCTCACCTTTAAAGCTTTGACGCAAAGCTGAACAGCTACATCCTTACCATCCAGCAAAACCTATGCAACCAACTGATCATGCCCTTTCCACCTTCTCATCTACTCAACCCCAGAACCCTCCTTCTTACCCATTTATCCCCTTCCAAGCTCCACCATCTCCATCTCCATTTCCATACCCTGCAGCAGACTACCTTCCAACTCTACCCTCCAACCCAGAGACACAACCTCCCACCAACTCCAACCCCAACCCCAAATCCAATACCCAACCAACACAAATGACATCCCTCCTCCGAAACGCCCACACCCTCTTCATCTTCCTCTCCTACATCGCAGTAACCCTCTGGTTCATCCTAATAGTCTTCATAATCCCGTTCTTCAAAGTCATGGAAGTGGTTAACCGTGAGCCGCACGATAGGCGTATGCATCAGCTTGCACTGCGAAGACTGGAGCACATGAAACGCGTGGGGAATTATTCCGAGGAGTTCTTTTTGTGGATGAACTATTCGCTTGCGAGGGGGGGATGGACAAGATGAGCCTGACTTTTTGGGGGGTTATCTGCAAAGTCCTCACTACTTTTACTTCAATGATTGATTCCCTGAGGCCACATCTTCATCTTGCCTGGCATCTCCCTCGTCCTAGGGTCTTTGTTTCTTTGCTTTGCTTTGGTCATATTTCTTCTCGTTGGGTTATGTATTCTCTTCATTCCGAGTCTGCTCATCTCTCACTATGAACCGGGTGACATAAACAACCATGGACTGTCTCGGCGTGGCCGTGGAATCGAGAAGTGCTTTATTTGCGAGGAGTCCACTCAAAGCGAAACAGCGGCCGATGAACCTTCGCTGACCGGTCTGACAACGATACAACTCATTGACCGGCGATATCTTTGGTGGATATGACTGAAATGTTTGCTAGCCTTGCCCGGAGCTGGACTTGGTCGTTGCTCGACATGCGGGTGCATAGTTTTGTCTTTTGTGGTTCCTGATTAAGAGCATATGAAGGTACACATCGAAGAGGTGAACATACCTAGTGAGCTAGCATCATGTGTATGTCACTGATCTATGAAACATCTTTAGTGGTGTTAAAATTATTGACCATACGAGAGCATAGTGTACTTGCTCCATGTAGCGGTGAGAGGGACTCGACCATAGACCTGCCTCAAACTTCCTCGAAATCCCGAGACAGGGCGAATTATAAGGAGGAGAGGATTTCACAATAGACAGCGCTCCAGCCACCAGCATGCAATTTCATTTCGTTCATTTACAAAGACACACAAAGCATCGCTTGCTGGATGGGTCATTCGCCTGGACCGGTCCAGTTTCCCCTTTCCCAGGGAATAGATCTCCAGGAGATTGCAGCGTGCCAAATTTCCCAAAACAGCAAAGCCCAAACCTACAACAGGGATAATATTCAAAACCCGACGTAACCGACCAGGCACATTCCACCAAGTCACTCAGCCGCGGCCAGATCGGCTCTCGCCAGCATATGTAGATCTCAGGCACCGTACGACCCTCCCGAACCCTCTGAACCCTCACACAAAGCAAAATCCAGCGATAGGCTGGCACTTCATGAGCAGCCCCTTTTTCTTTTTCATTTTCGCAAGTGAATCTACGTATAGTCGTGTACAGGTCGAGGGTGATAGGTCGCCCCAATCTAGGATACAGTCGGGCTATGTATCAGGGCATAGGCCTGAGCGTCGTGGCAGGACAGGGGGGAAGACAATAATGCATCCAACACGAAGGCGGAAAAGGGGGCGCGCTGAAAGTTCAAAGTACGAGCTGATTGATGATGGACAGGGGGCTTGATTATGCCAGGTGTACAGCAAAAAGGGGGCGGGAATAAACCAAAAAAAGAATAACAAAACAAAGCACAGCATCACATATTTATGGGAACTGATTTGCGCTGCTAGGAGGGTCGTTGTTGTTGTTGTTGGTTAGTTATCCTATCCCTTGGACCAGGATGAGTAGGAGTATTGTTGCTGTATGGCCGCCTACGCAGATACCGTCAAGATAGCCATTGATGATTGTATACATTACAGCGTGGGTCCCCTACCCCGGATTCTCAGTAGCAGGATGCAAAGAACAAGACTACTACTATGGAGTACTATGGAGACAAGGGGGGGGAAAAGAAAACCAGGTGGGTACCCGGGTGAGATTTCCCCAGAGGAAAGTGGGCAAAGACAATGAAAGGGGGGTGATAAGGCCAGCAGGGCCCCATACAAAATCGACAATCGAACAACTGGGGCGCATTGGAGATGCCATGCGGATCCACCCCCAGACTCTTAATTCCAACTTCATTACTATAGCCAGGACCAGCGAAGTTCACTCACTACACTCCAAACGGTACCACCGAGAGTAACCACTACAGTAGGAACGATAGATCAAAATTAAATTCTCGATGACCTCGTCGCGACGTCAACGACCAAACTCCAGCCTCTCCAGCTCTCCTTCCACTG